>JAJTWQ010000129.1:0-1200000 GCA_029007595.1 Solanum commersonii | reverse complement strand
AATCTTTTGGTGAACCGAATTTTCGATGTCATTTTGCTGAAAGCTTTCGTGGACATTTTCAAAACCTAAGCTATGGAGCTGGATGGTCCCGATGGGCAAACAAGCACATTTTGAAGGTCAAACAATCCCTAGAGCGGGTAAGCCCCCCATTTTCCCAATTTTCGTGTGCTAGTCCATGGATCTTTTGGTGATTCGAATTATTGATGTCATTTTTGCCAACATTTTTCATGGATGTCTGTCAAGGCCTTAGTTATGGATCCGGTTGGTCCAGACGACCAAACCATCCCATTTTCATTGTCAAATGTGCCCCGAGCGGGTAAGTCCCCCGTTTTGCTGATTTTCGTGTGCTATAGTTGATGGATCTTTTGGTGATGCAGAATTCCGATGTTATTTTTGTCAAAATTTTTTGTGGACGTCCGTCAAGACTTAAGCTATGAATTCGGTTGGTCCCAATGAGAAAACCGGCTTATTGTTAAGGTCAACCATGCCCCAGAGCGGGTAAACCCCTCATTTTGTTGATTTTAATATGCTATTGTCCATGGATCTTTTGGTGATACAAATTTTTTACGTGTCTTTTGTTAAAAAAATTCATGGACGTCCGTCAAGACCTTAGCTATGAAGCCGATTTGTCCAGACGAGTAAACCGGCCCATTTTCATGGTCAAATGATCCCCGAAGTAGGTAAACGCCCCAGTATGCTGATTTTTGTGTGCTATAGTCATGGATCTTTTGGTGATCTAGATTTCCTACGTCATTTTTGCGAAAAAAATTGTGGACGTCCATCAATATCTTAGGTATGGAGCTGTTGGTCCCGGCGGGCAAACCGGCCTATTTTAAAGGTAAAATGAACCCCGTAGCAGGTAAAACCCCATTTTGCCAATTTTCGTGTGCTATAGTCCATGGATCTTTTAATGATCCGAATTTCCTACGTGATTTTTGCCAAAATATTTCATAGACGTCTGTGAAGACCTTAGCTATGGAGCCGATTGTTCCAGATGGGTAAAAAGACTTATTTTCATGGTCAAATGAGTCCCGAAATGGGTAAACCCCCGTTTTGCCGATTTTTGTGTGCTATAATCCATTAGGGCTGGCAGGGGGACCGGGTCGGCCCGCCCCGACCCGACCTGCGACCGGTCCGAGAACCGGCCCGCCGAACCCGGTCCCGTGGGTTTTCAGGGGATTGGGGGGACGCGGGATAGGGGACCGGTTCAACCCCTGGTCCCGGTCGACCCGGCCCGATCCCGGCCCGGATGAACCGGCCGGTTCGCGGGATCCCTTGAATTAATTTTATTTTATTTTTTTTAAATTTATAGCCGTTGGGCAACGGCTAGTGGGCCCCACCCAACGAATTTATTGGCAGATTTTGCCTTCCCCAACACCCCCTACCACCCCTATTTTTAATACTTCACCTTAAACCCTCAAGTTATTATAAATACACTTTAACCCACTTCTACTATTATAAATACCTCTCTATCCCTTATTATTTCTTACAAAATTATATATTCTCTCATCTATTTTTAATATCTCTCAAGTCTCAAACTCTCAATCTTTTATTCCATTTAAGTCTCATATTATATCATAATACATATATTTCAATTCTAAGTTTTCATATTATATATCATAAATTCATAATATATATAATTCTCATATTTGCTATCAAAAATTGGAGTTCCAAATTACAAGTTACAACGAACTACAAGCTTCAAGATCGGTTATAATGTCTGCTATTAACGCAGACGTTTGGTACATTCGTTTCATAATATTTATATTTTATTTTTTGTCATTAATTTTTGTGTTATTATTATTTTTATATTATATTTTACATATAATTAAATATGAGTTCTAACAAAAAAAATACCGGTAAAGGAAAAGAGAAAGAACCAAGTGGCATTAGTAGATTATTTAATTTTACTAAAAAAAGTAGTAAGGAAAAAAATAAAAGTAAATGTGATGGTAGTTCTAGAGTTAGATTTAATACAAATGATTCTACTTATGTTGATGATACTTCTTATGATATTGATTCAAATGCTCAACTCGATCGTGAACTTTTACAACAAATTTATGGTGATATTAATCCTTATCTTGATGAAAATTCAGGTGAAGAAGTAGAAGTTGATTCGGGAGAAGATGAATTAGAAGATACACCTACTAGTCCGGTGACAAATGTTCCAAATGAAACTATAAATTCAACGGAGCAAAATTCTGGACGCCCACCCCTTATACCTCCTACGAGGGAGAAGGTGAAATATCAACGCCCTAAAACTTCTGTTGTGTGGCAATTTATGACTTTAGATAAGGAAAATTCTATTGCTATTTGTAATAAATGTAAGCAACCTTTTAAACATAAACAAGGTGGAGGTCAAGGTGGGACGGGGGCTTAAATAGATATTTGTTATCTTGTGTGCCAATTCAATATAAAGAAGCTAAATCATTAGCCGATAGAAAAAAAGGAATTCAAGTTAATGATTTTGATATTAATGTTAATGAATCGATAGGGGCTTCTAACATGGTTCAAGGAATATTAGATCCTTCTAACCCTGGTGGTCCACTAACACAACGTAAATATAATAAGGAAAGAGATCGCAAAAATTTAGCTAAAATGGTTTCTGTTTGTGGTTTACCTTATAGTTTTCCTTCAAATCCCGATTTTATTGAATATATTCAACAAACTTATAATCCTAATTATAGAGGTTTTTCAAGAAATACTGTTAAATCTGATGTTTTTGTATATCAAGGTAAACATTGTCAATATCTTCGTTGTATGTTTAGCATATTAGATTGTAGAGTGTCTATAACTTCGGACATGGGTCGTAGTGTTAATGGACATGATTATTTAACTATTACAAAGACATTGGATTGATCATAACTGAAATTTGCAAAAAAGAATCTTAAGTTATAAAGAATGTGTAGAGAAAAAAACTGGTGCATATTTAGCTTCAAATATTTTGAATGTTATAGATTATTACATGCTTATAGATAAAGTAATGTATGTCGCATTAGATAATACATCTAATAATGTAAACGCTGCTAGTATGTTAAAAACTAGATTATGTCCAATTGATGTTAATTCTTTTCATGTTAGATGTGTTGCACATGTTTTAAATTTAGTTGTACAAGATGGTATTTCATTATTTGATTGTGGTTGTATGAAAATTGAATATGCTATTGCCTCGATTTTTTATGCTAAAAGAGCTACTAGAATTAGGGAATTTAATGAGTGTTGTGTACTATGTGATTTGCCACCAACAAAAATTCCTAGACATATTAAAACAAGGTGAAATTCTTTTTACGAAATGTTTTCTCAAGCTTACGGATATAGAGGAACCATTCAGATGGAGATTTATGCTCATAATGCCGACCCATTAGACGTAATTTGTGAAGAAGATTGGGAAGAAACTAATGAACTATTAGAATTTTTAAGACTTTTTTATGATGCTACAACCATGTTTTCTGGATTTTATTATCCTACTATTTCATCAGTATTAATAAATTTTTGTGCTATTTCAATTCAATTTTCTAAATACAAAAATATTGAAAAATTTAGAGTTGCAATTGAAGGTATGATTGAAAAATTTTAAAAATATTTTTTTCCTATTCCTCAATTTTTTTTAACTGCTACTTTACTTCATCCTGATTATAAATTACAAGGTGTGCATGGACTTGTTGACACTTTTTATGATACCTTAGAAATTTTACCGGAAATAAATCCAACTGTTGAAATGTGTAAGTCTAGCATAAAAACAGAAGCAAAAATTTTGTATGAAAAATATAGAACTACAGGAAATGCTCAAAAAGTTGGTCAAACTTCTAATCCTCAGAGTAAAGCTCGAATTTCAAGTTATATGCGAGATTTTCTTGGTCTTAATTCTACTAACCGTGATGATTTTGAAGAATATCTTAATCAATCTTTAGAAACAGTGGAAGACGAAGATGGCAATGAAGAATTATTAGCATGGTGGAGGAGGCGGAGCGTTGCATTTTCAATTTTTGAGCAAAATGGTTCGTGATGTTCTAGCTATTCAAGCTTCATCAGTTGCATCAGAGGCTGCTTTTAGTGCGGCAAGGTTTCAACTTGGCGATCATAGACATTCATTGGCGGAAGACAGTTTGGAAATATCAGTTTTATTTAGAGACTGGGTCAACGCCGAGAGGAGAAATTATAATTTGCCAAAGTTAAGTTCCAAACAAGAAGCTTAGATTAATGCGGTAATTGGATCTAGTGATGATGAATTAGAGTCATAAGAGTTTCTCGCAAGTATGCCAACACCGGAGGATGTTACCGTCGATATGATGCGACAATTAGAATTAGATTTTAAAGGAGAATACAAATATTAGATTACATCCGAGAACTAATCGAAACAGAACCCTTCCTAGAAGGTGGCTGCGTAAATTAGTTACTCATCTAATATTTGTAACAAATATTAGTTTTACATATGAGAACTTATTGAAACAGAACCCTTCCTAGAAGGTGGCTGCGTAAATTAGTTACTCCACTAATATTTGTAAATTGTAACTTCTAAGTTATAAGTTGCAATTAGATTTTATTGAATAAATTTGAAGGCTTTATTAAGTTTTTTTTATATAACTATTGTCTTTCATTTTAATTTTAATAAATTCAATTATTCATACATATTTACATATATACTAAACTAACTTTAAAATACTTAATTTAAAAATCAAAATTTCAAGTTTAAATTACTTTAAAATATTTAAAATACAAATTTGAACTTCTCAAATTTGAAATTTGAAAATTGAAAATTGAAATTTGAAATTTGAAATTTGAAATTTGAAATTTGAAGTTTGAAGTTTGAAGTTTGAAGTTTGAAATTTGAAATTTGAAATTTGAAATTTGAAATTTGAAATTTGAAATTTGAAGTTTGAAATTGAAATTTGAAGTTTCAAATTGAAGAGTCCCTTTTTATTCCCAAATAATAGATTTAGAGAATTAATAAGATATTTAGTATATTTCTATTATTAATAATTACTTTTATATAATAATAATAAGTAGCAGAGATACGTAGGGAAAAAAATATTTGAATTTAAAAAATAAGATTTTCTTTTAAAAATCAGCTTAAAAATAGAACTTCACATGCAAAAAGTTCTAAATGAATTCTTACTATTTCATTACTTATTTTTTTAAAATGATATAAAATAAATTTAATTATATTTAATTTAAATATTACATTAAAAAAATATAATAAATAATAATAATAATAAATTAGTAACAACAACAACAACAACAACAAAGTAGTTGTAGAAATAAAATAAATTACTCTATATTATAAGAGTGAATGTTGAGGAGCTTAGGGTCTGCCGGTCACTTCTCCTCAATTTCCTCTATTTATATTTCATATTTTATCCGTTTTAATTTATTTTTATTTCAATATTTTTTTTTATATTGAAATTTGGTTAATTCTCAAAATTTTACCATATTGCATTAACAATTTAAAATGTTTGAAAATATATTAAAATGTGATGAACTCTCAAAATTTCACACGTACCACATAAATTGTGATAAAGGGAGTAATATATATTATTTGGAAACTACGTTAATATTACTATAAATCGCAACTTAAAGTATTTAAAAATATATTAAAAATTAGATTAACTCTCGAAATTTTACATGTGCCACATAAATTGGGCATGTGAATATCATATACTATTTAAAAAATACGTTAATTAAGAGTACTATAAGTTGCAATTCATGCATGCCACATAAATTGTGATAAAGAGACTAATATATATTATTTGAAAATTACGTTACTAGTTAGATACATTTAATAGATATTTAAATATTTTCATTCTTTCATGTTTAATTGTATAAATTATGTTTTGGTTTTATTATCAAAATTACTCATACAAATAAAAAATTATAATATTATTTTTTTATTATTCCAACATAACATTATATATGCCTAAAAACGATTTCTTACTTTATAAATAAGATTTACTTGTTCTATTGGTAAATTCAGAATTTTGATTAAAAAACAACAAAATATCATAAATTCATAATATAAAAAAAATTAAAATAGATATAGGTTGCTAATTTAAAAAATAAAAAATCCCCCGTCCCATCCCGTCCCGTCCCGTCCCGTCCCGTCTAGATTTCCGATGTCTTTTTTGCTAAAAAATTTTGTGGACGTTCATCCAGACATTAGTTATGATTACGATTGCTCCCAATGGGTAAACCGGCCATTTTCTATGTTGAACGATCTCCGAATCGGGTAAACCCTTTGTTTTGCCAATTTTTATGTGCTATAGTCCATGGATCTTTTGGTGATCCGGATTGCCGACGTCATTTTTGCCAAAACTTTTCATGGACATCCGTCAAAACCTTAGCTATGGAGCTAGTTCATTCCTAAGGGCAAACCAACCCATTTTCAAAGTTAAACGAACCCAGGAGGGGTTAAAACCCCCGTTTTGTTGATTTTTGTGTGCCATATGGATCTTTAGCTGATCCAGATTTCCGAGGTCATTGTTGCCAAAACTTTTCACGGACCTCCGTCAAGACCTTATTTATGGAGCCGATTGGTCTTGATGGGTAAAACGGCCAATTTTCAAGGTCAAATGGACCCCGAAGGGGGTAAACCAACTATTTTACCGATTTTCCTGTGCTATAGTCCATGAATCTTTTGATGATCAAAATTTTTTACATCATTTTTTCTGAAATATTTAGTGGACATTCGTCAAGACCTTAGATATGGAGCTGGTTGGTCTAGACGGGCAAAACAACTTATTTTCATTGTCAAATGATCCCCGAAGCAGGTAAACCCCCATTTTACCGATTTTTGTGTTCTATAGTCCATGGATTTTTAGTAATTCGGATTTTAAACATTTTGTTTGTCGAGTTTTTTTTGGACGTCCATCAAGATGATAGTTATGGATCCGGTAGGTCCCTAGAGGTAAACACACCATTTTCTATGTCAAACAAACCTCGAATCGGATAAACCCCCTGTTTTGCCAATTTTCGTGTGCTATAGTCCATGTATCTTTTGATAATTCAGATTTCCAACGTTATTTTTCCCAGAAATTTTCATGAACGTCTGTCAAGACCATAGTTATGGAGCCGGTTGGTTCTAACGGGAAAACCGACCCATTTTCAAGGTCAAACAGGCCCCGGAGCGGGTAAACCACCCGTTTTGCTGATTTTCGTGTACTATAGTCCTTATATCTTTTGGTGATCCGGATTTCTGACGTCATTTCTGCCAAAACTTTTCGTGGACATCCGTCAAGACCTTATATATGAAATTGGATGGTCCCGACGGTCAAACGAACCAAGAGCAGGTAAACCTCCCGTTTTGCCAACTTTCGTGTGCCATATAGTCCATGGATCTTTAGCTGATCTGGATTTTGATGTCATTTTTGCCAAGAGTTTTTACGGTAATCCATCAAGACCTTAGCTACGGAGCCGATTGGTCTCACCGGGTAAAACCACCCATTTTCAAGGTCAAATAGGACCCAAAGTGGGTAAACCTCCTGTTTTACCAATTTTCGTGTGCTATAATCCATGGATCTTTTGGTGATTAGACTTTCCGATGTTACTTTTGCCGAAATATTTAGTAGATGTCCGTCAAGACCTTAGATATGGAGTTGGTTGGTCCAGAAGGGTAACCCGACTCATTTTCATGGTCAAATGATCCCCAGAGCGGGTAATCCCCTTGTTTTGCTGATTTTCGTGTGCTATAGTCCTTGGAATTTTTATTGATCTAGATTTTTGACATATTTTTTGCCAAATTTTTTCATGGACATTCGTCAAGAACATAGCTATGGATCTGGTTGGTCCCGACGGGCAAATCGTCCATTTTCTATCTCAAAGGAACCTTGGATCAGGTAAACCTCTTGTTTCGCCTATTTTTGTGTGCCATAGTCAATGGATCTTTTGGTGATCCGGATTTCCATCATCAGTTTTGCCAAGAGTGTTCATGTATATCCGTCAAGACCTTAGATTTGGAGCTAATTGGTTTCGACGAGAAAATCAACCCATTTTCAAGGTCCAACAAGTTCTGGAGCGGGTAAACCCCCTATTTTATTGATTTTCGTGTGCTATAGTCCATGGATCTTTTGGTGATCCAGATTTTCGATGTCATTTTGTGCTAAACCTTTTTGTGGATGTCCGTTAAGACCTTAGGTATATAGTTGGTTTGTCCCGATGTGCAAACCGACCCATTTTCAAAGTCAAACGAACCCTGGAACAGGTAAACCCCTCATTTTGTCGACTTTAGTGTGATATAGTCCATGGATCATTTTGTGATTCGGATTTCCGATGTCATTTTGGCTAAAATATTTTGTGGACGTCCTTCAAGAACTTATTAATCGACCCAGTTGGTCCCGACTGGTATACCTGCCCATTATGAATGTTAAAAGACCCCCGGAGCACGTAAACACCCCGCTTTACCAATTTTCATTTGCTATAATGATCCGGATTTCCGCCATTTTTTTTGCTAAATTTTTTCATAAACATCCGCCAAGACCTTATCTATAGAGCTGGTTGGTCACGATTGGCAAACCGGCCTATTTTGGACGTCAAAAGTCCTACGGAGCAGGTTAACCCCACATTTTATTAATTTTTGTGTGCTATAGTGATCCGGATTTCCGACATCATTTTTCCTGAATTTTTTTGTGGACGGCCGTCAAGACTTTAGCTATTGAGTTGGTTGGTTCCGATGGGAAATCCGGCCCGTTTTCAAAGTCAAAAATACCCCGAAGCAGGTAAACCCCCCGTTTTGTCAATTTTCCTGTGCTATAGTCCCAGGATCTTTTGGTGATACAAATGTCCGACATTATTTTTGCCAAAAGTTTTCATGGACATCCGTCAAGACCTTGTTATGTAGTCGGTTGGTACTATTACGCAAATCGGTCCATTTTCAAGGTCAAAGGTTCCTCGAAGTGAGTAAACCCCTCGTTTTTCTAATTTTTGTGTACTATAAGTTCATGCATCTTTTGGTGATCCTAATTTTCGACGTTATTTTTGCTGAAATTTTTTATGGACGTAGGTCAAGACTTTAGTTTTGGAGCCGGTTGGTCCCGATAGGTAAACCGACCCATTTTCAAGATCAAATGATCCCCGGAGTGGGTAAACCCCCATTTTGCTGATTTTTGTTTGCTAGTCCATGAATCTTTTGGTCATCCAAATTTTTGTGGATGTCCATCAAGACCTTAGCTATTGAGCCAGTTGGTCTCGATAGGCAAACCGGCCCATTGTCAAGGTCAAAGGAGTCCCGGAGTGGGTAAACCCTCCGTTTTGCTAATTTTTTTGTGGTATAGTCCATGGATCTTTTGGTGATCTAGATTTCTACTGAAATTTTTTAAGGACGTCTGTCAAGACATCAGCTATGGAGTCAGTTGGTCCCGACAGGCAAACCGGCCCATTTTCAAGGTCAAATGAGTCCCGGAGTGGCTAAGACCCCCATTTTACCAATTTTCGTGTGCTATTGTCCATGGATCTTTTGGTGATCCAGATTTTCGACATCATTTTTGCCAAAAAAAATTCATGGACGTCCTTCAAGACCTTAGTTATGGATCCGATTGGTCCATACAGGCAAACCGGCACATTTTCATAGTCAAATTATCCCCGGAGGTGGTAAACCCCCCGGTTTGCTGATTTTCGTGTCCTATAGTCCATTGATATTTTGGTGATCCAGATTTCTGACATCATTTTTAAAGAAATATTTTGTGGAGGAACATTAAGACCTTAGCTATGGAGCTGGTTGGTCTCGATGTGAAAATCAGCCCATTTTTAAGGTCAAACAAACTCCACAGTAGGTAAACCCCCCATTTTGTCAATTTTCATGTGCTATAGTCCATATATCTTCTGGTAATCCTGATTTTCGACATCAGTTTTGCCAAAATATTTCATGGATGTCCATCAAGACCTTAGGTATAGAGCCGGTTGCTTTCGATGGGCAAGCCAGCCCATTTTCAAGATCCAATGTTCCCCAGAGCAGGAAAACCCCTCGTTTTGCTAATTTTTGTGTGCTATAGTCCATGGATCTTTTAGTGATCCAGATTTCCGATGTCATTTTTACAAAAAAAAATTGTGGACATCCGTCAAGACATTAGGTATAGAGACAATAGCTTCCGTTGGGCAAACCAGCCCATTTTCAAGGTCAAATGAGCCGCGGAGCAGGTAAACCCCCCGTTATGCAAATTTTCGTGTGCTATTGTCCATGGATCTTTTGGGGATCCAGATTTCCGACGTCATTTTTGCCAAAGTTTTTCGTGGACGTCTTTTAAGATCTCAGCTATGAAGTCGTTTGGTCTCGATGGGAAAACTGGCCCATTTTCAAGGTCAAATGAGCCCCGGAGCGCGTAAACCCCCTATTTTGCAAATTTTCGTGTTCTATACTCCATGGATCTTTTGGTGATCCGAATTGGTAGCGTCATTTTTGCCAAAATTTTTTGTTGACATCCGTCAAGACCATAGTTATGGTTACAGTTGGTTTCGATGAAAAAACCGGCCTAATGTCTAGATCAAACGAGCCACAAAGCGGGGAAACCCCTCATTTTGCTGATTTTTGTGTGGTATAGTCCATGGATCTTTGGGTGATCTTGATTTCTGACGCATTTTTGCCAAACTTTTTCGTGGACATCCATCAAGACCTTAAGTATGGAGCCTGATGGTCCCGACAGACAAAAAGGTCAATTTTCAAGGTGAAACTATCCCCGTAGTGGGTAAATCCCTATTTTGCCAATTTCGTGTGCTATAGTCCATGGATCTTCTGGTGATTCATATTTTTGACATCATTTTTGCCAAAAATTCCCGTGGACGTCCGTCAAGATCTTAGCTATGGAGTAGGTTAATCCCCATGGGGAAATTGGCCTATTTTCAAGGTCAGAAGAGCCCAGGAGTGGGTGAACCCCCTGTTTTGCCGATTTTCATATCCTCTATAGTTCATGGATATTTTGCTGATCCTGATTTCTGATGTATTTTGGCCAAAAGTTTTTATGGATGCCTGTTAAGACCTTAGCTATGGATTCGATTGGCCCCGATAGGTAAACTAGCAATTTTCAAGGTCAAACAATTCCAAGAGCGGGTAAACCCCCTGTTTAGCCAATTTTCTTGTGCTATAGTCCATGGATCTTTTGGTGATCCAGATTTCACACGCCATCTTTGCCAATTATTTTCGTTGACATCCGTCAAGACTAAAGCTATGGTGCTGGCTGGTCCCTATGAGAAAATCGGCCTATTGTAAAGGTCAAACGAGCCACAGAGCGGGGAAACCACCCATTTTACCAATTTTCGAGTACTATAGTCTATGATTCTTTTGGTGATCTGGATTTATAACGCATTTTTGCCAAAAAATTTTGTGGACGTCCATCAAGATCTTAGCTATGAAGCAATTTGGTCTTGACGGACAAAAAGGTTAATTTTCAAGGTCAAACAATCCCCTAAGCGGGTAAACCCTCGTTTTGCAAATTTTTGTGTGCTACAGTCCATATATCTTTTGGTTATCCGGATTTTCGACATCATTTTTACCAAAATATTTCATGGACGTCCATCAAAACCTTAGTTATGGAGCTAGTTGGTCCAGACGGGAAAACCAACCCATTTTCAAGGTCTAACGAGCCCAGGAGTGGGTAAACTCCTCGTTTTGCCGATTTTCATATCCTCTATAGTTAATGGATCTTTTTGCTGATCCTGTTTTCCGATGTCATTTTCGCCAAAAATTTTCATGGACATCCGTCAAGACCCTAGCTATGGAGCCGATTGATCTCGATGGGTAAACCAGCCATTTTCAAAGTCAAACAATCCTCGGAGTGAGTAAACCCCCCATATTGCCAATTTTCGTGTACTATAGTCCATGGATCTTTTTGTGATTCGGATTTTTGACATCATTTTTGCTGAATTTTTTTGTGGACATCAGTCAAAAACTTAACTATGGAGTCGATTCATCCTAACGTGCAAACTGGCCCATTTTCAAGGTCAAACGAGCCCCGAAGCGTGTAAACCCCCTATTTTACAGAATTTCATGTTTTATAGTCAATGGATCTTTTGGTGAATCAGATTTCCGATGTCATTTTGCTAAAAAATTTTGTGGACATTCTTCAAGACCTAAGCTATGGTGGCGACTGGTCTCGATGGGAAAACAGGCCCATTTTCAAGGTCAAACAATCCCTAGAGCGGGTAAACCCCCCATTTTCCCAATTTTTGTGTGCTATAGTCCATGGATCTTTTGGTGCTCCAGATTTATGATGTCATTTCTGCCAAAAATTATCGTGGATGTCCGTCAAGGCCTTAGCTATGGATTCGATTGATCCAGACGGGCAAACCATCCCATTTTCATGGTCAAATGTGGCTTGTAGCTGGTAAGCCCCCCGTTTTACCAACTTTTCATGTGTTATAGTTGATGGATCTTTTGGTGATGCAGAATTTCGATGTTATTTTTGTCAAAAAAATTTGTGGACGTCCGTCAAGACTTTAGCTATGAAGTCGATTGGTCCCAATAGGAAAACCGACCTATTGTCAAGGTCAAACAAGCCCCGGAGCGGGTAAACCCCTCATTTTGTTGATTTTCGTGTGCTATATTCCATGGATCTTTTAGTGATATAGATTTTCGATGTCTTTTTTGTCGAAAATTTTTGTGGACGTCCGTCAAGACCTTTGCTATGGAGCTGGTTTGTCCAGACGGGTAAACCGGCCCATTTTCATAGTCAAATGATCCCCGGAGCAGGTAAACCCCCCAGTATGCCAATTTTCGTGTGCTTTAGTCCATGGGTCTTTTGGTGATCTAGATTTCCTACGTCATTTTTGCAAAAAAAATTGGTGGACATCCATTAATACCATAGCTATGGAGCTGGTTGGTCCCGATGGGCAAATCGGCTCATTTTCAAGGTAAAGTGAACCCCGTAGCAGGTAAAACCCCATTTTGCCAATTTTCATGTGCTATAGTCCATGGATTTTTTGATGATCTAGATTTCCTATGTCATTTTTGCCGAAATCTTTCATGGACGTCATTGAAGACCTTAGCTATGGAGCCAGTTGCTCTAGATGGTTAAAACAACTTATTTTCATGGATAAATGAGGCTCGAAATGGGTAGACCCCCCATTTTGCCGGATCTTTAGGTAATCTGGATTTTTTGATGTCTTTTTTGCCGAAATTTTTTGTGGACGTTCGTCCAGACCTTACTTATGATTACGATTGTTCCCAATGGGTAAACCAACCATTTTATATGTCGAACAATCCTCGGATCGGGTAAACCCCCTGTTTTGCCAATTTTTGTGCGCTATAGTCCATGAATCTTTTGGTGATCCAGATTTCCGATGTCATTTTTGCCAAAACTTTTTGTGGACATCCGTCAAAACCTTTAGCTATGGAGCTAGTTGGTCCTGAAGGGCAAACCGGCCCATTTTCAAGGTCAAATGAACCCAGGAGCAGGTAAACCCCCCGTTTTGTCAATCTTTGTGTGCCATATGGATCTTTAGCTGATTCGGATTTTCGATGTCATTATTGCCAAAACTTTTCACGAATGTCTATCAAGACCTTAGCTATGGAACCAATTGGTCCTGACGGGTAAAATGGCCAATTTTCAAGGTCAAATGGACCATGAAGTTGGTAAACCTCCTGTTTTGTCGATTTTCATGTGCTATAGTCCATGGATATTTTGGTAATCAGAATTTTCAACGTCATTTTTGCTGAACAATTTAGCAAACATCTGTCAAGACCTTAGATATGGAGCTAGTTGGTCTAGATGGGCAAACCAACTCATTTTCATGGTCAAATGATACCCAGAGCTGGTAAACCTGCCGTTTTGCCAATTTTCATGTTATATAGTTCATAGATTTTTGTTGATTCGTATTTTTGACATTTTTTTAGCCAAATTTTTTTGTGGACGTCCATCAAGACCATAGTTATGCATCTGATAGGTCCCTACAAGTAATTTGGTCATTTTCTATGTCAAATGATCCCCAAATCAGGTAAACCCCTGCTTGCCAATTTCCATGTGCTATAGTCCATGTATCTTTTGGTGATCCAAATTTTTGATGTTATTTTTTCCAGAAAATTTCATGGACGTCCGTCAAGACCATAGTTATGGAGCCGATTGATTTTGATGGGCAAACCGACTCATTTTCAAAGTCAAACAAAACTCGAAGCGGGTAAACCCCCCGTTTTGCTGATTTTCATGTGCTATAGTCCATAGATCTTTTGGTGATTCGGATTTTCGATGTCATTTTTGCCAAAACTTTTTGTGGATATCCGTCATGACCTTAGATATGGAACTGGTTGGTCCCGATAGGTAAATCTGCCCATTTTCAAGACCAAATGAACCCATGAGCGGGTAGACTCCACGTTTTACCAATTTTTGTGTGCCATATAGTCCATGGATCTTTAGCTGATCTAGATTTTTGATGTCATTTTTGGCAAGAGTTTTAACGGACGTTTGTCAAGACCTTAGCTACGGAGCCGGTTGGTCTCAACGGGTAAAACGGGCCATTTTCAAGGTCAAACGGGACCCAAAGTGGGTAAACCTCCTGTTTTACCAATTTTCGTATGCTACAATCCATGGATCTTTTGGTGATTTGGATTTATAACACATTTTTGCCAAAACTTTTCGTAGACGTCCATCAAGACCTTAACTATAGAGCCGATTGGTCCTGACGGACAAAAAGGTCAAACAATCACCTAAGAGGGTAAACCCCCATTTTGCCTATTTTCGTGTGCTATAGTCCATGGATCTTTTGGTGATCCAGATTTTCGACATCATTTTTGCCAAAAAAATTCATGGACGTCCATCAAGACCTTAGTTGTGGAGCTGGTTGGTCCCGATGGGCAAACCGGCCCATTTTCAAGGTTAAACTAGCCAAGGAGCGGGTAAACCCCCCGTTTTGCCGATTTTCATATCCTCTATAGTTCATGGATCTTTTGCTGATCCTGATTTTCGATGTCATTTTGGCCAAAATTTTTTATGGACATCCGTCAAAGACCTTACCTATGGAGCTGGTTGGCCTCGACGAGTAAACCAGCCATTTTTAAGGTTAAACAATCCCCGGAGTAGGTAAACCCCGTATTGCCGATTTTCGTGTGCTATAGTTCATTGATCTTTTGATGATCCTGATTTTCGACATTATTTTTGCCAAAATTTTTTGTAAACGTCAGTCAAAACCTTATCTATGTAGCTGATTCATCCCAATGAGTAAACTGACCCATTTTCAAGGTCAAACGAGCCCCGGAGCGAGTAAACCCCCTATTTTTCCGAATTTCATGTTTTATAGTCCATGGATCTTTTGGTGAACTAGATTTCCGATGTTAGTTTGCTGAAAGTTTTCATGGATGTTCTTTAAGACCTAAGCTATGGAGTCGGATGGTCCCGATGGGCAAACAGGCCCATTTTAAAGGTCAAACAATCTCTAGAGCGAATAAACCCCCCATTTTCCCAATTTTCATGTGCTATAGTCCATGAATCTTTTGGTAATCTTGATTTTCGACGCCATTTTTGCCAAATTTTTTTGTGGATGTCAGTCAAAACATTAGCTATGGAGTTGATTCGTCCCAGTGAGTAAACTGGCCCATTTTCAAGGTCAAACAAACCCCGAAGTGGGTAAACTCCCTGTTTTGCCGAATTTCATATTTTATAGTTCATGAATCTTTTGGTGAACCGGATTTCCGACGTCATTTTGCTGAAAGCTTTTGTGGACGTTTTTCAAAACCTAAGCTATGGAGCTGGATGGTGCCAACGGGAAAACAAGCACATTTTGAAGGTCAAACAATCCCTAGAGAGGGTAAACCCCCTGTTTTCCCAATTTTCATGTGCTATAGTGCATGGATCTTTTGGTGATCCGAATTATTGATGTCATTTTTGCCAACATTTTTCATGGATATCCGTCAAGGCCTTAGTTATGGATCCGGTTGGTCCAGACGACCAAACCATTCCATTTTCATGGTCAAATGTACCCCGAGCGGGTAAGCCCCCCGTTTTGCTGATTTTAGTGTGCTATAGTTGATGGATCTTTTGGTGATGCAGAATTCCAATGTTATTTTTGCTGAAAATTTTTATGAACGTCCGCCAAGACTTTAGCTATGAAGTCGGTTGGTCCCAATGAGAAACCGGCCTATTGTTAAGGTTAAACAAACCCCGAAGCAGGTAAATCCCTCATTTTGTTGATTTTCATATGCTATTGTCCATGGATCTTTTGGTGATACAAATTTTTGACGTCTCTTTTGTCAAAAAAATTCGTGGACGTTCGTCAAGACCTTAGCTATGGAGCCGATTTGTCCAGATGGGTAAACCGGCCCATTTTCATGGTCAAAGGATCCCCAAAGCAGGTAAACGCCCCAGTATGCCGATTTTTGTGTGCTATAGTCAATGGATCTTTTGGTGATCTAGATTTCCTACGTCATTTTTGCAAAAAAAATTCGTGGACGTCCATCAATATCTTAGCTATGGAGTTGGTTGGTCCCGGCAGGCAAACTGGCCCATTTTCAATGTAAAATGAACCTCGTAGCAGGTAAAACCCCATTTTGCCAATTTTCGTGTGCTATAGTCCATGGATCTTTTGATGATCTGAATTTCCTACGTGATTTTTGATGAAATATTTCATGGACGTCTGTGAAGACCTTAGCTATGGAGACGATTGTTCCAGACGGGTAAAATGACTTATTTTCATGGTCAAATGAGTCCCGAAATGGGTAAACCCCCATTTTGCCGATTTTTGTGTGATATAATCCATGGATCTTTTTGTAATCTAGCTTTTCGATGTCTTTTTTGCCAAAATTTTTTGTGGACGTTCGTCCAGACCTTAGTTATGATTATGGTTGTTCCCGACGGGTAAACCAGCCATTTTCTATGTCGAACGATCCTCGAATCAGGTAAACCCTCTGTTTTGCCAATTTTTATGTGCTATAGTCCATGGTTCTGTTGGTGATCCGAATTTTCGATGTCATTTTTGCCAAAACTTTTCGTGGACATCCGTCAAAACCTTAGCTATGGAGCTAGTTGGTTCCTAAGGGCAAACCGACCCATTTTCAAAGTTAAACGAACCCAGGAGGGGGTAAACCTCCCATTTTGTCAATTTTTTGTGTGACATATGAATCGTTAGCTAATCCAGATTTTCGAGGTCATTGTTGCCAAAACTTTTCACGGACATCCGTCAAGACCTTAGTTATGGAGCCAATTGGTCTTGATGGGTAAAACGGCCAATTTTCAAGGTCAAATGGACCCCGAAGTGGGTAAACCTACTATTTTGCCAATTTTCATGTGATATAGTCCATGAATCTTTTGATGATCAAAATTTTCAACGTCATTTTTTCTGAAATATTTAGTGGACATCCGTCAAGACCTTAGATATGGAGCTGGTTGGTCTAGACGGGCAAACCGGCTCATTTTCATTGTCAAATGATCCCCAAAGCGGGTAAACCCCTATTTTACTGATTTTTGTGTTTTATAGTCTATGGATTTTTGATAATCCAAATTT
The DNA here is from genome assembly GCA_029007595.1 of Solanum commersonii. NCBI lineage: Eukaryota > Viridiplantae > Streptophyta > Magnoliopsida > Solanales > Solanaceae > Solanum > Solanum commersonii. The sequence goes on along the minus strand of JAJTWQ010000129.1, from coordinate 1,182,591 downwards.
GAAACATCTTTTTTGCTGAATTTTTTTATGGACGTCCGTCAAGACAATAGCTATGGATCCGGTAGGTCCCTACAGGTAAACCAACCATTTTCTATGTCAAACGAACCTCGAATCGGGTAAACCCCCTGTTTTGCTAATTTTTGTGTGCTATAGTCCACGCATCTTTTGGTGATCCGTATTTCCAATGTTATTTTTCCCAAAAAATTTCATGAATGTCTGTCAAGACCATAGTTATGGAGCCGGTTGGTTCTTGTGGGAAAATAGATCCATTTTCAAGGTCAAACAGGCCCTGGAGTGGGTAAACCCCCCCCCCCCCCCCATTTTGCTGATTTTCGTGTGCTATAGTCCTTGGATCTTTTGGTGATCCAGATTTTCGACGTTATTTTTTCCAAAACTTTTCGTGGACATTCGTCAAGACCTTATATATGGAACTGGATGGTCCTGACCGTCATACGGCCCAGTTTCAAGGTCAAACAAACCCAGGAGCGGGTAAACCCCACGTTTTGCCAACTTTCGTGTGCCATATAGTCCATGGATCTTTAGCTGATCTAGATTTTGATGTCATTTTTGCCAAGAGTTTTGCGGTCATTTATCAAGACCTTAGCTACGGGAATCGATTGGTCTCACCGGGTAAAGCGGCCATTTTCAAGGTCAAATGGGACCCAAAGTGGGTAAACCTCCTATTTTACCAATTTTCGTGTGCTATAATCCATGGATCTTTTGGTGATTAGACTTTTTGATGTTATTTTTGCCGAAATATTTAGTAGATGTCCGTCAAGACCTTAGATATGGAGCCAATTGGTCTAGAAGGGCAACTCGGCTCATTTTCATGGTCAAATGATCCCCAGAGTGGGTAAACCCCCTATTTGCCAATTTTCGTGTGCTATAGTCTTTGGATTTTTTAGTAATCTAGATTTTTGATATATTTTTTGCCGAATTTTTTCATGGACATACGTCAAGAACATAACTATGGATTCGGTTGGTCCCGACGGGCAAATCAGCCATTTTCTATATCAAAGGAACCCTGGATCGGGTAAACCCCTCGTTTTTGCCTATTTTTGTGTGCCATAGTCAATGGATCTTTTGGTGATCCAGATTTCCGTCGTCATTTTTGCCAAAAGTTTTCTTGTACATTCATCAAGACCTTAGCTTTGGAGCCAATTGGTTTTGACGGGAAGATCAACCTATTTTCAACGTCAAACAAGTCCCGAAAAGGGTAAACCCCCCATTTTGTTGATTTTCGTGTGCTATAGTCCATGGATCTTTTGGTGATCCAGATTTTTGATGTCATTTTTTGCTAAACCTTTTCGTGGACGTCTGTCAAGACCTTAGGTATTGAGTTGGTTTATCCCGATGGGCAAACTGGCCCATTTTCAAAGTCAAACAAACCCCAGAACGGGTAAACCCCTCATTTTGTCGACTTTAGTGTTCTATAGTCCATGGATCTTTTTGTGATTCGGATTTTTGATGTCATTTTAGCTAAAATATTTTGTGGACGTCCTTCAAGAACTCATCTATCGAGCCAATTGGTCCCGACTAGTATACCTACCCATTATGAATGTCAAAAGACCCCTGGAGCACGTAAACACCCCGCTTTACCAATTTTCATTTGCTATAATGATTTGGATTTTCCCTATTTTTTTAGCTAAAATTTTTCATGGACGTCCTCCAAGACCTTATCTATGGAGCTGATTAGTCACGATTGGCAAACCGACCTATTTTGAACGTCAAAAGTCCTACGGAGCAGGTTAACCCCATATTTTATTGATTTTCGTGTGCTATAGTGATCCAAATTTCCAACGTCATTTTTCCTGAATTTCTTTGTTGATAGCTGTCAAGACCTTAGCTATTGAGTTAGTTGGTTCCGATGGGAAATCCGGCCCATTTTCAAAGTCAAAAAAACCCCGGCACAGGTAAACCCCCATGTTTTGCCAATTTTCCTGTGCTATAGTCCTAGGATCTTTTGGTGATACAAATGTCCGACATTATTTTTGCCAAAAGTTTTCATGGACATCCGTCAAGACCTTATTTTGTAGTTGGTTGGTACCGATTCACAAATCGGTCCATTTTCAAGGTCAAATGTTCCTCGGAGTGAGTAAACCCCTCATTTTTCTAATTTATGGGTACTATAGTTCATGCATCTTTTGGTGATCCAAATTTTTGATGTCATTTTTGCTGAAATTTTTTATGGACATAAGTCAAGACCTTAGTTTTGGAGCCAGTTGGTCCTGATGGGTAAACCGTACCATTTTCAAGGTCAAATGATCCCCGGAGCGGGTAAACCCCCCCATTTTGCTGATTTTTGTTTGCTAGTCCATGGATATTTTGGTAATCCAAATTTTCGTGGATGTCCATCAAGACCTTAGCTATTGAGCCAGTTGGTCTCGACAGGCAAACCGGCCCATTGTCAAGGTCAAAGGAGCCCAGGAGTGGGCAAACCCTCCGTTTTGCTAATTTTTTTGTGGTATAGTCCATGGATCTTTTGGTGATCTAGATTTTCGACGTCATTTTTGCTAAAATTTTTCAAGGACGTCTGTCAAGACATCAGCTATGGAGTCAGTTGGTCGCAACAGGCAAACCGGCCCATTTTCAAGGTCAAATGAGCCCCAGAGTGGCTAAAACCCCTATTTTACCAATTTTCGTGTGCTATAGTCCATGGATCTTTTGGTGATCTAGATTTTCGACGTCATTTTTGCCAAAAAAATTTCGTAGACGTCCTTCAAGACCTTAGTTATGGATCCGATTGGTCCATACAGGCAAATCGACACATTTTCATAGTCAAATGATCCCCGAAAGGGGTAAATCCCCCAGTTTGTTGATTTTCGTGTCCTATAGTCCATTGATATTTTGGTGATCTAGATATGTGACATCATTTTTAAAGAAATATTTTGTGGAGGACCATCAAGACCTTAGCTATGGAACTGGTTGGTCTCGATGGGAAAATCGGCCCATTTTTAAGGTCAAACAAACTCCACAGCAGGTAACCCCCTATTTTGTCAATTTTTGTGTGTTATAGTCCATGTATCTTCTGGTAATTCAGATTTTCGACGTCAATTTTTCCAAAATATTTCGTGGATGTCCATCAAGACCTTAGGTATGGAGCCGATTGCTTTCGATGGGCAAGCCAGCCTATTTTCAAGATCAAACGTGTCCTGAAGCGGGAAAACCCCCCATTTTGCTAATTTTTGTGTGCTATAGTCCATGAATCTTTTAGTGATCCAGATTTCCGATGTCACTTTTACAAAAAAAAAAATTGTGGACGCCCGTCATGACCTTAGGTATAGAGACAATTACTTCCGTTGGGCAAACCAGCCCATTTTCAAGGTCAAACGAGCCACGGAGCAGGTAAACCCCCCCATTATGCAATTTTTTGTGTGCTATTGTCCATGGATCTTTTGGGGATCCAGATTTTTGACGTCATTTTTGCCATAGTTTTTTGTGGACGTCTTTCAAGACCTCAGCTATGGAGCCGTTTGGTTCGGACGGGAAAACTTGCCCATTTTCTTGGTCAAACTAGCCCCGGAGCGCGTAAACCCCCTATTTTGCAAATTTTCGTGTTCTATAGTCCATGAATCTTTTGGTGATCCAAATTGGTAGCGTGATTTTTGCCAAAATTTTTTTTTGACATCCGTCAAGACCATAGCTATGGTTAAAGTTGGTCCCGATGTGAAAATCGGCCTAATGTCTCGGTCAAACGAGCCACAAAGTGGGGAAACTCCCCATTTTGCTGATTTTCGTGTGGTATAGTCCATGGATCTTTGGGTGATCTTGATTCCTGATGCATTTTTGCCAAACTTTTTCTTGGACGTCCATCAAGACCTTAGCTATAGAGCCGATTGGCCCCGATAGGTAAACTGGCAATTTTCAAGGTCAAACAATTCCAAGAGCGGGTAAACCCCCCATTTAGCCAATTTTCTTGGGCTATAGTCCATGGATCTTTTGGTGATCCAAATTTCATATGTCATTTTTGCCAATTATTTTCGTTGACATTCGTCAAGACCAAAGCTATGGTGCTGGTTGGTCCGTACGAGAAAATCGGCCTATTGTAAAGGTCAAACGAGCCACAGAGCGGGGAAACCCCCCATTTTTCCAATTTTTTTGTACTATTGTCCATGAATCTTTTGGTGATCTGGATTTATAACACATTTTTGCCAAAAATTTTCATGGACGTCCATCAAGACCTTAGCTATGGAGCCGATTGGTCCTGAAGAACAAAAAGGTCAATTTTCAAGGTCAAACAATCCGCTGAGCGGGTAAACCCTCGTTTTGCCCACTCCTGGGCTCATTTGACCTTGAAAATAGGCCAATTTGCCCATCGGGATTAACCTGCTCCATAGCTAAGGTCTTGACGGACGTCCATGAAATTTTTTGGCAAAAATGATTTCAAAAATCTGGATCACCAAAAGATCCATGGACTATAGCACACGAAAATTGGCAAAACAGGGATTTACCAGCTTCGGGGATTGTTTGACCTTGAAAATTGGCTTTTTTGTCCGTCGGGACCATCAGGCTCCATACCTAAGGTCTTGATGGACATCCACGAAAAAGTTTGGCAAAAATGCGTCAGAAATCAAGATCACCAAAAGATCCATGGACTATATCACACAAAAATTGGTGAAATGGGGGATTTCCCCGATTTGTGGCTCGTTTGACCGAGAATTTGGCCGGTTTTCTCATTGGGATCAATTGGAACCATTACTATGGTCATGACGGATGTCAACAAAGATTTTTGGCAAAAATGACGTCACAAATTTGGATCACCAAAAAATCCATGGACTATAGAACAAGAAAATTGGCAAAATAGGGGGTTTACGCGCTCCGAGAATCGTTTGACCTTGAAAATGGGTCGGGTTTCCCATCGAGACCAAACGGCTCCATAGTTGAGGTCTTGACAGATGTCTACGAAAAATTATGGCAAAAATGACATCAGAAATTTGGATCCCCAAAAGATCCATGGACTATGCACACGAAAATTTGCATAACGGCGATTTACCGGCTTCGGGGCTTGTTTGACCTTGAAAATGGGTTGGTTTTCCCAATGGAAGCAATCGTCTCTAAACATAAGGTCTTAACGGACGTCTACGAATTTTTTTTGTAAAAATGACATCGAAATGTTGGATCAGTAAAAGATCCATGGACTATAGCATACGAAAATTAGCAAAACAGGGGGTTTTCCCGCTTCGGGAACGTTTGACCTTGAAAAAACGTGCTGGCTTGACCATCGAAAGCAACTAGCTCTATACCTAAGGTCTTGACAGATATCCACAAAATATTTTGGCAAAAATGACGTTGGAAATCAGGATCACCAGAAGATACATGGATTATAACACACGAAAATTGGCAAAATGGGGGGTTTACCTGCTGCGGAGTTTTTTTGATTTTGAAAATGGGTCGATTTCCCCATCGGACCAACCATCTCCATAGCTAAGGTCTTGATGGATGTCCATGAAATATTTCTATAAAAATGATGTCGGATATCTGCATCACCAAAATATACATGGTCTATAGCACACGAAAATCAGCAAACCGAGGGGTTTACCCGCTCCGGGGATCATTTGACCATAAAAATGGGCCGGTATGCCTGTCTGGACCAACCGGATCCATAAATAGGGTCTTGATGGACGTGCACAAATTTTTTTGGCAAAGATGACGTCGAAAATCCGGATCACCTAAAGATTCATGGACTATAGCATACAAAAATTGGCAAAACGGGGGTTTTAGACTCTCCGAGGTTCATTTGACCTTGAAAATGGGCCGGTTTGCCTATTGGGACCAACCGACTCCATAGCTGATGTCTTGACGGACGTCTTTGAAAAATTTCTGCAAAAATGACATCGAAAATCCAGATCACCAAAAGATCCATGGACTATGCAACACAAAAATTGGCAAAATAGGGGGTTTACCCACTCCGAGGCTCCTTTGACCTTGACAATGGGCCGGTTTGCCTGTCGAGACCAACCGGCTCCATTGCTAAGGTCTTGATGGACATCCACAAAAACTTTTGGCAAAAATGACGTCAAAGATCCAGATCACCAAAAGATCTATGGACTATAGCACACGAAAATTGGAAAAAGGGGGGTTTACCCGCTCTAGGGATTGATTGACCTTGAAAATGGGCTTGTTTACCCATCGGGACTGTAAGGACCCGAGAGCAGCCCTTAGTCGTTATCGGCGTATTCAACCTCAAAGAGGTCCTATACAAGCCTTTAGCATTCATTATAAAATGTATCATAGAATAAAATCACGGAAAATTCAAAACTTTTACTTTGGGAGTTCAACTTCACTTCATATATGAAAAATAGAATCTAACTTCGTCACAATGCACCATCTAGACATAGAAGTATCGAAAATAGGACTAAGCCCTTACATCAATAAGAAGTCTTGTAAATAGAAAGTACAACAATTTCTTTCAACATAAGCAAAGAACTAAACATAGAAGCTAGATCATAGGGTCTTGTCCTCGGACTTGAGGACTCACCAACTTGGGGAAGCAACTCCAAGTGTCTTGAGAAGCAAGCTTAAATCCTCAACGGCCCGAACCTAAATGTTTGGGAAAAAGGAGAAAATATGGGTTAGTACAACACACGTACTAAGTATGGCTACTATGCATAAAAACCATTGAAACATGCATAAAAGGACATTTTATTCAAAACATGCTTTTTGCCAAGTAAATCCAATATGCACACAAATTAAGTATCATAGTCCAAACCAACATAATATCATCCCTACATGTAGACAACCTAAGAAATACTAGTGCAATGCAAAGAATAGAACCCCATAACCCTATTCAAAGCCAAGTATCACATTAAGCAACCTACTTCATGCATACGTTCATAATATCATATTTCATCATAACTTACCACATTCATAATGATCATACATAACATAGCTTCAGCATACATAAGTCATAATAATCATAATCATAAGAAAACACTACTACAACCATCTCTTAGGATCCCACAAGTGCAATGTGCAATAGAAGTCCCATACCCTCCCTTACACTATGTAGAAACCCTTAAGAAAGCCCTAGTAAGAGTTCACACCTTTCATACCTTTATTTACTTTTACATTAGGAAAATATTGCAATAACCGACATAGACCATGAGAGTTGCATGGAATTTGGTGTTCTACTCCCACACCGAAAAGAGAGGGTTAACACTTGCATATTGTATAACCATTCGTACATAGCTATCTAGGTGGATCCACTAAGCTAGAATCCTATGTGGGCACATAGTTAAGGGTCAAGGAGATTGCTTCTAGAAACCCTAACTTACTAAACGTGGGGGTTTCCATCTCATGAGACAACACATACCGTAGGTAATACGGACTTGCTAAATGTGAGAAAACCCATGTGGGGAGCCGAACTTACTGTCACAACCCGATTTCTTAAGTCATGATGGCACCTACTATAACGTACCAGCAGGTAAGCCAACCCATAACCAGGAACAACAAGTAATGGGTCTGAGGGTAGAAACTAAACAAGAGTAGGAAAATAACAATATAAATAGGCAGAAGTAAACCAAAACATATATACAAATAAAGATCCCTCCCAGAACCTGCAAGTCACTAGTACAGAGCTACTACAAAATGAGTACAAGTCCCAAAAGTGGACAACAGAGATTGGACTGTCTCGAAATGTAAAAGACAAGTCTATATACAGATGAAGACTGAAATAGTACAAAATGCCGTGTGCTCACTCTCGTCTCCGGATCAGTCTGCTCCAAGCTGGATCAACGCTGGCTACTAGTGTCTGGACCTGCATCACGAAATAGATGCAGAGCATAGCATGAGTACCAAAACAATAGGTACCCAGTAGGCATTATAGGCCGATTGAACTTGAAAAGTGAAGGCAGTATGAAAAGAAGGAATAACACAAATCGAAGTCAAGAACAAAAATCTAACAAACAATGGAATGTACACGAGTGTTGAAAGAACTAACTCAAGCAATCTATAAGCTAACTACACCTAACTAGACCCCCATAAGCCCAGAAGGTACACTCGTGCGCAAGTTAAATAAAAACTCGAAAGGACCCCATTAAGCCCAACGAGTACACAGAATAACTATAACTAAAGAGAATTGCATGTGAGAACCCTAGATTGGAGAACACGAATCATAACCTCTACCCCAATTAGTAAAATCTGACAGTATAGAGGCCGGACCTCAAACTGGATGCTCACCAGAAGTACCCAAGTAACCAATCATAAGTATCAAGTATCTGAGGCCGAAACTCTAACTGGATGCTCTATATAAGTATCTGGGCAATAGAAGCCGGAATTCTAATTGGATGCTCTATATAATTATCTGGGCAATAGAGGCTGGAACTCTAACCGGATGCTCTATATAAGTATCTGTGCAATAGAGGTCGGAACTCTAACCGGATGCTCTATATAAGTATCTGGGCAATAGAGGACGAAACTCTAACTGGATGCTCTATATAAGTGTCTGGGCAATAGAGGTCGGCACTCTAATCGGATGCTCTATATAATTATCTGGGAAATAAAGGCCAGAACTCTAATCGGATGCTCTTTAAAGGTGCCAATGTAGCTGCTGGAAGAGTCTCAATCGACATATTCTCATAAATGTCTGTGGATCGCCATCCACACCTAGCTAATCAATGTAAGTCCTTGGAACCAAATCGAAAATCAAATTCAAATCGTGAAACAGAACTAGTGTCGTCGATGTAACTCTTGAAGCGGTAACAACGGGGAAATAAGGATAACTATCATCGGAGCAAACGTATCGCCTAGCTAAGGCCCAAACTATCAGGCTCAAGTCTTCTACACTAGTCTACAGGGATCTAAGCCGGCCGAGCGGCGTCGGAGAAAAACTAAGGCCTATCGGATCCGAATCATGTATTTCTAAGGCAAGCCCTAGTCAAACCTAAACTAAGGCACAAATGTGTCAACAAATAGTCATCGAGCATACAAGTACTCACATAGCAAAGAGGCACAATTAATAACACAAAGCATGCTCATAGTTACCCGATAATTCTCAAAATAGGTCAAAAATAGGACTTCTAAACACCTATGCATGATTCAATCATTACCAACCCAAATCCCAACTAATCAACATGCATTCACACTCTCAAGATCAATCTAAGAGAGGGAAATCGTAGCCTACCTGTAGGCCGATCACAGACACTCCAAAATCACTTTTCCAGAGCTTTCCCTTTCCGAACATCCTCAAAATGCTTCTCTGCTATCAAAAATAGAGTCACAACATTATTATGGTCGTTTAGACACCAAAATCACAATAAATGGAGACATACCAATTTTGGGGTCAAAACGAGAAAAGTGGAACCCACACTAGAAATTACGGAATTAACCCCAAAAGTGGGTCCTAACCAGTTCCCCCAGCTCATGTTCCAAAATGTGACACAATTCGCGGCTCGAGAACAACATAATATCAACATGCAACCAAAACCCAATTTACACTAAAACGGAACAACAATAGCAGCAACTATTTACAAGAAAATACCAGAAGCGAGGGTCGAGATGCTGAAAACAATCACACCACGATGATCCTCATGAAAAACCCCACAATCTAGACTTTTGAATCACCAGATTCGCACCTAAAATGACCAAGAAATCACCTTCTAAAATTTCCCAAAAATTGATTTCGAAATGAGCTAAGACTGCAGCTAAAAAACAACTTTTTACCTCCAACAAAATTTAAATACAAAATCTAACCACGCCAATGTGTTCTCCTTGAAAAACCACTCAATATAGCCCCAAGAATCACCGAAATCAGATCTAAAATGACTGAGATATCAAGTCTAAAAGAATTCCTAAAATCAAGCTCACAAAAAGGGTGGAAGTAGGTATTTCACGAAATTTACCTCAAACGGAGACCTGAAATCAGTTTCCAGCTCACCAACGCGTTCCTTGCGAAAACCCCCACAAGATAGACCTTCGAATCACTGAAATCAGACTTGAAATTAGAGAATTATGAAGGTTTGAAGTTGAGAAATAGGGGCTAAAATATGGCCTGCACCAGCTATATATATATATCAGCTGAAAAGCTGATTTTTGCCAACTTTAAAATCACCGACGGGGTGTTTGGGATTCGTTCGGAACCCGATAAATATAAAAAAGATATGCTACCCTACTAAATTCAATATTTCAGACTCAACGACAAAGACAAAATTCACATCAAAGGTCATCTCGATAAAAAGTGAGTCCCACTTCCAAATTGCCATTTTAACCAAAATCCACCAAGGGGCTCGAAATGAGTCCGAAGGCCTCGGGAGTCAGACGAATGGTCATTCTAGAATGAACTCAACATTCTGGAGCTAACCGTGCTGACAGAATTTTCATCTAAGCACGTTTCCAAGGATGTTGACGAAAGTCAACCTTAGGCCAAATTTCAAAGGTTAAAATGCCTAATGGTCTAAACTCGCATCAAAGCCTTGATACTCGTTCCAACTATGCTACTAGCTTAATTTGGCCACTTCGGAGCTGATGGAACAACCAAAATTCTCTTCTGAGGTCGTCTTTTTAAACTTTTGATAAAAAATGATCATTCAAGATTCATAAGCTCCAAAACACAAAAACTCACACCAAGACCAAATGAACGGCCAGGTGACCGAACTGTCAGTCCCAGCAAGTCATAAATGACTTGGGGTTGCTACAGGAATGCTATAAATGACACATAAAATGCAAGACACAGAAATGACCAGGTGGGTCATTACACTTACTAAACGTGAGACCCCCATTTCTTTTACATGCCCTTTCGGTGCTAAGCATCTAATTCCTTTTAGTAATCATCTTTAGTCATCACATAAGTTCACATTAGCCTTTACTAGACTCTTATGTAGACATCTTACCATAATAGCTCATATGAGGAAACTAGGTCATCAACACCAGAATAACAGATTAGGTATAGCATCATTACAATCTAAGTAATTCACCTTTCATACTTGAGTTCAAAGAAGAACCAACCTTCATACCTTCTTGCCCTTCATGGGACATTCACACTTCAATTACCAAACAATTCATAACCAATACATAATATAAGGTAATTCATGAAGTAATAACATAATCAACATCAATATAAGCAATTGACATATTCCCTTAATAGCCTTCAAGGCTTTATTCAAAGACTCAACCCTAATTTCATAGAAATTATACATAACCTAGGGTAGAATCATCATACAAACATGAATTACATGACATCACATTCAATTCATAGCCTTCAATCAATATCTAACACAAACTAGAGTTAGAATTAGGAAAAGAATGAGAAACATGGGTCTCATAGGGACTTCTTTAAGAAACCACCAATACAACATGAATTCATCCATAATTGTTCATATAACATCAATTAAAGTCAGTTTATAACATCAATTTCACTTTAGAAAGAAGACCCACATTTTAGGATTGAAACCTAAAAATTAGAGATTTTGAAATTCATCTTGAAGGGTCCTCTTGGGGAAAGGAATCCCAAGAGTGATAAGCAACCATACCTTATTGATGAATTAACCATGAAAATTTGAGTTGAAACCTTGGAGAGTTGGTCTTCTTCTTGAAGCTCCAATCTTCTTCAACGGAGTTTTTGAGAAGAGAAAGAGAGAGTAGAGAGAAGGAGGAACTTTAGGTTTAGATCTTTGGGGTTTTGTGTTTGAGTGATAAAAGTGAGGCAAATTGACTTAAAAATCATTATATAGATGTCCCCTAAAGTACCTTCAAAATCCCTAACTTAAATGGACTCTTTAATGAAGTAAAAATAGATTTCTAAATTTCTGTATTTTCGTCGCGGAACAAGTCCGCGACACGGAGCTGTTCCCTGAAGATATTTGGAATTAAATTTTGAGACAGTAGAGTCCGCGACACCATCGCGTCGCAAACTAGATTTTTTCTCCTTGGGGGAGCAAGTGCGCGACACGCAGCTATCCCCTCCAAGTGCAATCTGCAAGCGGCCTTGGTAGCTTGCTTGGCTAAGGTTGAGCTCCTCCTCGGGGTCCCTTAGGGTGGCCTCGGGGCATCGTATTCAAATATTTTGACCATAAGAACATATATTTACTTATTTTAACCTTTTCACTAGATTATACCATCATACGACACTCCCAAACCTGCCCAAAACCTAAGTCCACACTAGAACACATTTTTCTCTAGTTTTTAGACGTCGTGGTCATTTCTTGACGTTTAGACTTTTACTCTTCCAAACCAAGTCAATTACATTAGTTTAGGTTTATAAACATCATTTTAACCATTTTTAAGTCATTATTCATAAGGTGAGGCTCTAACTTAAGTCATACAATTTTCAGGGTGTTACAGGGACCAACTGGCTCCATAGCTTAGGTCTTGAAGAAGTCCACAAAAATTTCAGCAAAATGACATTGGAAATCCGGTTCACCAAAAGATCCATGGACTATAAAACACAAAATTCAACAAAACAAGGAGGGAGAGGGGGGGGAGGTTTACCTAATTCGGAGATCGTTTTACCTTGAAAATGGGACGGTTTTCCCATTAGGACCAATCAGCTCCATTGCTAAGGTTTTGACGAATGTCCATAAAAAATTTCAGCAAAAATGACGTTGGAAATTTGGATCACCAAAAGTTCCATGGACTATAGCATACGAAAATCAGCAAAACGGGTGGTTTACCCATTCTGGGGATTGTTTAACCTTGAAAATGGGCTGGATTACTCGTCGAAACCAACCGACTACATAGCTAAGGTCTTGATGGACGTTCATGGAAAATTTCAGCAAAAAAGAAGTTGGAAATAACCAAAAAATCTATGGACTATATAGCATACGAAAATTGGCAAAACAGGGGGGTGTACCCGCTCTGGGGATTGTTTGACCTTGAAAATTGGTTGGTTGACCTATCGGGACCAATCGACTCCAAAGCTAAATTCTTGATGGACGTCCATGAAAAAGTTTGGCAAAAATGACATCAAAAATTTGGATCACCAAAAGATTCAAGTACTATAGCACACAAAAATAAAAAAAATAGGGGGTTTACCTACATTGGGGCATGTTTGACCTTGAAAATTGGTCGGTTTTCCCATTGAAACCAACCGACTCCATAGATAAAGTCTTAACGGACATCCCTAAAATATTTTGGCAAAAATAGCGTCGAAAATTGGGATCACCAAAAGATCCATGAACTATAGCACACGAAAATCCACAAAATAAGGAGTTAGCGCACTCCGAGGTTTGTTAGACCTTGCAATTAGGCCAATTTTCTCATCGGGACTAACCAGCTCCATAGGAAAGGTCTTAACAGACGTCCATGAATTTTTTTAGCAAAAATGACGTCAGAAATCTGGATCACCAGAAGATACATGGACTGTAGCACACAAAAATTGGCAAAATAGGGGGTTTACCTGCTGTAGGGTTCGTTTGACATTGAAAATGGGTCGGTTTGTCCGTTGGGACCAACTAGCTCCATAACTAAGCTCTCGATGGATGTCCACAAAATAATTTGGCAAAAATGACATCGAAAATTTGGACCACCAAAAGATCCATTGACTATAGCACACAAAAATTAGCAAAATGGGGGTTTTACCCACTTTGGGGTTTATTTGAACTTGAGAATGGGCCAGTTTGCCCGTCGAGACCAACTGATTCCATAGCTGAGGTCTTGACGGACGTCCATGAAATTTTTTGGCTAAAATGACATTGGAAATCCATATCACCAAAAGATCCATGGACTATACCACATAAAAATTGGCAAAATGGGAGGTCTACCCACTCCGGGGTTCCTTTGATCTTGACAATGGGCAGGTTTGCCTGTCAAGACCAACTGGCTCCATAGCTAAACTCCTGACGAACATCCACAAAAACTTTTGGCAAAAATGACGTCAAAAATTTGGATGACCAAAAGATCCATGGATTAGGACACAAAAATCAGTAAAATAAGGGGTTTACTCGCTCTGGGGATCGTTTGACCTTGAAAATAGGATGGTTGACCTGACGGGACCAACCAGCTCCAAAGCTAAGGTCTTAACAGATGTTCATGAAAAAGTTTGGCAAAAATGACATCGGAAATCCGGACCACCAAAAGATCCATGGACTATTGCACATGAAAATCAGTAAAACGGGGGGTTTACCTACTTCGGGGATTGTTTGACCTTGAAAATGGGTTGATTTTCCCTTCAGGAACAATCGACTCCATATATCAGGTCTTGACAGACGTCCATGAAATATTTTGGCAAAAAAGGCATCGAAAATCGGGATCAGTAAAAGATCCATGGACTATTGCATACGAAAATCCACAAAATGAAGGGTTTACGCGCTCCGAGGTTTGATTGACCTTGAAAATGGGCCGATTTTCCCATTGTGACCAACCGGTCCATAGCTAAGTTTTGACAAATGTCCACGAAAAGTTATGGCAAAAACAATGTCAGAAATTTGGATCCCCAAATGATCCATGGACAATAGGACATAAAAATTAGCAAAACGGGGGTTTACCTACTCCATGGTTCGTTTGACCTTGAAAATGGGCTGGTTTGCCCAACGAAAGCAATCATCTCTATACCTAGGGTCTTGATGGACGTCCACAAATTTTTTTGGTAAAAATGACATCAGAAATCTAGATCACTAAAAGATCCATGGACTATAGCACACAAAAATTAGCAAAATGGGGGGTTTACCCATTTCGGGTACATTTGAGCCTGAAAATGGGCTGACTTGCCCATCGGAAGCAACCAACTCCATACCGAAGGTCTTGATCGACATACACAGAAAAATTTGGCAAAAATGGCATCGGAAATTAGGATCACCAAAAGATACATCGACTATAGCACACAAAAATTGGCAAAATGAGGGGGTTTACCTACTGTAGGATTCGTTTGACCTTGAAAATGGGTCGGTTTACCCATCAGGACAAACCATCTCCATAGCTAAGGTCTTGATGGACGTCCACAAAATATTTCTACAAAAATGACCATGGAAATCTGGATCACCAAAATATCCATGGACTATAGCACAAGAGAATTGGTAAACCGGGGGGTTTACCCACTCTTGGGATCATTTGACCACGAAAATTAGCCGGTTGGCCTGTTTGGACCAACCGGCTCTATAACTAAGGTCTTGACGAGCATCCACAAAAATGACATAGAAAATTCGAATCACCAAAAGAGCCATGGACTATAGAACACGAAAATCAGCAAAACAGGGGTTTTACCCACTCCGGGGTTCATTCAACCTTGAAAATGGGCCGGTTTGCCCATTGGGATCAACCTGCTCCATAGCTGAGGTCTTGACGGACGTCCATGAAATTTTTTGGCAAAAATGACGTCAGAAATCCAGATCACCAAAGGATCCATAGACTATACCACACAAAAATTGGCAAAATGGGGGATTTACCCACTCTAGGGATCCTTTGACCTTGACAATGGGCCGGTTTACCTATCGAGACCAACCGACTCCATAGTTAAGGTCTGGACGGACTTCCACAAAAACTTTTGGCAAAAATGATGTCGAAAAAATGGATGACCAAACAATCCATGGACTAGCACACAAAAATCGGCAAAATATGGGGTTTACCCGCTCCGGGGATAGTTTGACCTTGAAAATGGGCCGGTTTACCCATCGGGACCAACCGACTCCAAAACTAAGGTCTTGACCTATGTCTATAAATTTTTTTGGCAATAATGACGTCGAAAATTTGGATCACCTAAAGATCCACAGACTATAGTACACGAAAATTGGCAAAACGAGGGGTTTACTTACTCCGGGGAACATTTGACCTTGAAAATGGATTGATTTGTGAGTCAGGACGAATTAGCTCCATTGCTAAGGTTTTGATAGACGTCCATGAATAATTTCGGCAAATTTGACATCAAAAATTCGAATCACCAAAAGATCCATGGACTATAGCACAAGAAAATTGGCAAAACAGGGGGTTTACCCATTTCGGGGATTGTTTGACCTTGAAAAGGGGCTAGTTTACCCGTCGGGACCAATCAACTACATACCTAAGGTCTTGATGGACGTTCGTGGAAAATTTCAGCAAAAAAGAAGTTGGAAATCAGCAAAAAATCCATGGACTATAACATACAAAAATCAGCAAATCGGGGGGTTAACCTGCTTCGACAATCGTTTGACATTGAAAATGGGCTGGTTGACCGGTCGCTACCAATCGGCTCCAAAGGTAAAGTCTTGACAGACGTTCATGAAAATTTGTGGTAAAAATGACATTGGAAATCTAGATCACCAAAAGATCCATGGACTATAACACACAAAATTAAGCAAAATGGGGGGTTTACTGCATCGAGGCTTGTTTGACCATGAAAATTGGTCGGTTTTCCCATCGGGACCAACCGACTCAATAGATAAAGTCTTGACGGACGTCCCCAAAATATTTTGGCAAAAATGGCATCAGAAATTGGGATCACCAAAAGATACATGGACTATAGCGTACAAAAATCCACAAAACAAGGGGTTAAAGCGCTCTGAGGTTTGTTTGACCTTGAAAATGGGCCGGTTTTCCCATCGGGACTAACCAGCTTCATCGAAAAGGTCTTGACAAATGTCCATGTAAAATTATGGCAAAAATGACGTCGAAAATCTGGATCCCCAAAAGATCCATGGCCTATAGCACACGAAAATTGGCAAAACGGGGGTTTTACCCACTCTGGTGTTCATTTAACCTTGAAAATGGGCTCGTTTGCCCGTGGGGACCAATCAACTCCATATCTGAGGTTTTGACAGACATCCACGAAATTTTTTGGCAATAATGACGTCGGAAATCTGGATCACCAAAAGATCCATGGACTATATACCACACATAAAATTGGCGTAACGGGGGATTAACCTACTCCAGGGTTCCTTTGATCTTGACAATGGGCCGGTTTGCCTGACAAAGACCAACTGACTCCATAGCTAAGGCCTTGACAGACGTTCATGAAAACTTTTGGCAAAAATGACGAAGAAAATTTGGATTACCAAAATATCCATGGACAAGCACACAAAAATTGGTAAAATAGGGGGTTTACCTGCTCTGGGGATCGTTTGACGTTGAAAAAAGGCTGGTTGACCTGACGAGACCAACCGACTCTAAAGCTAAGGTCTTGACAGACATCCATGAAAACGTTTGTCAAAAATGACATCAGAAATCCAGATCACCAAAAGAGCCATGGACTATAGCACACGAAAATCAGCAAAATGGGGGGTTTACCTGTTTTGGGATTGTTTGACCTTGAAAATGGGTCGATTTTCTCATTTGGACCTACCGACACCTTAGATAAGGATTTGACGAACGTCCAAAAATTATTTTGGCAAAATTGGCATAGAAAATCGGGATCACCAAAAGATCCATGGACTATAGCACACGAAAATCCACAAAACTGTGCATTTACGCGCTCTGAGGTTTGATTGACCTTGAAAATGGGTCAATTTTCCAGTCGAGACCAATTGGCTACATATTTAAGGTCTTGACAGACGTCCACAATTTTTTTGGCTAAAACAAAGTCAGAAATCTGGATCCCCAAAAGATCCATGGACAATAGCACACGAAATTGGCAAAACGGGAAGTTTACCTGCTCCGGGGTTTGTTTGTCTTTGAAAATGGATTGTTTTACCCAACAGAGCAATTGGCTCTATACCAAAGTTCTTAATAGACATCCACAAATTTTTTTGGTAAAAATGACATCGAGAATCTGGATCACTAAAAGATTCATGGACTATAGCACCGAAAATTAACAAAACAGGGGGTTTACTAGCTCAGGGTACGTTTGACTTTGAAAAGGGCTGGCTTACCCATCAAAAGCAACCGACTCCATACCTAAGGTCTTGACGGACATCCATGAAATATTTTGGCAAAAATGACATCAAAAATCTATATCACCAGACGATACATGGACTATAGCACACGAAAATCGACAAAATAGGGGGTTTACGTGCTGCAAAGTTCGTTTGACCTTGAAAATGGGTCGGCTTGCCCGTCGGGACCAACCAGCTCCATATCTAAGCTTTTGATGGATGTCCATGAAATATTTTTGCAAAAATGACATTGGAAATCTAGATAACGAAAAGATCCATAGACTATAACACACGAAAATTATCAAACCGGGGGTTTACCTGCTCTAGGGATCATTTGACAATGAAAATGGGTTGGTTTACCTGTCTGGACCAGTCGACTCCATAACTAAGGTCTTGACGGACGTCCACAAAATTTTTTAACAAAAACGACCTCGAAAATCTGGATCACTAAAAGATCCATTGACTATAGCACACGATAATCGGCAAAATGGGGGTTTTACCCACTCAAGGTTTATTTGACCTTGAGAATGGGCCGGTTTACCCATTGGGGCCAACCAGCTCTATAGCTAAGGTCTTGACAGACGCCCATTACATTTTTTGGCTAAAATGACGTTGGAAATCCCGATCACCAAAAGATCCATGGACTACCATACAAAAATTGGCAAAACGGGGGGTTTACCCACTCTGGGGATCCTTTGACCTTGACAATGGGCTTGTTTTCCTATCGAGACCAACCGGCTCCATAACTAAGGTCTTGACGGACGTCCACGAAAACTTTCAGCAAAAATGACGTCGAAAATTTGGATGACCAAATGATCCATGGAATAGCACACAAAAATTGGCAAAATAGGGGGTTTACCCGCTTCGGGGATCGTTTGACCTTGAAAATGGGCCGGTTTACCCATCGGGACCAACCGTCTCCAAAACTAAGGTCTTGACCTATGTCCATAAAAAATTTCGGCAAAAATGACGTTTGAAATCTAGATCACCAAAAGATCAATAGACTATAACACACGAAAATTGGCAAAACGTGGGTTTTACTCTCTCTGTGGAACATTTGACTTTGAAAATGGACCGATTTGTGAGTTGGGACCAACCGACTACATAACAAGTTCTTGATAGATGTCCACGAAAACTTTTGACAAAAATGACATTAGAAATTTGGATCACCAAAAGATCCAAGGACTATAGGGCCGGTTTGCCCGTTGAGACCAACCATCTCAATAGGTAAAGTCTTGACGGACGTCCACATAGAAATTCAAGAAAATTGTCATCGAAAATCTGGATCATTATAGCACATGAAAATCGGTAAAACGGGGGGTTAGCCTGCTCCGGGGGACTTTTGACCTTCAAAATGGGTCAGTTTGCCAATCTGGACCAACCAGCTCCATAGATAGAGTCATGGTAGACGTCCACAAAAAATTTCAGCAAAAAAGATGGTAGAAATCAGGATCACTATAGCACACAAAAATCAGTAAAGCGAGGTATTTTGACCATGAAAATGAGCTGGTTTGCCTGTCTGGATCAACCGACTCCATATCGAAGGTCATGACAGACGTTTACTTAATATTTCGACAAAAATGACATCAAAAATTCTAATCACCAAAAGATCAATGGATTATAGCACACGAAAATCGGTAAAACAAGAGGTTTACCCACTTTGGGTCCCATTTGACCTTGAAAATGGGCTATTTTACCCATCGGGACCAACTGGCTCCATAGCTAAGGTCTTGACAGAAGTCTGTGAAAACTCTTTTTAAACAGACATCGAAAATCCAGATCAGCTAAAGATCCATGGACTATATGGCACATGAAAATTGGCAAAACAGGGGGTTTACTCGCTCCTGGGTTCGTTTGACCTTGAAAATGGGCCAGTTTACCCGTCGGGACCAACCAGCTCCATATCTAAGGTCTTTACGGAAGTGCACGAAAAGTTTTGGCAAAAATGATATCTGAAATCCGCATCACAAAAAGATCCATGGACTATAGGACACGAAAATCAGCAAAATGAGGGGTTTACCCGCTCTGGGGCTTGTTTAACCTTGAAAATGGGTCGGTTTTCCCGTCAGAACCAACCGACTCCATAACTAAGGCCTTGATGGACGTCCGTGAAAATTTCTGGCAAAAATGATGTCGAAAATTCGGATTACCAAAAGATGCATGGACTATAGCACAAAAAATTAGAAAAATAGGGGGTTTACAAGATCTGGGGTTCGTTTGAAATAGAAAATGCCCGGTTTACCCATAGGGACCTACTGGATCCATAACTACGGTTTTGACTGATGTCCACAAAAAAATTTGGCAAAAAAGAAGTAAAAAAGATGGATTACCAAAAAGATCCATGGACTATAAAACACGAAAATCGACAAAACGAGGGGTTTGACCATGAAAATGAGCCATTTTGCCCGTCTAGAACAAACAGCTCCATATCTAAGGTCTTAATGGACGTCCACTAAATATTTCAGCTAAAATGACATCGAAAATTTTGATCACCAAAAGATCCATAGACTATAGCACACAAAAATCGACAAAACAGGAGGTTTACACCGTTTTACCCATCGGGACCAACCAGCTCCATAGCTAAGGTCTTGACGAACGTCCGTGAAAAGCTTTTGCAAAAATGACATCAGAAATCCCGATCAGCTAAAGATCCATGGACTATAAGGCACACAAAAATCAACAAAACGGGGGGTTTACCTTCTACTAGGTTTAACTGACCTTGAAAATGGGCCGGTTTGCTCATCAGGACCAACCATCTCCATAGCTAAGGTCTTGACAGATGTCCATGAAATTTTTTGGCAAAAATGACGTCGAAAATATGGATCACCAAAAGATCCATGGACTATAGCACACAAAAATTGGCAAAATAGGGGGTTTACCCGATCCGGGGATCGTTTGACATAGAGAATGGCCGGTTTACAATTTGGCAACAACTGTATTCATAGCTAAGGTCATGACGAATGTCCACGAAAAATTTCAGCAAAAAAGATGTCAAAAATCTGGATTACCAAAAGATCCATGGATTATAGCAGACAAAAATCAGCAAAACGGGGGTTTACCCATTTCGAGGTTCATTTGACCATGAAAATAAGCCGTTTTACCCGTTTGGACCAATCGGCTCCATAGCTAAGGTCTTCCAAGATGTCCATGAAATATTTTTACAAAAATGATGTAGGAAATTCGGATCACCAAAAGATCCATGGACTCTAGCACATGAAAATCGACAAAACGGGGGGTTTACCTACTACGAGGTTCATTTTACCTTGAAAATAGGCCGATTTTCCCATCGGGACCAACCATCTCCGTAGCTAAGATATTGATGGATGTCCATGAAAAATATTTGCAAAAATGACGTAGGAAATTTAGATCACCAAAAGATCCATGGACTATAGCACACGAAAATCGGCACACTGGGGGGTTTACCCGCTTCGGGGATCATTTGACCACGAAAATGGGATGGTTTACCCGTCTAGACCAACCGGATCCATAGCTAAAGTCTTGATGGACATCCACAAAATCTTTCGACAAAAGTGACATCAAAAATTTGAATCACCAAAAGATCCATGGACTATAGCGCACGAAAATTGACAAAATGAGGGGCTTACCCGCTCCGGGGTTTATTTGACCATGACAATAGGCCAGATTTCCCGTTAGGACCAACCGACTCCATAGCTAAGGTCTTGATGGACGTTCACAAAAAACTTTGGCAAAAATAACATCGGAAATCTACATCACCAAAAGATCCATCAACTATAGCACACAAAAATCAGCAAAACGGGGGGCTTAACCGCTTCGGTGCAAATTTGACCATGAAAATGGGATGGTTTGCCCGTCTGGACCAATCGAATCCATAGCTAAGCCATGACGGACATCCACGAAAATTTTTGGCAAAAATGACATCAAAAATCTGGATCACCAAAAGATCCATGGACTATAGCACATCAAAATCAGGAAAATAGGGGGTTTACCCGCTCTAGGGATTGTTTGACCTTGAAAATGGACCTTATTACCCATTGGGACCATCCGACACCATAGCTTAGGTCTTCATAGACGTCCACGAAATAATTTCAGCAAAATGACGTCAGAATTCTGCTTCACCAAAATATCCATGGACTATAAAACACAAAACTCAAAAAAATGGGGAGTTTATCCGCTCCGGGGATCGTTTGACCTTGAAAATGGGCCAGTTTGCTCGTTGGGACAATCGAATCCATTACTAAGATCTTGGCGAATGTCCACGAAAAATTTCGGCAAAAATGACGTCGAAAATTCTGATCACTATGGCATACGAAAATTGGTAAAATGGGGGGTTTACCTACTTCAGGGGTCTTTCGACTTTAAAATAGGTCAATTTGCCCATCGGGACCGACCTGCTCCATAGCAAAGGACTTGATGGACGTCCACAAAAAATTTCAGCAAAATTAATGGCAGAAATATGGATCACTATTGCACACGAAAATTGGTAAAGCGGGTGGTTTACGTGCTCCCAAGGTCTATTGACCTTCAAAATGGTTCGGTTTACCCGTCGGGACAAACTGGCTCCATAGATGAGTTCTTGAAGGACGTCTACAATTTTTTTTAGCTAAAATGACATCGGAAATTTGGATCACCAAAAGATTCATGGAATATAGCACACAAAAATCAACAAAATGGGGTATTTACCTATTCTGGGGTTCGTTTGACTTTGTAAATAGGTCGATTTGCACATCACGACAAACCGGCTCCATAGCTAGGGTTTTGACGGACGTCCACGAAAAGTTAAGCAAAAATGATGTAAGAAATCCGGATCACCAAAAGATCCATGGACTATATAGCACACGAAAATAGGTAAAACTAGGGGTTTAGCTGCTCCAGGGATTATTTTACCTTGATAATCGGCAAGTTTTCCCCTCAGGACCAACCAGCTCTATAGCTAAGGTCTTGACGGACGTCCATAATTTTTTTTTCAAAAATGACATCGGAAATTTGCATCACCAAAAGATCCATGGACTAGCACACAAAAATCGACAAAATAGAGGGTTTACCCGCTTCGAGGATCGTTAGACCTTGAAAATGGGCCGGTTTACCCATCGGGACCAACGGACTGCAAAACTAAGGTCTTGACAAACGTCCATGAAAAATTTCAGCAAAAACTACGTCAAAAATCCGAATCACCAAAGGATCCATGGACTAGCACATGAAAATTGGCAAAACGGGGGTTTTCCCGCTCCGGGGATCGTTTGACCTTGAAAATTGGCTTGTTTTCCCATCAGGACCAACCGGCTCCATAGCTAAAGTCTTGATGGACATCCACAATTTTTTTTGGCAAAAATGGCATCAGAAATACGGATCACCAAAAGATCCATGGACTATAGCACACGAAAACAGGCAAAACGGGGGTTTCCCCGCTCTTTGGCTTGTTTGACCTTGACAATAGGTCGGTTTTCTCATCGAGACCAACCAGCACCATAACTATGGTCTTGATGGATGTCCACAAAAAAATTGGCAAAAATAACGTTGAAAATCTGGATCACCGAATTATCCATGGACTATAGTAGGCAAAACAGGGGGTTTACGCGCTACTGGGCACATTTGACCTTGAATATGGCCCGATTTTCTAATTGGGACCAACAAGATCCATAGCTAAGGTCGTGAAGGACATCGAAGAAAATTTTTGGCAAAAATGACGTCTGAAATTTGGATCACCAAAAGATTTATGGACAATAGCACACAAAAATTAGTTAAACGCGTGGTTTACCTGCTCCGGGTATCGTTCAACCCTGAAAATGGGCCGGTTTGCATGTTGGGATCAATCGGCTCCATAGTTAAGGTCAATATGGATGTCCACAAATTTTTTTGGCAAAAATGACGTCGTACATCTGCATTACCAAAAGATCCATATACTATAGCACATGAAAATTGGCAAAACGGGGGATTTACCCGCTCCAGGGATCATTTGTCCATTATAATGGGCTGGTTTGCCTGTCTGGACCAACCAGCTCCATAGCTAAGGCCTTGACGGACGTCCATGAAATTTTTTGGCAAAAATGAGATCAGAAATCTAGATCACCAAAAGATCCATGAACTATAGCACACGAAAATCGACAAAACTAGGGGTTTACCAGCTATGGGGCCTTTTTGACCTTGGACAATAGGCAAGTTTGCCCATCGGGACTAGCGGACTCCATAGCTAAGGTCTTCATGAACGTCCATGAATAATTTCAGCAAAAATGACATCGAAATCCGAATCACCATAAGATCCATGGACTATAGCACACGAAAATTGACAAAATGAGGGGTTTACCTGCTTTGGGGATTGTTTGACCTTGAAAATGGGCCGATTTTCCCATCGGGACCAATTGGCTCCATAGTTGAGGTCTTGAAGAATGTCTACAAAAACTTTTGGCAAATATGATGTCGGAAATCCGAATCACCAAATAGTCCATGGACTATAGCACATGAAAATTGGCAAAACGCGGGATTTACTCGCTTTGGTGATTGTTTGACCTTGAAAATGGCAGTTTTCCTGTCAGGACCAACCGACTCCATAGCTAAGGTTTTGACAAACGTCCACAAAAAAATTTGGCAAAATTAACGTTAGAAATCTGGATCACTAAAAGATCTATAGACTATAGCACACAGAAATTGGCAAAACTGGGGGTTTACCTGCTCCAAGGGTCGTTTGACCATGAAAATGGGCTGGTTTGCCTGTTACAACCAACCGGCTCCCTAGCTAAGTGCTTGATAGATGTCTATAAAAATTTTGGGAAAAATGACATTGGAAATATATATCACCAAAAGATCTATGGACTATAGCACACAAAAATTGGCAAAATGGGGGGTTTACTCACTCTGGGGAACGTTCGACTTTGGAAACGGGCTGGCTTGCCCATTGAAAGCAACCGTTCGACTTTGGAAACGGGCTGGCTTGCCCATCGAAAGCAACCGGCTCCATACCTAAGGTCTTGACGGACATCCACAAAAAATAATGACAAATATCTGTATAACCAAAAGATCCATGGACTATAGCACAAAACAAAATCAGCAAAATAGGAGGTTTACCTACTCAAGGCCTTGTTTGACCTTTAAAATAGGTCGGTTTAGCCATCGGGACCAACCAGCTTCATAGCTAGTCTTGACAGATGTCCATGAAATTTTTTTGGCAAAAATGACATAGGAAATTTGGATCAACAAAAGATCCATGAACTATAGCACATGATAATCAGCAAAACGAGTGGTTTACCAGCTTCGGGGCCCGTTTCACCTTGAAAATGGTCTGTTTGCCCGTCGGGACCAACCGGCTCCATAGCTAAGGTCTTGACGGATGTCCACAAAAAATTAAGCAAAAATGACATCGGAAATTTGGATCACCAAAAGATCCATGGACTATAGCATACAAAAATTGAAAATATGGGGGGTTTACCCACTTTGGAGTCCTTTTAACTTGACAATGGCACGGTTTGCCTGTCAAGACCAACCGGCTCCATACCTAAGGTCTTGACGAACTTCCACAAAAAAATTTGGCAAAAATGATGTTGAAAATCTTGATAACCAAAAGATCCATGGACTAGCACACAAAAATCGGCAAAATGGTGGATTTACTCGCTTCGGGGATCATTTGACCATAGAAATGGGCTGGTTTACCCATCTGGACCAACCAGCTCCATAGTTAAGGTCTTGATGGACCTCCACAAAAATTTTGGCAAAAATGACATCAGAAATCTGTATCAGCAAAAGATCCATGGACTATAGCATATGAAAATTGGCAAAACAGAGGATTGACCCGCTCCAGGGATCATTTGACCTTGAAAATGGGTCGGTTTTTCCATCGGGACCAACTGACTCCATAGCTAAGGTCTTGACAGAAGTCCATGAAAATTTCACCAAAAATGACGTCAAAAATCCAGTTCACCAAAAGATCCATGGTCTAAAGCACACAAAAATTGGTAAAACGTGGGGTTTACCCACTCCAGGTTCTATTTGACCTTGACAATGTGCCAATTTAACTATCGAGACCAACCGGATCCATAGCTAAAGTCTTTTGGACGTTCATGAAAAATTTCTGCAAAAATGATGTCAAAAATTTGGATGACCAAATGATCCATGGATTGGCACAAAAAAATTGGCAAAATAGGGGGTTTACCTTCTCCGGGGATCGTTTGACCTTGAAAATGGGGTGGTTTACCTGTCAGGACCAACTGGCTCCAAAACTAAGGTCTTGAAGAAATGTACATGAAAATTTTTGGCAAAAACTACATCGAAAATTTGAATCACCAAAAGATCCATGAACTATATAGCAAACAAAATTTGGCGAAATGAGGGGTTTACCTGCTCTGGGGATCGTTTGACCTTGAAAATGGGCCAGTTTGCTCGTCGAGACCAACTAGATCCATAGCTCAGGTCTTGACGAACGTCGACGAAATTTTTTGGGAAAAATGGCGTCGGAAATCTAGATCACCAAGAGATCCATGGACTATAGCACACGAAAATCGACAAAATGGGGGGTTTACCTTCTACGGGATTTGTTTGACCATGAAAATGGGCCGGCTTGCCTGTTGAGATCAACCAGATCCATAGCTAAAATGACATCAGAAATCTAGATCACCAAAATATCCATGGACTATAGTACACAAAAATCGACAAAATGGGGGAGGGGGGGTTTTACCCGCTCCAGGGATCAAAACCTTTAAAATGGGCCAGTTTTCCCATCGGGACCAACCGGCTCCATAGCTAAGGTCTTGGCAAAATTCCATGAAAAATTTCAACAAAAATGACATCGAATATCAAGATCATCAAAATATCCATGGTCAATAGCAAACAAAAATTGGCAAAACGGGGGGTTTACCCACTCCGGGGCCCCTTTGACCTTGACAATGGGCTGGTTTGCCTGTCGAGACCAACCAGATCCATTGAAAAGGTCTAGACAGATGTACATGAAAATTTTTGCCAAAAATGACATCAAAAATCTGGATGACCAAAAGATCCATGGACTAGCACACAAAAATCAGCAAAATGGGGGGTTTACCCACTCTGGGAATCGTTCAACCTTGAAAATGGGTCGGTTTACCCGTCGGGACCAATCGGCTCCAAAACTAAGGTCTTGAAAAACATCCATGAAAAATTTCAGCAAAAACTAAATGGAAATCTAGATCACCAAAAGATCCATGGACTATAGAACACGAAAATTGGCAAAACTAGGGGTTTACCCGCTCCGGTCTCATTTGACCTTGAAAATAGACCAATTTGCTCATTGGGACTAACCGGCTCTATAGCTTAGGTCTTGAAAAATGTCCACAAAATAGTTAGACAAAAATGACGTCGCAAATCTAGATCACCAAAAGATCCATTGACTATAGCATGCGAAAATCAGCAAAACGGGGGGTTTACCTGCTACGGGGTTCATTTGACCTTGAAAATGGGACAATTTTCCCATCGAGACCAACCAACTCCATAGCTAAGCTCTTGGCGAAAGTGCATGAAAAATTTCTGCAAAAATGACTTTGGAAATCTGGATCACCAAAAGATCCATGGACAATTACACATGAAAATCGGCAAAATGGGGGGTTTACCCTCTTCGGAGATCATTTGACCATGAAAATGGGCTGTTTTGCCCATCTGGACTAACCGGCTCCATAACTAAAGTCTTGACGGATGTCCACAAAAAAATTCAGCAAAAATGACGTTGGAAATATGGATCCCCAAAAGATCCACGGATTATAGCACACGAAAATAAAAAAAATGGGGGGTTTAGCCACTTCGGGGATGATTTGACGTTAAAAATGAGTTGGTTTTCCCATTGGGACCAACCGACTCCATAGCTAAGGTATTGATGGGTGTCCATGAAAAAGTTTGGCAAAAATGACATCGGAAATCTAGATCACCAAAAGATCCATGGACTATACCACACAAAAATTGGCAAAACAGGGGGTTTACCCACTCTGGGGCTCCTTTGACCTTGACAATGGGCTGGTTTGCCTTTTGAGACCAACCGGTTCCATAACTAAGGTCTTGACGGACGTCCAAGAAAAAATTCGACAAAAATGACGTCGAAAATTCGGATGACCAAAAGATCCATTGACTAGACATAATAATTGGCAAAACAGCAGGTTTACCCACTCCGAGGATCATTCGACCATAAAATTGGGCTGGTTTTCCTATCTGGACCAACCGGTTCCATAGCTAAGGTCTTAACAGATATCCATGAAAAATTTCGGCAAAAATGATGTCAGAAATCTAGATCACCAAATGATCCATGGACTATAGTACACAAAAATCGACAAAACGAGCGGTTTACCCATTACGGAGCCTTTTTGACCTTGACAATAAGCTGGTTTACCCGTCGGGATGAACCAACTCCATAGCTAAGGTCTTCATAGACGTCCACAAATAATTTTGGCAAAAATATCATCGAAATTTGAATCACCAAAAGATACATGGAATATAGCACACGAAAATTGATAAAATGAGGGGTTTACCCACTTTGGGGCTTGTTTGACCTTGATAATGGGCCGGTTTGCCCATCGGGACCAACCAACTCCATAGCTTAGGTCAGAAAGAATGTCCACAAAAAAATTTGGCAAAAATGACGTCGGAAAATCTGGATCACCAAAAGATCCATGGATTATAGCAGAGGAAAATTTGCAAAACGGGGGGTTTACTTGCTTTGGGGTTCGTTTGACCTTGAAAATGAGTTTATTTTCCCATCAAGACCAACCAGCTCCATAGCTAAGGTCTTGGCAGACGTCCAAGAAATATTTAAGCGAAAATGACGTCATAAATCCGAATCATTATAGCATACAAAAATTGGTAAAATGGGGGTGTTACCTGTTTCGAGGGTCTTTTGACATTCAAAATGGGCCAATTTGCCCATCGGGACCAACCAGCTCCATAGAAAAGTTCTTGATGTATGTTCACGAAATTTTTTAGCAAAAATGATGGCAGTAATTCAGATCACTGTAGCACACAAAAATTAGTAAAAAGGGGGGTTTATGTGCTCCGAGGGTCTATTGACCTTCAAAATGGGCTAGTTTACTTGTCGGGATCAACTGGCTCCTAGATAAGTTATTGAAGGATGTCCACGAAAAATTTCATCCAAAATGACATCAAAAATCCGGATCACCAAAAGATCCATGGACTATATCACACGAAAGTCAACAAAATGGGGAATTTACCCGTTCTAGAATTCGTTTGATTTTGAAAATGGACCGGTTTGCACGTCAGGACCAACTGGCTCCATAACTAAGTCTTGACTGACGTCCACGAAAAAGTTTGGCAAAAAAATGACGTAAAAAATCTAAATCACCAAAAGATCCATGGACTATATAGCACACAAAAATCAGCAAAATGAGGGGTTTACCTTCTCCGAGGATGTTTTACCTTGAAAATTGTCAAGTTTTCCCGTCGAGACCAACCGGCTCTATAGCTAAGGTCTTGACGGACGTCGACGAATTTTTTTGGCAAAAATGACATCGAAAATCTGCATCACCAAAAGATCCATGGACTATCACACAAAAATTGGCAAAATGGGGGTTTAAACGCTTTGGGGATCATTTGACCTTGAAAATTGGCCGGTTTATCCGTCGGGACCAACCGGCTCAAAAACTAAGGTCTTGACAAACGTCCATGAAAAATGTCAGCAAAAACTATATCAAAAATCCGAATCACCAAAAGATCCATGAACTAGCACACTAAAATTGGTAAAATAGGGGTTTTCCCGCTCCGGGGATTGTTAGACCTTGAAAATTGGCTTGTTTGCCCGTTGGGACCAACCATCTCCATAGCTAAGGTCTTGATGGACATCCACAAAATTTTTTGGCAAAAATGATGTCAAAAATCTGGATGACCAAAAGATCCATGGACTAGCACACAATAATCTGCAAAACAGGGGGTTTACCCACTCTGGGGATCGTTTGACCTTGAAAATGGGCCGGTTAACCCATCGGGACCAACCGACTCCAAAACTAAGGTCTTGACAAACATCCATGAAAAATTTCAGCAAAAACAATGTCGTAATTTTGTATCACCAAAAGATTCATGGACTATAACACAAGAAATTAGGCAAAACGAGGGGTTTACTTGCTATGGAATTTATTTGACCATGAAAATGGGCCGTTTTGCGCGTCGGGACCAAAAAGATCCATAACAAAGGTCTTGACGAATGTCTACGAAAAATTTCTGCAAAAATGACGTCGAAAATATTCATCACCGAAAGATACGTGGACTATATATAGCACACATAAATAGGCAAAACAGGGGGTTTACCTGCTCTGGGGATAATTTGACTATGAAAATGGGCTGGTTTTCCCATCTGGACCAATCGTCTCCATATCTAAGGCCTTAACGGACATCCATGAAATTTTTTGGCAAAAATGATGTCAGAAATCTGGATCACCAAATGATCCATGGACTATAGTACATGAAAATCAACAAAATGAGGGGTTTACCCGCTCCGGGGCTTGTTTGAGCTTGACAATAGGCCAATTTTTCCGTCGGGACCAATCGACTCCATATCTAAGGTCATTAGGGACATCCATAAATAATTTTGGCAAAAATGACATTGAAATCCGAATCACCAAAAATTCATAGACTATAGTACACAAAAATTGACAAAACGAGCGGTTTACCCACTCTTGGGCTTGTTTGACCTTGAAAATGGGCTGCTTTTCCCATCGGGACCAACCGACTCCATAACTTAGGTCTTGAAGCATGTCCACGAAAAATTTCAGAAAAAATTACATTGATAATCTGGATCACCAAAAGATCCATGGACTATAGTACACGAAAATTGGGAAAACGGGAGGTTTGCCTGCTCTGGTGATTGTTTGACCTTCAAAATGGGCTGGTTTTCCCGTCAGGACCAATCGATTCAATAGCTAAGGTCTTGAAGGACGTCCATAAAACATTTCGGAAAAATTGACGTCGAAAATTCGGATCACCAAAAGATCCATTGACTATAGCACACGAAAATTAGCAAAAAGAGAAGTTTATCCGCTTCGACGGTTGTTTGATCTTTAAAATTGATTTATTTACTTATTGGGATAAACCGACTCCATAGCGCAAGTCTTGACAGATGTCCACAATTTTTTTTGATGAAAATGACATCGAAAATATAGATCACCAAAAGATCCATTTACTATAGCACATAAAAATTGGCAAAACGGGGGGTTTACCTGCTGCGGGGTTCGTGTGACCATGAAAATGGGTTGGTTTACCCGTTGGGACCAACCAGCTTCATAGCTAAGGTCTTGATGGACATCCACAAAAAAATTCTACAAAAATGACATCGGAAATTTGCATTACCAAAAGATCCATGGATATAGCACACGAAAATCAGCAAAATGGGGGGTTTACCCGCTCCGGGGCACATTTGACCATGAAAATGGGTTGGTTTGCCGATCTGGACCAACCATTTCCATAGCTAAGGCCTTGACAAATATCGATACAAAATTTTGGCAAAAATGACGTCAGAAATCTGGATCACCAAAAGATCCATGGACTATAGTACACGAAAATCGACAAAACGAGGGGTTTACCCTCTTCGGGGTTGTTTTTCCTTAACAATAGGTCGGTTTACTGATACGCTCAAGTTACACCTCCCTAAAAAAGTATAAGCGATCGGTATTAAGTAAAGAACCCAACTTGTAGGTTGGGGTCGATCCCATGAGGAAAATGGTGTAGACTTTACTTTAACCAATAATTATATTCAATTTGTCAAATTATTTCTAGAAACAAGTAATAAAAAGGGGGGTTTTGTGAAACAAATAGTAAGAATTTAATAAGTAATTAGCAATCAAAACTCAATTTTGGTTGTTATCAAGATGAGAGAAATAACTAGGGTATACGTGTTCCCCACAAGCTCATAGTATAGTAATCCTAGTAATAACAATCCTTTTCTAGTGTACTACATGCAAAGTGATAAGTTAGGTATCTCTAAACACTTGGTCCGGCATCTAGAGAATTTCACCCCGCACCTTAGTCCGGCTATGTGCGTATAATTTACTAACCCTTACCTTTACCTCATATTAGACAACATAATCAATGTTTGGCTTAGTTATTATTTTGCACCAATCGACACTAGCCTATTAGATAATATAACACTAAATCTATGTTGATAATTTTTTTCTTGTTGATTACCTCCTTGGTCCGACAAGTAGCAACAAGGCGAGTTCTAACGAGTGCACTAGTTAAAAAGACTTCAAAACGAAAGAATTATCAATGCATGCAAAACACTATTCAAGAATTGCTTATTTACTATTCATACTTTGTTAATCGCTCATGATTCCCACAACCCTAGTTGTGGGGTTTAGTTATCCATAATCACATGAACACAATTCATTATTTTAGATGAAAGAAATATGAACTTACGTAAGAAGAATAATAAACGCAAAAATTCAACTTGAATTGCAACATCAAAATCTTCAAAACGAACTTTAGGAATTTAATAATTGCTAAAGTTGCAAGTTAATCTCCCAAGTCAAGATCTAGAATAGAATAATAATGTCTAACCGCCAAAAACAAGGTTTACATGCCCTAGTTATAGAAAAAAAGTCCTAAATTAAAAGGGAAACAAAATAAGGAAAGTTTGTTACAAGCACGCGTCTTCATTCCACGAGACTGACTCACGGACCGTCAATGGATCTACGGTCCGTGAGTCCCTTCCGTCAGCCAGGACTTAGAAAATATATCAACTTCCAAAAATCAGCATCTCTGAAGCAAATGATGGAACTGTAGTACGGATCGTAGATCGATCAACAGTAGTTGCACACTTAGAATCTTCAAAATTCAGGTATTAGAACCCTCACAGTCTCAATCTACGGATCAACAGTACGGTCCGTAGATCAATCTATGGACCATCAATGGTCACCGTGGTTCCACACTTGGTCAGATTTCCCTAATTTGCCTTCTATGCCTTGGCTTGTGATCTACGACCACCATCTACGGAGCATCAATGGACCTACGGTCCGTAGATTCCCTTTTCTGCATTTCTTTCAACTGTCTCTTTAATTCTGCTCCTGAACATCTTTCTTGCAAAACATGTTTAAAACACATAAAAACCAATACAAAAAGGCCCTAAACACACACAACTTGTAAGTGAAATGTATTAGAAATACGTAAACTCACGGTATATCAACACCCTCAACTTAAATTCATTGTTTGTCTTCAAGAGAAGCACTAAGACTCTAAACGACACTTGTATAGAAGCAAGCATTTCAAGCACAAGCAATCACATGGCTCTCTATCCCACTCACTTTCTGGGTGCAAACTTTGTTCTCTTCGACTCGATAAGCTAATTCATGTGGATCAAACCATGACAACGATCGACCAACCAACACATAACATACATTGTTTTACTATCACCAAAGTACCAACTTTTCGATAATGCAACTAGTGCCCTTACTTCAAACGAAATCCCTTTTCTTTCACACAATGACTATGACTTTGAGTACAAGGATTCATTCAACACTCACACTCAGAAACAACTGCAAGTACAGTTAGTGATCAATACTATAGGCTTGCCCTTATTTTCACAGCTTAGACCCCCCAAATTAGACTCTAGGATCACCTTAGGACTTTCTTGGCTTGTAACGTAGGCTCAGGGTCAGGTGTGGTACATTTGGGTACTTCTTAGTGACTTTTTGCCCTCCTTTACATTACACTAGGCTTTCAATCTCTTTCTGCCCTATTTTTGTCATCCTACCATTTTACCTTCTTTCCCTTGATTTTTTTCAACCATGGATGTGACTTTAGGTTTTGTAGATCTTTTTATTTTTTTCACTTTTATGTCTGTCTTGCATTTTATGCTTATTATTTAGCTTTCCACAAGTCACATCCATTCCTCTCTTTTCTCAACATCAAACTCTTTTCATATCCATTTTTCTTTCTGTTTCCTCTTTCATAACCACCCTCAACTTATGGATTTTCCATTGGTTGAGGTGCACAATACCCAATGTTGGGCCAAGGCCAATATTGAAGTTATTTTTTACATTAGCCACCCTCAACTTAGGCTTTTGACCTAAGTCGAGGTGCACATGTCCAAGGAGGGACCAGGGCCAACATAGTAGAATTATGGGAAGGTGAGTTCGGGGTTTAGAAAGAAATTCTAATTTTAGGCTCAAAGCATTTGGATCAAAGGGAGCATTTATTTCATTTGGTTGGATCCTTCATTTAGGCAATTTGTGGACTCATCAGAACAAGGACCTAGATCACCTCTTAGCTTCAAGAGTGAATTGTCTTAACAGGACTAACCGGGCAAGTTCTAGTTTTGCAAAAAAAATGTTTGAACAATCAACTATTCTCACATACACTTGGCACATAGTTTCATTATCAGATTATTAGATTACCCAGTTCGAGTTTCAGCTTAAGTCATGCCATCAGGTTGATTCATTATCATGTCATACTTAGAGCCAACACATTCAACTTGTCTTAGCTTAATAATTCTAGCACACATCACAAAATTTGGACAGGTATATTTTTCATAAGCCATCATGCTTCATTCTCGTTCATGCTTTTATCATACAATCCTAACACATGTCGGTTCAACAGAAATTAAATAGTCTCTTGGGGAAAAAGAACACATGCAAGAAAACCCCAAGAGAGGATTTATGAGTTGGGTTATTCAGACTTCACCCTATCACTCACAATCCATTTACCCCACCTTCGACAAAAAATAGATGTGATTGTCCCAAATATATACAACAACAGTAAAAGATAGTGGAATGGGTGAAGCAAACCTGTGGCATATAGCATCGAAGAATCATGAACGAGCGGGTGAGTGCGGTTTCCCAAAGTCCGCTGGAACAATAGTAGGGTCACCCTCAGTAGTGCCCACATCATCCATCCTAGCACCATCAGTGGTGCTCACAACGTCCCTCACAACAGGCGGGGTTTCTACAACTGGGGCAGAACTCGATGCCCCGCAACACTTTCACGCACCTTCTATTGGCGCAACTATTCATCTAAAATCGAGGCCTTCCTAGCCTTCTTCTCCTGCCTACGCTGTCTCTTTTGAGCTTTTTCCTCATCAGTGCGATTAGAATGGTGCCTCTTACCTTTGGCATGTATAGGCTCAAGCCCCTCCTCGGCGGTCCCATTGAATAAAGCATCCAGCACCGTATCATCAGCCAGTGCAGTAGGTGCGGCTTGAGGCTCAACTGTAGGGGCGACAAGATTGGCATCAACGTCAGTTCGGAGACTGATTAACTCAGCCTGTAAAGAGGATAGATCTATGGCCGGGGCTGATCGCTCGAGGACTCACAATTCAAAGGCATCAAGACACTTATTTACTGCCTGGACCTTCCAATCCATCATGCCCTCCATCCTTCACTCTATTCTGGCCTCGAATTTGGCTATCGACTTTTGCATCCAGGGCTGGATGTAATGCAGCAGTGTGTCCATCTGAGCCTCCAATTTCTGTACTCTGGCCAACGGGACAACAGTAGCTCCTAACTGTGGTGTGGACTGGGATGAACTAGGAGCCATACTAGCCGCCTGGGAAGAGGAGGCTGGGATAGTATCAAAGTGATCTAGTATAATGGGATCACCGCCTTGTGCTTGACCCATCGTGTCTGCAAGATCTGCGCCGAGGGGAGATACCTTAATCTAGGGCTCTCTGCGAGGTGCCACCACATTTGCCTCATCTCGAATGAGGACTATATCCAAATTCCCTGTAGGGTGGATCAACCTATCACAATGCTAGATCGGCACTCCAGAGTCCCTGCACGATTAGAAAATCAAACATGGAAAGGGGTAAGTAGTGGAGGTCTTGAATGCCCTCCTGTGAATCTCTGCCAGCATCATGCGGGCAAAGTCAATCTCCACTCCTGCTACTAGTGCTGCAACCATGATCGCTTTGTCCTATATGAGTTGGTTGTCAGCTTTGTCGGTGACACTCTGTTACGCACCAACAACCAGAAGAACTTGGCCACAAAATTCAATGTGGCCTTTCGGATACCTAACCGAGGTGCGGCAACCCACTCTGCACGTTCTCCATATGTAGCAATGTACTTAACCAACGATAGTATTACAGCCTCTCGCTGTTCAGCATTCCTTCTGGAAAGCACCGCTCCGCACGATGTCACATCTGTACTCAAAATCCACTGTGTTTAGTAACCAAGAGTGACCTATGGTCAGACCATAGAAAAAGCGGCTGATGGTGGCATGTGATATGTCCACTGGACAACCCCGGACCATAGTGGAAATGAGAGGATCTTGGTTTATGGGCTTTGACCTCTTGGAGATTGAGCCATGGAGAGTGGCAGCATAGGAGGCGTAGAACTCTCGCACAATCTCCTCACTATAAGTCCCAGGGTCTCGAGCCATCCAATCACACTTGTGAATGTTAAAAAGCTGGTGGATGTCAGGGATAGTGTGCAAGCTCCTCGTGAGGACTCTACGCTCCTCTGTAATAAGTCGGGCCATCTTTCCTTTGTTAATTCTCATCTTGGCATCCCGATAAATCTACCATTGACCCTCAAAATAGCATCTGTTTGGCTCGCCGGCCATAGGAGTAGGATCCTCAGTCCTTTGTGCTGGTACAGACTCCGAGCTAGTGGCCTCATCAGACGAGGCAGCTTGGTCATCCTGGCTAGACCCTGTGGCTGACTTGGCATTGGACCCCGAAGAATAGGCAGACTCGGACCTAGAAGCATGGGAAGACTCGAAGCCAGACGCAGAACCAGTAGCTAAACTGGAAGCAACCCCAGTTGGTGACCCGATCAGTGTGTGCTCCATATCAGACTGAGAGACAGTGTCTACGTCGGTGATCACCTTCTGGGAGATGCATTTGGTGGCTCGGGGTGCCGTGGGGGAAGTCCTTGTGTTGGGAGGAACGTATGCTAGATCTATTTCCGTGTTTGTGTCCTCAATTAACCGGAAGCTAGGAGCAACAGATTTTGACTTGCCCTATTTTGCATACGTGACTAGCTGCTTGGGTGCCATCGTACATGTGGAAGCAATATTAGTGCCAAAACTAACCATAAACAAATAAAAAAAACTTTTGTAACTATAAACGAACAGTAACAAAGTCCCAAGAAAATTTTAGACAGAGGCTACAGTGGTCATCCACGGAGGAGACCTACGGTCCGTAGACTGATCTACAATCCGTGGAACCCTTTCGTGGATTAGAGAGCCAATAATATTGGTCACAGATGGAAACCACGAATGTACAGAACGGTTCGTAGATTGATCTACGGACCGTAGTCCACATCCGTGGTTTCAGACTTGGTGAGATTTTCAAGTGCATCAACCCACGAACCCAATCTACGGTCCGTAGACGGGGTATCGTGGATGCGATCCGTGTCATGTTTCAGCCAATCTTTATTTGTAAGTCCACATCTTAGACCATTTTCAACAATATCCTAGTCTAACCATGCATTTCAATAGTGAATCATGCTAGTTTGTCATTCTCAGGATTCTGATTAATCATTTGAACAAGTATTTAAGACAAACTTTAGAACCCTAAGTCGAAACTTACATGTAGACTTATAATCACATACAACAAGGCAACAATCACTATCTATCGTTCCAAGGGTATTGTAACTTCCAATTTTATCATGCATTTTAATCTGAAAATTACCCAAGGTCAAGACCCAACTCCCAACTTTCTATATTCAATCTATGAACCGAAATTCAAAGTGAGGGGAAAGTCTATTACCTTACAAGCAACAAGGAGTGGGGTGATGCGTGACGACACTAAGCTTAGCAAGGCCAAGAAATCACCTCTTCGTTACTAACCCAACATCGGACCCTTTTATGGAATATGGAATGAGTTGTATTCGTAAATGGAAAGAAATTGTGGGAATTATGGGGGAATGGAAGGGGTGATTTTATGGGGGAGTTATGGGGTGATTTAGGGAGGTTATGGAATGGTGAAACGGTTTGAGAGTGAATGGAGGGAAGTGGAAATGATTTGAAATTAGGGGAGTTTTAAATAAGGGGGTTCGGGTCGGGTCAGACAGAAATAGGGTTTGGACTTATGAGACCCCGTCTACGATTCGTAGATTTGGACCGTAGATCACTCTTATACTTAGAAAAATTGAGAGGCTTACCTGGGATCTACGGACACCATCTACGGTCCGTGGATTGAACGATGGACCATCGATGGGGTCCGTAGATCTCTGCACCAGACCATGTTCTGCAGATTTTTCATGGTGTACCTGCACATGTAGCAACCAATAGGCAATTCTTTTTACATTTTTTGGACACTTTTTAGACACAGACACTATGCTATTTCTAGCCAACACTAAAAAAACTAAAACACCTATCTAAATTGATACAAAGATGCAATTAAACAAAGAAAACTACTAAATGGAAAACAGAACCCTGTCGTTGGCTAGATTGTACATCTTGGGTTGCCTCCCAAGCAGCACTTTATTTAACGTCGCGGCACGATGCAAGTTTATTGATTACTCAGACTTCATCAAGATTGTAGGCCTCAATCACCTCTTGAATAGTTTCAGCATTTTCCAGATAGATCTTGATCCTTTGCCCGTTTACCATGAACCTTGTTTCTTTATTATTTTCAAGCTCAACCGCTCCATGGGGGAGCACTTTTGTGAGCAAAATGGCCTAGTCCATTTGGACTTGAGTTTTCCTGGAAACAAGCGCAACCTTGAGTTGAATAGAAGCACAAGATCACCAATCACAAATTCTCGCTTTTCAATTCTTTGATCATGATATCGCTTTATTTTCTCTTTGTACAAGGCTGAACTTTGTAAGCTTTTAGGCGAAACTCATCAAGCATATTCAAGTCATTCATTCTTTGATTAGATGCGGCGCCCCAATCCAAATTTAGCTTCTTCATTGCCCAATCGCCTTATGCTCTAGCTTTACCGGTAAATGACAAGACTTCCCATATACAAGTTGGTAAGGAGACATACCTATGGGGGTCTTGTATGCCGTGCGATAGGCCCATAGAGCATCATCAATATTCCTTGACCAATCCGTTCTATTAGCATTCACAATCTTTACAAAATCTGTTTGATTTCTCTGTTGGACACTTCAACTTGCCCACTAGTCTGCGGATGGTAAGGAGTTGCTACATTGTGACAGACACCATATTTCTCAAGTAGTGCCTTGAACAACTTATTACAAAAGTGAGAACCTCCATTGCTAATAATAGCCCTCGGTGTACCAAATCTAGACTAGTTATGCTTTTTCAAGAATGCGGTGACACTTTTACCTTCATTGTTGGGGAGCGCAACTGCTTCCACCCACTTGGACACATAATCCACCGCAAAAAAAATATAGTTCATCCCATATGAACTCATAAATGGACCCGTAAAATGAATGCCCCAGATATCAAACAACTCTATCACCAATATAAGATTCATAGAGAGCTCTTGCCTCTTTTAAATCCCTCCTTTTCTATGACAACGATCACAAGACTTGGCGAAATCATGAGCATCTTGGTGGATGGTAGGCCAGTAGTACCCACACTGCAAAATCTTATGTGCAGTTCAAATACCACTATGATGCCTACCAACAGGTGATGAATGGCATGCTTCAAGTATACTCAACATCTCAACCTTGGGCACACAGCGACGAATAATCCATTAGCACAACTACGATACAATTAAGACTCATCCTAAAAGAATTTCTTCACATCATGCATAAACTTCTTCCTTTGGTAAAAAGACAAATCAGGGGGCACAATATTGCTTGCCAAATAATTAGCAAAGTCTGCGAACCAATGAATCAAATCATGAGAAGCAGCCAATACCTGGTCATCTGGAAAACCATCATTAATTTCAGCCCTATCTCCAAGCTTTAGCATAGCCTCTTCCTCTAATCTGGACAAGTGATCGGCAACTTGATTTTCGGTTCCCTTTCTATCTTTTACCACAAAATCAAAATCTTGCAGCAGCAATACCCATTTAATCAATCTGGGTTTTGCATCCTTTTTTCCCATCAAATACCTCAATGCAGAATGGTTAGTATGCACTATGACCTTAGTACAAAGCAAGTAGGATCAAAATTTCTCGAATGCAAAAACCACCACAAGAACTTCTTGTTCGGTCACAGTATAATTCTTCTAGGCCACATTTGGAGCTTTACTAGCATAGTAAATAGGGTGAAGAATTTTCTCTCGCCTTTGTCCCAATACTACACCACGCGCCACTCCACTCGCATTGCACATTACCTCAAATGGTTGTCCCTAATTCGATGAAATAATGATGGGTGTAGTAACCAATTTCTCCTTCAACTCTCCAAATTCTCTAAGACAAGCATCATCAAAATAGAACTTACACTTCTTCTCGAGCAGTTTCCACAATAGATGTGAAATTTTTGAGAAATCTTTGATGAATCTCCTATAAAAACTTGCATACCCAAGAAAACTTCTAACACCTTTTATAGAAATGGGTGGCAGAAGGTTTTCTATTACTTCAACGTTAGCTCTATCAACCTCAATACCTTTCTCTAAAATTCGATGACCCAACACTATACCTTCTTTAACCATAAAATGACACTTCTCCCAATTCAGCACCAAGTTGTAGTCTTCACACCTTTTAAGCACTTTGTTATTATATGGGGATATAGTTTTTCTAAAAACGGCATTCCTAAAAGCATATCTTTATTAATGAATTCATAACTATATATTTCTTCTATAGTTAGTATTTTATCGCATATTTGTAGCTTTATATTTTTTGCCTTATATGTTATCATGCGTCCTTCATTGTTAAATCCTGTTACGACTATAGGGGTTTTTAATTTTTCCCATTTTTCGTCTGGTAGACAGTTATGTTTACACATATTTGCTTCTGCTCCTGTATCTAACACTGGAGTGTAGTATCTATTATAATAATTTTCTACTATTATTTTCGTAAGTATATAAATTTTCATATTGCTCTTTTTATTGTAACCTTTTTGTTTTTATAAGTTATAATTAATTGTGTATTTTCTAGATTATATGGTTTCATTTCTTCTAACCATTTTATTCCTAATGTTATATTGTCTCCTTGGTATATTGTAAATTTTATTAGTATAATTATCCCTCCTATAATTACTTCTTGTTGAGTCGTATCTTCTATGTATGATAACTCTTTTGGTAGTTCGGGGCATACTTGTTTTTTAGAGGTTATTTCTTCTTCACTTACTAGTTCTCTTGGTATGTAATTTTCTTCTTGCCCAAAGATTTATTATAATAATATGCTTTCTTTGTTCTATTATTCCAGTTATATAATAATGATATGGTTCAATTTCTTTTATCATCTGATATTCTACTGATTTTCTTTGGGGTTGGGACGTATTTTGGTTTTTATCTATGTTTTTTTATCCTTTTTGATGTACTGATTCTATCACTTACTATTTCTAGATCTTCTTCTATATCTATTTCTTTGTAACTGTAATCATTATTATCTATTACTGTCACAATTTGTTCAAAAGGATCTTCTATTTTTATCTTATTTATTTTATTTTTAGCTGTTATTTTGTGTTTTATTGTTAGTACATATATGTTTTTACAACGAGCTGTGAATATTTTACTTCCCGGGGCTAACTCTATTCCTGACATTTTCCAATATAATACTAATGATTTGTCTATATTTTTATCATCTATTGCTACTGAATAATTTGCACTAATTATTAATTTAAATTTTTGGTATATCAAATTTTCTTTTACTGCACTTATTATGCTTCTTTCTATTGGTTCTATTATTCTATTATCTGCTAAGTATATTTCAATTGGTGTATCTATTCCTTCTCTAAAACAGGCTTTTATTAATATCTTTGTTCCTCCTAAATGTACGTATTTTATAGGGTCTTTAGCTTTAATTTCTTGTATTTCTTTATTTATTATAGGTATTCTTGCTTTTCCTTTGGTGTATTTATAATCTATTATATGTTCTTTTTGACTTACTACATAATATTCTTCTTTTTGTCTTTTAAAGATATTTCTTATTAAAGGTAACTTGAATATTTTTTCTACACTAAGATCTAATTCTTTTCCTTTTATTTGTTCAAATATATTAACATAAAATATTATTTTTTGTTCTGTTGATTCTTCATTTGTATATTCTTCTTTTATTATTTGTACATCTTTATCAGTCATTATTATCTTCTTCATTTTCAGGTAGCTCGTTCTCATGTTCAATTTCATCCATGTCGAATTCATATATACTATCATCACTATCTGGGTCGTAATCTATATGATCTATTTGTGTATATATTTCGTCATTAATTATTATTTCAGATATTTGTTTTCTTTTTGGATCCTTAGGTAATTTACAATCTTTAGCTAAATGTCCTAGTTTTCCACAATTATAACAGTACATTCTGTTATTTTTTTCTTTGGTCTGAAAGGTCTTTTTTCTTTAGTATTTTTTATATAATATCGTCTTCTTGGTCTTTTATATTCATATTGTGATTTATATTTTTTTATATTTGCCTGGTTTTCTATACTTCTTTTTATAATAATTATCATTACATCCAAATTGAGGTGCTATCCTATCTTTACAACATGCTAGGTTTTTTATTATTGATTTTTTCATTTTTATGCCTTTTTTTTTATATTTTTCACATATTTCTGAATACCATTTTTGTAAATATCTTATTCTTGCTCCAAGTGTATCTTGTAGTTCTGCATTATTCCAATCTTTTATTATTTTAGAACTAAATGGTTCTGGTAATTTTGTAAAATACAATTTTCTTATTTCTTTTGCTTCATCAGTACT
This sequence comes from Solanum commersonii, assembly GCA_029007595.1. Classification (NCBI taxonomy): domain Eukaryota; kingdom Viridiplantae; phylum Streptophyta; class Magnoliopsida; order Solanales; family Solanaceae; genus Solanum; species Solanum commersonii. Next base: position 1,140,233 of record JAJTWQ010000129.1, on the reverse strand, counting down.
ATATGTTCCTTTATAATAATATTCCCTAAATACACATGTATATTCATCTATGTAGCACATATTACATATAGCTAATTTTAACATTAAATTTCTATGTAACTGTTTTTCTTTATTTTGTTCTTCTACTTCTGTTGTCGTACTACTGAATTCATTTCTTATAGCAATTTCATATTTATTTAATATAGCAATGGGTGTAGTCGCAAGTTCTCCGTCTATTTTCTTATTGTTTCTCAATGTTTTGGTTCTTTCTTCTGCTAGATTTTGTAACCATAATTTTACTGTTCCTATAAGTGTTCTTTCTATATATCCTGGTACTTCTGACATTCCAATTTTACTATCTATTAGTTGTTTTGATATATAGCCTACCCATAGTTGTATTGTTTTATTTATATTTTCCACACAATCTAAATCTAAAAAACTATTATTTCGGTTCGTTGTAGATGGTGTCCATTTTTTGTTTAATCTTTTATTCCATAAACTATCATATCTGTTTGATTCTTCATAACTAACTGTGTAATAATTTGGGCTTGATGTTCTCGGGTTTTTTACTTCTGAACTTGTGCTTGTACTTGCTTTATTTTTTATTTCTTCTGTATTTATTTCTAGTTTATTACTTATTTCAGTTTCTCCTATTTTTTCTAATATTTCTATATATGTTTCACTTATATCTGAACCTTGTTCTGAGCAATTTTCATCTATATCAACATTATCAACGCTTATATCTGGGGCTAATTGTTCCTTAAATTTCTTTATTTCTATTTCTAATTCTGTTTATTTTTCTTTTTCTTTTTTTTAGCTGAGTATAATTCTTTAAGCATAGTTAATTCTTTTTCTAATGCAAGTATTCTATCATTTTTTACTTCTTCTATCCGTTGGATTTCTAATTTTGTTTGTTGTTTTATCATTTCTATTTCTTTTTTCCTATCGATTTCTTCATTTTCTTTTGTTATTCTTACCATTGCAGTTAAGCTATCTTCTAATCTTACTGTTTCTTTTTCTACCATTAGATATAGATTTTCACCTATCTTTTTATATCTTCTTCCTAAGTTTGAAAATATTATTTTTATTTTTAATCCTTCTGGATTTTCGTAAGTTTTTTCTTCTATAGCATATTCTTCCTTATTCATTTTAAATTGTGTTTTAATTTATACTCTATATTCTGTATTTCCAGTTGTAATTTAAATATTACTTTTCTTTGAGCTAACAAAGAATTTTGGCATACGCCTGCATATATATTGTACTGAAGTTTTTCTTGTTTATATTTTAATTCTTGTCGTTTTGTTGTTATTGTTCTAATTAATTTATACTTATCAGCTTCTGTATTATCCTTGTTCGAATATTTACTACTTAGCTCTGATACCAATTTTGGGGGGGTCCTATTTTATTCATTGATTCGTTCATAATACATTTTTTCTAAAGGTATTAATCTGATAATTTCTTTTATATTTTCCAATATATATTCTATATATTGTATATCGTGGGTATGTTGAAATGTTTCTATATTTTCTTTTATTAGATTACTTAGTAAAGTAATATCTTTTATAGTTTGTTGCCAGTATTCTAAATATTCTTGGTTTATCATTAGTCTGAATATTGGATTTCTAGGTCACTTAGATTAAAATCTAAAATATCATTGTTTACATCTATTTCGTACCATATCTGGTTTATTAATTCTTCTTGTTCTTCTTCAAATATCTTTTCCCATATGATTCGTCTTATTTCTACTGTTATATTTTTGAGTATATACAGGATTAACATCTTATATGCTTGTATCATTTCATCATGTAAATAAGACATAATAACACAATAGCAATTTTAATACAATTCCCTCATATCATAATTCTGCCAGATAGTATTTATATTAGATTATTATAACTAGATTATTTTTAAACATTTTCTTGTCACTGTTAACATCGTACTTTCGAAAATACTTTTTCCTACAGTGCCTCAACTGTGTTTACTTCCTCACGGCTTCTCCTGCCTACGGTTTCAATTTTTGGATGGCATAGTTGGAAGTTTTCTTCTCTTTCCTCATGTTAACAAACTTAAAAGCATTTGACAATAATCCTAGTATGTAATAACTAATATAAGTCTATCTTATCAATATCATGATATTCAAGAATCAATAAATTTAGCTATGCATAATTATGAATATATATATGAATATGAATATATGTACCTGTGTAGTATTTGCAATATCTTGATCCATTGTGCAAAAGCTTAGATATCTGTTTTTATTTATGGGGAGAATATTTGTTTACAAGAGGCAATGCTTTCCGTGTAGAAAGTCTTGCCTTAGATGTGCCTAATGGCTCCCTGTTTATACAAATATAAGTAACTCTACTATAGTTACTTTACTCTATACTATAGTTACTTTACTCTATACTATAGTTACTTTACAAACTATAGTTACTTTTCCTATTTGTCTTCTAGCAATCACTACTTTACATCCGCACTACTTCTTTACACTTGTGCTAATTTACAGATTCCTAATTCCACTAACTTTACAATAAGTCAACAAAAGGACAAACAACTTTTCTTTACATAATGTACACGTTATTATATCTTCCACTAACTTTGTTTCACATAGCTTTTTCTTTGCTGCTTCTTTATCTTGTCGGCTATCTTTTATTCCAGATTGACAGCTGGAATTACATTATCTTCGCCATGACACTTTGAGCATTGGTGATCTGGATATTTGTGTCCAATAGTCCTGCAATAATTTGTCATTATCTCTGTTGAAATAAAGTTTTGTCGTATAGCTCTTGCTGTTGGTCGTTGTTCTGGTTTCAGTAGACTTAATATCCACTGTCTTATCTCTTCCATATCTGCTTGGCTGGTTTCTCTAGAATTTGAATAAATCATTGTCTGTTCTCTGGCATAATAGCTCCATACTGAATTTCCGCTTAGATAATTTGTTGATAACTCATTTAATATGGTAGCTAATCCAATAACTCTTTTTCGTGCATAGAATTCTGGTATTTCTATTTTTTGTATCTCGTCTTGCTTTTCTATTTTTTCTGGTATGATCATCTCTCTTGTTAATCCTATTTTTATTACTTGTATGATCGGTTTAATTTCATCATATAGTATCTCGGCTGGTGCTGAATAAAATTTTATATAAATTAATGTTCCTTTGGTAATTTGTTTGTAGTGTATAAATGCTTGTGTAGTTGCGGAATTGTCGATATCTCGTCTCCTGTCGCGGTATATACTGTGCTTAGTAGTCCATAATGGTAGCAAGTTCCTACTAGATTGATGTTGGTACCTGGTTGTGCAATCAATTTATTATATCCTTGTAGATTTTGGGTAATATAGTCTTCATGAGGGTTTTTTGTATTTTTGGATCTGGGATTTTGGTTTTAAAAGGTATGTATTTTGTGGACGTTTTCTATATAGGCTCTGGTTATATGGTTATATGTTTGCTTGTGCTGTCCTAAGCTTTCTTTATATGTATTGATCTGAGGTGGTATGAATATATCTTTTTGAGTCTTTGGTATAAATGGTTTGTCAAATAGTCTATTCATATTTGTATTGATATGTCTAACTTTATCTTCTTTTGTTGCAGAGGTACTTCCTGTAGCTGCATGTAACAAATTGTTAGTTTGGGTTTTTCGGTGTTTCCCATCGTCACCTTCTAGCTCTGGAATTTTTAAGTCTTCCGATGGACTTAGCTCCGCATATTTATTGTCATGCTGCTGACTTTTTAATTGTTGTAGCTCTTTGTCAATACTATCTACCTTTGTACAAAGCAATGTCATTGTATTAAGTATTTTTTCAATTGTAATTCCGTTGTCTAGATCCGTCTAAGTAGCGTTGTCTTGATATGTAATCTACAATAACATTTTTGTTAGTACTAATTACTTCTATTGTAAATGTAAAATTCTGTATATTTAATACTAGTCTCCGTATTTCTTTGGTTGTTACTAAATCTTGTATCTTCTTTGTGATCCACCATTTTACCTGCGTATTATTTGTTCTTACAATAAACTTGTTGTATACAATATATGGTTCAAAAGCTAATAAACATTTATATAGCGCATATAATTCTTTTCTATTTATCTCCCATTTTATTTCGAGATTTGTGAATGTTTCTGAATAGTATCTACAATGATGTTCTATTTTTTCTTTATTGTATTTATATTTTAATACTCCTCCATAGCTTATTTCACTGGCATCCGATTCTACTATGTATATAAATTTTTTGTTTTCGTCTGGGAAGTATAACTTAGGTAGTTTCTTACATAATAATTTTATTTTTTGTATTTGTTCTTGATCTTTTTTGTCAAAATAATATTCTACATCCTTTTTTAGTTTTTTTATGTAAAGGTTTAATATTTTCTGTTAGATTAGGTATATATTCTCTTACTTGGTTTACTAATCCTAAAAATGATTGTAATTTCTTTTTTGTATCTATTTGTTCTTCTGAAGTTATGATTTTCTGGACTATATGGTTTTGCATTTTTATACCATTTTTATCTATTTGTATTGCTAAAAATTCTATTTGATTTTTCATTATTTCTGCTTTCTTTTTGCTTAAACTTATTCCTGAATGTGTTATAATATGAATAAAATTTTCTAATAGTCGTATATGGTCTTCTTCTGTTCTTGAATATAATAATTTATCATCTATGTATACTATGCAATTTTCTAGTTGATTAAAATAATTATCCATGAAATGTTGATATCTTCCTGGTGCATTTTTGTATCCAAAAGGTAGTACGTTCCATTCAAAGAATCCTTGTGGTACTGTAAATGTTGTTAATTTTTTAGATTCTTCTTCTAGCTTTAGATGGTAAAATCCTGATTTACAATCAAATTTACTAAAATAATTGTAACCTTGTATTTGTCTTACTTTTAGCACTTTGTTTGGTATAGGGTAATTATATGTCTTTGTTTTTGCATTTAGATTTCTGTAATCAATAACCATACGACTTTTTCCTCTTTTTTGTTCACTGTGTTTATTTACTATGAATGCTGGACTTGTATGTTTACTGTTGCTTTTTTGAATATATCTATTTTCTAATAGTTCTTTTATATGCATTTTAAATTCTTCTAAATCGTCGAAATTATATTTCAATGGTTTTTGGGTTATTATGCTATTTTCATCAATTAGTTCAATTTTTACCTTTGTTTTATGCTTTTCCCATCCTTTTAAGGGATCTTCACTATATAATATTTCTAATTTTTCTTGAATTAATTTTAACTTGTCTATTGAAAATATAATTAATTCTATATTATGGGTACTTTCCTTGATATTTTCTAATTTTTGGGTTATTGTTTCACTTCCTTTAATCCATGGTGTGGATTTTCTATTTTTATTAGTTACTCTTTTTGCTCCTATTTTTTGTTTACATGGTGTGGTAAACCACCAATGTGTTTTTGTTATTATATGAGGATATAGTTTTTCTAAAAACGGCATTCCTAAAAGCATATCTTTATTAATGAATTCATAACTATATATTTCTTCTATAGTTAGTATTTTATCCCATATTTGTAGCTTTATATTTTTTGCCTTATATGTTATCATGCTTCCTTCATTGTTAAATCCTGTTACGACTATATGATAAATTCTACCTTTTTTTATCCCAATTTCCCACTCTTTCTGTGAGGTAAAACCTCACCACACTACACTACACTTCGACACAAGAGAAGAGGACTGGGCGCTTTGTATCTTCGGGATTGGAGTTGGCGGTCTTCTTTAAGAGAACTTCAATCTAATACTCATTATGGATCAACTAATGTTTCCACTCTATTTTCATTACGAGGATGTATCACGTCAGAATCTGTTGCTCAAACCGAATCACGCCAATGTTATGGAAGTTCCTGGATCGTGTAAAATAATAGTAGTACCAAAGACAGCACGTTCTATCAAAAATGGAAAATTGGCTATGGAGATTCCGTGCGGCCAGAAATTAAAACAAAGGGCTTCAACAGGAAAGTCATTTTGATCCAATCCATTCTTAGGGTCAAATAAAGACAAAAAAGGATATGTCAGTGACCTAGCACGACAAAGCACTCTTCGAGGGCATGGAATGTCACATTTTTTGGTCAGAATATCCACAGTAATGTCTCTGTTAGATTCTTCGCTCGAAATAAGGGAAAGGTCAATTCAATTCTCGATGGAAATGAAATTTTGCGAATTCTCCCCCGAACTGGAAGATCATTTCGAGATCTTCAAACATATTCGAGGGTTCAATGTTACTATTGTAACTTCGGCCAACACACAAGATGAGACTTTACCACCGTGGAGCGTCTTTTTGCAAAAAGATGAGGGGGAAACTCAGTAAGATGTCGGAGAAGCGAAATATATGAGATCACAAACGTAGATTGCTCGCAGCTAGGCTAAATATGAATTGAGACGAAAGCTTTATAAAGCCCTTTGTAAAGATCCCGATCTTTCTAGTGATATGCGGGACAAACATCGTTCTAAGTTGTCCAAGTTGCCAAGAAAGTGTTCCTTTGCATGAGTAAGAAACCGATGTATTTACACGGGTCGCCCTCGTTCCGTATATGAGTTCTTCCAAATTTCTCATATCCTTTTTCGTGAATTAGCATCTCGAGGTCCTTTGATGGGCATAAAGAAATCATCTTGGTAGCAACGACCAAACCAATAGAACAAGGGTTCGCTCCGCAACAAGTCTACAAGCAAGGTAAGTAGGTCCATTACCAGCCGGCTCCGGACCGAAAAGACCTAACGGACTAATCCCTTATCTAGGATCGTAGATGCTAACGGGGCGGGAATCAAAGTGGGGGACCCAGCCCCGAGTTCGGAAGGAGAGAAACTAAAAAAGCTCCATGCCGTAGTCGAAGGGCATCTTCAGAGATACTGCGCTTCTGAGGATGGATTGAACAGGTTTCCTTGTTTGAAAGATAAAAACAAGGAAGATTTCCAATATTTTGCGCAACATTTTTCTATTACGAAATTGGACATTGAGACAAAAAGCGAAGCGGAAATTGCTTCGCTTTCTGCCTATTTAGGTCCATTTCGTAAAATACAAACTCTATTTCATATATATTTTGACAAATACTTCGAGTCAGACTAGAGACTGAAGTAGAAGAGTAGAAGATGGCCTGAGACTGAGAGAAGGCGGCCTTTCTCGGGCTCGGGAAAGAGAATTTGGCCGAGAGTGTTGTGTTATTGTTGTGTAAGACCAAGGAGGATCCTATTCTAAAGGAGAAGGAGGAGGAGTAGGAGCTAGCTTTAGGGGCGAAATCGAATGATTACGAGATAAACAATGAGACAAAAGAGAGCACTTAGATGAGTCAGCCAAAAAGAAAGACCACCAAAAGTAACGACCACCAAGATAGGCATAGTAATTCGATCTTTTGATCACCCATTTTTGGAAAACCATTTTTGGGGGCTTCCTCCTTACACATGGAAGATTGGATTACCTGAATCACGAGTCTTATATATTGTGTTACGATCACCTCATATTGATAAAAAGTCTAGAGAACAATTTTTTATGAAAATAAAGAAAGAATTTCTGGTCATAAAAACAGAAAGGCATGAATTGCGCAAGAAGTTCTTTCGATTAAAACACCGTGCGACTCAGAGGACATAAGACTTCTTGGTCAAGCCAAAAATATTGCCGACAGGATGCTCCTACCCCATCATGCCTGGCCCTTTATCTTACCTTAAGAAGAAAGAGGAGGTATGAAGGGTGGGACAAAATGCAAGAAGTGTATGATACAACAGATAATCTTAAGGAGTGGCGGCAACCCTCTTGATTGATCAATGCGAGTGAACTGTGCTTAGATGCTTCGTAAAACCGCACCAATTTATGAGAGGAGCTGATAGATGAGTAGGCTTCCCCTTTCGATTCACGGAATATGATCTGGAATATGATGGAAGTTTGCGTGTCTCGGTAGGAAAGATATCACCGAAGTATAGCACAAGAACGCCTTTTCTTGTTGCCATGGGGTCGACCTGTGAACAAGGTAAACCCAATGGGAACCAAAAAATGGGGGGTACCGCATTGGGCAGAAGATGATCCAAAAAGCGAAGGCTCGCCCAGCTGAAGGAAGGGGGTGAGATAGGCAAGAGGTAGCTTGCTTCCAAGCCGGTCCGGCCGCGAGGAATCAAGAGATCTTTGCCGGTGCTGACTTGGATCTCGGATGACGGAATAAGGCGGCCAGAAGCGACGAGCAGTCGCAGTCGCAGTCAAAGCTTGGCTCTAGCCGATAGGCTAGCTATAAGCTTGGCTACAGCGAAGCGCTTACCAAGCGCGAAGGAAAGGGCCTTCGCCACTTGAGCCATATGCGGGGGAACTCGCACGTGCGTTTCTTAGGGGGGAGAGCTAGTAGGAGCCATCCCATCCCAATAGCGTATATTTGGAGCTCAATATGAAATCCTATTTTCTTGCAAGACCCATTCGGATAAGGGAAAATTCTAGAGATTACTTCAAAATAAGATCCTTGCATTGACCCTTTCTTGAACCAGAACCGGGGGAGGATGAGAGGAAAAGGGGATCAAAATGTCCCATCAATAAAGTTTGGGCTTTCCATTCTTCCTCCCCCCCTCACTCCACCTTTTTTAATAAATAAGCCCCGTGGGCCCCTCTTTGATAATGAAAGAAACGAAATAATCTCAATTTTATGACAAATTCGGTCCGATGGTTGTTCTCCACTAACCACAAGGATATAGGGACTCTTTATTTCATCTTCGGTGCCATTGCTGGAGTGATGGGCACATGCTTCTCAGTACTGATTCGTATGGAATTAGCACGACCCGGCGATCAAATTCTTGGTGGGAATCATCAACTTTATAATGTTTTAATAACAGCTCACACTTTTTTAATGATCTTTTTTATGGTTATGCCGACGATGATAGGTGGATCTGGTAATTGGTCTGTTCCGATTCTGATACGTGCGCCTGACATGGCATTTCCACGATTAAATAATATTTCATTCTGGTTGTTGCCTCCAAGTCTCTTGCTCATATTTAGCTCACCCTTAGTAGAAGTGGGTAGCGGCCTTGGGTGGACGGTCTATCCGCCCTTAAGTGGTACCTGGATCCGGTATCATAAGTCATATCGTTTCTACTTTTTTGAGAAAACCAGTTTTCGGGTATCTAGGCATGGTTTATGCCATGATCAGTATAGGTGTTCTTGGATTTCTTGTTTGGGCTCAAATATGTTTACTGTGGGCTTAGACGTTGATACCCGTGCCTACTTCACCGCAGCTACCATGATCATAGCTGTCCTCACTGGAATCAAAATCTTTAGTTGGATTGCTACCATGTGGGGGTGGGGGTTCGATACAATACAAAAAACCCATGTTATTTGCTGTAGGGTTCATCTTTTTATTCACCATAGGAGGACTCACTGGAATAGTTCTGGCTAATTCTAGGCTAGACATTGCTCTACATGATACTTATTATGTGTTGCACATTTCCATTATGTACTTTCTATGGGAGTCGTTTTTGCTTTATTTGCAGGATTTCACGATTGGGTAGGTAAAATCTTTGGTCGGACATACCCTGAAACTTTAGGTCAAATCCATTTTTGGATCACCTTTTTCGGGGTTAATATAATGAAACGACCCCAAAAATGCCCGAAAATGTGCTTCGGAAACACCTAAAATTGTAATTTCCATATATCTCAAAATCCGTGCATCATTTTGAAAATTCGACTTCATATTATTATTCAGGGGTGAAATTGAGTGGGAAATGGGTCTAACCCGAATTTTAGAGCAACCGTATCAAAATTCGAAAATCGCAAAAAATGCGATTTTGAGGGTCAACTTTAAAGGGGCATATCTCTCAGCACACTAGGAACTGGAAGGATCTCAAACTATCAAAATTGAAGCTCTATGAGTTAGCTTTCCAACGCAATTTGTTTCACCTCATTCCGAGTTAGGATGAAGGAGTTATGACCGTTTTCGTAAAACCTGTCCGACAGAAAATGCAAATTCCGAGAGCCGCAAACACTGTTCACCCGCCTCATTTTTTTTTCTAAGTGTTGGGACGTTTTTTATAAAAAGGGGACATATCCATACTTAGTCATTTAAATTCAAAACATCCAAGAACACTCTCTAAGCCCTCTCCAAAAATTCCACCAAGATCATCCACCAAATTCAAGAATCCCAAGCTTTAATTCCGGATTCAAGATTCAATCTCAAGCAATTCTCCATTCCAATCTTCATCAAGAATTCTCCAAAGTTGAGGTATGTGGGTTGATTGTGGAAACCTTCCTTTCCACAAGTCCAACCATTTATCCTCTATTTTACTTCAAGTTTATGGGTCCTTATGATCATTTATGAACTCTTGAATTATGGAATCACTACTACACACCCTATTAAGGTCTATCTTGCATATTTTCATGAAATTGTATTATTATGTGATGTTTATGGTTTTCATGCCTCCATGATCAAATTATGAAGGTTGTTATATATGTATATATATGTATGTTGTTGGTGGGCTGTTTTATATAGATTTTGAAAATTGGTTGGACTTAGTACTCTTGAAACACATGATTTTATTTACATGAACAAGTAGCCCACCATATGTTTGATAAAATGTCATTTATAGAATTCTTATGAAATGGAAGGTCCAATGTACGTCCTATGAGTCTGATGATTATATAAGTATTGAAATGATGATGAAATGGATACATGTATATGATTTTCTCTATATGGTGTGTGAGTTGACCAAGCCTAGCTCGGGGGGTTGTAGGCTCGGGTAACTGTATCAAGGGGTTGGTACCTTGGTTGCCTAGTACAGGGGGTAGTAGGCCCGTATAACCATATCGAGGGGTTTGTACCTTGGTCCCTAGCTCGGGGGGTGGTAGTCCCGGGTAACCACATTGGGGGGTTTGTACCTCTTTCGCCTCTCCAAGGGGGTGGTAGGCCTTGGAAATGCTATATTGATGGTCACTCACTACACATATACTATGCCCTACTAAATATGATTTTTATATAAGCATCATTATACATATCATCTCATTAATATGTTATCTATCGGGTACGATTATGCATTTTGCCTATAATGTCCATTCATTGTTACATTGCATTGCATCCCATATACTTAGTACATTCAAACGTACTAATGCATACTCTATGCCTACATGATGTCACCATGTAGGGACCGAGCACCGTCTGACCATCCTCCTCCACGTGGCTAATACGATTTCCTATCAAGGTTATTGGTGAGTCCTCCATTCCGGGGACGTTGCTTATGATCTTTTGTTATGTATAAGACCTTTTCCTTTTTAATTATGTATTGACTATGAGGGTGAGCCCGGTAGTTTGTCTCGGCCCCCGCTAAGTATCCATGTTTAGAGGTGGTGTTGGACAAGTTGTGTATTATGTTTGAGCTTGACTCATCTATGGTATTTATGTATTATTCTCTTTTTGTCTTGCTCCCTTAGTCCCAATTTCCCCTTGATTATGCGTATCGCTTATGGTCATTTTAATTGCTTCCGCGACCAAGGATGTGTAATGATATGCTATGAGGCTTGTTTGGGGTTCCCTCGGGTGCCCCGTTCGCCGGACACGTCTAAGCCCTAGACTTGGGTCGTGACAAACTTGGTATCGAGCACTAGGTTGATAGATCCTCGAGTCCAACACACCGCGTTGATTAGAGTCCGATTCATGGTTGTGTTGTGCACCACAATTATGAGTAGGAGGCTATGAGACGTTTTAGGAAATGTTTCCCTTCTTCATGTTCTAAGTCGTGCGGTAGAGTTGAATTAAGTTTTTTTTTCCCCCTAACGGTTGTTCTTTGTTATGCTAGATCATGCCTAATACAAGAGGAAAACGAGCCCGCGCACCCGAGGAACAACCGACCAATGGGGATCTTCGGGATGCCCTTACTTTATTTGCTCAAGCTATGGCTAATCAAGCCAACCACGGGGCCTAAGTTCCTCAGGCTCCTACCCCGGCATCTCGGGTGAGAGACTTCGTGCGGATGAATCCCCCGGAATTCTATGGGTCTAAGTTAGATGAAGACCCTCAAGAGTTCATTGATGAAGTCCACAAGATATTAGCTATCATGGGCATGAGGTCAGAAGATAAGGCGGAGTTGGCGGCCTACCAACTAAAAGGGGTGGCCCAAATATGGTACAACCAATGGAAAGAAGAAGGGGGCAAACTATGTGGTGCCTTGGGAAGTGTTCAAAACGGCTTTCCTTAATCGATTCTTTCCTCTTGAGCTTAGGGAAGCCAAATTGGTGGAGTTCATGAATTTAAAACAAGGGTCTATGAGTGTGAGGGAGTATGCCCTCAAGTTTAACCAACTTTCAAGATATGCTCCACACTTGGTTGCCGACTCACGATCTAGAATGAATAAATTCGTGATGGGTGTGTCCGACCTAGTGAGTGAAGAATGCCGGTCTGCAATGTTGATTAGTGACATGGACTTGTCCCGCTTGATGGTCTATGCCGAACAAATGGAGGAGGAGAAGTTGAGGAAGAGGAGGGGTCATGAGGCCAAGAGGGCCCGTTTTGAGGGCAAGTTCCAAAGTCGAAGGGGAGGCCGGTTTCATCAAGGCCAAGGGTCTTCTCATGCGCCCCATAAGGGGTTTGCCAATGATGTTCCAAGGGCCCAAGGTGTTGGTGGTATGGGTCCTATTGATGTATGTCCGAAGTGTGGTAAGGGTCATGGTGGCCCGTGCTTGAGAAATACCGGTGCTTGCTATAGTTGTGGGGAAATGGGGCACAAGGCAATAGATTGTCCTCGGAATCACAACAAGGGTAAGGAGGTCCGTCCACAAGGTGCCAATGCGGTTCCTTTGGGGGAGGGGGCCGACAAGGTGGTGCCCCAAGGCACAATCGATTTTATGCTTTGCATGGGAGGCAAGGGGTCAATGAAGTCCCCGACGTCATTACGGTATGTTGAAAATCTTTGACTTTGATGTATATGCATTAATTGATCCGGGTGCCTCTCTTTCTTTTGTCACCCCCTTTGTTGCCAAAAAGTTTCATGTTGAGCCCGACTTGTTGCATGAGTCATATAAGGTGTCTACTCCTATTGGTGCATATATGGTTGCTAGGAAGGTCTATAGGAATTGTCCTATTTGCATCTTGCATAAAATATTGCCTTGTGATCTTGTTGAGTTGAACATGGTCGATTTTGATGTTATTCTTGGGATGGATTGGTTGCATGCATACTATGCTTCCATTGATTGTAGAACCCGTAGGGTCAAATTCCAATTCCCTAGTGAACCCATTCTTGAATGGGAAAGCCAAAATGTGGTAGTCAAGGGTAGGTTCATCTCTTGCATTAAAGCCCGTAAGTTGATCTCTAAGGGGTGTCTCTATCACCTTGTGAGGGTTAGAGATGTGGAGTCCAAAACCCTTCCTATAGAGTCAGTTCCTATTAGTAAATGAATTTCTTGATGTCTTTCCTAATGACCTTCCCGGTGTTCCTCCCGAAAGGGAAATAGATTTTGGCATAGACCTCCTCCCCGATACTCAACCTATTTCTATTCCCCCTTCCATATGGCCCCGGCGGAGTTAAAGGAGTTGAAAGAACAATTGAGGGACTTGTTGGAGAAGGGTTTTATTAGGCCTAGCCAATCACCATGGGGTGCACCGGTGTTGTTTGTGAAGAAGAAAGATGGGTCCCTTAGGATGTGTATTGATTACCGGCAACTCAATAAGGTCACCGTCAAGAATAAATATCCTCTTCCTAGGATTGATGACTTGTTCGACCAATTGCAAGGGGCTAGCCACTTCTCTAAGATTGATCTTCGGTCCGGGTATCATCAAGTGAAGGTGAGGGAGTGTGACATTCCTAAGACAGCTTTCCGGACTAGGTATGGGCATTATGAATTTGTGGTCATGTCCTTTGGGTTGACCAATGCACCGGCTATCTTTATGGACCTAATGAATAGAGTCTTTAAACCCTACCTTGATTCCTTTGTTGTGGTCTTCATTGATGATATTTTAATCTATTCGCATAGCGAGGTAGAACATATGGGTCACTTGAGGGTGGTGTTGCAAAGATTGAGAGAGGAGAAGTTGTATGCCAAGTATGAAAAGTGTGAATTTTGGTTGAGGGAGGTTGCCTTCCTAGGTCATGTGGTGTCGGGGGATGGTATTAAGGTAGACCCTAAGAAGACCGATGTGATTAGAAATTGGCCTAGGCCATTGACCCCGTCGGATATTAGGAGCTTCTTGGGCTTAGCGGGTTACTACCGGAGATTTGTGAATGGGTTTTCTTCTATTGCTTCTCCCATGACTAAGTTGACACAAAAGAAGGCTAAGTTTGAGTGGACCGATGAGTGCGAAAGGAGTTTTCAAACCTTGAAAGATAAACTTGTGTCCGCTCCTATATTATCACTACCGGATGGGCTTGAGGGATTTGTTGTGTATTGTGATGCTTCTAGAGTTGGTTTGGGTTGTGTTCTAATGCAAAATGGTAAGGTGATAGCCTATGCTTCTAGACAACTCAAAGTGCATGAAAAGAACTATCCTACGCATGATCTTGAATTAGCCGCGGTGGTGTTTGCTTTAAAGATTTGGCGTCATTACTTGTATGGGGTACATGTTGATGTGTTTACCGATCATAAGAGCCTCCAATATGTCTTCACCCAAAAAGATCTCAACTTGAGACAAAGAAGGTGGCTAGAATTTCTTAAAGATTATGATATGAGTGTGCATTATCATCCCGGTAAAGCTAATGTGGTGGCGGATGCTTTGAGTAGGGTGTCTATGGGTAGCCTAGCTCATGTTGATATTGGTGATAGGGAAATGGCTAGGGAGGTGCATCGGTTGGCTAGGTTGGGGGTTAGGTTGAAAGAGGTTGGTAATGGTGGTGTGGTCGTTGTTGATGGTGCTAGGTCTTCCTTGGTTGACGAGGTGATAGAAAAACAAGATCTTGACTCTTCCTTGTTAGAATTGAAGGCCTTGGTGAAAGAGGGCAAGGTGAAAGTTTTCTCCCAAGGGGGAGATGGTACCCTTAGGTACCAAGGTAGGTTGTGTGTGCCTTGTGTTGATGGTTTGAGGGAGAAAATTCTTGAGGAGGCTCATAATTCTTCCTACTCCATCCACCCCGGTTCCACCAAAATGTATAGAGATTTGAGAGATGTGTATTGGTGGGGAGGCATGAAGAAGGACATTGCCAAATTCGTCTCCGGTTGTCATAGTTGCCAACAAGTCAAGGCCGAACATCAAAGGCCGGGTGGCCTAACCCAAGACATAGAGATTCCTACTTGGAAGTGGGAAGAAATTAATATGGATTTTGTAGTTGGTTTACCCAAGACTAGAAAAGGTTTTGATTCTATTTGGGTGGTGGTTGATAGGATGACAAAATCGGCTCATTTTCTACCGGTAAAGACAACATATGGGGCGGAAGATTATGCAAGATTATATATTCATGACTTGGTAAGGTTGCATGGGATTCCTCTATCCATCATATCGGACCGTGGTACTCAATTTACTTCACACTTTTGGAAGTCCTTTCAAAGGGGTCTAGGTACGAGAGTTAAGCTTACTACGGCCTTTCACCCGCAAACGGATGGACAAGCCGAAAGGACTATCCAAACACTTGAGGATATGCTTAGGGCTTGTGTATTGGAACTTAAGGGTAGTTGGGATGATCATCTTCCATTGATTGAGTTTGCCTATAACAATAGTTATCATTCTAGCATCGGTATGGCTCCTTTTGAGACTCTCTATGGGAGGCGTTGTAGATCACCGGTTGGATGGTTTGAGGTTGGTGAGGTGGCCTTGTTAGGACCAGATCTAGTTATGGAGGCTCTTGAGAAGGTTAGGATGATTAGAGAAAGGTTGAAGACGGCCCAAAGTCGCCAAAAGTCCTATGCCGATGTGAGGAGAAGGGCTCTTGAATTCCAAGTTGGTGATTGGGTCTATTTGAAGGTGTCACCCATGAAGGGTGTGGTTCGTTTTGGTAAGAAGGGCAAGTTGAGCCCAAGATACGTGGGTCCTTATAAGGTGATGAGGAGAATTGGCAAGGTAGCTTATGAGTTGGAATTGCCTAGCGAAATGGATTTGGTTCATCCGGTATTTCATGTGTCTATGTTGAGGAAGTGTGTGGGTGATCCGAATGCCATTGTGTCTCTTGATGTTGTGGGTGTTGTTGAAGATTATTTAACCTATGAAGAGGTTCCGATCCAGATTTTAGATAGACAAGTGAAGAGATTGAGAAACAAAGATGTGGCTTCCGTTAAAGTCCTTTGGAGAAATCAACAAGTTGAAAGTGCTACTTGGGAGGCCGAAGCGGACATGCAAAGGCGATATCCTTATCTTTTCCACTCCACTCAAGCTTAAGGTATTGATCTAAGCCCTTTATAAAATCTCAGTGTCTTAAGTTCAGCCACCATGTCATTGCATACATTCATGTTTAAGTTAACAAGTTCATTGTGGTTTTACAACTATGTTGAAGTTTTTGAAATGAGGTGTAAGTGCATTGTTGCATCCTTATGTGGGCTGAATTTGCCATGTTTATGTCTCTCATGTACATTTCTTTGACATTTGGGGACGAATGTTCCCAAGGGGGAGATATTGAAACGACCCCAAAAATGCCCGAAAATGTGCTTCGGAAACACCTAAAATTGTAATTTCTATATATCTCAAAATCCGTGCATCATTTTGAAAATTCGACTTCATATTCTTATTCAGGGGGTCAAATTGAGTGGGAAATGGGTCTAACCCGAATTTTAGAGCAACCGTATTAAAATTCGAAAATCGCAAAAATGCGATTTTGAGGGTCAACTTTAAAGGGGCATATCTCTCAGCACACAAGGAACTGGAAGGAGCTCAAACTATCAAAATTGAAGCTCTATGAGTTAGCTTTCCAACGCAATTTGTTTCACCTCATTCCGAGTTAGGATGAAGGAGTTATGACCATTTTCGTAAAACCTGTCCGACAGAAAATGCAAATTCCAGTAGCCGAAAACACTGTTCACCCGCCTCATTTTTTTCTAAGTGTTGGGACGTTTTTTATAAAAAGGGGACATATCCATACTTAGTCATTTAACTTCAAAACATCCAAGAACACTCTCTAAGCCCTCTCCAAAATTCCACCAAGATCATCCACCAAATTCAAGAATCCCAAGCTTTAATTCCGGATTCAAGATTCAATCTCAAACAATTCTCCATTCCAATCTTCATCAAGAATTCTCCAAAGTTGAGGTATGTGGGTTGATTGTGGAAACCTTCCTTTCCACAAGTCCAACCATTTATCCTCTATTTTACTTCAAGTTTATGGGTCCTTATGATCATTTATGAACTCTTGAATTATGGAATCACTACTACACACCCTATTAAGGTCTATCTTGCATATTTTCATGAAATTGTATTATTATGTGATGTTTATGGTTTTCATGCCTCCATGATCAAATTATGAAGGTTGTTATATATGTATATATATATGTATGTTGTTGGTGGGCTGTTTTATATAGATTTTGAAAATTGGTTGGACTTAGTACTCTTGAAACACATGATTTTATTTACATGAACAAGTAGCCCACCATATGTTTGATAAAATGTCATTTATAGAATTCTTATGAAATGGAAGGTCCAATGTACGTCCTATGAGTCGGATGATTATATAAGTATTGAAATGATGATGAAATGGATACATGTATATGATTTTCTCTATATGGTGTGTGAGTTGACCAAGCCTAGCTCGGGGGGTTGTAGGCTCCTGGTAACCGTATCAAGGGGTTGGTACCTTGGTTGCCTAGTACAGGGGGTAGTAGGCCCGTATAACCATATCGAGGGTTTGTACCTTGGTCCCTAGCTCGGGGGTGGTAGTCCCGGGTAACCACATTGAGGGGTTTGTACCTCTTTCGCCTCTCCAAGGGGTGGTAGGCCTTGGAAATGCTATATTGATGGTCACTCACTACACATATACTATGCCCTACTAAATATGATTTTTATATAAGCATCATTATACATATCATCTCATTAATATGTTATCTATCGGGTACGATTATGCATTTTGCCTATAATGTCCATCCATTGTTACATTGCATTGCATCCCATATACTTAGTACATTCAAACGTACTAATGCATACTCTATGCCTACATGATGTCACCATGTAGGGACCGAGCACCGTCCGACCATCCTCCTCCACGTGGCTAATACGATTTCCTATCAAGGTTATTGGTGAGTCCTCCATTCCGGGGACGTTGCTTATGATCTTTTGTTATGTATAAGACCTTTTCTTTTTTAATTATGTATTGACTATGAGGGTGAGCCCGGTAGTTTGTCTTGGCCCCCGCTAAGTATCCATGTTTAGAGGTGGTGTTGGACAAGTTGTGTATTATGTTTGAGCTTGACTCATCTATGGTATTTATGTATTATTCTCTTTTTGTCTTGCTCCCTTAGTCCCAATTTTCCCTTGATTATGCGTATCGCTTATGGTCATTTTAATTGCTTCCGCGACCAAGGATGTGTAATGATATGCTATGAGGCTTGTTTGGGGTTCCCTCGGGTTCCCCATTCGCCGATCACGTCTAAGCCCTAGACTTGGGTCGTGACATATAACCTTCTTTTCTATGCATTTCTTATGGCTTTTGGGTATGCCACGTCGAATTCCAGATTATCTAGATGCTTACGCCGGATGGAATGCCCCTAGCAGTTTTGGCTCTTATATATTCGTAGTTGGGATTTGTCATTTCTTCGTGGTCGTAACAATCACTTCAAGCAGTGGAAAGAACAAAAGATGTGCTCCAAGTCCTTGGGCTGTTGAACAGAATCCAACCACACCGGAATGGATGGTACAAAGTCCTCCAGCTTTTCATACTTTCGGAGAACTTCCAGCCATCAAGGAGACGAAAAGCTATGTGAAGTAAAAGAAGAAAAGGTCGCCGATTGCTACTAAGAACCTAATAGAACTTTTCCTAATGTGGGTTAAAAAACCACTTGTGTAGGTCGGGGTTGAGAATTGGGGGGCCGCGCCCTACCCCGCGCCCTAAGCCTCGCTATGAGAACCGACGCTTTCTAACTCTCTATGAGGAGTGAAAGCCACTTGACTGTAAGGAGAGGAGCTCCGCCCCTACTTCAATTAAAGCTCGCCCCCCCTTTTTTCCCTCTAAAGCCCCTCCCTCCACTCATTTTGGAACTTCTAATTAGACCTGGCTGAACACAACATAGATCAAAGGGTCGTTCATTAGCCCTACTAGTCAAATACAGGAAAAAGAGGGATGGATTTCGACCTTGCTTTTTAGGTCTCAGGCTAGCTTTTGACTTATATGGCACTTAGGCTTATCTCATCAAACAAGTGCGCCAAAAGTGGGGGATGGTATCATATTCTCTTATAAGTGAGGCACGCCTACTTTTAGCTCGTAGTTTCACTCTTGCTTTTGCCTTACCTTCTATTATGTTAGTAAAGGGAGAATGGGGGGCGTGTGCAATAGTTTTCTTACTTTCTCTCGATCGCTTCAATGCCTATAATTTGAGAGATAAGAGGAAAGCCCTCTCTCCAATTCAAAGATGTAACACAAAAAATGACTCTCTTCGCCGGGATGTCAGCAGGTTAGGCAGCTCTAAGGTTTTTTGTATTCGGTGGAAGGCAGGCTGAAACTCTGCCCCAACCAAGTGAAACTAAGGGTCTAAAAGAGTTCACGATCTGATCTATGGGGTGTTAACCCTCGGAGGATGGCTAAGAATATCCATTAAAAGGAGCGAACCGATGGGGTCATTTTTCAAGCACGACTAGAACGATATAAAGGGGTTGTGCAACCTAGAGAGATGGCCATATCTTTTTGATGAATGTGGTACCGAGGTTCGGTTTATTTGGAAAAGAGGTCAATCTTAGGGGAGACCATTCGAATGGTTGAATTGATGACTTTGCTTCGATCTCTTCGACTAAACCTAAAGGAGACTTCGATCATTCAACTTTAGCTTCTGAAAGAGGAATCATGTCACTTAGAATTTAGGAAAGTGAATCCTCTCTTTCACAAAAACATTGCCTTGGGCATGCAATCCAAAAAGATAGAAAGACCGCCGCTCGAAGAAAACTCTTTTAGAGCTCGGTACCAGCCAAGCCCCCTCTCCTTACAGTCAAGTGGCTGAACGCCCCCTCGACTCGGCAACAAGAGTCGGTTATGGAATAGCCTTTTAGTCGACTTTCTCGTTCTTAAGGACTTTCTGGCCGGTAGGCTTTATAGCGGACCTGCCTTGCTGATAGCTGGGATATTACATATAAAGTTGCGCTTGCCTTCACTTAGAAACTCTACGCCCCCTATTAGAGTAAGGCATGCTCTCGAAACTAGATTCACTCGTTCTTGTCTCCAGCGATTAACCTATTCCAGAGCAGTCTGGTGATTAGCCTATCCCGCACTACTCAAAGCCTTCGTAAACTCATTGTCATTTTCTATTGTAGTGGAGGTTGCTGTGAGGAGATCCTTGTGCCAGTGAAGATTGCTTCCAATGATCGGTAAATAAAAAATACAAAAAACATTGCTTTATTTCCAACACTCCGGATAAGCGGAAGGGTCTATGTCCATCCCCAACTTCCTTTCAATCCACATCGGAAAATTGGGGCTTTCTCTACTAGGAGTCATCAAAGGAGAAATGGGCATATGCTGGTTCGATAAGCCAAGGAACAACAACCACCGCTTGGCTTGGTTTTGACACTCAAGCGACCCGCCTTGCTAAAGAAGATCGATGCAAAGGTTAGATTTCACCACCTTTATCTACCCAACTAGTACTATTTGATCTACAAAAATCCAACCTGGAAACTTTCTCTCCCCCAGAAAACCCTCTATCCCCAAGCCCTTTTACTAGGTTGGGCATGCTTTGATGCCCCTACTCCCAAGAAGTTGCTGGTCGGGATCGTGGAACTGTCACTCGAGAAGTAAGAAGCTGATCCTTGTTTGTTCATAAGGATAATAGTTCTTCTTAGGTCAGGGGCAACCGGACCGGGGGTTACTTGCGATTGGTAATGGCACAACTAGAAGAGGAGTAGGGGAGACAGGGTTAGGTGCTGGGTAGCGCAGCGCATCTGTTTCGGGTACAGAGGCGATGAGGGGTGCTAACTCGGCCACCCAACCCAGCAGGTTAGGGGCAGGCCAGCCATAGGTTCGAATCCTGCCACCTTTCTTGTGGATCATCCTGTGGTTACCGGATGACGGGAATAACAAAGCAGAAATTTGGAAATGAGCACAAAATGTCAATATATGAATTGTTTCATTATTCTTTATTTCTGGGTCTTTTCGTTGCATTCACTTACAACAGGAAACAACCACAAGTGTTTGGTGCAGCACTTGCATTTTGGTGTATTCTTCTTTCTTTCCTTGGTCTTTCGTTCCGTCATATTCCTAATAACTTATCCAATTACAACGTATTAACCGCTAATGCACCTTTCTTTTATCAAATCTCAGGGACATGGTCTAATCACGAGGGTAGTATTTTATCATGGTGTCGGATCCTAAGTTTTTATGGATTCCTTCTTTGTTACCGAGGTCGACCCCTAAGCCATAATGTCTCAAAACGAGGAGTTAAAAGCCACTTGACTGTATGAAGAGGATACCATAGAGAGTTTTTTTATTCCTTTGTTTCGAACTTCGTGAAGAACTCTATTCTATCTCTCCCTCGTTACGAACAAAAAAGTGGAATAAAATCCCAGTTATACACTCCCTTCGTTCTACGAATCCTTGTTGATTCTGAACTTTGTTCGCAAAGGAACCAGACTTTTGATGGGCCATCCCTTTTTTATGCACCGCTTTACCCTAAAAGGAAAATGAGCTTTGCTTCTCTGGGCGTTAGGCGCTCCCATGGTTCGCGAGAAGGAAAAAGGATGTTGCATCTGGCACGAGATGATAAAGAGAGAGCTTCGTCTATTGATGAACAACGGATTGATGGAGCTCTTGGCATTGCTTTGTTTTTCTCTCCTTTTCTATTAGCGAGTTTCGACCCTTTTGTTCGAAATTTCTTCCTTTGTACTGAACCGCTTGTAGAATCAAATCCTGTTCCACAAGATCCTATATCAGCTATACATCCTCCTTGCATTTATGCCGGAGACGTCGCCAGTGCTATGGGCTTTGGATTATGTAGATAAAAAATGATGAATGGGATTGTGGCACTCCACTCGCCACCAATGCGGAAGGATGCCGCCAAAAAGAATGGAACACTGTTTCGCTCTATTGGCTGCGTCGGATCCCGTATAACAAGCGAGCTCTTTACCCTAATATTCAAACATGTGGGCGCAAAATGCTATCCTACTTTATTGTTACGTAGCAATAGAAGCCTGCTTATGCTGCTTTGATGGCGCTTTTTTGCCCTCTCTTCGCTCTGGATAGGAGCGCTAGTGGACACGGGGAGGGAGCAGGCGAAGCGTGTTGTTCATAATGGAAAGAAAGATACCACTACTTCGCCTCTTTGTTGGACTGCCGGTGCGAACACAGTGATCTCTGACCAGGACCAGGAACCAATTCGAATTTGTATCTTGACATGTCGGTGGTTTTTAATCGTAGGCATTTTGCCAGGAAGTTGGTGTGCCTATCATGAATTAGGTTGGGGTGGCTGGTGGTTTCGGGATCCCGTAGAAAATGCTTCTTTTATGCCTCGGGTATTAGCCACAGCTCGTATTCATTCAGTAATTCTACCCTTTCTTTATTCTTGGACCTCGTTTCTTAATATTGTTACTTTTCCATGCTGTGTCTCAGGAACCTTTTCAATACGGTCCGGATTGCTAGCTCCCGTTCATAGTTTTGCTATAGATGATACACGAGGAATCTTTTTATGGCGGTTCTTCCTTCTAATGACCGACATATCTATGATTCTTTTCTCCCAGATGAAGCAGCAGGCATCGGTCCGTAGAACCTATAAAAAGGAGATGGTTGTGGCACGAAGTACTGTTGTGCACCTACGTCATTCGGCTCGTGCGCAGAAGGTTGGCCTCATAGTCTTCCAGGCCTTCTCTGGGGGCTTCTAGTACCGATATGAGTAGTGTGCATGTCCGAATATGTTCTCACAGGGCTAGAAGAAGCGCACGCTAAGTTAGATAGAGCAAAGGGGGGTCCTGTCAAGTCGGTCCGCTAACGCCTTATTTTCCTATTTATAAGCCACAACCTACTTCAACGTTTCCAATTTGCCATAGAGGAACTGCTTCCTGCGTCTGCGGCCGTTGCAGCTAAACTAACGGAGGAAGGAGGAGGGGAAGGGTGGCGGACATCAAATGGATTAGAGTTTTCAAAAAACTAGAAGAGGTTCAATTCCTCTTTGATATGGTTAAGGCAAAAGATAGATATCAGAGAATAAATTCAAAGGTAAGACTGGTTTTTTCTTAGGTCATCGGGTAAAGTTTAATAGTTCCAAGCTAAATGTACTAAATCAATTAGCTTATTACTATTGGAAATTTCCATTCATTTCTTGAAAATATTTCCTACTCATATTAGCTATCTACGATAAAAGTAGAAGCAAGGTCTCTGCTTTTTTCAAGGAAAGTATGTGTGCGTAAAGAGTCCTCATACAAGAAAAAACCTAGTGCCGTAGTCAGCCAGGTGAGTAACGAACAGGCCGTAGGCAGAGGAGGCCCCTTTCCCAATCAAAGTCTTTCCCCCTTAATCTGCATCCGAATATAGACTAAGGATGAAATGAAATGAAGGAGTGGAGTAGTAAAGAAACTATGATGAAGTGTGTCAACAACATATTCCAAAATATGCTTAACAACAACAAGATGAATGCCAAGGTCGTACATGATGCGCTTAAATCTCTCTTTGCTATAGCTCGAAAAAGGGCCAAACCAACCCATGAAAGTAAGAAAGAAGGAAAGAACTAAATCCAATGTTATTGATTTATCGCGTAAGGATTTGCGTTCTCCAAGCAAGCATTAAGATCCTCTGTTCAATGGCATTAAGATCAAACATATAAGATGCACCAACGAATATCACACAGCTAATTTAAGTGCTAATCTAGTAACTACGGTTATTGATTCAATCACCAGTCCTTTATCTTCAGTTAGAAGACCCTCAAGGCTGACGTTCTTCTTTTTGTTACCATGCTTCTACCCAAAGGTGATTAGTTACCAATGAAGACATGAATCGTCGAATGGAATCTGTACAATTTTTCAATCTTGACTGTTGGTGGACGTATAACTATCATCCGCAGTCAACCTTACTTCGGTACAAAGGATTGATGTGTCACGTTCCTAACCATAGGATTGCTCCACTAGAAAGGTCGGGCATTTATTACTACGTATATAATTACCAGCATCTCCGCTTTCCCTGCTCTGATATAAGTTGAAATTCTCAAAGTTGAGAGTAAAGTATAAGTAAAACGTCAGAGATTGCCTCCTCTTCGAGGGTCACTCTCTTCATTTATTCAATGCCTTGGAAGAAGAGGAGCGGCAAACAAAGAGAGCACTTGGCATTGGCTCATTTCATGCTACGATGCTGTCTCCCTATCTCTTGGTTGAAGCAGGGATGAGACCCTATAGTCTCTATCCAGTGCTCTTCCAGCTCGATATCAGTGTAAGTATCAATCTCTTTCCTTTCCTGTGTATGATTGGAATTTTGAGTAATCGATGAGACTAGTAAGGATTCTCTAATAGGTATAACCCTTGTCTTTGTTCTTTTTTAAATGCTTGAGGGACTTCTTTCAGTGTCAATGCTTCGGGTACTACTAGGCACAACATAGCGAGAAGTCATTCTGCTCTGTTCATCTACCCCTAACAATAACAAGCAAGAGGGGGTGCTAAAGTTCAAATCTGTAGTGATCTCTACTGATGTATATAGTGTCACGTTAGGTAACTTGACTCATTTCCATCGATGAAATGAATCAATCTCGGTATGTCACGAATTCATGTTGTCCACGACTTTATCTGGGTTAGTCCAGGTTCGTTATCAAGTTCCAGTTCCAATTTAGATTTTCGTGTATATTGATGTGATTGTTCCGCAAGTCGACATGAAACTAACTTGCTAGCATGGAATTGCAACAATAAGGAATGAAGGTTCCGGTTGCAGTAAATGTCTCAAAGCTAGACTTGAAGCATGCTTCAAGTGGGAACTGTCTCATTCATTTGAACAGGGCAACTGAATGAATGTTGCTGACCAGTGTGACCGGTCAATTAGTGGCCATGATTAAGACACACATAAATCGAGCTATTCACGGGAAAAAAGGTCAGAGGGCCATATTGGAATCGTGGCCATCAACAAGCACTATGTCTTCCTTATTATAGGGATAATTGAAAGGAAGCTTAGTGAATATTGAAACTCTTACTTGATTATGGTGGGCAGGTTGTTGTATTCACAAGTGGATGGCGCTTGGACATACAGAGGGAATGGGTGATTCATCGTGCTGAACTCTCATCACTACAGTGAGACCAACTCCAGCCAGTATCCTAGAGGAATGTGGCACCGGTTCATTTCATGGGAACACCTACATCCACAGTGGCAAGCCAGTACTCTCTTGATCCAATGTATGCGACCCAATTCACTGGTATGAGAGGACCAATCCTCTCATTACTAAGGGTGAATCAAATCCACATATCGCACGTTGTTAGACTTTCTTTAGCCCCGATTGGCCTGTAACGAATATGAAATACATACTCACACCAAACAACACGTGTTAGAACATGATGATTCACCAGGCAAGAGATGTCATCTGCCCGTTGGAAAGAAGTCGGGATCATGCAAACAAAAAAGCGCCCTTATGCTCTAGTTTGATCAGGGGACCGCAACTAAGATCAGAGGAATAAACTTTCCCGTTATCGGAAAAAATATTTTATTTCTAGGGTTCCTCACTTGTTTTTTACTTTCTTTTTTACGAAAAACATTTTGAACGATCGGAGCGGAAAACCTCTCTCGACAATTGGATAAGGAGAAAGTCATTCCTATGGGCCTGGAACTGTGATGAATGAAGTAAGAATTACGGGCTAGGGCCTGAGAATTTACATCTAGGTGCTTGTCTAGTTCCCGGTGAGACCGTTGATTTTGCGAAGGCCCGAGGTCCCCGCCTTCTTTGCTTAAAGCTCAAGTATTCTTCCTTCACTCACTTATGAAATTGAAGCATGTAGTCTCGTCGCTAGTAGCCATGCTACCTTCTTTGGCCCTGCCTTACACACCATATTTATCTTGCCTGCTTCCCTTGGAAATAGCCTTTCTTAGTTTTCGCCCTCCTACAGGAAACAGAGTTCTTTAATTTGAAGCTCCATACTCTTGTGAAAACGGACTACACTGTCTCAACCACCCGCCTTTCCCTTCTTTTGTTTGTTCTGGACCCAAAAATGCCCGTTCGCTTGTCATTGGGGATCCCAATCTGACTTGCTCGTGGTTTATTAATGTTGGGGTTGTTTTACTTACCTTTCTGTCTATGAAATAAATGAGGAGAAAAGAAATTATACTAAAAGGAAATTCTCTGCTCAACTAAGCTTTCTTGAAATGATGAAAGGCAAGAAGGAAGCTTCGTCTCCGTCCCCTCCCTTCTGTCCAAGACTCTTGAATCAGTCTTGTCTTACATTCCCTCCTCTCTACCTAGGCGAAAGAGAGTCCCACCTATGGTCTACTCAAAGGTTGAAGAGACAGATTATCTTCGAAATGCTGAGGTTATAGAAGGTAAAAATCAATCTGATTTGATCAAGGATGTTCAAGATATCAGGGGTCTAGTTATAGATGGTAGCTCTGATCTTTCAGGTGATGATTCTGCTAAGAGGAGGGTGTGGAAACCCGACCTAGTGGAGCGTTTGATCTTTATTTATTGGGGTATTATCTTAATAGGCTATTTTTCTAGTAAGTAATGATTATTCAGCATTTAGTCAAAGTATATAGAACCTTTTTCATCGCTAAATATCATATATAGGATACTAAGGCCCCGCTTGCCCTGAATTGCTTCTCCGCCATTAGCTCGATCACCCCTGGCTACTGGGTTGGCGCAGGTGAGCGATGGTTAAAAGACCATTTTCAGGGGCCCCATATCCTACGCTAAATTAGGATAAATAGTAGCTATGTTTCCACATCTTATAGACTGGTATAACCTATTTCGTGTATTAAAAGATATAGAAGATTTGGATGGCGAGGTTCTTTGTAAGCGGTTCGCTAAACTGAGCCTTGAAGATAGTGAAAATGATGGTAGTGGGAGCTCTCAGGCCGTTAGTCCGCCTTCTCTGTCTGGTGCTTTACATTTATTTCATCCGTGGTGGGAAGGGATAATCAAGGGTTTGAAGAATGGTGTGAGCTTTGAGGATGTTCAACCGATCTCTTACAAGGGTGTAGGGCAATCTAGTATGGGATTTGCATAACGCTTTCTTCCTGGACAATCCGAATTTGTACTAAAGGAGCTGGAATATTCTACTGATCATTTAGAGAAGCTCTCTATATACAACAATGAGCTCGAATTATCATACATTACAAGTCAAATATCACCTGAAGTTTTATTACCATCAACCAGCCGAGGGGCTGGCCTTCGTGGTTTAGTGAACAGTGCTGTTGAAAAGGTTCTCACAGATGTTGTAACATCCAGGCCGGGATATTTTGGACGTTACTTGACACTTATTATTAAAGGGCTAGGATGTGTTGTTTGGTATAAGTTTGACCATAGCTCTATGCCCGATCCATCTATTTTTGGGGCTATATTAAATTACGAGCTCTATTTTGATCCTGACTACAGGTTTCCAGGTTTCAACGTTGTAAAATTTCTCGAAACCAATGATGTGGCTCTGCCTGTGGGAAAAGCTATTAATGAAAAGCCCTTGTGCGAATTAACAATTTCGGGTAGTGGTCCTCTGCTTAAGGGCTTAGGATTAGTCATTGTGATAACATTTGTTTTAGCGGCCGGTATCGTCCCATCCAAAATAGGGTGGATATATTCATAGTTCTAAGTTAGGATGAAGAGTTATAGGTTAGGATTCATACTTATAGGCATTTAAGTAGCTGTAAAAGGCGAGGCCACAACCCGATCCTTCAAAAAGGCGGGTGAAGTGGGTTGACAGATGTGGGTCAGAGGGCTCTGTCTTTTCTTTCTACAACGAAAGATATATTGAAAGATATATTAGATACCTTTGGAAATTAAGATCCTTTAGCGAGACTTTACATGGCTTAAGGAATTTACCTATAGCACTGATTTCTCATTAGATATAGGGTTATTCTATTGTTAATCCGGAAAAAGAAACCATTGATAAGACATCTTCAGTATTGAGTGTTGGAGCCCCCGTACATCAGAGTGTACTTCAGTTTATAGTGCCTTTAAGGAGTGGTTATGATTCTCGGGCTGGGGGTATCACGAACGAACTATAGCGCTACCTAAATCCAGTTGTGGAAGAAATCGTTGCTCTGAAAGGCTAACCAGGCTTTTTCTTCTTCTTCCTCTTTGACTTCTTCGGGGGATGGATGTATAGAGTAAGGGCCTGACGCGGCTCCAGGGTTTGAATACTCGATCTCATAGGATCTGAAGATGTTTGAATAGTTTATTTATTAGAGTCATTCGAGTTTTGACTCTTACCATCAGAGTTTTGACTCTTACCATCTTTATATTTGTTGATAGTAGCTCTAAAAAGCTCATACTCTTTTTGAAGAGAGTAAAGTTTCCATTCTAATACTCTTATCTCTTGTCCTGCGTAGTCTATCACATGGAAGGGTTTTGTATCAACCCAAGCATTATTATTATCATAGACCGCTTCCCTCTTGGTATTAGTAGGGCTTCCTAAGTGGACAATAATAGACCTTTCACTAACGTCCAGGGTCTTCCAATTAACATAGAATAGGGTTTTCACAACGGCCTCCATGGTGCGATTTAGATTCTCGTATTGTTTTTTATACCACTCAGGAGTTACAAGGGATTTAGCCACCTCCTTATGTTTAATAACTGCATCGTGGCCCTCTTTAAAAAGAGTATAACTCTTAGCCGCTAAACAGATACCCTCATAGGATGCATACTCCAGTTTAAACTTGCCTAACTCCGTGGAAGATATGTCTGAATCTGGAAGTAGGCCATTAAGAAGGACGGAGTCGATATTGGTATAGTGACAATCATCTCTGGATATGCAAGGGTGCATATGGATACGAGCGCATGCTATGATATCTTTGAAGGGTTCCACTCAGTAACTGGACCCCGCTCCGCATTAGTTTTATAAGTAACTATATAGAACTCATGGGTAAACATCTCAGCATCGATAAAACCAGCAGTTCGAATTAGCTTCGTATATCTATTATAATCGCAGACCTCTATCACCGTGGTTCCGGGGTTGATACCAAATCTGTCGTAGAGTGAATTCATAAGGATCTTGTAGACAAATGCTAGGGAATCATTCCCATCTTTCTTTGCTTTAATCCTGTTTTCCGAGAGAGTGCTAACAAAATCTCCGAAGGGGGTGCAGGGGGCAATCTTTTGAAAGATGTATCCGCAAAGAAGGGTCACCTGGTATCCTATCCTTTTAGCATATTTTAATTCTTCACTATAATAAACACCAACAAATTCACCTGTTGGGAAGATTAGGCTTTTTTAGAACTCCTATATGGCAAGAAAGGTCTTTTCATACCGGGGGGTGCTACAATATAGGCCCCAATAAACCCAAAGAGGCTGTCTAAATCCATATCTTCACATTTATCCATCCAGACAGGCTCTCCCCCAGCATTGGAAAGTTTCTCATAACATATGGATATAATGAGTTAACATCATAGTAATATAGTTCTTTGCCGTAAGGTATGCATGTATCGCTATGGCCGCCGTAGTACTCGCGGCGAATGAATGTATCTTCATTCCTATTGGGTATATAGATAGGCCATCTTTTTTATCGTAATAGAAAGTGCAAAAAATATCGAGAGCTAAAGATGATAGGGTCATTTTTTTTACTAGATCAATCTGAAACAGTGAATAATATATTTCTTGAGCTCTATGCATAACACCCCCTAATAAAAGGATATCCTGTTTCATATATTCCAACAATTCATCCCTCTGATGGAACAGATTAGACTCATTCACATTATTATGCAGTATGAAACCCTTACGCCCTAATTGGGGGCAGAGATTTAGAGCTAAGTCATCGAGCCGGCCGGGTAAAAGCTTGAGGGAATCCCTCAGACATAATAGCAACTTCTTACCGTTATAGATAACAAGCTCAAAAAGAGATAGCCATCAAATCGAGATAAGTTATGGAAGTAGATGGTCTGAATAGAAGGATCTTTGCGAACTACGTGAGCTAAACGATCGATAAACTCGATCAGCATCTTATAGCTCCTTTTACGGAAAGTATCATATAGAAAAACCGGATACTCTTCACTAAAATATGTTTTAATACTACCAACCTGCTCTTTAGACGGGCCAGAGCTGGGTTTTACCACTACAAAGACCACAACATATGGCATGTGCACTTTCTCTATCTGATCAGTATCAGACTCTGCCAGAATGGTTTCAGTAACTGAAACAATAAAGGATCTTCTTTCCTTGCAATTAGGTTTGAGTCTTATGATATGCTTAAGGTACTTAGGTTTATGATTTTCAATCTTTCGCACAGCTATACGATCATACACCTCATCGCTTACCACACTTTCAGCGATCAGGCGGGCTATCTGATCATTAGAGATATTCATCTCTACACTAGAGAGGTTTGATCATAATAGATTCGAATGAATATGTCAGTTAGAACAGCATCGTTGTAAGCCTCAGCCTTTTCCCTAACATATGCATCAACTATATCTCTAACAGGCTGGTTTACCCTACCCACTCTAAACGTGATAGCTTGGCCTAGGGCATAAGTGGTTATACCGCTAGTGGTTTCCATGCTATAATGAATAGTGAATTTTCCATACTTCGAATCTTTAGGGTATGCGTACTTGAATAGCAGGTACATAATAAGATTCACTATAGTCTCACACTCTTTACATCTAAATAAATCGTTGATCAGTTCAGTGTAAGCTATTTTCAGTGCGGGATAGGGGTCTTAACAATACATTTTGCTGATATATAAAAGACACCCTAAGTAGTCCATACTAATCCTGGTACTGTAAGGTCTTTTCCTTATTATCTTAGAACTCATCATTGATGTGTTAGTCTTATTCATAAGTGCAAACTATAAATATAAGGGTAATACCTCCATTTACCTATTTCCCCGCGGTACTTATCTAATCTAGTATAATATAATGAATCATAAGATGATTTTATACATTTAGGTATAGGGGCTGAATCCGTAAATCGTATAGATAGAATATAATGATAATACGCTTGGGAGATCTCAGTAAGCCGCTTATACCATATTTCCCTCTTTTTTTTTGTCAATGTGTATTCTTTAGGGCAGGGTATATTATCAAGGTGGCTGTAAAACTCATCTACATCGAAGCATCCATCTAGATCTATCTGACACAGTCCGCCGGGGGTATGGGCTTCATCAAAGAGATTTATCGCAAGGAATGAGTTAATATATTCCATTGGGTGGGGGCTATTTAATAAGATTTCGATGTAACTCTCACCCATATCATGTGCGAAATCCATGGTAGTGATGAAATTATCATGAACTGTATATATAGGGATCCCCCTCTTTTTCACATTTTTGATCATATTAAATGCTATAATAGCATCTTTTTGATGAATAAAATTCGCAAAAATAGTTGATGTAGTCTTTCTTCGATCACGTTCGGGTGTGGGAACACGTAGCGTTACTTGGCATATTTTCTTGCTTTGACGATCATATAACCATATATTAACAGCTTCAGATTTCATATAGTCCTGGGCTGTAGTAAACATAGGGGTAGAATAGTAGACAGGTGCCCCACTTGCAGATACAACCCAGCCTACAGCTCGTATTAAACTCATTAGGTTGACTATATGAGGAAATCTCTTTTTAAAGAAAATTTCTATATGTCTAGCCAGTTCCAAGCATTCTTTTTTACCTAAAAGGGTGTTTAACTCATTATATAGATTGTCAGCCATACTGTACGCAGTCTTCCTATAAACCATGGGCATTAGGAGTGATTTCACTAAATTTCTATTAAGAAAGGGGCATACATATTTGATAATAATAGAACTATCCTTAAAAATTATATTCCCAGAGACTTTTAAGTACTCTATAAGCTCCGATAGAAAGAAATCGTAAATATCATTTATACGTAGATGTTCTGAATTATGAACTTTTGTAGGAATAAGATTTGTATATTTAGCAAGTTGGAAATCTAACATAAAGTAACTAATTATCTGATAAGCGCTAGCAGATGCATCTTGAGTTATAGGAAGTTGATCTGGTGATACCTTAGTAGACTCCGCCGCTAGAGTAACAACCTTGGATATGTACTGATAGGGGTCCCTGGCTGTTGAAGCGCGCTCTATGATATCTTCAGGCGTTTTTATACTCTCAAGATCTAAGCCAGCTTGCAAGGCTTCTTCATAGGAAGGGTATTTTTTATAATGAAAGGTGGTGGCAGCAAGGTACATATTTTGAGCTATAGCAGGACCCCCTTTTGGAGGGAGGGTATTCATTTTACTCTCTTTAACAGTTCGTTTAGAGAATACAATTAAAGACCTCGCTATATCACGTTCATGGAAATGTAATACACTAGAGCGGTAAATCCTACCACGGAAGTCAACGAAGGCCGGCAGATAAAATTCATACCCCGCATAAGCTAAAGCAATATCTAGTAAAATATCTTCATAACGGCTCGTTGCACATCAGCCAAGAACACATCTAGCACCCTCTAGTATGTGATAGACCCCTTATTTTCATATTTAAGAAAGGTATCCCTTAAACTCTTGATTGCAACAGGTATATTAATCGATGCTAGAATACGAGGCTTAAGAAGCCCCTCCCTAACGAGGGGGTTATAATTTGCCTTAATATAATCTAGCATAACAACATTGATCTCAAAAGATTCCCTTTGCAATGAGTTCATTGCATCACAAATATCTTGATAGTTATCATTCAATAATATATTAAACTTGTCCTTGTCACGGGCTGCTAACAACTTATAACGATTATACAAATATATATCCCCGACGGGTTCGTATAAATAACCGTCGGCAAGGTCCGATAGACTAGTAGGTTTACACCAGCAGGTTTTGCAACATGCCAATCTTTAGGCGGAGATACCATAGGCAGATTTAGCTGGATGGGAATAATCCCTACATCAAAATTACAAAAAACATATGATGCTCGCTTCTTATAAAACCTACCCTTCTTATCTTTAATTTCTATCTTTTGACTTGATATAGATAAATCGTTAGTAATAGTTATGAGTTTCTTTCTAATAAAAATTCTACCAATAAGATACCTACATTCTTATGTTTACCATCAAGAGCAAATTCACACTCTATAGTTTTATCCCTTTCATACATCATTAGAGCTTGAGTTCTAACAACGCAATCTAGTTGATCTACTAGGGTAGAAAGCCGAACGGCGGGGCTCTCGTCTATACTATTGAAGACTAAACCAAATATATGAACTATAATACCTTCAATAGTATGACAATGAAAAGACTTTATAAATATTCTCTCTTCAAAAGTGAGATATTCTTCGTTTTCCAGCAAATAACTTCTAGCAGTGGGTTCATCATCTTGAATTAATAATTTCATGATCTGCGGTGCAGCCTGATAAATATTCTTCATACTATCGTAAGGATACGCAAGACGCTCCATCCTCTTTTGTAATTCTATTAAACTTCCAGGGTGATGTATATCACCGTCACGTTTAGCATTATCCAACAAATCAAACACAACATTTTGATATTTAGATATTGCCCCAGATTTACGATCATAGTTATGGAAATCAGTTTCATTGAGCCCCCTATAAAAAGGATATAAGATATCTCTTACATGAGAATAAGCTCGAGGAAAACATCCACTTAAGAGTGGTTTAGGGTATTGATATATCATAACTGTCTTACTATTTACGATCTACATGTAATTGGATATAGATGTTGTGACTTCTATCCATCCCATATGTGAGGCTTTTATATCCTATAGATCATCATTAGTGTATATATACTTTTACAATAATGTATATATACTTTTGATTATCAATAGTTTAATAGGATATAGAAGTTGTACCATCTATCACATATTAAAAGGGATATTTATATCCTATAGATCATCATTGCTATATATATACTTTTCGGTCTTCGTCCACACCTAGGACATAGATTCTATG
Organism: Solanum commersonii; assembly: GCA_029007595.1. Lineage (NCBI taxonomy): Eukaryota > Viridiplantae > Streptophyta > Magnoliopsida > Solanales > Solanaceae > Solanum > Solanum commersonii. The sequence continues at coordinate 1,106,252 of JAJTWQ010000129.1, read as the reverse complement.
TGCCCCAATGGATCGTGACAAGTCCTTACTACTAGCACTGACTTCCTCTTTGATTACTTTACTTCACTCAATTTCATACTTTTGGTTGGAGCCGCCTCGGACTCCCCGACAACCCTAAGAGGAAGGAGTTGTCCATGGGATGGACAACGAAGTGTATCGATCCTCCTCGGCCTCTTCTCTTGAGCCTTGCTTCATTATTGATCTCAGTAGCTACACCACCCACGAAAGTTAAAGAACCTAATGGATCATGAGTCATATATTCCGCGGAAGGCCGTTCCAGCCAAGGTTGTATGTCTTTTTCAACAATATTCCCCGGCCTCTTCTCTTTTTAGTGGGTGAGGAGCTCTATAGTCCAGGTGCACTTCTTACTTCTATCTATACATTTCCAGATATCATTGCTTCGATACGGTCCCGAATCCGTTTCACTTCATTCTTCCCCGAGCGGGAATACGTCGCTTACAATATTATTAAAGGAAGGGTGCTTATTGCCCCTTATGGTAAACACCTTATTGCCCCTTTACACTTATATCTTAATCAGGGAGACAGATGGTCGAGTTATTCTCCAAAAAAGCAATGTGATTTCTAAGAAAATTCTCCATATCCATAATAATAGTATGGAGAATGGCAGGATTAGAAGATGTACCTTTCGGTTCGGAAAAAAGGCTCTAATAAGACCCCTATTTTGAAGAAGTTGTTGCAAATAGTTTGACCTATGGATTCTCTCTTCCTCAAGCTAGTACCAAAAATCCTATTCCTTATGACTTCTAGGCCTCTTCTAGGCCTTCTGCCTCTAATCAAACTGAACCCATGGAACTCCCTTTGCTTTGTCTTTGGATCGACTCAATCAATGAGAACCACAGCGAAATGCTTCTGGCATGCCAAACAAGGTAAGCGATCGATTCTCTTTCCTAAAGTCAAATGCTACTGTACTGAGCCAAAGCTTCATGCCCTTCTTGAATTGCAATCATTGAGTTCAGATTCAGAGCTGACTGAATGGCTTCATCTTAATGAATAGAAGAATTCCCTCTTAGGGTTGGTTAAGGGGGAACTTCTATCAATTCCATGACTTGACTGACTTCAGACTGTAATGAACCATCTAAGAAATCTTTTGCCCTACGTAAGGTCTAACTTGCTTTCTCCCGGGATTCTCTTATATAACCAACCAAGCCAAGGGAAGGGCTAGCCCAACTATTCGATTCGAGCTATAGAGAAAGGCCCAATTAGACCAAGAATCAGATAGGCAACTGAGTTTTAGTTTCAAAAAGGAGAAAATATCACTAGAACGAGGTTCAGTTCAAATTGGGTGGAAGAGAGCGGTTTAGTGGCTTTGGGGAGTCCATTGCATCAAGAGTATAGAGATTGATTGGGCCCAAGGACCCTTTTAGCAAACCAGGAATATAGTTAACAAAGAGGTATCTAAGTTGCTCATTTCTTCAGACTTGGCGAGAGGGAGGGGCGTACAAACCATTCCATTCGAAGTCTCACAAATGTTGCACCCCGGCAGCAAAGCGAACCACCAGAACTAAAGTCACGATTGCAGGCCTTCAGAGCCGGTGATCTGTTTGACCTAAGATCCTCTCTTTTACTTGACAAAGCGCGCAAGTAATTTCTCCTTTCTCTTAGGGGTAGGACTTACTGAACAGCCACCCTGGTTGGTATTGGTGTGTGGGAATGGGAATGGCTTCCAAAATTCCCTTTAGCTCTATGGATGACTAACAAGGCAGGATCCAAGCGGTAGATGTCCCAGTGATGTCAACTCAAGGAAGATTCGAGGGGTATTCAGCCACTTGACTGTAAGGAGAGGGGGCCTTCCACTGCACCATAACACTAACTTGACTTTCTATTATATTAGTAAAGTGGTACCGCGTTACAACTAGTATAGCAGCCTATGGAAAAAACTTGTCAGCCCCTACTCCTAAGTTGGAGCAAGAAGCAAGGGATTGAGTGCATCTTTCCCCTTTCTATTAGTAGTAAGGTTATCAAAAGGCTTTCTGATTGCAGGGGCGCTAATGCGACCTTCCTTCAGCTGGCTGAAAGGCGCTTTACCTTAAGATTAAGAGAGATAGTTTCTCTTGGTGATCGGTTTATTGGCAACAACAGATAGGCGCAATCAAAACATTGCTAATATGAGACCATCCTCCGCCCGCCGGAGAGATCAGTTTGACCAGGGCTCAAATCAGACTTCACCGAGTAATGAGTAACCTAGGACCTAGGTACGTAAACTTTCTAGTCAAAAAGAGATCTTCGCCTTTAGATATTTGTAAGGTAAAGCACCGCAGTTCTTTCCATCCGATCGATAGTAAGAGCCAATACCTTCATGTGCCTTTACTGTTCGTCCCGGAGGAGCACTGAAGAACTTTCTTTCATCCCAGTGCATCAACTGATCCTTAAATGACTAATCCCTGGCTATGGAAGATGGGGCCTCTTGGCTAACTAGAAAAAAGACATCTTCCCTGCTCATCAACTTCACGCCGCCGTTCATTTTCTATCGAGGTCGGTGTTTTTTTTAAGACAAATCCATCATTGAAGGGCTAGAGGCCAGATCGCTCACTCAACAATTTCTGCTTCTCCCAATGGGAGCCTTTACTAGTAAGGGCGCGTGGAACCGGGGAGGCGAATGGGACTCTATTTAAAGGCTTCAGGTCGAGTCCCTTCCCTTCAATAATGTCGAAGGATCACGAACGATATATAGCACAAGAACTTGACCTAAGTAATTTCTTAAGTTAGTCTCTTAGTGCCGACCTCATATGTTCTCAGTCTTCAATTTCCCCTTTCTTGCTTAGTAAGGCGCATTCCTTTTCTTGCTCCTGCGCATTAAGGACTATACCACTATATAAGCTCAGAAAAAGCTTCTTTTTCGCACCTTTACTTCCCTATGGTTATGGTATATCCCCTTTCTTATAGGACGAGCCATAGGAACCTATGAGATTGATTAAACAAGCCAACACAACAAGGCGAAGAAGAATCATCGAACCATGAACGAAGAAAGGCATGAGAGAAAAACATATTGGCTAGTGATTGTAAGGCCCTAATTCTTGACTGGAGGGGTCATGCGCGCCCCTGCCATTCCTTTCGCAGTTGCATCTCCGTACCTCCAAAACCCCGTAGGTTTTGGAAATCCGTTTGGACTTCCCGAAAGTAGGGGCTATGGCGTCTCTCCGTTTGGAGACTCTAGAGGATTTCCCCCATCCTTTCCCCCCCCCCATGTCTCTCCTCTAGCATTTCAATGAGGCGCTCGGCTTGAAAACCCCCTGGAACGCGTGTGTGGAGTTCCCGGTGAATCTCTTGAATCACCGCGGCAACCTTCTTGTGATTTTGAAGAAGCCGCTCCCAATTTTCCAGGGACATATGTTCACCAGTATGCTCTTGTATAGGAGGCTGGTGAACGGGGGGTTGTTGTGGCTAGGGAGGCGCTGCTTACCGAATGTATCATAGGGTCAAGGATTTCTAAGCCTTAAGGCAGATACCCAACCACTCTTAGATAGCTTTAAAGAAGAGGTTGGAGGTTAGCTCCTTAACTTCAAATGGTATCTATCCAATGTCGTGAAAGTTTCACCTTTCAAGAGTAGAAGGAAGTGGAATAAGCGCTCTTATATAAGTTCATTTCTGATTCACTTCTTCCCATTCGTTCCGAGTCGCCAAGGGGCAGAAGCCTTTCTTCTAATTTCTGTGCAGGCATTATGGAAGATTCGTTAGCTAATTCAATTCATCCTACCAGGGTCACATCAGTTCCTTCCAGCGGGTGAGAGACGAGTTCCTGTGCCAAGCCTAAGAGGCTTAGACCGCTACCTCCCTTCGACAATCATTATTCCCCCAATCACGGATTCTCTAGCACCGTCGTCTTCCTAGGCTAAAAGCCCTTACTCCTCCTACACCTAAATCGATGGAACTTTCGATCTATCCTAAAAGAATTGACTTACCTTCCAGCTTTCATTAGGACTTTCCTTCTCTAAAGAGATTTTCCCTTCTAGTAGTAATTCCGAAATGGAAATAGCGGAGGTTATTGCCATTCTTGCTTCTCCTCTTCTTCTTTTATCTAATGAAATGCGGAACTTTTTCTCTTCTTTAAAACGTCCTTAAATTAAAGGCTTATAGAAAGCACTTTAACGAATGACGTAAGATGATGCCCGAAATAAGTGAACTAACCTGGCATTCAATCTATTTTGTTGGAGTTTTTGGGGTATTGCTTACAAATACGCTTACACAAACTAGCCGAAAGCCCTATCTAAGAAAGTGGCTACTAGCTCAAGTGCTGATGAAAACCTCGCTTTTTAGCAATAGGAGGGTTTTCCAACTAAGTCGAAGATATAAGCCGACAGTCCAGGTACAAGAGAAGACTTTATAAGCCGCTTACTCGAAACTTGTGCTTTCCTATCCATACCGCTTTCCTTCATAGCAGCAAAGGAGAACGCGATATTGATTCAGTCAGAGGTATACTACTTTTTTGATCAAATCAACCCACTACTCAACCGCCCACGTGTGTGTCTGAGTCAGTGCTGGTAGTCGCCTTTATTGAGTTAGGTTAGTGTGCTTTGCATGCTTTTCTCGAAGATCATATTGAAGCTCGTCGGTCAAGAAGTTGCATTCCGCTAATCTCACTTTGTTCGAGTGGCTTGGTCCTCTGACAAGGACATCTCTTTCTCTGCTTTAGTCTTAAAGTCCATTAGGTCATGACATTTGTTTGATTAGACGATTATCAGGTGATCCAGAAGACTTAATCAATGAGATTTGGGGCGGTAACATTCTTTATTACTTCTTCATTTCATGTTCTAACTCCCAGTAATAGAATGGGAGACCTACACTTGACACTTGCTATCTTGCTTGATGACTTTCTTTCATATTGGTTTCAGGTTCATACTTTGCTCCCTAATCCGGAAAGATCGTATGTCAATGTTCCCAGGGTAGGAACTTCCACTTTTCTTAGTCAGAGTATGGGTTTGGGCTTCGGTTCGGGACTCTGAATCGATCAATCGAATGGGAAAACACCTTTCCTCTTTCGCTTTCTCTCCACTCTTGCTCCTGTGGCTTCCCTTCCAGGTTCATTTCATGCCCCCTCCGGTTACTCTGTCCCTGGCATCCCTTTCTTCTCCTTCATCTTCGGGCAAGCGGGTGAACTCAGGGCCTATTCCCTATTTCATTCTCTAGGCTAGTGGTCCCTTTTTGTTTGGCCATGAATAGTGAGTAGGACCTCATGTTCGCCGGGTAGCCATATTTGCATGGAATTACATCAGTACATTAGTTAGACGAGCTGGTAGCTAGCTACCCCGATTCATACCAAGTTCTCTTTGTCGAGCATGGAGAAAGCTCCAAAGATTACCCTGGGGTTAGACCACTCTACGGAACCCCTTTTGACGGCTGCTCTGTGCTTGCCGGTATCTTTCGTTCTTCCGACCAATACCAATTCCGCCTAAGGTCATGATCGAGTCATGACGAGCTAGATTGATGACGCTCTTTCAAGGACAAAATGCCTTGGATATGAGTATGACTCTTTTGGGTAATACAACAGATTATCCATGTGCAAATCGAGATGCGGTCCGATTCGAGCATATCCAGTTTCGTATCCATATCTCGCAGATCCTGATTCTTCTATTACATAATACCTATCAGCAGGCTGGGTGTTTGTGGAAGCAGTTAACCAGACTGCAATCACAATCGCCCTCTTGGTCACCCTTCTTTGCGAAATTTTACCAAAAGGGTTTATGTGCTCAGATGCACCTAAATTCTTATCATATATATCCATTTTCCGTAAGGATGGTAAATCCTTAAGAATGATAAGGAGATCCTTGCCCTGAAGACCACCAAATATTGATCAACCAATATAAAATTGAGAGTTGAAGGACCAAACAACCACCTAGGTGTAGTTGAAAGGTTCCAACCTGCTCCCATATCGTAACACTTCCAAACGTACCCAAACTTGATTAATTCATAATCTTCGTTTGATCGTTTCCAAGAAGTGGCACACATAGGAACATCAAATAGTTGATCAATGGTCACATCTGGTGATAATGCTACAGTATGATACCAAGAAAGCCAAGTCAACCACTGTTTTATCCAATTAAGGATAACAGCCCACTCAAGGATGTCCCGTTCTCCATCAAATACCAAATCTTTTGGAAAGATTTGTATCTGCTTAGGCTTTACAGCCTCATGCAGATAATCTATTATTTTTGCCTTCAAATAAGGATTGAGGGGCGAGGGCGCCGCCTTCCAATCCAAAATTCAAGAGGTAATAGATGTAACCTGTTTGGTTTACAAGCAGCCGCCTTTAGTCTTTCCCATCGTGGTGACTGAGTAGACATCAAGCGAGAACAGACCTTATAACCTACACCCGGTAGGCTTTGTAAAGTTGATATTTCTATCGAGTATCGGCAGGACAATTGGCACAGGGCTACAGTCATTCTACAGGAGGTTAAAGCTTTGAGAGAGATGGGAGAGATATCTTTTTGCATATCTCGTATCCAAAACCTCTTAGCAAACTCAATTGTTCCATTTTTAGATACTATTGATTTAGCAAATGAAATGGTAACACTGAGTCTATACAATAACCTACTGTACTGATTGGCCACCTTCTTGTTGGTGATTAGGATATCATCACCAAGAAGGGAATAATCAACAAACGAGGTGCTTCATAGCGGATAAGCCTTCAAAGTTGCCAACCACACTATATAGTGATGGGACAGCGAGAACAGTGACCATGAACCGTAGTAACCTAACGGTTGTCCAGTAAGAAAGGCTACTTCACTAATCTTCTTCACCATAGGAGGTGATACGAGAAAGGTGTTAAGACCCAAAGAAATGTTGACTATTAAAGATGCTAAAGTACTACCCCAAGTCATTTCGATTAAGGTGTATGTAACACTCAATGGCCAACGGTCTGTTGCTGATTTTAAATCAAAAGAGTAACAAGACTTCGGTCTTTTAAGTCTTAGATACTGTAACGGACGTTCTTGGTTGAATGTACCATCAGTCTTAAGACTTGATAGTACAGTCATAGCCTAAATATGGACGAGATGCAGAAGTCTTTGTTTTATATAATTACATATAGCAAAGATCCTTCGCTTCCCACCACCTTCAATGGCCTGAGCCAATCAACCAGTCACTAATGGAACTCCTTGGTAGGCCCCTAATAAGCTAGAGAAAAAGGGTCCTACTTGTTTTTCAAATAAATCAAGGGATTCATTAGCAAACCTGGTATTATTATAATCAAATGGGTATAAAACCCTTTGAGACCAAAGAATACCAGGGGAAAAGAACCCATCCTGAATGGAATGAATTTTATTCACATTAAAGATGAACGCTGCTATCTCATGCTTTAAGTTCACAAAGATATTGTGTTCTTTAACATATTTAGTCGCTGCTCCATCTACAACATCATCCACCGAATATTGAAATCGGCGGACAAACTTGTCGAGTAATGGAGTACTTTTCCAAGTAGGTTTCCAATTCATACCCTTTTCAAGAGGTTTGGATTGTAGATATGGAAGATACATTGGTCGAAGCTTCTTTCAAGAAGTTTTCATTTCTCCAAGAACTTCACGGACACTATCAATATCTGAGTGAGGAGTCGTAATTGATTGGAAAGTGGCTTTCTTCACTTTAGGAACCACCGCAATCTATTTTGATAATCCAAACCAAGATAGATATATCTTGACCAAATAATCACCATGATCAGGCTTTGCCCTTACGTGTTTCTGTAATACCGTAGGTATGATCTTGGGAATTCCATATCGGGTCAATGAAACTGGAATAGACATGGTGTCATTCTTAGAATAACACCTAGCGTAATAACGCTGAAGGGAAACTGTACACTATTTTAAATACAAAGCAGTATACAGAAAACCTGAACGTCGTTTCAGTTTCACAACTATTTTTATGAAATCGTAGCCCGCTAGGGCGACCTCCTTATGCATGGACAAAGAGACAACTAAAGGAACCCGAAAAAGAAGTCCCTTCAGTTGCCGGGTCTGTTCAAACAGACCTCGCCAAGAGAACTTTTGTGTTCTTTTGACCGCACTAAAAAAATGCATTATTGTTTTCATAATAATGTTATAATTTTATTTAATGCTAACGTCGTAAAACACCATCATAATGTACTCTCCCTATTGATCCAAATAAATTGGATTCGGGGGGGGGGGGGCGGTAAGGTTCCAACTTAGGAATCAATCAACTTTAATCCACAGCCATTATTGTCTTTCTACAATAATGGTATGGATTTGGTTGATGATCGGAGATTACAAAAGTATATCGACCGTCTATGATAATCAATGTTACCATTAATTACCATAGATGTCCAACCACTCTTGGTGCTCCATTTCGACACCAACGAATATTCAACTAAACACTCTATTTTGTGCTCAGAGAAATCCATTCAAGGAATTTTCCAATTCCTTAACCGGGTCTTGAAAACCCGGATGATGCCATAAAAAAAGAAAAAAAATAAAATATACAAATACGTCGTACTTAGATAGGTATAATCAACACGCAATAGCCGGGAAATTGGAAAAACAAGGGCGCAAGATTTTGACATCATAATCTTTTTTTATTTCATTTTTTCACCGGGCTTGGACCATGTCTCTCAAAGAATCTCAGTACATATGGCGCAAGACGATTCCACATATTGAGGTCGAAATGGGATCGGGTGTTTTTACGTTTTACCGTAGTGCCCGATTTGTCTTGATTTCCGATTGATGAACAAGAAGGAAAATGGAACAATTGGATTTTGGACTCGCCCCCGACTACGCGTCCTTTGGACCCTTCTCCTGCCCGCCACCAGTGGAAGCAAGCTAGCCCCCTATGTTGGAAAGTTGGGGGAAGAGTGCATTTCCATCGCGAAAGATTCAATCCAGCCACAGGTTCCCCTACGGCTACCTTGTTATGACTTCACCCCAGTCGAAGACCCCACCGTGGTATGCACCAATAAGACCACCAAAGGCTTTTGTGGCACTAGTGTGCCACAGAAGTCATGGGTGATCATTGGTCCGATGCTTCGGGCGAAACCAATTCCCAGGGTGTGATGGGCGGTGTGTGCAGGGCCCGGGTACATATTCACTGCGGCATGCTAATTTGCGATTACTAGCGATTCAACTTCATGTTCCCGAGTTGCAGAGAATAATCTGAACTGAGGCAATCTTTCCAGATTCGCTCCGCCTTACAGCCTTGCTTCCCATTGTAATTGCCATTGCAGCACGTGTGTGGCCCAGCCCATAAGGGGGCCATGCGGACTTGACATCATCCCCACCTTCCTCCAGTATATCACTGGCAGTCCTTCGTGAGTGCGGCACGCACCTTTTTGTTTGTTTCAGAGCCATTTGTTTGGGCGGGGCGTACTAAACCCACTACGTACCACACCACTGGGTGGTTCTCCTGAATGCCGAGTCTTTCTCTGCCGTCAACTCGACATCGTCGTCACCTGCAAGATAAGGCCAAAAACATGACTTTACTAAACAAGCGAGAAAGGCCCTTTCGATCTTATTAGTCAAGCACGCTAGCTGCAATAAAAAAATAGTGCTAACTAGAAATAGAAAGTGCTTCGAAAGGCGCCGGCTACCTTCTTACTAACAGCACAGCTAGGTGCTGGCACTCAATTAGTAGCGCTGGCAGGTTACTCGGCTCCTCGGCTCACTTCAGTTGCGAAGACTTTCTCCTTAGGCGCATGTCTCAGCAACACAAAACGAGGGTTTCGCTCGTTATAGGACTTGACCAAACATCTCACGACATGAGCTGACGACAGCCATACAACACTTGTATGAAAGTAAGTACTATCCCGTTAAGGACAGGTTTTCTTGTTCATATGTCAAGGGCTGATAAGGTTTTGCGCATTGTATCAAATTAAACCACATGCTCCACCGCTTGTGCAGGCCCCCATCAATTCCTTTGAGTTTTGGTCTTGCGACCGTACTCCCTAGGTGGAGTCTTTCATGCGTTAGCTGGTCCCCTGATCTGCGTAGACCAAGGGCGAACACTCATCGTTTATGGCATGGACTACCAAGGTATCTAATCCTGTTCGCTCCCCATGCTTTTGCACCTTAGCGTCGGTAGGGACCCAAAGAGCTGCCTTTGCTTTTGGTGTTCCATTGTAGATCTCTGAATTTCACCCCTACACACGAAATTCCACTCTCCTCTGTCTCACTCAAGTTAATTGGTTTCGAGAGCATTCCGCCAATTTTTGGCGGCTTTCACTTTCAACCCGATTCACTACCTACGTGCCCTTTATGCCCAGTCATTCCGAAGAACACTTGGCCCCCCTCTTACCGCAGCAGCTGGCACGGAGTTAGCCGGGGCTTCTTTCTCGAGTCCTGTCATGATCGCGCACTCGACGAAAGATCTTTACAAGTGGCATTGCCCTTCTTCACTCACACGATATTGCTGGATCGGGTTTTCGCCCATTGTCCAAGATTCCCCACTGCTGCCCCCCGTGGGAGTCCGGGTCGTGTCTCAGTCCCAGTATGGCTGATCATCCGAAAAGACCAACTAAGCATCATTGGCTTGGTCAGCCTTTACCTGACCAACTACCTAATACTACGCAGGCTCATCAACCAGCACTTTTTAGCTTTCTTCAAGATTTGGCCCGAACTGTTCGGCAGATTCCCACACATTATGCACCCGTTCACCACTTTGTTCTCAACTCTTCTCACCTCCTAGGTGAGACAAGCTACCTTTAGCTAGGAGCCTTTTTTCCTTCTGCCCAGCTCCCCGAAAACAACGTTCGACTTGCATGTGTTAAGCTTATAACTAGCGTTCCTTCTGAGCCAAGATCAAATTCTTCTTTTGAGTATGATTGGGCCCTGCAGTGGTAGAACCTGGTGAACTGGGCGTACTATTTCCAACCTTCTGTGAACTTTTCTTCTCTTATGATTTTTGCTTAAGTAGAGGTTCTTTACCGGTGACCCAGTTGATTCGGCCCCCACTATCCTTAAGGATAAAATAAGATCTCTTGCTTTGCCCACAAGCCCTACTAGCGTAGCAAGTCTGGTCGCTGGTGTGTTGTTCGTTCTAGCGATAGGCTCCAAGCGCGATTCTGATTCTTAATTTGGTTTTCTGTTCTAGAATGAATCTGTTCTAAAGAAAGACCTACCTATACTGAAGAGGGGATGGTTCACGATAATGAATGGTGGTATCGATCGGGGCAAGCACAACACTCGTTCCCACAGCCCTTGTTGCAGCTGATAGACTCAAAAGTAAGGGCACGAAAAGCTGTCTTAAACAAAAAACCTTCCAAATGGAATAAGCTACTATAACTTTCTTTGTCGTCAAAGGAAAATGGAATCATACCTTAGTTGAGGATCTCTCTACTCGTATGTAGAAGGAGCTACTGCCTTCCTTCTAATCGATTTGAAGAGAAAAGGAAACGAAACTATAAAGGTTCACTTTCATTGGTGCTTCCCCTTACACGTATATTGGGGCGAGAGCGGGCGCTAGCTTTCTAAAAAGGATTTTCTATGAGGCATAGGCTGGACCAATAAAAGAAAGATAAGGAAAGTGTACAAGATTCCAATCGGGCTACCTTCCTTTAAGTTGTGGCTAAAAATAAGCCTTGGTGATCTATCTTCCTTCTCTTAGGCCCCTAGACCATGATGTATTAGATCCCCATGAATGAGGAAAGGTATTTTCAACTAATGTCTTAAAGTCCAGCCTGGTGATGAATCTTCTTCCACTCCCCAACCTCTAAGGAGTCGTAGGGGAATGTCTTTATTGGCAGTTGCGCAACCTTCGATTGAAGCTACTTTTGCGGATTACGACAGCACCCAGCCTTGGATCACGGCTCTCACTCGCTCAAAACGTCGATGCGCCACCAGGTTGACCCTCTTCTTACCAGCATGGGGAGTGGCGATGGATGCCACAATGAAGACTCCTCAGCGCCAATTAGGGGGTACAAGAGATAGTTGGATCGTAAGACTTTCTCTAACATCCCACTCCCTTCCATGAGATAGTCAATTTTAGCATCTTTGAAGAATTATATTGAGAAAAAGGAAGAAGCCGATCATTTAATTGATTAATCTAAGATGAGAAATCTATCATGTCCGAGTTCTACGATTTGGGTTCAGAGCGGAGTTTCAAGACAATAAAGAAGTGGTGCTTCTTTCCTGTACTCCAACTCAGTAGCTCATTCCGGATAAGCGAGTGAATTTCAAGCCAGGGAAACTTCCTACTAGGAATGGCTTCCTTTCAGGTTGTGTTGTTACAGACCAGACTATTCTAACAGGGCAGGGGAGATGGATAACTAATCTAATACAGTACAGCTATGATCGGGCAATAGCGCAGATAAGATCAAACTGAATGTGTGAAGGATATGGTTCTGGTTCTCTTCTGTCCCGTTCCTTCAATCAAAGAAGAATTCATGCCCAGGGCTAGTGCCAGCGCATAGTCAGAGTCTTCCCTGCGTGCCTAATATCCACTCCTTCTAGTCGAGTGCCTTATGGCGCCTTTAATAATGAGAGAAGGCGATACCGAAGAGAATAACTCAAAGGCACTGGCTACTCCATCAACTCAATTTCATTGTGTAAGTGAGGATGCCAGTCATCATAGTCTGAACTTGAAATCTTTCGTAGGCTCATCTCGTCGATTGGCATTCTGATCCTGGTTATTCATAGATAGTCGGCGCTTTTAGTCATAGGCTATCACTCATTCCTGATAGTCGCAGCTCTGCTCGTTCCCTATTTCATTATAGAATGAATGGGAATTGATCTGACAACAGCTGGGCAAAATCCATCTCTTTCCATCTCTATGTTCGCTAAATTTGCTTCCTTTCTTGCTTTCATGAAGCCAACCTTAACAGACATCTCTTCCATTTTCGTAGATGGAAGATCCGGTGAATCAATTCAATTAGATGCCGCTTACCTAGATGCGGTGTTTGTCCCTTGAAGCGAAGGTAAAGACCAAGACATTGGGGATTCTGAATCTAACTGCACTTTCCTCAGGTCGAACGGCTATAGATCCTGGCCCGATGAGAAAAGGGTTGAACTCATACTTGACTTAACCTAATCTACTTGGATCCCGGATTCCATTCCATTAAGGCATTTATTCCCTTCATGTAAAGGAAGAGTTCAACAGAAGTCATCTCTCTGACACTGGCTGTTCTTTCTACCTAAACTTGCGGCTTCTTTCATCAAAGATAGGTGTGAGCTAATTTTCTCGCTAAACCCTTTTCCTTACAGTCAAGTGGCTTTCCGCTCCTCAATCCTTGCATACTAAGATTATTCTTATCCGTGCTTTCTTTCATGGAAGTCTCACCTATCAAGGAAGTATGGCAAATATAGTTTATCCCTGCGGGGAGGACCTCAGCTCAGTACACATAGAAGTACAGTCTACCTCTATTTAGCTCTACTAGCTTTCTTATACCTATACCAGGAACCCGAGCCTACCTCTTCTGGTTGAAGTTCCGATGAACCGGGTATTCCCCTTCTAAGCCCAAATTTACCCGCACAGGGAAATATCTCAATAGGCCTAAGGCGGGGGGCAAGCTCCACTACAGGGACGGGGGAAGAAATAGGCGTGGGGAAGAGTCTGCAACAAAATCAATTGAATAGATAGAGAAGCCTGGTAAGCCTATCGATTCAAGCAAGTCCGACTAGTTTAGGCGCCACCTTCCAGACTTCTAAAAGCGGGTGGTTTTAAGTCCAGAGCCCTATTCTGGTTACAGAGTGCGGGTAGCAGACAAGTAGGTTAGCAAACTGGTGAATCAATAGGCTTTGCTCCTGCCTTCGCTTCCAGGAGGAATTCTATCATCCATGGCGAAGATATCGTATAATAAGAAAAGGCTTACTTTTCAGAGTGATCTTTCTCGATTTCAGAATGAAAAGTCTTGGTTGAAGGCAAAATTCGGTGTAATTCACCATTTTTTAAGAAAAGAAAGGCAGGGTAGAAAGTCTTGCTTACTTATTTCTCCATCTAAGTAAGAGAAGGGGGGTTGAAGTTTACAGCTAGTCGAAAAAGTAATAAGAAGTTCTAATCATGCTACTTCAGTCGTATGCTTAACACATGCAAGTTGATCAATTCGCCCTTTAGAAATAGGCTAAGAAAGTCATCGGTTCGAATCCGAGGAAGGGCTTTTTTTTGGGTATGCCGCTCCTCCAACAAGGAGAGAAAGAACAAATTTTGACCTACTATGTCACCTTTTTTCTTTAGAGGTGTTCTCTCTCTTATTGCAACCTTTCTGGGGCATTTCACTGTTAGAGTAATGTCAATTCGAATAACTGGTAAGCGTCTCATGTTGTTCCTTTTAGTGATTATGGGGTTGATCCTTATTTTGAGATTTTTTGGTTTTCGTTCAAAGAGAAAATATCAGTTTATTAATCTATTTATTTTTATTCTTATTTTATTTAGTATCTCTTTATTTATATTTTTTCTAAGGAACTATTTGCTATCCCATTTAGGGATTTTGTGTTCTCAGCTTCTCTCTGGGATTTTTGTTTTTAGTGTCGGGGGATCACTTCCTCTTCCGGCCCCTTCCAGGTAAGCAAGTGAGGCTGAGTTTGAAGGGGATCATTTTGGGATTGATGTCCTCTTGGAATCATGGGAAAAATCTACAGAAACGGGCACGTCGGTGGATCAGCCAGAACCAGAACCAGGACATGTGCCGCCTGCTATTCAGGTAGTACCCCGGGGGAATGAAGCTGGTCCATCGAATCATCCCCCACGAGTGGTCCCCTATCCGTATCAACTGGATGAAGTGATAGGGGGGATTCCGTTTAGTCTATCCAGAAGAGGCTCCTAGACAAATACTCTTATACTCCCCCTATCGGGATCATGTACCTAGCTGAAATAGAGGCAAAAGACCTATTCAAGGTCAAGGTTGAGATTTTAAGGATCATGGCGGTCCTTGATCCAATGGGGGATTGGCTGGGACGGGGAGCTCGGGCCCTCGAGAATTCGCGTACCGCTACGGGAGAGCATTCCTTGGATAAACTCCATACCCTTCTTTCAAATCTTGAATCGAGGGGAGTCAATTCCGAGTCCTTCTCTCAATTAAAAGGAAAGGTACCCCTGCGAAGGGGTTGGGACGAACACTCTACCACATAGTGGAGTGGATAGCTAGGACTACTAAAATAGAGATCGTGTACAACAACAATCCTATATTTGATGTCGATTCATCCACACTTCCATTCCTTGTAGAGGAAGGCTAACTGCTTGTTAGCTGGGAGCTGTATGAGCGTTAACGTCCACGTACGGCTCCGTGAGAAGGGCGGTGGACAGAAATGGCCTTGTTGTACCTCACTTTCGTCTTCAATGGGGTCTGCTCTTTCTTCTTTGGGAGAGTATGCCAATATGATCTTAATGAGGTGCGGGGCTTTGCATCTGACATTCGTTGGGCTTCTCTCTTCTAGAGCCTGCGCCCCGGCCTTTTTGTGCAATAAACCCCTCCGGCCGAAGACTAGTGGTAGGTGGTCCTGCGGAGCTTTCGGAAAAGGGTAGCCTTCTGTGTAAGCACAGCAATGAACCACGGCGAACCCTCAGACGACCTATCTAAGATTGGGGGGGATCCTCAGTAGTGGTGACCCTTTCACTCTTTCACGGACTGATACATGTACCGAATGCTCATATGGGAAAGTTGACTCCTGGGTCTGGAACCTGGGGGGTTGCTCCAAGAAATCCTTTCTTTCTCGTCCACTCAAGGGGGTGCGGACACACCTGCGCGGATTACAGGTGACAGTTACAAGAATGGCGGGGAAGTTAACAGTACCCGACGACATTCAAGGATGGATGTAGACCCATCGGGCAGAGATAATCATTCCGGTCCTGGTAGAAGTGGCGACCATTCTCAAGAACGAAAAAGACTGCGCTGAGGGAAGCCCTATGAGTCACTAAAACGACGACAGGAGTGCCCTTTTTCTATCAATAGAGGGAGCAAAAAACGAGCTTTGCTCCCCTTTACAATATAAAGAAAGAATAAGGGTCGAAGTTTAGACCACTCACAGTAGTTCTACGTATAGAAAGGATCATGAAAGAGGAGACAACCCATTTATGATTCCAGCCGAGAAGACTACTTAAAGGAAGGATCAAGAATGTTATATATTTCGGGAGCTAGATTAGTTGGCGATGAACAAGTAAGAATTGCCTCAACCAAAATTGATGGAATTGGCCCTAAAAAAGCCATTCAGGTTTGTTATCGATTAGGTATCAGTGGAAACATAAAGATAAAAGAATTAACTAAGTATCAAATCTACCAAATTGAACAAATGATAGGTCAAGATCATGTTGTTCATTGGGAATTGAAGAGGGGAGAACGAGCAGACATTGAACGATTAATTTCTATTTCTTGTTATCGTGGAATTCGTCATCAAGATGGATCGCCCTTACGCGGTCAACGAACTCATACTAATGCTAGGACTTGTCGCAAGCTAATTCGTAAATGAAAGAAGTCTACCGAAAGCCCTTGGTACTTGTCTGATCAATCACACTGATATTTTCAATAGTTCACTGAAATTTTTGTGAATGATCGTGACAGCTCTTCAAATCCTATTCAGTCTTATTAGATATGTCACTGAAACAAAGTGATTCCGTTCTGTCTCTCTTTTCTTTTCGGATTCTGATGATAAGCCGGCCGATCCTAACATCATTTATGAGGAGTTGGACGACGAAGCCTTTTCCTCAGATAAAGATGTCTCCGACGCTACTCTCCCGGCAAGAAGAACTTTTTCTATTGTGATTTTTTTGGCAAGTTCGGTCAGGAGAGACAAAAGAGAGATGATTTCTATCAGTTAGACAAAGATATTGCCCCCCATGCTCCCACGGTCTGCTTACTGAGGAATAGAAAGAAAGGACCCGGGGCCAGAGCATGTTGGGTTGGGGTATAGAGCCGTAAGCGCGGTGGGGGGGTGACAGAGGACGTGCTCATACAGTTCATAGAAGGATATGAAAAAGTACTTATTTGTTGGGAACTTTCACTCCTCTATATTCGAAATATGCCTCTCTAGGAGCATTACGATCTGCATCTCAAATGGTCCCTTATGAAGTCTCTATTGGTCTTATTCTTATTGTGTGCCTTGTGAGTGCGTTTGGATCCGCGAAGGCAATCGCTCGGATGTTCCCCTAACCCAACCCGGGAACGGACCAGAGAGAACCGCAGCATGGGGAATGTTCGCGTCTCATCGCAAGGCTCATTTTTCGTTGTGGGTCATAAGTCGGGCAGCTTTATCTGATCAAGGGCCGAGGCATAAGGGTCCTGGTACTATCCAGGTGCGAAGAACCCCGGAGGTGACTGCAATGAGTAGAAATCTCACTCATGGGCCTAAACGATGAGCAAACACTCGAACGTGAGAGCAAGGGATCACCCAACGAATGGACGAGCTCAAAGGGGGTAGGGAGGCAAGAACCATGCTTTTAGAGACCTAACCCAACCCGGTCTGAATCTTATCTGAACTGCGAGAATAACTGACTAAGCCATGCCATAAAGGGGTCATTCTCCAAACGGGACGGGGCCAAGCCTTTAGGTTGTTTAAGTAGGTTGGGTGACAGATCGGCCATAGGAGTACTCCGGGATATAAACCAAGGCAACAAAAGTGGAGCATACACGATGCCGCCCGTTTTGACTTTGTGGAAGTCCCCGGCAGAGGAAAGGGTTGTAGGTGATGGCGCGTTCTGCTTCTTATCTAGAGAGGGGCGTCGAAATCCTTTCTATTGGTTCTTACGTGGCAGCTGGTATAGATGATGAAAGGTGGGCCGCTTTTTCGGGACCTATTCTCTTAATAGGCGGTAAAACGAAATAGGAAAGGGGCTGGGCTGACTGATGAGTGCCCTTTTAGCCTTTATTTAAAAGGCTCTCATATGGAGCTAACATGGCTGGCTACATACAAGTATAGACAAATCAAGATGAGATGGGACGGCCTTTTAGAGGCCACAGCGGTACTACCATAGGAAAGCTCACCCCCGCTAGCTAACATAGAAAGAGATTCCCGGATAGCAGCAGTCTCTATGTGAATATCTTCCTGACCGGCCAGGCCGAATCGGTGCACCACTTGGGATGGGAATGGCTCAGCCCACATGCATCATTTGATGAAAGCACTCCAGTTGCCTCCGATGATTGGTTTTTCAACCACGCTTTCTCTCCTTCAAAACAATGCTCCTCACCAAATGCCCTTCCTTGGGTTGGGGCAACACATCAATGAGTAGTTCGCTCCAAGACCCCAACCCCTCGAGAGCAAGATGCCGGCCGAGATGGAGCTGGGAGCAAACCTAGACTTTTCTGGGGCTTGCCTTACCTCAACATCTAAATAAATAAAGGGCGGGCGCCGAAAAGGAACCAGCCCTGCCTCTTCAAGAAAGCTTTGGTTGGTAGGCACTGCCCACTCACTCGGACAATGCTCTGAACACGAAAGTGTGCAGTTTTGCCCCTTTCTCCCATGCTGAGTCACAGGCAGGGCCTCGGAAAGCATGGGTGAGCCACATGCAGGGAAACTTGCACATGTGGGTCTGGCCGGGGACCCCAATATACTGTACTAATATGTGTAGGTTCCCGTAATTCGAGTGAGATTGTCATGGCGCAAAAGCAGATATGGTCCGGTATTCCCTTGTTCCCTGTATTAGTTATGTTCTTTATATCTCGTCTAGCAGAAACTAATCGAGCTCCCTTTGATCTCCCAGAAGTGAAAGCTGAATCAGTTGCAGGCTATAATGTAGAATATGTGCGGGATGCGATCCTTAATAGTTCACTGTTGGCGAAAGCCAATGTCCCGGGGTCTCGGGGACTCATTCTGACTGAAACAAGGGGCAGGTCTTTACCAACTTCCAAATATTCTATTTTAGGGAAAAGGTGAGCGCCTAGCGTGAAAGGTTGCCTTACTAAGTAAGATAAGGCAAGAAGCAAGGGCGCAGCAGCTGCACGAAAGCCCTTGATTCTTAGCACATCCCTTTTCTTGCTCGTTAGCGCTTGACTAATAAGATAGAAAGAGCCTTTCTTGCTTGTTTAGTAAAGTCTCGCTTTTTTATAGGAGTAGGTGCTTGCTAGGGCAGGACACCTTTCATTCTTCATTTGAAACTAACAAGTGTCGGGTCGGGGATTTCTACCTTGTTATCAAAAAGGGAGTTGGGTAAAGCAAACTCTCTCCTTGGAGGAGCACGGGTTTAGTCAAGTAGAACCGTGTTGCGCTGCTTAATGCTCCGATTGAAAACAAATCAGTGGGGCCATGCAGGTACGACTGAATATGCGTTAGAAAGGTCAATCCCTCCCCTACGACACCAAAAAAACCGAACCAAACTTCTAAACCGCCAGCTTCCATAGAACTATATCGTGGCAACGTAGACCTAAGTGGTCATATTGGATCCTTGGAAACCATAACAAGTACGGCCGGCCTATATATATTTGAACGAAAATGCCGTGTCATCCAGCGGAACCTAGAAGAAGGTGACTCGCGCAGACAGCTGACTCTTTTTCAATAGAAAAGAATAGCCAAACCAACCCAGCTAGCTGGTCAATCTCAAATATCCTATCGGTCGGCAAACCGGAGACGAACGACCACGATCCCGGCCTTACCAGCATCGGAGGTGTACTAATCAATGAACCCACAAAACCAACTTTCTTTTATGACAAAATAAACCAAGCCTAAGTGGTCACGACATCTTGTTGATATTGATTGAGTTGGAGGGACTTTCGCTGACTGAATCCATCCATAAACCTAGACCGCGGTAACCTTCTAACCAAAGCATCACGACAACATCCAAAGGTGACCTTTGGGTTCTTAAGTAGGGGGGGCAAAGAGGAGCACGTAGGAATGCCGACCACTACATAAGCCACTAGTGGCTAAGAGAAAGCGAGCAGCACCTTATATAGGTTGGGCGGAGCTTAAAGAAGCAAGCCCCTATCAGAGAAAGCCATTGCGCTAGCCTAGCTAGCTAACGTTTTCCAACTGGCTGTTATGTTAGTTGTAGCTCGCCTTCCCTCCTTCTCTCACTTTGGAAAGATTTTTCCGTATTTTCTTATGATGACCTGGTTGAGAGAGTACGATACATCGGTGTAAAAGATTTCCTTTTTTCTGTGAGCTTGGTTTACTTGACCTAAGGGTGTAGTAGAACTTGAAGGAGAGGAATAAATACCTGGTCTATAATTTTGACAAAAGGAGGACCGCTATTGGGAAATATCTTCTTGGTCGTCATCAAAGAAGTTGACGTCCGGGGCTTCCTCTTTCCCTTTAAAATAAAAGCGGTGAAGTCCATCCTAAAGTTCCAAATATACGTCCAACACCAGAGGTTCTTGATAAGAACAAATTGTAAGGCATTGAAAGAAATCCTTAAGAAAGATGTCAAGACCCTCTTTGACTTTGATATAGAACACATAAAGGGGGAGAGTCACAGTCTCCCTTATTTCCTAACAATAAAATTCTTTTTTGGAAAGGCCAGTAACAATGCGATATTCCATAGATAAGCAAGAAACTGAAGCCTCTCTTTTTATTTATGATGTACCGACTTGAATTCACTTTCACTTTAGGAAAGGATTTCTTTCTCCTCAAAGTAGGTGTTCGCTCCGCAGCACGAACAGGTCGAGATGCGACGTCAATCACATCGGGTGAGGCCATTCTCCCAGAGCAGAGCTTGAAGCAAGGGTCAGAACTTTAGGCGGGGCCTCTGTCGATAGAGCTAAAGCAGTCATTCATTAATCCACCCTTGACATACTAAGAAAAAGGGATGATCCAACTATAGAACAAATACATACATAAACATAAAAAATACCGCACAGAGCGCCCGCTCTAAAAAGCTGCCCTCTGGTATTCGTCCTTCAAACTACCCACCAATCATCCAACACAACCAACTATTCATAAAAGAGAACTGAATTATAGAAATCAATTAATGAAATAAGGTGGAAAAAAAAAGACCTAGGAATGAGCAGGGAGGATTGGTTTCCCCACCTTAAAGTACCGAGCATTTTAGGGGTCTAGCTCGCTGATATAAAAAACTGAAAGATTCAATCCAGGGACGCTTAGGACTGGATTGAATCCTTAGTTAGAGAGAGGGGCTAAGCTAAGCCTATGTAATGCTATGGGAACAACCCTTTTTGTTCGCTTTCAGCTATGCTATATAGATGGGCTACCTTTTGAAATAAAACGGAATATGTAAGTAAGTAGCATCTAGAATAGAATCCAGAGCAGCTAAGAAAAAAAAAAGGGTTGAACCCGGCTCACAAACCAGGAGATCTGGGGGCTTTTGCCCGCTCATCATCAATCCCATTCTACTACTCTGTTAGTACAAATTCTTGTCAGTCTCCGAGGGACATCGAAGACTTGGAACTACATCAATAGACAAAGCATTTTCCTTCCTCACTACTATCTCGGGAGAAGCAATTGGCTTGGGATGATGACATCGGTTCTTTTCTTCTCTTTCCCTCTTGGGAGCTTCCTTTCGGAGTCGACGTGCTTCCTTATTCGCGAGAATTTCCTCCCTCCGGTGTTGTCTCCTCACTAAGCACTCTTCTTGTCGTTTCAACCTTTCCTCATATCTAATTTTGCCTGAAGTCTTTCTTTAGCCTAATCAGATAATGGTGCTCTACTTTTGGACATAGGATTTGATATCACCCAATTCTTCGTTTACTAACGTAGAACTCATATTACGCCGGATTTGATGTTTCAATAAAGTAGGTGGTTGTTAACCACCGAAGTCTATTTGATGTTTACATATGTAACTTAACCTATTCTATTTATATTAGAGACTTTGACTATGTCGTCATCTATCTATTATCGGGAATGGGTTTTTTGTCCTCTGGTATCAGGCATCTGGAATGAGTATCGTTAATTGGCAGTTTCTCTCTTATGCCATTAGCGAATCCCTTTAGAGGAGTCGCTCGGTCATCCCTTGCAATGAAATTGGGAAATCTTTTATGCAATAGCGCGTGTTTGAAGTCCTACTAAGCTAAAGAAGCAGATGAAGCATCGGGTCTTGGAGAAGAATAAGATCACAGAGCACAGCAAACCGCTAAACCATGTGCGCGTGATTTTGCTCGCCTATCATAAGTTTGACTTACGCTCTAAAGCTATCTTTTTGAGGAATACTGGGGAGAACCTTTATGACATTCTTGTGGATAAAGCAGTCGGTGAAGCTTTTTCTTATGTTGTTTAAGACCCCTTATCGAGAAACTCTGGCAAGGTATATTATTCCTTTTTCCCAGTGGGTGCAGGCTTCATCGAAAGGCTCTCTGCCTCCTGGCATTATTGGGTTCGCTTGCAAACAACACTTCTCCTCTCACCTTTTCCTTTCCATTAACTATTGAGATATATCACAATTTGCATTACCCTCCTAGAAAGCATTCCTAGTTCCTACCGCAGCACCATATCTTGACCCTTTTCTCGAATTGGTCCATTTCGAGTTGGCCCATTCCCCTTCGATTGGTCATAAAAGGAGAAGAACTGAGAGAGTATGCTATGCGTAGACTGACTTGCTGCTTGCTTTCTTTGAGGAATTTTGGAGTGAAGGGCGATGCCAGTCGATTGAGACTCTAATTCCTACATACCATACTTTGATCAATCATACATGATAGGAGAGAAATCATCTGATTAAGAAAGAAGGGTTTCGCCTCTCGCTAATACAATACAGGGATAACCCTGACATGACTCAATTCCCGTCTTCTCTAGTGGGAATTCTGATCCCGAATAACTAAATAGCGTCAGTGAGGATGCCCAGTAGCTTTTCTTTCAGCTTCTTAATCGCGTGGGGCCTTTCCCTCTCTTTTTCTTTTTTGAAGGTAACCGTCCAGTCTTGGAAGTGAGGGTCTTGCAATCATTCCAATCCCTCTAATCTAGTATTAGCAGTTTCCTGAAGCCATTCTGCTATCATTCTAGTTGTTAGTAAAGTGACTGCCATTGTTGATGTTCGATTGTTTAACTCGCAGCCAAGGAATGTTCTTGATCTGCGAACAGAACCGAAGGAGGTTACCGCGACAACAAACCAACATGCATGATTTAGAGAAGGATGATGATCTATCGTGTACGCAAGGATCGCTATTGGATAGAGCCGCGTGAGATACATTCTTCAATCGCGAGCCAAGGGTTTATAGTACTATCGCCAGGTTGGGCGAGTGGTTGTCGTCCAGACATTTCCCCCTCTTTCATCACCATTGAAAATGCTTTGTTCGGCATCTGCTTGAGAAGGAAGAAGAAGGGTTGGATCTGCTCTTAAAGAAGACGTTCCGGGGGGGAGAGTTAGAAGTATGAGTTCCGTTCCTATTATAGCATTAGCCGCATTTGGGCAAAGATGAACTAAAAGCAAGTCCTTTTTAGCATAAGACTTAGATAAATATAGGGTTAGCATCCAGTTCTAAGATTAAGGAAAAGGCAGTGATTAGCGATTAGAGGAATATAACTATGCAACAGCGGATATGCGACATCGAATATATATCCTTTCAGTCAGGTATATCCTCTCAAGTAAGCTTTCCCTCTCGGCTTCATTAACTAGACTTGAGAACAACGCCTGAATTCCCTTTTTTCGCTTTTCCGTACTTGCTTAATACACTAATTCTCTTTCATTCCGTTAAGCTATACCTTGCCTTGAACCAGACCTTGTGCTTGCCTTAGCAAGAAAAGGGATGCGCTAAGGCGCAATGGCTTTCGCGCTAGCGCGCTTAATCAATCTGTTGCTTCTTTCCTAATCCCATCGGCCATAACGTGGTCTATCTGGGTTCGTCTAACTCCTTGGCTTGGATATGGTTATTATTCCCGGGTCACAGTAAGAAAGGATAAGCTATATGTAAATAGACCACGAATGGCTTTGTAAAGCTCCTCGCAATATATCATTAGGAGGATGGGACGGCGTGACGGATTGGAAAGCACTTTTCCCATAGCCACTTCTACCGGTATTAGATGACCACTGGGCTAGGCTTATACGATCTCATTTATAAGCTATTCTAAGAGCTAAGAGGAAGGAAGAAGCAGCGGATTAGCGAAATCTAAGACTAGTTTCGCTTCCTTACTCGCTTACTATAACTACTTATTTCCTCTTATCGACAAGCAAGGAGTTTTCTCACCAACTAGCAGTTGCACCGATGAAACAAGGGAGTTCTTTCGTAGAGACAGGGGAAAATAATTATTCAATAAGGTATGATACCACACAAGAAAGACAAGTTGCAGCGGATCGTAGACCAATGAACAAGTGTATCTATTTATTTGCGACATAAGTCTCAACTTACAACCGATTAGCGACCGACTTCAAGGAAGTGAGGGAACCAAGCCGGTGAGCCAATTTTGTTTCAGGTACGACAAGTCCATTTTGCACTTGAAGTGAGCTTAAGTTTTCCTGATCGTCTGTAGGATTGGCCTCGCGAGTAGGGACTTTCTTTATTGTATCGATCTTTCAGACTAGCTCAATAGGGTCCCATACCTTGAAAAGAATAAGGCGGAGGAAGGGCTAATTCTGGAAGATAGTAGGCCCTTTCTTCAGAATAATCAATTAGGTTATCATCCTGCACACGTCTCGAAAAGACTTTGGCGCCTTCCCCACAGGGACTCAGTCTTGCTTCCATTGCCTTAGCCTTTGCTATGCCTTGTCTTTCCTTCTTTCGGCTAGGGCACCTAAGAGCAGACTCAAAAGGGAAGAGCATGGTCTTGGGTTTAGTCTAAAAATCCATTCACATCGATAGGGGGCAGGGAACCAATAAGAATCATTTTCGGGCCTATCAAACAAACTATAGGTTTCCCTTTTCATGTGATAGGGGATAAAATACGTTTTCATTGACATCTTTCTTTTTGATTCAGCTGTATTTTTTATGTCACTTCCAGTGAAGGTCGGGTATGTGCCACTTATACCATTAGCAGATGGATTAATTACCAGTAGTTCCATGCCACCTAGCATCTTCCACGAGACGTAGATCGGAAAATACGCTATTTTATAAGAACTTGGTCCACCAGAAGCTCGTAGCACGCCCTCCCTCTGCTCGTTACGTTAGCAAGCAAGCCATCATAAGAGACGCAGGAAAGCAAGCTGAAGAAGAAAAAAAAGGCTTCCGCATAGGCTCTCCCGAACCGTTACTTTATTATAATTCAAACTTATTTACAAGGAAGCCCTATGGCCTCAATGCTAGGCAGGAACAGCAGAAGAATTCAAAGCGCTAAATAAGAAATCGAAAAAGGCCAAGCTACGAATAGTACCCTTTTCAACAGTAAATAAGCCCAAGAGATGGGAGTTCGATGTCTAGGTTAAGGCTTACTCATTGAAGTGTGACCGTAGATCTGGTCTTTCCTAGGAAAGAAAGAAGCCAGTTCTTTTTCGACCCTTAAGAGCAAGGTCTGTCCCACTCTCTCATCTACACAATTGTCCAATCTCAGATGCTTTGTCGGAGATTCCAGATTTGATTGCTAACCATGACATTAGTCTTTTCTCCGTCAGGAGGTCACGAAGGTGAGGTCCTAAGAGAGATAGATGCTTCACACATGGCATCCAATTGAAAGAAAGAGATGGGTTGGCAATAAAACAACCATTTCATTAATTTTTTTGTTACGCAATTTAAAGATTAAGGTATTGATCACTTCTTCACTTCAGACTGGTGAATTTGGTAAAGGGAGGTTTTCCCTCCGCTTTAAACATCTTTTCCCCGCCTGTTCAAGGCACCTTTGTACTTCACTTCCGCTTCCTTCCTAGGTATATTCCTACCCTACCTATCAAAATGAAAAAGAAGTCCCTTTTACCAAGCTCAGCACGAAATCATTCTAAAAAGTGTATTTACAGGTACCAAGCACCTATTTGTTCTAAAAAGGTTGGAATGAAAAACACATTTCGTATGCCTAGGAAACCGCTTTCGTTACTTCACTTCTGCGCTTCCGTTCCCCACCCCTTATTAGTATAGTTACGAAAAGTATAGTTCTCCATCAGCTATTCGGTATATTGATAGTTCCAGGGAAAAGCGGATAAGACACGATATCGGGACTAGTGATGTACGAATTACGAAAGCGCTATTTTCATCCCACTAGAAATATGACAATACAATAAGGACAACGGGGAAGGGAAAAGAAAGGAAAGCACTGACCTATATTCGAAGCTTTAAGGGTACAGTTCTAAAAACCCTATTTAAATCCCTTCGCTAAAGGTTTCACTCTATAATCTAATGAGTCACCACGGAAAGCAAATTCGAGAAAGGTGAAAATAGGACTTCTATTCTGATTGTTCAGCTATTCCGCGTTGAAAGAGGCGGTACCGTAGAGGGACTAATTGCTTGCCCGGGTTGAAGGGAGTCGAACCAATCTATCGTTCAAGGTAACAGGGTATTAAGAAAATTGGCATGGGGTTCCGTACCTTATACTGTTAAAAGCGACTCTAAATTACATATAATAAGAACACGTCTTTACTTCACGTCTTTTCGGTTAGATAATGGACGACGATAAGCCACCGCCCAATAGTGCTCTCTGAGCTTGATTGCTTCGAGCGGTAGGTCACAATCTGAATTTCAGACTGAAAAGTAGAAAGTAATAAGTTCAATGGGTAAGAGAATGCGTTTAACCGATTGAAAGCGTGATAAGCGTCACTAATGGTATAGCGAATAGGGCGTTTAACTGTAACTCACCGATAGGATAGATAACATTTGTGGTTTGAGTTCGCTTATAGAAGTGGAAATCCGACCTATATTTATTTCCAACTAAAAGTAAAGGCACTTTTCGCTTCACCAGAATCTGACATCAATTGGTTACCGGTTGGTAGTTCCTCATCGTGCATTGACTGACTCCTCATGGGGTTGAAAACAGTGCTCTGAAACCGGTGGGAAAGAAAAGCACAATCCATTTCGGTGGGTAACAAACCTTAAGTGGGGTTTATTCGTCTCTAATGAAAGGAACCGATAGTAGGAAAGATACCCTACATTTGACAGAGTTGAAATCTCACTCATAGATTTGGAAGAGTTGAATAGGACTATGTGAGCTGCATCGAATAAGTACTTCCCGGAGCGAGTAAGGCATAGGGCCATGCCTTACGAAGCGAAGGCGCCCTCTATTGCTTTAAACTAAACAGTACGAACCTGCAGCAAAAGCGGCCTTGGCAACCATTAGTGACATAAAACAGAAAGAAATAGGAAAGCGGCCATAAGCCCTCTGATCGAGTAGTAAAGACAAAGGGAAAGGTTGAACAACACTGTGCGTTCTAGACTTGATTGAGAAAGAGCGTTAATAGTTATGTCTGCCATACGGGGAACCGAGTTCGCACTCCCATGTTGCCTAACACAACAAAAGGGGCTTTACTTTCAGTAACTTCTTTCACTCGTTCTGTCGTCTCATTTCAGCTTTCAATCGCATTTCCACCACGATTTTTCTCCAAACGAGAAGCTTTGGCTAGCTATTCACTCACTCTCGATGGTCTGCCATTTAGTTCATTCGTTGTAGCAGAGCGAATAATGTGCCGATGGAAGGTAGCTGCATGCAGCATAAAAGAAAAGAGATTGACATTCGACAGCTCCTTGTCCTTTCCATTCGGAGGTGGCGTTGATCCAGCTAACGAGCAACTGCTTTATCTTTACCCATTTAGTGTACTTAGGATTTGAGGACTTCTTTTCATTGTCTGTTAATTGGTTGGGCTGAAGCGAGAGAGAGTTTCTCGGTAGAGGTAGTCAAGCAAAGAGCTAGAAAGTTGCAATTCGGTTAAAAGCTAGTAGCACGATAGCTGTTCCTCGGTCTCAGTCCATTCAGTCAAGCCAGAAGGTAAACCGGTGTAACTCCTAAAGCCCTTGTTGCTTTAGTCAAAGAAGTGCCCTACAACGGCCAGAGAAAATGCATCTTCCATACCATCATGGCACACCAGAAGAAGAAGGGCTGCAAAGCCAGATAGAAAGCCTTGGAACACCAAGACAGTAGCAAGTGCGGCTACTAGAACACGATAAGGCGATGGTACAACCGTGGAATAAAAGCTGTGCCTTGACAAGAAGCCTTGCATCTAGCATGTGGATTCCAATTCCAAAGCTGTGACAAAACTGTGGGTTCATGACCTGCTTTACGCCTATAGTTTAGAAGTTTCGGGCAAAAATAGAATGAATCCAATCTGGGATAAAACTCCTTACACGGGGAAGTCTAAGCTGGGATTGGGGAATCAGAAAGAAGTCACAGTCCGGGTGGGAAACTCTTCGAGCGGATCAAGCTCTTCTTTTCTTCCTTTATTATGAGATCCGAAAGTAGAAAGAAGTTGTATCGGAAAGGTGGGTTAGTCTCCTAGTGACATCCTAAATCCAATTACTTCACTCCCTTTGAAAGCTGGGCCCTCCTCAGGGCGGGCAAAAAATAGAGTATAGAATAAAAGGGGATAGCTTAGCAGGTAGGTACCACTACCAACATGAAGGAAAGCAACTCCGAAAAAAAAAACCCTATTGTAAGAGGCTGGTGGAAGGTGTGAGATCTGAATCACTATCTTAGTCTGCTTCTTGTTCGAATGTATCACCTACTTCATTGGAAGAGTTATATCCCTCAACGGGAGCAAGGAAGGACTGGTTAGGTCCCTTCTATTCCGTTCTTTGTTCGTAGTGCACTGGACACACTTAGCCTATCCTTATCTCTTCGACATGGTTATCTCAAGCACCCCCGTAGTGTTGATTACAAACCAACTTCTTCTTGCTCTTAGCTGCTTTCTCCGCGTCACCTGATATGGCAAGCGGACCTGAAAGATCGAAAAGAACTGTTTAAAAGTCTCTTGCAAGACTTTTTCAAAATAAAGACCGCGCCATGGACTGGACGATAGAGGGTAATCGTGATATATTAAGAGATTTTGGAATCTTAATCCAAATTAGATTAGTATAGGAATGTGGAATAAAAGGCAAACCCCGGTAGGACGGGGAGACAAAGATAAAGATGGTGGGCACAGCCAGCCCTGTAGGTGGAGGTACACGAAGACCACACACATATCTATTTTGAATCTATATCCCACGCTCATCAGCTCTTCAAGAAGAGAAAGACTCCCTGGGTTCTATATAGAAGCTGCACAATGGCTGGGCCTGAGGATCCACATTTCAATATTATCTTGAGAATCAGAGAGCTAATGAGAAGGGATTGGAGGTGTGAATTGAGACATATTTGGAGGGAAGGCAATGTGAAGATGTGTTGGCTAAGCAAAGTATCGGTCCTGCTCCTAGCTTAACCATCCTACGTGACCCCCTACTGCAATCATACAGTGGAAAAAGAATGATAACTTAGGTGCGACGACACCTAGAGTTGTGAAGGTGAGTTAGAGCGTAAAGCCTTAACATGTTCCAAAAAAGGAAGTATACATGTTTCTCCCTCACGGATATTCTCCACAAGGGGAGAACTTAGTTTGCCGCCTGAATCAGTCCCTTTATGGACTTAAACAAGCGTCCCAAAATAGGTTTGCCAAATTTGCTTCTGTGGATGCTGGTTTTCTTCAATCCCGGGCAGTCCCTTTTTACTCGTCGACGTGGAAACTATTCTGTTTTTTCTTTTAGTATATATTGATGAAATTGTAATCATCGGTAATGATATTCAATTCATCATATCAAACCGTTGATTTGGAGATAGAGGTGACGGAGGAAGAGTATCGGGAGTGGTATATTCCCAGAGCCTTGACATCTTTCTTTTGCTATTCTCCAGCAGCTCTAGGAGTTCCCGTTCTCGCTTTTCTTGATTTTCCAAGCTTGAAGCTCGCCTGCTTTAAAAGAGGAGAGACAGCCATTTGATGCATGATAATGGAGAAAAGTACTATATGTTTTATGTTTCATATGCAGCTACTATAGTTAATAAGCTATGCATGATGATATGTGATGCATGCTTTGACTTCTAAGGCTTGACAGGTCCTTTTGGTCGATTTCTAATTGATTGCCTCAACCTATCGATTGAGTGAGATGGAGAAGAAAGTCTTAGAAGGCTACAACTCTATAAGTTTCATGTCTTATTTTTTTGCGTGTCTACTATTTTTTTAGGTGCAAAGAGCCTAAGCGGTTCAAGCTATTATATTCCGAGCCTGCTCTCCATTTTCACCGTTGATGCAATAGAAGCTCTTAATGTAATATATGGTGGTGAAGACATTCCCGCTGCTACAATTGGAGTTGACGGTACTAGTTATGTTAGAGTAAGAGCTCTTGCTGGAATAACCAGTGCTAGTTACTTGACTATTGGAGGAGAAACCACTGTTAGAAATGTTCACGTAGAAGCTCATCTTTCATCTGCACGTATAGACTTCTTTGGATCTTATCCGCTTCATAGGGAAATCCGCATGTTTTTTATCTTTCTCTAAAAAATTCTTTTTCATGGGCATCTTCTATTCAAAAGGATCTTACTCAATTCAATAGAAACTTAACTTCTACCCCACTTTTTTTCTTTTCAGGCTAAATTGTTGGGATGGACTTTTTATAGGGATTCAAGCTTGCGAAATGCTTTATCATTCTTACTGAAGAGTAAAACTCAACTGGCTTTTGACACAGGTGTGAAGCAAGTCTATGCGGAAAGGATAGGAAAAAGCTCCATACGATATGCGAGTTGTTGGTGGAATACGAGTAAGGACTTTGTTTGCCCAAGTCCCTTGCTTGAAAGACTATCGCACTTTCAGTGGTACTGAAACTGTCCCTACCACTACCCTTTATCAAGCTAGTTTACAAGAGTTCTGGCTTTCCCAACCAGACAAACTTCTAGGGAATAAAATGGCTTTCCCCTATTATATTTATTTGCGGTCCTAACCTTGCTACTCTTACTTCCACTAGCAACAGAACTTCTGCTCATAACATACCCCTAGGGATATAATCTTACTTATTGAAGCGAGCTACTTTAACTGCCAAAGGAGCGGGGTAACTCGAGTTAGACGAGAGGCAGGGATGTAATTTCAAAGAGGCTCGACCAAACCCAAGAACCGGACAGAAGACATGCCCCACTGTGATACCTCGTGCAAGTTATAGTTAATGACCTGAAAGAAGTCACTAGCTTCTTGCTATCGAGCGTGCCTTAGCCTTAGTTTACAAGGAACCTTTGTCGTACTTAGAAAAGGATGGTTCTAAAGTAGGTGTCAAGCTGAGAAAAGGCAGAGAATTTTGGAATTCAAGAAAAGAAAGGCATTGCCCAATACATTTATTCTATACAATAGGAATTCCAAGCCGTAAAGGGCAATGTGAATTCCTATGACTCCTCTCACTCTTAGGGATGGATTGAACAACAGCTATTAGGGAAGGATCTCTATCATTGGTTCATCAGAAGCCATCAAGCACGAAAGCAGCAAGGAGTGTGTTAGTGAGTCCCAAGTGAAAGAAAGAAAGACATGAGAGGCATAGAGAGGACTAAAGGACAAGACACGACTCAGACCCCGATAAATTTGATCTTCATTGGCCTTGCTGTCTGCAGATCGATTACTCTCCTTTGAAGGTGAAGCCCGTTTGAAGGCAAGTCATGGTATTCGGGATCGGACATCGAAAGGGAAGGCGAGGTTTTAGAGTCTATTATGGAAGCGAGCCCCTACTCGTAGTGATACCCCGATCTCATGGATGAAGGCTAACATTTTCTATTGGAATAGAGGGATGTGCAGATCAATTCGACTTTTCACTTTGCCATCTAGAGATAGTTTGCCCTGAGTTAGGATACGGAGTTGGAAGAGAATGCCGCATATCAGTTCATCTTCATCAAAGGCCAAGATCTCCATAAATTCTATTATTTTGCCTCTCTTTGCTTCTGAGGCAGTTTCAAGTTTAAGCCGATCCTCAAGGTCCAGTAAAAGGTCACTCCTCATCCTGATCTTATTAAAGGAGGAAGTAAACAGAGCAAGGTTTCTACATACTTTCGTTATGGAGGGTGCAGGCAAGGGGGACGGCGGGGAGGCCGGCTCCACATGACCCGGTTGGTTGCCGAAGATGACCCCTCGCCTTGGTCTCCAAATAAGTTTTTTTAATAGTCAAAAGCACCTTAAAACCACGAATAAGTTGGAGATAAGGGTGATGAGTTGGGATCCTTTAAGGCGGGGGCACGGGGTTATGGTCTTGTTACTTTATGTTTCGGAGTCAATTGATCCCTCGATCAAGTCGTAACTAGAAATATCTTAAGAGAAGAAGAGAAATCATTTGGATTCGAGGCGAAGCCCCTCTCCTTAGAGTCCAGTGGCTTTCAAGCCCTCTCCGCCGTTACGAAGTTCTTCTTCTCTAATCTTCAAAATAGAAGGTCAGCTGACTGAGGAGTTAGTATTGATTCATGCAAAGATGCTCATTTGAAGCTAGAGTAAGGAATTGTCCACCTCATCACCCCAAAGAGCAGTGGCTCTGTTGTTTTGCACGCCTACAGAGAGAGACTCCAAAAGTACCGACGCTCAATTGAAAGAAAGAGCAATCAACTATATGCTTAACTCATGCCCCAGGAATCCCTAAACACAAAGAGAGGGTACGAGCTAATCTTTTACTAGAGGGAAAGCTGGCGAAAAGCATAGAGCGTGTGTGCTACGCTCTCGCCCTCTTTCCATTCGCGAAGCTGAGGCGGGAAAAAAAGCGTAATTCCCCCGTGTCATAGGTTACCTTTCTATCTTTCTCCCCCGTGACGTTCCCAAAGCGATCGCTATCCTTTTGTTGTTTTCTTCTTGTCTTGAATTTCTATAGAACGGCTTTATATCAGGTATAGTTGGTTGGGATGAAGCGTTGGTAGATATAGCAAGTGTGCCAGGGATGTGGCTCGGGTATAATAGGTCTGGACGCCTAGCATGAAAGAGCCTTCTCTAGTAGAAGCATTATACCTTAGTAACTATCTAGCTTCTAGTCTATATAAAACGTAGTTAGCAGAGGTTAGCCTTTCTGGCATTTCCTCGCGTAAAGGACTACTTTTGCATCGGCTCTCTCTCGTTAGGTAATTACCGAGGTGAAAGTTGCTCTTTCAGAAGTAAGTTTCCTCACCACCTTAGTGGGACTAGTCTAAAAAACTTTCACTTGAACTGGAACGGACTAAAGCGAGGAGTTCATTAGCCATACATAGTTAAGGAGGATGGGGGTCAACCTCTTTCATGACCCATGGCGCCAGTGTGTCACTTGGTTAGCATTTGTAGAACGAAATAAGTAGGGCTGGTTTTTTGATAGGGAAAGAGACAAGGGAGGGGGAGTGGGCTGTAATTGAGACAATTCGGATGGACGATATGGATTTTTTTGAGATAGTTAACCACTTTTTTCACTGTGAGAGGGCTGAAAAGGAAGCTCGACCTATAGGGAGAGGGAGGTCATTCAGAACCCGCTGGCTCCAGAACGGAGGGGCGGCTCCAGAGGCGCTGTCGTAGGCGCCAACACCGACATAAATTACCCACCCCGCTCCTGATCAAAAAGAGCGTGTGAGACTTCGAAGGGACATTCACACTTTGATTCGTGAGCAACTTCACGAGAACATTGTGAAAGGGGGAAATGGCGATTGTCCGTGCACTTTTTGAAAATGACAGAAATATAGTCCAACGTCGCGAAGGTGATAATGTCTTACGATCTGGAGATCTCCGCGGAGACGGATACGGAAACCCTCCACAGATGGGTGGAGAATATAAGGGGGACCTTTCTCTCCTAAAGCTACTCATTAGGGAATACCGGCCAAATTAGTCTGTCTGGCGCTTTCTTTCATAATAGAGCCGTTATTCCCGGCTGGCATAGAAGTCTCTCGCGCGGCGAAGGAGATGCATTTCTGGTACTGGTGGTATTGGACAAGCTCTAAGGGAATAATCTCTTTCTTATTTATGTATTTCTTTCCCATGACGACTAAGAACAGGCAAATCAAAAATTTCACTTCGAATTTCGGATCTCAACATCCTGTTGCTCTGGTGTTTCACGATCATTATTGGAAATGAACGGAGAAGTGGTGGAACGTGCGGAACCACATATTGGATTACTCTAGTGCGGCATGAAGCCGCTGATGCCGAGTCAGCTCCTATGCCATTAGCTATACCCTGCTTGGTCCCCATCCCCCGGCACGGTGGAGGTTTCGTAGCAAATCATGAGCACCGGGCTAAGGGGCAGTTGAGAAACTCAAGCGAACCGCCTTACCTTATTCCAACATAGGGACAGAATGGAGAAGGTTGTGAAGGTGGCCTCGTTATCCATACCTCTAGTCGGATGAATGGAGGACCGACCGACCCGGGTTTTCACGAGCATTGGCGGGTTCTGGAGTGCCTGTCAAGGGCGCTAGTGCATACCCCGAGGTGATCATCACCACCTGCACCTCATATCTCAGCATAGTGGAATGTGTAACCCGTCTGCTGTTCCATTCAACTACATTTGTTCCTGTAATCCATAGCTTAAAAGAACGCAGCAGCGAGGGACAACCCGCCCATACAGCCAGCAGAAAGGATGGCACTACTGGCAAAGACCGTCTGGCGAAAATGCTGTAGGCGCGAAGCGTGGTAGGCCTATGCCGGGGGAGCATACCATAGGGAGGAAAGGGAGCCCGGACGGTGGAAGAGACAGGGGAGGCTAGGTTATTTGACGGAAATGGAAGGCTTTTCCCTATTATAGAAGGCCCTATGGAGTAAGGGGAAGTGGATGAATTCTTGGAAAAAGAGGGAGCGAGCCTATATAAAATAGAAATGAAATAAAAAAAAATCCATGAATATATAGAGTCAACGGTACGACAGACAGCACTGCCTATATGCGAATTAGCTTTCGAGGTTGAGTAGTCTCAATTTCACTACAGGATTTGCGAATGAATGTTGGGCTGGGCCACCTCGAATGGCGTGAGCCGCATGCGGGGAGACCCGCACGTACGGTTTTTAGGGGGATCTGGTCAAAAAATCGGTCGGCGCCCACCCGACTAGAGGGACTGAGAAATTAATTGAGTACAAAACTTATCTTCAAGCTTTACCTTATTCTGATCGTTCAGAGGGCGATCCAGGGTCACTGAATGA
This sequence comes from Solanum commersonii, assembly GCA_029007595.1. NCBI lineage: Eukaryota > Viridiplantae > Streptophyta > Magnoliopsida > Solanales > Solanaceae > Solanum > Solanum commersonii. The sequence continues at coordinate 1,071,527 of JAJTWQ010000129.1, read as the reverse complement.
AGTCCTCCGTTTCTTTCGGAGGTGCTGACCCGCAGCGAGGCAGAGATGACTAATTGACATATGGAATATGGCAACGACAATAGCATGTCGTAGAAGGAGATAACAGGTGGAGCCAACGACCCATTAAGACTAACCTATCTACAACTACATCCCCGAGCGGCAGTCAAACGGGGGCGTGAATGCGAGATGCCAGTGGAATGATCGGCCGGACAGAGGCTAGGGCTGCTTCCTTCCCACCGCGTCCTTCCTTGTGTGTCGGAGATATAAAGCGAGTGCACTAAAAAAGAATGGGAACTGGATCGATCTATTCTATGGTGAAGCATCCGAAGCATAACTGCACACTCACACGATCTTTGCCGAGAGATAGGAGCATTCGGTGGAACCGATGAACTACACTTGCTTCTGGATAGATGTGTGGGACAAAGGGCTCGTGGTACCTGCTGCCCACCCTTCCTCATCTGCTTTGAGAACCGTGTGAACGGAGAGTGGGCAGAAGAGAAGAAGGTCCTTATACGGAGTCGCACACTTACTTGAGCAGTGCGGGAGACTAGGGAATGGGTTGAATAAACTCCCCTGGGGCCGGAAAAATAACAGACTAGGGACTTGGTCTTTTTTTTTCTTAGTGATTGGAAATGAGGGCGTCTAGGTATGTTATATATAGAAAGGGGAGGCGGAAGCATCGAATGGCGAAGAGAGGCGGCTCAACAGGGAAGGAATGGGAAATCGTCAAGGATGACTTCTTTGTTGGCGGAATGAAGGGCTAAATAGCGAGAGTGATTCTCCGAGCCGGTATGGATTTCTAACGCCTCAGGAAACTGGTCGAGATAGATGACAGCACCTTTTTCCCCTCTTCCTTACCGGTAGGGCAATCTTCTCTTATGGCCTTCATCGCCCGCCCGGAAATAGAGAACCAAGCCCCTTTCTGATTCATTCATTTCTATAAGCAGGGAGGATCCAGAGCGTTGCCCCCTCCTATTCGAGGCCGGATGGCCACGCCCCACAAGCACCCAACCTTTCTTTTGCTCTTTCTTCGGTTTGCCTCCACGAACACGCCACTTAGGAGCCCTACTCATATTCCAAAGGCGCTACTTCAATTTAAGCGCAAGCCCCCCCCCCCCTTCTATTGCATAACTTAAAAAATCTATAAACAAAGTACCAAAGTGGTTTCGGGAATGATACGCTTTGGTTACTGGCGAAGGCTTCCAAAGGTGACCAACTTTCCATACTAGTTGTTACCTTACGCTGCCATTTTTCCAATATTATTGAATAGCATGGCCTGGGGCGAAGACAACTCAAGTGGCAGAACCGTGTTATGGGTGACCTTATTGCACGATTCAGAGAGCACTTGTGTATGTGATGCAAGTGAACGTCTACGAAAAAGCTGTCGTAAAGTTTCGTTCTTCGTTCTGTCGTCAACCCTATCTATGTTTCTATGATAGCCCAAGAGCACGCCCATTCTTCAGCCGTAGAGAGACTTTTGAATTGCGAGGTACCATTACGAGCTCAATATATACGAGTGTTATTCTATGAAATAACTCAAATTTCAAATCATTCACTTGCTTTAACTAACTACTCATGCTATGGATGTAGGAGCATCAACTCCGTTCCTATGGGCTTTTGAGGAGCGGGAGAAATTGTTTGAATTCTATGAAAGGGTCTCGGGAGCCAAGATGCATGCCAGTTTCATACGACCAAGTGGAGTGACACAATATCTGCCTCTTGGCTTATGTATAGATATTGATACATTCACACAACAATTTGCTTCTCGTATCGATGAATTAGAAGAGATGTCAACCGGCAACCGTATCTGGAAACAACGATTAGTAGATATTAGTACTGTCCTTTGCCACGGCAAGCAAAGGATTGGGGATTCAGTGGTGTAATGTTAAGAGGTTCTGGGGTATCTTTGGGATTTGCGAAAAGCAGCACCTTACGATGTTCATGACCAATTGGCTCCTGACATACCAGTAGGTACCAGAGGAGATTGCTATGATCGTTACTATATTCGTATCGAAGAGATGCGACAAAGTGTTCGGATCATTGTGCAATGTCTTAATCAAATGCCTAGTGGCATGATCAAAGTCGATGATCGTAAGCTATGTCCTCCATCACGATCTCGAATGAAACTATCCATGGAATCGTGCGCCATCTGAAACGTATATCATCGCCGTTCTTAATCGATACTCAGGTTAAGCTCCGTCTCGGAACCTTGTGGGGTTAGGAGTAAAGCATCCCGAGGTTGGCGCATCTTGTTGAGCATGGAGAAGCATTGGGAACCCCAATTTTTTTTTTCGGAGCCATTTCTTTTTCCGTCCCCCCGCCCCGACATAGAACTTCGCTTTTGGTTCTTCAGAAGAATCAACTTACGTCTCCCTTCTTCATTGATTTGGGGGAAAGGGAACCGTCTACCAGTTGGGAAGCTAGACATCAAGTAAGTGGTTTGATGAGGATAACTAAGCTGACACGCCGGAGTTGGCCGGCGGCACAACAGGTGGTGCCTTACCGCACCGCAGGCAGCGCGCGATAGCGTTCATGGTGGTGCTTCAGATTTCAATGTCTTGCGTCCAAGATCAGAACGAGCTTGCCGGCAGACCACTGCCGTCCCATTCTTGAGTGAGCTGGAGCGCAGCCATCTTATCCACTGAACTAGCTAGAAGCTATTGCTTCGGGTTGAAGCACTAAAAGAAAAGGACCGGGATACACGGTGGCATAAGAACCATGGGATCCCCTACTAGTAAAGGGAAAATGGAAGTGCGCTCCTGCGCACCAGCGGAAAAGGCCATTTCCTTTTTTAATAATAATAAATAAGGTAAGATTTATAGCTCCAACCTAGTCAAGGGGATTTGATGCCCTTTGTATAGGTTGGGTTGGTGGATACGGGATCCTCGTAGTAGGCTGGACCAATAAGGTATCGAGAGGGCTATCACAGTCAGGTGCAAATTTCTTACCTGAATTTGGAAACTACCCATATTCCTATTTAGGGAGTTGAGGCAAAAAATGGCTTGATGAACCGTTCGCCACGCACCGGCCACATTCACTTGCTTATCGTAGATGTTGTAAGTACACAGTGCCCCACAAGTAGGCTTCTTTTTTCGGAATGCAGTCCGAGATAACTGTAACCGTGTATATATAGAAATATATCTTCGATGCTGTCATTTTGAAATGTCCGCTTCAACCGCTCTTTCACCTCCCAAAGAGCAAAGTTGGCTTGATGAGCACAGATGAGGAAACGGGAGCAAGAAAACCAATAATCTCTTTCTTGTCCTTCTACTTAAGGTCAAGGGGCAAAGAGAAGCGCTTTTGCTACTGAGAAAGCGAACGGTCAGCGCCAAGGTTCAAGACTTAGCCGAGCATTAGCAAAGCTAGATTCTCATAGCGAGGCGCTTCGAGTTAGCGAAGTGCTATAGTAGCGCCGAAGCCCTATGTGCTATAATGTTGAGCCAAGGACGCTCTGCCTTCTCTATAGAAGCAGTCAACTGAGTTTTGAACGAATTAGCTCCTTGGTAATGGCTTAATCTATAGATAGAAAGCCCTATGATGGGAAACTACCACGTTAGGTTTGGAGAGAGATGGGATCGGTTATATAATAGGGGAAGCAGATGCAAGCTTTTTCTTTCAATAGCCGGCCAAATGACTACAGGATCATCGATCTACTCTACCTCAATTCACCATTTTGAACCTTATACATAAGGTTTTTTCGTACTAGCTCCTTCTACCTATACCACAATTAAAGCACCTAAAGGAGAATTTGGTGTCTTTCTGGTCAGTAATGGAAGCAATCGTCCCTACCGTCGTAAAATAAGACCACCTAGCTTTGCCCATTCACAAGGACTCGATTTTATGTCCAAACATTACATGCCAGCAGATGTGGTCACCATCATAGGCACTCAAGATATTATGTCTGTAGAGGTGGATAGATAGGACTACTAGTTGCTCGATCAGGACCCTAGCTTTATTGCGAGCCAAAAACCCAATTTATATGCCCCTTTCTTTATTTAAGGAGATTCTATATAATTATCAGCCCCGATGCAGAAAGGAGTAAAGAAAGAAGAGTTGAAGACGGCTTAACAGTAAGAGAGAACCCCCTCATCTCGTGGCTAGGAACATCTATATAGATGGGATTGGATTCATAGTGCTAGTTAGGGGTAGGTATAAACCTTCATTCATCTTCTTCGATCTTCCTTGGAATATCCATCATCTTGGTCTCGACCTTGTTGAGCTCTCCCTGATCGAAAGTTCCTATTTTGCTTCCTCTTCGATCGACTCCGACACCCTAAAAAAGAAGATTGGTGACCTAGATGGTCAGGGTCTTTCCTTACCTTAGCTGAGCTTTATGTCCCTTCAACATTCCTATTCATCTTGCCTTGTCTTGGGCACCACAGTGGACTTATTATCCTATATATAATATCTACTCTAAAGATTAAGAGGATAGAGGGTCTCCCTTCCATAGATTCAATTGGGATTGATTCTCAGGATCGAGCCCTTATCAGAGGCGTGCCTACCGACACCTGTCAAAGTCTTTGGCTTGCACGACGACTCCTTCCATTTGCTCCAGCTATGAAAGAAAAGAATGGGCGCAACACTTTATTCTCTTCTACCGCTCTTTGTTTACTTTTGGCCTTCCCAAACTCCTACACAGGGGGAGTCAGTTCTTAGAGTAAGCTCCCTTCCATGGGCAATCTACTCAAGAGTTTAAGCCCCTAATTAGGTCTATGTCTGGGCTGCTGCTGTACTCAAAGGCGAGGGGCTCTAAAAGTGGATACAATCGGCCTCAGAGGAGAGGGGAGGCAACTTGGGATTCTAGGCAAAGTGTTTTTTTTGTATATAGGCCTTCGTATAGGATAGGATTTTCATTCCTCCCACCAAAGCTAGAAAAGAAAGGAGCTCTCTCTTTTTTCCAGCCTTCTTTTTATTTTAAAGGCATAGAGTGAGTTCTCGCTTTTAGGGGGAATTCAATAAATATCTAGTACAAGGAGGAAGCAAAAGGCTAGCTACCAGGTACGAAACAGAGTATGACTATAATAAATCATAGAGCAGTGGAGAGCATGCCCATCCCATTAGATATCATTTGACCTTCCCCTTTCCTAAGATCCTGGACGTGGTACTGACGCATGAACTTGGTTACTGGTTTGACCGACTTGTTGGCAAAAGGAAAGGTCTGTTCATTTGTCCAGAAATATGTGTTTGGCCTATCTATCGATTAAACCAGGGGCTGGGCTCCTGTTGACAGACATAAGAAGTGGGATTCGAGAATAGGGGAAGAGCAGCTCTACTCATACTTCGCTTATGGAAAGACATAAGAAGCACCCTATCAAACATGCAAGATCTCTTAGTAAGCCCTTGTTGGCATATCAGGTGCCATTGAACACAGTCCAGGGAAAGCATCTATCTATAGTGATAGTGATCCATCGCCTTGACTTGAGTCTCCACCATATCTATTTCCTGCTTGCTTGTAGCGGTTGGTTAGGCTAGGCCGGTTAGAACCTCTCTGCAGTTCTCGATGTTGATTGAACTAGGAAGGATCGGTATTGCTGGGGGAGATTGTTCTTCCTCAGCTGGCTTGTTAACCATGGTCTCTTGAAGGTTTCATTCTTTTACCATCCCTCCCAGCCAACAACCTGCTAACCCTAAGCTTGCAAGCACCTTGGTCACATCTAAGTCCCTATTCAATTGTTCTATTTGGGACGGAAAGAAAAAGATCTGCCTTTTGCAGGAAGAATTGCTCGAAAGCACGGGATGGGCCTTCCTTTCCTTTACGTCATCCACCACCCTGTCCTATCCACTCTCCCCAAATCTCAACTCATAATTTGAAGAAGAAAGATAAGGAAATCTAATTAGAGATAAGCTGCCCATGAGCATCATGGCATAGGTAAAAGGGAACGAGGAGGCAAGCCCCCCTATCTTGTTCTCTTTTTCTCCTTGAGTCGGATGAATCGAGGGTTCCAAACCTTCCAAAAGTAATAGGTATGTGTTCTTTCTTGGCACTCTCTTAGACTGTCTATCCCTTTATACCTAGGTATAAAAGCCAGAAAGAAAGTAGCTTCTTTGATATGGTTCAGTAAATAGGAATCCCAGCAATACAATAAACATTGGAAGAACATAGGAATATGGGTCCATATAGGAATGAAGAAAGGGCATGATAGGCTAGTTTGATTCCAAGCCAAGCAGCAGGGCATGATCAGTCTTATCAGGCAGGGAATTGCATTTGCTAATAGAGCTTCCTACGATCACACCCTAGGAGAGTGCAAATGGCAAGTTGAATGGTCTGGTTCCACTTAATAGCCCAAATCCGCGTACCCCCTTTAACATGCAAGTACACTTTAGCTACTAAGCTTTGAAACAACCCATAGGCTTACTTCGAAGTAGGAGCTTGAACTCAAGTATTAGAATGAGTCTTATTAGGCTTTCCCTAGGGGAAGGCTCCCCCCAACCCCCGTGAGTCCCGTCCTGCCCTGCCTTGAACTATAACTCGGAAACCAGGACACATAACTATAAGAGAGTAGCTGCCAAAACAAGCTTCCTAAGGTCGCACCTAAGATCCGAAGGAATCGCTTGAGAACTAACTGCATACCTGAAGTTAGCTTGTGTGCGCATAACCTTATCTTATCTTTGAATACTTCCTTTAAGCGGCTAGAAAGATGTTATTTGTGTGGTCCGTTCTAGTGACAGCATTTCTATTCTATTCTATTTATGCAGGAGCCGTTGTTTTTGCTTTGTTGTGCCGGATTGGGCCTTATATTATAAAGTCTAAAGAAAGTCAAGATTGTTCTTGCGGAGAAAAGCCTACTTACTTGCTCTTGCTTCTTTTAATTTAAGAGCAAGTCGGTCTAGCTTCTTACTCTTTCACCTTTCAAAGAAGTCGAAATAGAAAGGGGTAGGAAAGAGCTTGAACGACCGATTTCACAAGAGGTCGTACCCATTGTCATGATTCTCAACGAGATTCCAAGGCGCTTCACCGGGAAGAAAGATTTCCCAAAATGTGATTTTCAACCTCTTTTCATAGAATTGTTTGTTATAGGAATCGGGTGTTCGATCCTTACTCTTATTAAGACCACTATTTCATTCATTCATTCATTCTCGGTGCAAAACCCTCCAGCTAGGAAACTCTTCATAGAATAGAACCCTTCTTTCTGTAATTCTATTTGCATCCTCAAAGGATGTGATCCTGGCTCAGAAAATCTTCATCAGCCGTTAGAGGATTCGTTTGTGACTTCCCCCTTTCAGAGAGTTTTCAATCGCGATCCAAGCGAAGCAAAGAATCAAAACCTTCCCCAATAAATATAGGATTCGTCAAATGTGAATTCGTGAGCAAAGCTGATCAAAAAGTGTGGTGTACTTTTTATCACTTGGAAGGGTAAGGATCAGCTGGATGCCTTGGAGGCACCATAGATTGCACCGTTGGCAACGACGCTTTTGAGTGCCCCTAACCTTGAGGGGGCCGTAGATCGAGTTCTGGGCTAAGGTTACCAGTTTCGCAGCCCTTCGAAACTCCCTTCTGGAAAAGGTTCAGTAGATCTACCAGGTTACCGGAAATGACCAAAGAACAAAAAAATGGCTAACTGAGAGTCCTTGCCCGATTAAAAGAAAGGGTTTGTTGGTAGAATGGGGGTAGATAGCCTTTTTTGGCCATATAGATTGAAAAAGAGTTCTTTGGGAAAGAAACTACACCAGGCTCCCTAGATCAATAGAAGGTCTCGCATAGATCAATTACCTAAACCATGTTTTTCCCAAGCTGAGGTCTAAGACCCTTTCGAAAGCAAACCCCGGAAGAAAGATGGAGGGGGCACTACCTGCAGTTAGAACAGACAGATAAGAGCACATAGCATCACTTATTGGGATCATCGAACGGATAGCGGCATCGCATTGAGAATTGACTCGTCGAATTAACCACTTAGACGGAGAGTTCCCCATATTCCATTTCATTGGCAACTAAAATAGATCTAAACGGATTACTTGGTACCCAGGGCTTCAAAAATGAATTGAAAATATTATCGCTTTGCTTGACCTGATCGTTGTGCCAAGGGCTGGTGGTGCCTTGAGGAGCTCTTAGTTCTGTTTGCTGGCCCCACGCCTTATTTCATCTCAATGTTTGAAAGATCTGTTCACATACTCGTTTTCACACACTCCACTTTTTAGAAAGAAGGGCCTACGACATAAGGCTCCTCCTACGAACCTATAAACCTCCGAACCTAAGGAATAGAGTTCAACATCGGGAAGCCTACTCCTCAGGCTGTTCGGTACTTAAATATGCTTGCCGTGGAGAAAGACTACTTTTCTATTCGCTTGCCTGCGCGCCTCTACTCATTCGGGACTGACTGTGCAATACTAAGAATGGAGCACGCCGCCCGTCCATGGAGGCATTATGGTTGGAAGGCCTTCCTTAGCGGCCTTTTCCTCAAAAGGCAGGATTGAAGGAAAATGAGTAGAGACCCCTACAAGCATATGAAGTCGCGTTTTAAGGGCCTTTGGATGCCTTAGGGGGGAAACTCTCCAGTACAAGAGATATTTTATTCTTTCTGCTACTCCTGGGTATAGGTACATTACTTCACTTCAATTAGACAATATAAGAAAGCAAGGGCTTTTCTAAAAGACTCCACACATAATAACATAGCTTTTATCTCAGCTATCATGTATGATAACACGACCATTGGTGCCCTTCCGAGCCGAGAGATAAGGGATTGAAATTCATTGGACTGGACATGTCTTCTCCACGATCTCAAGGAAATGAAAATAAATTCTCAAAGATCCAAAAACAAATCTGTAAAGTTGTCTATAAATGTAAAATCATATATAACCTCTTATTTTGAGGAAACTATTCCATAGCCTCTTTAGACTGCCTTGCCTAACCTTGAGCTCTTCGCTTCTCAGTGTTGACAAAACTAAAGGTGCAGACTGTTGATAGCTATAGGTTTAAGGTATGAAAATATTCTTTCTGTCTCCTCACTCCCTGACTCCATTCTCCGAAGAAAGGGCAGTTGAACTCATAATTTCCATTCAGAGGAATCGCTCCTCGGCAGTACTAGTCAGAACTAAACTCCTAACCTTAGAAATTGAGCTTCTCCGATCCTGGGAGAGTTGCTTCTTTCTTTGACTTGGTTTGCCCACTTCAAAAGGTTTCCAGAAGACCTTATCCCTCAAACCTCATGTGGAAAGAGAGATTCCTTAGGTTGTTGTTTAAGAGAAGAGATATCCATTGGGACGAAGGCGACGAGAATGGCACCCGCTTTCTTAAGGATCCTCGCTAATTCAACTAGTTTTCTTTTACGGGAATGAACTAGCCTAGAGGAAATGGGCGTCAAGCCTATAAGTCAAGTACGCAAGAAGAGTTTATAGGCGAAGACACTCTCGCCGAAGGTAGGGCGTCTTCTAGCTTCAGGGTCAATCGAATAGATAGAAGATCTAGCGCCTCGGTCAAAGAGAATGGGGCACGAGTTCGTGACCTAATAGAATAGTGTTTTGTGATCCCGGGGAAAGCTATCATAGTGATTCCACTAGATTTGAAAGCAAATGAAACAAACCGGGATAAAGCTTTAACCAAGCGTAGTTGGCGGAGTATGACCTCTTGATTTGAAGTTTTCTGGATTCCTAGTCTACTATAACTGACTTAATAGAATATGGTATTAAATAATCATTTTTTTTGTTTTCTAATTAACCTGGAAAGGTGATAAATATATCTAGTACTAGTACAGAACAACATTATTAACTACACTGATAAACATAAAATTCTTTAGGTTTTAAGTGTATAGTAAAGTAATCTTAAGATCAGGTTTCACTCCAAAATGAGCTATCATTAATTACTGATAACATTCAAAGATGTGTACTTACTTAAGAGTGTATAGTATGGGTAATTGAGTATGCATGCAATGCAAGGATACTGGAAATGAAATGATGATAAAATAGTAAAAATGTAACGAAAGTGTACAGGTGTACACTTTAACAACCGTATATTAGTACGTACGTACTAAAGGAGGAGAGTGGGTGGGGGGTAGAGCGAGATACATACAAACAAATTAAACAGCCCGTGGCACTCACTCTGCTTCCGCCAAATTTGTCACCATATGCAACTATTCCCCTTCCCCCACCTTTTTTTTATCGATCGCACTCACTCTACTCATATAAATATATAACACTACACTCTCATCATCACAATTACATACATACATTCCCTTTCCTCCTCCCCGAGAAAACTAATTAATTAATGGCGAGACCCCAGCCGGCTTGTTTTACGATTTACGGAACCCGGTCCTCTAATTCCTCCACCGCCTCCCCCACAGATATGGTGGATCATCAGCACCCACCCATGATCCCTAAACCAAAAGCAAAGGTTCCATCTTCTAGAATGCTCTCTTGCCTCTACTGTTCTCGCACGTTTTGCACTTCTCAAGCTCTTGGAGGACACAGAATGCTCATAAGCATGAAAGAGCCGCTTCTCGCCGTAATATGTTCTCCACCACCACCACAACCACCAACTCCTCCGACCATAACAACAATAATAGTAATATGGTCCGCCTCCATTTTCTTCAAAACAACAATGACATGGAGCCGCCCTCTCTCATCATGCCTCAACAAAACGGAAAAAAATCTTTCTTAGGAACGATTCCCCTTACTGGGGGTGGGACTATTACACCAACTGAAGCTTAGGAAGGAATGGAAAGATAGGAAGCTTGGAGAGCTAATGGAAAGAAATGCATAAGAAATAACAGATCTGCGATAGAAGTCGAATACGATTAAGTAACTAGGGGCAAGATACAAACTTTAGAGCATCAATTCATACACAAACCGGAGTGACTTCACTACCTGAAGAAAGAAAGCTGCTTCAGCAGGGTTGAAAAAGACGTGTAAGACATCGAGGGGCCGGGGCTTCTTTATTGTAAGGCATCTAGAAGCCCAATTTTTGGCTTTTTTGTCGTGTCTTATGGTCATGTTCACAAAGGAAAAGGCTCTCCATGGGCAGCGTCTGCTTCGGCGCAAAGCGAATAGGCTGGCAATCTTGAAGCGAAGGAGAATTCTTTAACTGTTCGGTGTCGGCATCTTTTCCTACCTCTAACTGCTCTCCTAATCAGGCAAGGTAATCGGCTAACCGGGAATTCATCTTCAGAGCTAAGTCCCAAGGAGGTAGGTTGGAATGTACGGGTGCAGGTTAGCGTCTCGTCCTACGAATGATAGCCTTTGAAGGCTGCCCACGAGATGCGTTGTACCGTAGTAGTTTATGTTAGCTGCTTATCCGGTGCCTTCTTTACGACTTTCAACCAAATTGAAGAAACTCTTATTTAGTTAGGACGTCGTTCCTGTCCCTTGTGGTGCTTTTTCAACCCCTTGCTTTGACTTGGTAAATTGCATCTGTATTCGCTCCAATTCCAACAAATACCGCATTATCTGCATCACCAGTTCTAGGCATATACTATGTTCTAGAGGGTTTAGTTTAGTTGCGGAGTTCGAAGCTACTATATATAGATAGTGCCCGATTTCTATATCCTACCTGCGAATCGAAGCTCTTATCTCTCTAGCTCATGAATAAATCACCCATCGGAAAGGAATAGCCAGAATAGAATGAAGGAATGATTCAATCTTCCATCATTTCAGAGCCGACGCCTCCTTTTTTGCCTTTCTATCTATACTTCCCATCCAAAGGAGCAAGTTATGGAACAATTGAGCTTATTGTTGGGCTGGTTATTCAGAGCCAGCAATTGGCTGTCGGATTTCATCCCGCAACTAGAAGAAGATCGCTTCGGGGTCACTGTGGTGTGGTTGAATGTAGAGCAGTCCGCCATTACAACCTTTGATCAGTAAATTATTTAGAACTTCGGAAGATGGTCAAGGTAGCTTGCTTCCAAGCCACTGTACTAGATGGGCATGTAGTCGTAGTAGTTGGCCCAGAATTCCTCTCTTCTTTACAAAAATACTATTTCGGATGAATGGGGAATTACGTCGCTCTTTGATCTGCAGAATAAGGCTTAGGAGCTCTCTCTTTTATGGTAGAGACCTCTCCATACCAAGAAAGCGAATCACAATGGATCGAAGCCCTCCTTTTCCTTCCAATTAGTGAGATTCTATCTCTTACTTGGGAAATTATGGTCAAGCCCTCCCTTTATTCCTCGGAATCGAGCGGGTAGCAAGAATTAGAATCAACCTATATAACATCTGTTCCCATGTAGTCGGCATTCTAGAAGCAAAGCTTCCCGATCACCTGCCTCCTTGTGTGGAAATGCTTTTCATGATCTCCAGCTCTTTCCCACCCGCTCGTTCTTTACTAAGCATCTAGGCGAACCCGCCGGGTTAATTAACTCAATGTAAATAAAGCTCATTAGGTCAAAACTAGGGGAGTGCCTGCTAATAGCGAAAGGTTAACATCTCTTCACCCTTATTAGTAGTAGCGAACATCATGTAACTTCGTGCTGTAAAACGACAGATTGGTAATGAAAGGCAATGTACTAAGAAAGCATAACTCTATTAGACCTTTATCTGCAAAAAGCTGGAAGAAAGGCGAGAAAGAAAGGTTGCCTACTACTAATAAGGGCGGGTAAGAAAGAGAGGTGAGGTGACTAGCTTAGTAACTTTATTCAATCTAAAAGGTTGGCTCAGTGGGTTGGTTTGGCCGCTTTTAAGTGAAGGGATCCACCGAAGATGGCAGCGGGAAAGACGAGAGCACGAACGAGGTAGCTTATGCTTTTTTTCATCCTCACTACCTGGTTTATAGTAGAATCTGGAGAATATGAACTTATTGCATTCTTCTTTTTGGTACGCTGTTATGAGCAGCTCTAGTGCTCGATCTTAGGTCTGAGGTATGGGTCGAATCATGATAAAGAAGGTTCGGTGGTTGTATAATTCCCAAGCGGAAAGTCGTATACTTTAAAAGTAGATGGAGTGATCAAGCGGCCCTTCTTGAGCCAACATATATCCAATGGCATAGAGTGATGCATCAGTATGAACATGGAACTCCTTATTCCAATCCAAAAACCGAAGGATTGGGGCTGACAGCAAACACTCATCTGCATGCTTAAAGGCTTAATCCTATTCCGATTCCCAAGCCTTATACCTTTCTTCTGCAAAGATTCCATTCTGGGATCCCGCGCTTTGAAAAGTCTTTTTTGATGCGTCTGTAATAGCCTATGTGTCCCAAAAAAGAACGTGCTACGCCCAGCCCCCTTTTCAGTAGATGAGATTAGGATGAAAGGGCTTTCTTTCATTAACATTCCGTGAAGGTGCATAGCTTCTTGGAATGTCCCGCGAATTGACTACTACATCTAGGGACGGGACTGATCCCAAAAGAGAGGTCTTTCTTTATGGTTATGAAATCGCTTTGATTGAAAAGCAAGTCGATGATGCCATAAGTCAAACGGGCGGGTGAGACGAGAGTCCTTCACTGCACTCACTGGAGAGAGGGTAACATATCCTATATAGTAGTAAGGTCTTATCCCATTATTAGTAGCCGAAGTGTGGGCCGATTAATTCAGGAAAAAACTTTCACATGTGCATAGGAAGACTAGAACATGTTTAATAAGCCTTAGTCGACCTCCAGAGGACAACAATTTTCTTTTCCAATCTGAGATTCTCTTTTTAATTTTCTCCAGTAGAGGAAGGTTCTCTGTTTATTCTCTTGAGGGACATACTTGATAGGAATTTTTTATTCCTCTTCAATGATCTGGAATTTCTACGAGGAGCTCTGTTCGAGAGGAAGCACTGGCTCTTATCGAAATTTACCTTTTGGCCATTACAACATTACAATCAGCTTCTTACTTCTTTCCAAAAAGATTTTCTACTTCGTAAGATTCCATTTATGGCTATTATATAATATTAGAACATCGTTATCAAAGAGAAAGTAGGAGAGTGTTGGGCATGATCTCGAAGCATGGTAAGATGTTATCATTTTCAATGATACCATTAGCACTTCTTCAGCAAAAATCAATAGGCTAGGTTTGGAACCCTTGTCGCAGCCCTTGAGAAGCTGGAAAGTACCCATGTGGCACACCATCCACAAGCACTCCAAAGTCTTCATTACATAAACATCCATGTATCAAATTCCGCCATTTCTCACAAAAGCCCATTCGATCCAAAAAGATGTTTTTGCCATATCCTGGCTTTCTTTTGACGCCCCTCCCTCCTATGTTGTCTTTAGGTTAAAATCCCCTATCACTTAAAGCCATCTCGTGCGCCAAGGAGATCTTCTCTACTTAGTCCTTTAACAAAAGCGCCCCTTTTCCTTAACAATTTTTATAGGGAGAATCAAACAAATTCTTCGAGCTAGAGAGAATATTTTAGATTTACAAAGCTCCCCTTCAAATATCCCATAAATAAAGGTAGGTTGGAAGTGGTGAAAGAAGGACTTTATACTTTAGAAATAAGGGCAATGAAATTGGAATTCAAACTTAGGGGTTAACAGCGCCTTTAGCAAAGAAATTGTGAATCGCCCTGACCAAGTCATCAACAAAAATATTCCAACAGTGATAATAAAAAAGACCTGGGAATCAAAAAATTGAAAGGATAGGAGAGTCACAGCCCCCAACCAAGGGAGTGGTTATGTTCACTATGTGCCCCTTATTCCCGACATGCTATGGTGCCCCGGGGCTGTCTCGCGAAGATCTTCGATCCGAACCTTCGCATCTACTCTCTCTTATAGGATGAGCCACGCCTTCACTATCGCAAGAATATAGCGATCAAAGAACTATGGCTCAGCTGCTTCGCGTATTACACTGTATTGCCCGAAGGGGGCATGCTGCAAGAGCGGAGGTGAGTGATAAGCATAGAAGGCATGCCCGAAGGGCAGCGGTAGCAGTGTGGTTCCCGTCGCGTCATTGAGATCTGCAGGGTGGCGGGTACTTTAACTGCCTTGTATCAGGTGAAGAGAGGGGGGTGGTAGGCTTAGTAGGGCTCAAACCTACAATATCACCGTTATGAGTGATACGTTTCAACCAATTAAACTATAAGCCCCTACGGATCTCTACATGCAATTCGCTCACTTCGGGAAGAGCGAATGAAAAGAGAAGGCCTTTGTCCTATCTGCTTCTTCCTCTTCCCAGGAATGAAGAATTTTAGAAAAAAAAAGATTTTCATTTTTTATTTTTGTTTATAGTTTTCTTATTATTATTATATAAATAATATTAAGCAAGCAACCCTTTCGTGACTCAAATAGCCGATACGCTTTTCGGTTCAAATGGGCGGGGGCTTTCTATTTGCTTGCAATGCCGGCTGTTCGCCTTTAGTTAGAAGTAGAAGTAGAGGGCGCCGTTTGCCCCACACTTCAGAAAAAGTAAAAAAGTATGGATGAAGTGAAAAAAAGTACATAAGGGGTGAGAAAGAAAAACTTGGTTACAGGAACCGAAGGTTAGGCCGACTACTTTATTAGAGCAAGACCTAAAAAAGTTTATTCCTACCCCTTACCCTTTCTTTCAATGTTGCCAATTCCCAGAATAGTATTGTACCCTCGTGTATACAGTTGTCCAACTACCTTCTTCCTCCAACTTCTTTAGCCACTTCAGCCATATTCGGGAAAGCTTGCTTCGTGGTGGAGCATTTAGCAATGACAGCAGCCTGGTAAGGGTTGGCTGTCTGAAGACAGGTTAAGGCAGGGCCTGCTGGGCTTGCTTCTCATGAGATTGGGTGAAGGAATCAGAAAGGGTCTCAAAAAATGAGCGGGCGGGCTTTTGGGCACACGGAAAAATGGAAGTGGGTGGAGGGTGTTTCTCAGCTAAAGTTGGGGGTGGGGTCACTATAGTGGCTAGGGTGAGTCTTCCTACACGACTGGACGCCCGGTTCTAGACAAAGGGGGGTTACCACCACATCCTTTCCCGATAGACTTGAGGTTCTTCATAGGCAGGCGGGGTAGAAAATCTTCTCTAAAAAGAGAGAGACCTCGAGATTACGAGAGGAAGGTATTCGGTTCAAAAAGATACTGGCGGTCGAGAATAGTTTCGACCAAAATTGACTAAGGACAGAAGCAAGCTACAAGCCTTAGCAACCGCTTTCCTGCGGACCTTATGTAAAAAAAAAGCAGCGAAGAAAACAAGACACTAAGTTGTTACGCTAACTCGCTAGCGCTAGCGACTACGGCTTTTCAACCTCCTGCAAGTCCCTTCATTCCCTCCGCCTTACACGGACTTAAAAGAGTACCTAAGGCAGATTAGTGGTTTATTTTCAAAAAAAAGGGATTTTATTTACCGTAGCTTTTAGACAACTAACAGCTAAGCCATTAATCATACAGCTAATAAAATAAAGTCTGTCACTACTGAGACAGCTCATAAAAGTCGTTTTAGGTTCAAGGGCTAAAGCTTCTCTTAGGAGAATCCTTTCGCTACACTCGACCTAAGGGCACCTACGAACTCACTCATAAGGAAACTCATCAAGTAGGTCTTTCGAGTCTTTCAAGTACTGGCAAAGCTTTAATTGAAGACCTTTCAATCCCCTTTCGTTTGGTCCCCTGGGTACCTTCTCCGCACTTACAAGTAAGCATTTCAAGTAGATAAGATCATAAAAGAAGAAATGGGAAGGAGTACTGCCATTATGCACTATTATTTGAATATGAAAGTCAATCATTCCCAGCTTTGATATGAAGGTATGGGGGAGATCAAAAGGGAGTATGTTAGTCAAATAGAGGGCTCTCACGGGGGTGTAGTCCACGGCTTTAGCCTTAAGCTAGGTTGGGCTGTAGTTCTTGTATTGGGCTAACCCAAGCGTTAAATAGTGTTGTTTAGTGGCGTGCAGGGAGTAGTCGTCTTGTTGCTGGTAGGTGTGACTATGTGAGTTGACAACAATACACCGCGGTATGTGTGAGTCAAAATTTTACTTAGTGATCCGAAGGAGCAATTTGAATTACTGCAGACTGGTTTCCTCCCATATACCCCCGCTGATGCCTATTTCCTACCATTGAAGAAAATAGAGAAAACTGCTAATTCCACCCACGTCGTAAATGGATGCCCTACCTGATCCATTTCAAATCGAGCTGGAGGTCTTTGAGCCTTGTTACGGACTAAAGTCCTAAAGAAAAGCGACCCCAATCCCTCCCCAGCCCAGGTCAAAGGTCTTCCCGCCCTTTTCGGGGTAGAGTCAAGTTTGTTATGGTCAGCAAATCAGCCCCGCATCGTATCGATAGCGATTTAGATCACCTCCCTAAGCCTACTAACCTAATTGTGTGTGAGCAATCAATCGTGACAAGTCGACCGATCCATAATGAAAGCACTTGTAGATAGAAGTTGTTTGTCGACCGGTGGACTCATCCTCAATGCCGTTTAGGCTCTCCAGTTAAGTTGGTTGTCCACCGCTTTTCTTTCCCATGCCCGAGATGGCCTTATGGGTAGCAGCCTCCCACAGAGATGGCCTTGTGGTCAACTTCTATTCTGCTTGTTGAAAGGTTCGTCCGGATCTCTTCCCCAGTCAACCCACTCAATATCCGAGAGAGGGTAGGCTTTTGGCGGCCGCAGAGATAGCGGATAACGTAGCGGATGATACGTACTTGGAAATAAGCAGATCATAGATAAGTTTTTTCATGCCTCGACTCTCCCTCGGTTCGTTTGGGAATCATGGTAGTCTTTTCATGGAGATTATTGGAAACAAAAATGTGCCTGGGGTTAAGAACAACGAGAAAACTACCTTCTGTCTGTTGCCATGGTATGTATAGGTAGGGATTGTTTTATGCTTAGAAAGCCCGTTCCGCGCTCTCTATCCCCTTTTTTGGGGTCCCCATGAACCGCTTTTTAGTATTTGTGTTTGCCTTTGCTCCGCACCTTCCCTTCCACACGGAAGGATCATCGGGTTCTCCCAACATACATATCCAGGGGTGCAGCTGTTTAGTAAGCAAGGATCGAAACAGGCGGATCCCAGGTCAAATTCCTAATCTATTCGTTTCAGCCTTAGAAGATTGAGCTTTTTGAGAGCACCGCACTACGATTAAATGGCGAATTTCACTGATGAAGAGAAAAGTCTAGTTCTCTTTTCATTTGAAAGGGGAATGGATGTCTTATTGAGAGTGATTACGGAAGAACCTTTTCATAGAGGAGAGCGATAGGCCAGTTTGAAGAGCAAGCTTGAAAATAAATGGAGAGGTCATTCATTCATAGCAGAAAAAGCGCTCACTCACTCGTATCTGAAAAAGCAGGCAAGGGGCTCTCTCTAGTTCTCTTGGTATGTAATTTTCTTCTTGTCCAGTATTTATTATAATAATATGCTTTCTTTGTTCTATTATTCCAGTTATATAATAATGATATGGTTCAATTTCTTTTATCATCTAATATTCTACTGATTTTCTTTGGGGTTGGGACGTATTTTCATTTTTATCTATGTTTTTTATCCTTTTTGATGTACTGATTCTATCACTTACTATTTCTAGATCTTCTTCTATATCTATTTCTTTGTAACTGTAATCATTATTATCTATTACTGTCACAATTTGTTCAAAAGGATCTTCTATTTTTATCTTATTTATTTTATTTTTAGCTGTTATTTTGTGTTTTGATGTTAGTACATATAAGTTTTTACAACGAGCTGTGAATATTTTACTTCATGGGGCTAACTCTATTCCTGACATTTTCCAATATAATACTAATGATTTGTCTATATTTTTATCATCTATTGCTACTGAATAATTGGCACTAATTATGAATTTAAATTTTTGGTATATCAAATTTCCTTTTACTGCACTTATTATGCTTCTTTCTATTGGTTCTATTATTCTATCATCTGCTAAGTATATTTCAATTGGTGTATCTATTCCTTCTTTAAAACAGGCTTTTATTAATATCTTTGTTCCTCCTAAATGTACGTATTTTATAGGGTCTTTAGCTTTAATTGCTTGTATTTATTTATTTATTATGCGTTTATTTATTATAGGTATTCTTGCTTTTCCTTTGGTGTATTTACAATCTATTATATGTTCTTTTTGACTTACTACATAATATTCTTCTTTTTGTCTTTTAAAGATATTTCTTATTAAAGGTAACTTGAATATTTTTTCTACACTAAGATCTAATTCTTTTCCTTTTATTTGTTTAAATATATTAACATCAAATATTATTTTTTGTTCTGTTGATTCTTCATTTGTATATTCTTCTTTTATTATTTGTACATCTTTATCAGTCATTATTATCTTCTTCATTTTCAGGTAGCTCGTTCTCATGTTCAATTTCGTCCATGTCGAATTCATATATACTATCATCACTATCTGGGTCATAATCTATATGATCTATTTGTGTATATATTTCGTCATTAATTATTATTTCAGATATTTGTTTTCTTTTTGGATCCTTAGGTAATTTACAATCTTTAGTTAAATGTCCTAGTTATCATACATAGAAGATACGACTCAACAAGAAGTAATTATAGGAGGGATAATTATACCAATAAAATTTACAATATACCAAGGAGGCAATATAACATTAGGAATAAAATGGTTAGAAGAAATGAAACCATATAATCTAGAAAATACACAATTAATTATAACTTATAAAAACTAAAAGGTTACAATAAAAAGAGCAATATGAAAATTTATATACTTTCGAAAATAATAGTAGAAAATTATTATAATAGATACTACACTCCAATGTTAGATACAGGAGCAGAAGCAAATATGTGTAAACATAACTGTCTACCAGACGAAAAATGGGAAAAATTAAAAACCCCTATAGTCGTACCAGGATTTAACAATGAAGGAAGCATGATAACATATAAGGTAAAAAATATAAAGCTACAAATATGGGATAAAATACTAACTATAGAAGAAATATATAGTTATGAATTCATTAATAAAGATATGCTTTTAGGAATGCCGTTTTTAGAAAAACAATATCCCCATATAATAACAAAAACACATTGGTGGTTTACCACACCATGTAAACAAAAAATAGGAGCAAAAAGAGTAACTAATAAAAATAGAAAATCCACACCATGGATTAAAGGAAGTGAAAAAATAACCTAAAAATTAGAAAATATCAAGGAAAGTACCCATAATATAGAATTAATTATATTTTCAATAGACAAGTTAAAATTAATTCAAGAAAAATTAGAAATATTATATAGTGAAGATCCCTTAAAAGGATGGAAAAAGCATAAAACAAAGGTAAAAATTGAACTAATTGATGAAAATAGCATAATAACCCAAAAACCATTGAAATATAATTTCGACGATTTAAAAGAATTTAAAATGCATATAAAAGAACTATTAGAAAATAAATATATACAAGAAAGCAACAATAAACAAACAAGTCCAACATTCATAGTAAATAAACAAAATGAACAAAAAAGGGGAAAAAGCCGTATGGTTATTGATTACAGAAATCTAAATGTAAAAACAAAGACATATAATTACCCTATACCAAACAAAGTGCTAAAAGTAAGACAAATACGAGGTTACAATTATTTTAGTAAATTTGATTGTAAATTAGGATTTTACCATCTAAAGCTAAAAGAAGAATCTAAAAAATTAACAGCCTTTACAATACCACAAGGATTCTATGAATGGAACGTACTACCTTTTGGATACAAAAATGCACCAGGAAGATATCAACATTTCATGGATAATTATTTTAATCAACTAAAAAATTGCATAGTATACATAGATGATATATTATTATATTCAAGAACAGAAGAAGACCATATACGACTATTAGAAAAATTTATTCATATTATAACACATTTAGGAATAAGTTTAAGCAAAAAGAAAGCAGAAATAATGAAAAATCAAATAGAATTTTTAGGAATACAAATAGATAAAAA
The DNA here is from genome assembly GCA_029007595.1 of Solanum commersonii. Classification (NCBI taxonomy): domain Eukaryota; kingdom Viridiplantae; phylum Streptophyta; class Magnoliopsida; order Solanales; family Solanaceae; genus Solanum; species Solanum commersonii. The sequence continues at coordinate 1,050,827 of JAJTWQ010000129.1, read as the reverse complement.
TGGTATAAAAATGCAAAATCATATAGCCTAGAAAATCAAAACTTCAGAAGAACAAATAGATACAAAAAAGAAATTACAATCATTTTTAGGATTAGTAAACCAAGTAAGAGAATATATACCTAATCTAGCAGAAAATCTTAAACCTTTACATAAAAAACTAAAAAAGGATGTAGAATATTATTTTGACAAAAAAGATCAAGAACAAATACAAAAAATAAAATTATTATGTAAGAAACTACCTAAGTTACACTTCCCAGACGAAAACAAAAAGTTTATATACATAGTAGAATCGGATGCGAGTTAAATAAGCTACGGAGGAGTATTAAAATATAAATACGATAAAGAAAAAATAGAACATCATTGTAGATACTATTCAGGAACATTAACAAATCCCAAAATAAAATGGGAGATAAATAGAAAAGAATTATATGCGCTATATAAATGTTTATTAGCTTTTGAACCATATATTGTATACAACAAGTTTATTGTAAGAACAGATAATACGCAGGTAAAATGGTGGATCACCAAGAAGATACAAGATTCAGTAACAACCAAAGAAATACGGAGACTAGTGCTAAATATACAGAATTTTACATTTACAATAGAAGTAATTAGTACTAACAAAATATTATTACAGATTACATATCAAGACAAAGCTACTCAGACGGATCTAGACAACGAAAATACAATTGAAAAAATACTTCATACAATGACATTGCTTTGTACAAAGGTAGATAGTATTGACAAAGAGCTACAACAAATAAAAAGTCAGCAGCATGACAATAAATATGTGGAGCTAAGTCCATCGAAAGACTTGAAAATTCCAAAGCTAGAAGGTGACGATGGGAAACATCGAAAAACCCAAACTAACAATTTGTTACATGCAGCTACAGGAAGTACCTCTGCAACAAAAGAAGATAAAGTTAGACATATCAATACAAATATGAATAGAATATTTGACAAACCATTTATACCAAAGACTCAAAAAGATATATTCATACCACCTCAGATCAATACATTCAAAGAAAGCTTAGGACAGCACAAGCAAACATATAACCATATAACCAGAGCCTATATAGAAAACATCCACAAAATACAAACCTTTTTAAACCAAAATCCCAGATCCAAAAATACAAAAAACCCTCATGAAGACTATATTACCCAAAATCTACAAGGATATAATAAATTGATTGCACAACCAGGTACCAACACCAATCTAGTAGGAACTTGCTACCATTATGGACTACTAAGCACAGTATATACCGCGACAAGAGACGAGATATTGACAATTCCAAAACTACACAAAGCATTTATGCACTACAAACGAATTACCAAAGGAACATTATTTTATATAAAATTTTATTCAACACCAGTCGAGATACTATATGATGAAATTAAACCGATCATACAAGTAATAAAAATAGGATTAACAAGAGAGATGATCATACCAGAAAAAATAGAAAAGCAAGACGAGATACAAAAAATAGAAATACCAAAATTCTATGCACGAAAAAGAGTTATTGGATTAGCTACCATATTAAATGAGTTATCAACAAATTATCTAAGCGGAAATTCAGTATGGAGCTATTATGCCAGAGAACAAACAATGATTTATTCAAATTCTAGAGAAACCAAGCAAGCAGATATGGAAGAGATAAGACAGTGGATATTAAGTCTACTGAAACCAGAACAATGACCAACAACAAGAGCTATACGACAAAACTTTATTTCAATAGAGATAATGGCAAATTATTGCAGGACTATTGGACACAAATATCCAGATCACCAATGCTAAAAGTGTCATGGCGAAGATAATGTAATTCTAGCTGTCAATCTGGAATAAAAGATAGCCGACAAGATAAAGAAGCAACAAAAAAAAAGCTATGTGAAACAAAGTTAGTGGAAGATATAATAACGTGTACATTATGTAAAGAAAAGTTGTTTGTCCTTTTGTTGACTTATTGTAAAGTTAGTGGAATTAGGAATCTGTAAATTAGCACAAGTGTAAAGAAGTATTGCGGATGTGAAGTAGTGATTGCTAGAAGACAAATAGGAAAAGTAACTATAGTTTGTAAAGTAACTATAGTATAGAGTAAAGTAACTATAGTAGAGTTACTTATATTTGTATAAATAGGGAGCCATTAGGCACATCTAAGGCAAGACTTTCTACACGGAAAGCATTGCCTCTTGTAAACAAATATTCTCCCCATAAATGAAAACAGATATCTAAGCTTTTGCACAATGGATCATGATATTGCAAATACTACACAGGTACATATATTCATATTCATATATATATTCATAATTATGCATAGCTAAATTTATTGATTCCTGAATATCATGATATTGATAAGATAGACTTATATTAGTTATTCCATACTAGGATTATTGTCAAACGTTTTTAAGTTTGTTAACATGAGGAAAGAGAAGAAAACTTCCAACTATGCCATCCTAAAGTTGAAACCATAGGCAGGAGAAGCCGTGAGGAAGTAAACACAGTTGAGGCACTGTAGGAAGAAAGTATTTTTGAAAGTACGATGTTAACAGTGACAAGAAAATATTTGAAAATAATCTAGTTATAATAATCTGATATAAATACTATCTGTCAGGATTATGATATGAGGGAATTGAATTAAAATTGATATTGTGATTATTATGTCTTATTTACATGATGAAATGATACAAGCATATAAGATGTTAATCCTGTTTATACTCAAAAATATAACAATAGAAATAAGACGAATCATATGGGAAAAGCTATTTGAAGAAGAAGAAGAAGAAGAATTAATAAACCAGATATGGTACGAACTAGATGTAAACAATGAAATTTTAGATTTTAATCTAAGTGACCTAGAAATCCAATATTCAGACTAATGATAAACCAAGAATATTTAGAATATTGGCAACAAACTATAACAGATATTATTTTACTAAGTAATCTAATAAAAGAAAATATAGAAACATTTCAACATACCCGCGATATACAATATATAGAATATATATATCGGAAAATATAAAAGAAATCATCAGATTAATACTTTAGAAAAAATGTATTATGAACGAAGCAATGAATAAAATAGGACCCCCCCCCCCCAAAATTGATATCAGAGCTAAGTAATAAATATTCGAACATGGATAATACAGAAGTTGATGAGTATAAATTAATTAGAACAATAACAACAAAACGACAAGAATTAAAATATAAACAAAAAAGACTTTAGTACAATATATATGCAGGCATATGCCAAAATTCTTTGTTAGCTCAAAGAAAAGTAATATTTAAATCACAACTGGAAATACAGAATATATAGAGCATAAATTAAAACACAATTTAAAATGAATAAGGAAGAATTTGCTATAGAAGAAAAAACTTACGAAAATCCAGAAGGATTAAAAATAAAAATAATATTTTCAAACTTAGGAAGAAGATATAAAAATATAGGTGAAAATCTATATCTAATGGTAGAAAAAGAAACAGTAAGATTAGAAGTTAGCTTAACTGCAATGGTAAGAATAACTAAAGAAAATGAAGAAATAGACAGGAAAAAAGAAATAGAAATCATAAACCAACAAACAAAATTAGAAATCCAACAGATAGAAGAAGTAAAAAATGATAGAATACTTGCATTAGAAAAAGAATTAACTATGCTTAAAGAATTATACGTAGCTAAACAAAAAGAAAAAGAAAAAGAAACAGAATTAAAAATAGAAATAAAGAAATTTAAGGGACAATTAGCCCCAGATATAAGCGTTGATAATGTTGATATAGATGAAAATTGCTCAGAACAAGGTTCAGATATAAGTGAAGCATATACAGAAATATTAGAAAAATTAGGAGAAACTAAAATAAGTAATAAACTAGAAATAAATACAGAAGAAATAAAAAAAAGTTCGAAGTAAAAACCCGAGAACATCAAGCCCAAATTATTACACAGTTAGTTATGAAGAATCAGACAGATATGATAGTTTATGGAATAAAAGATTAAACAAAAAATGGACACCATCTACAACGAACCGAAATAATAGTTTTTTAGATTTAGATTTTATGGCAGATATAAATAAAACAATACAACTATGGGTAGGCTATATATCAAAACAACTAATAGATAATAAAATTGGAATGTCAGAAGTACCAGGATATATAGAAAGAACACTTATAGGAACAGTAAAATTATGGTTACAAAATCTAGCAGAAGAAAGTAACAAAACATTGAGAAACAATAGGAAAATAGATGGAGAACTTGCGACTACACCCATTGATATATTAAATAAATATGAAAATGCTATAAGAAATGAATTCAGTAGTACGACAACAGAAGTAGAAGAACAAAATAAAGAAAAACAGTTACATAGAAATTTAATGTTAAAATTAGCTATATGTAATATGTGCTACATAGATGAATATACGTGTGTATTTAGGGAATATTATTATAAAGGAACATATAGTACTGATGAAGCAAAAGAAATAAGAAAATTGTATTTTACAAAATTACCAGAACCATTTAGTTCTAAAATAATAAAAGATTGGAATAATGCAGAACTACAAGATACAGTTGGAGCAAGAATAAGATATTTACAAAAATGGTATTCAGAAATATGTGAAAAATATAGAAAAGACATAAAAATGGAAAAATCAATAATAAAAACCTAGCATGTTGTAAAGATAGGATAGCACCTCAATTTGGATGTAATGATAATTATTATAAAAAGAAGTATAGAAAACCAGGAAAATATAAAAAATATAAATCGCAATATAAATAAAAAAGACCAAGAAGACGATATTATATAAAAAAAAATACTAAAGCAAAAAGACCTTTCAGATCAAAGAAAAAAATAACAGAATGTACATGTTATAATTATGGAAAACTAGGACATTTAGCTAAAGGTTGTAAATTACCTAAGGATCCAAAAAGAAAACAAATATCTGAAATAATAATTAATGAAAAAATATATACACAAATAGATCATATAGATTACGACCCAGATAGTGATGATAGTATATATGAATTCGACATGGACGAAATTGAACATGAGAATGAGCTACCTAAAAATGAAGAAGATAATAATGACTGATAAAGATGTACAAATAATAAAAGAAGAATATACAAATGAAGAATCAACAGAACAAAAAATAATATTTGATGTTAATATATTTGAACAAATAAAAGGCAAAGAATTAGATCTTAGTGTAGAAAAAATATTCAAGTTACCTTTAATAAGAAATATCTTTAAAAGACAAAAAGAAGAATATTATGTAGTAAGTCAAAAAGAACATATAATAGATTGTAAATACACCAAAGGAAAAGCAAGAATACCTATAATAAATAAACGCATAATAAATAAAGAAATACAAGAAATTAAAGCTAAAGACCCTATAAAATACGTACATTTAGGAGGAACAGAGATATTAATAAAAGCCTGTTTTAGAGAAGGAATAGATACAGCAATTGAAATATACTTAGCAAATGATAAACTAATAGAACCAATAGAAAGAAGCATAATAAGTGCAGTAAAAGGAAATTTGATATACCAAAAATTTAAATTCATAATTAGTGCCAATTATTCAAGTAGCAATAGATGATAAAAATATAGACAAATCATTAGTATTATATTGGAAAATGTCAGAATAGAGTTAGCCCCATGAAGTAAAATATTCACGCTCGTTGTAAAAACTTATATGTACTAACATCAAAACACAAAATAACAAACTAAAAAATAAAATAAATAAGATAAAAATAGAAGATCCTTTTAAACAAATTCTGACAAAGAATAGTTAATAATGATTACAGTTACAAAGAAATAGATATAGATACAGATCTAGAAATAGTATGTGATAGAATCAGTACATCAAAAAGGATAAAAAACATAGATAAAAACCAAAATACGTCCCAACCCCAAAGAAAATCAGTAGAATATCAGATGATAAAAGAAATTGAACCATATCATTATTATATAACTGGAATAATAGAACAAAGAAAGCATATTATTATAATAAATACTGGACAAGAAGAAAATTACATACCAAGAGAACTAGTAAATGAAGAAGAAATAACCTCTAAAAAACAAGTATGCCCCGAACTACCAAAAGAGTTATCATACATAGAAGATACGACTCAACAAGAAGTAATTATAGGCAATTTGATAAATTAGTGGCTGATATTAAAACTTAAGATGTGGGGAAAAATAAGACCTTTATAATCCATAAGTTGCTGGCCATTTCCCCACTTTCAAGAATACATAAAAAAAATCAAACTTCTCTCTAAGCTTCTCCTCTCTCTTTCAAAGCATAGCAGCAACCACAAGTTCCTAGGGTTCTTGGATAAACCCAAGCCCTTGCAAGGTAAGATAAGTGAAATTACTAATGGATTTAGCCTAGTTCTCTCATGGAATGCTAGATAAACATGTTATTAGTTAAGAACAAGTAGAGGACTGAATCTTTCAAAAGTTTAATTGCTCACTTTCCTTTGTTATTGAGAGGCTTTTCTCTTTTTCTTTGGCCTACATGAAGGGAAGCTCAAGTTATTGAAGAGTTAAAGTTAAAAGAAAATGAGTTATAAGAATTAAGGTAAAGTGACTGCCCTATCTTTGTCTTCCTTAAACACGAGTCTAAGTATGATATTTTAAGTATACTATTGATAAGAACTTGTGGGATGGTGATGGGAAATCATGGCTTCACGTCCTCTATTGTATGTTGGATTGTTAGGACTATTTTGGGACAGGTTGATATGTAAACATATTGGGGACAGCTTGGTTGATGTCTGGGAAGGGTGTAAATTGTTGATATTGAAATATAGTTGTGTAATGTACAAATGCAATAAAAGAAGGCGGGGTTGAAAGAACACCCTTAGTTTGGTAATTACGGGTTTGCTGCCCGAGCATTATTGTTGAGTGAGATTGGACTGCCTAAGCTTGTTTAGTAACTACTAATACTAGTTTATCACCTACTCTATTGTAGATAAATATTTGAAAAGAAAGGAAGGTACTTCAAGGTAACTACAAGGTGGTACAGCAAGGTATGTAAGGCTTTTCGATTTCCTACTAATTGGCATGAAATCTAGACTCATCCTCGACACATAGAGGCAGCCTACCAGTTCCAATACAACTTATGACCTTATTCTCATTCGTTAACATGACTACATAGTCCCATAACTCAAAATGCTATGACCACCAAGAGAATCATCTCAAATGTTAACAGAAAGATATTAACTGAAGCTGCTTATTGATGGGTGGTATCCCAGGGGTGTAAGAATCACCTAGCATGGGTCGATCTCAATATTACGGGTGGTATCCCAGGGGTTAAAGGAAATCCTAGCATGGGTCGATCCCAATTTATATGTCTACCACTAATCAGCTGGTCATTCGTATTATATGATGTGCACAGAGTGTAAAGTAAAGAATGATAAAGTAAAGAAAAGAACGTAAAGTACCTGATTCCATAATATGAGAAAGGGTGGTCTTGTATCCTTACATTGGTATATGATTTCATTTGAGTTCTTATTTCACATACAATACTTTATGCCTTACATACTTAATACATTCTCCTGTACTGATGTCTCTTTCTCGAGGGATCTTTAATTCATGTTGCAGGTACAGGAGCTAGTAGATCTCCCCAATCGGAGAACATGACATCCAGCGGCTATTGGTGATCTTCCAGGTTGATTTGGGGCTTTTTGAGACTATAGCATGTATTTTGATATGTATAGTAGCTGAGTGTAAGGTGGGGCATGTCCCGACCTTAACCCCATAATGTTTTATCATTTAGAGGCTTTGTAGACTATGTATAGTGAAGTGTGGTTGTGTCTCGTGTCTTAGACATCATGGCCCCAACGACTAAGTCATGTGCACTTTCTTTTGGCTTGTTAATACTATCTACTTTCATGAAAACATGTTATCCACTATGGCAGCATCTTTAAATGTTCATAGATAAAGCATGATTACAGGTTGGTCCTCCTGAGCCTTCTCGGCAACGGGTGTCAGTCCACCTTAATAGGATTTTGGGTGTGACACCTCAACACCTAGTCACTCTTCAATTTGTACTTCTGTCCCACTCTCCACTCTATAAGTTATAGCAGATACTGTTTGAAGCTCGCCACTCTGCTTCATGGACCTACAAATATTGAAAGTTGGTTCTTCATTGTTCAGTCTGAACTTCATCTGTCCCTTTTCCATATCAACCAACGCACGCCCTGTGGCAAAAAATGGTCCCCCAAGAATGATGGAAACCTCAAAATCAACCTCACAGTCAAGAATCACAAATCTGCCAGAAAAATGAAAGACTCCACTTTCACTAGTACATCATGGAGTACACCAATAGGCTTCTTCACAGTTCAACCGGCCATTATTAACCGCATTGCAGTGGGCTTTGGGTTCCCTAGGCCCAACTTCTTGTAAATAGATAATGGCATGAGGTTGATGCTAGCACCAAGATCCACAATGCATTAGCGAAGTGTAACAACCCTATAATACATGGGATCGTGAAAGCACCAGGGTCTTCCTTCTTCTGTACCAGAGATCTTGTAGCAATAGTGCTACAATGCTGCAATCTATCATCATCTTCAAAACTCACAGACCTTTTCTTTGTCACCATATATTTCATAAACTTCGCATACCCAGGCAAATGCTCCAAAGCTTCTATCAAAGGAACATTGATAGAAAGCTGCTTCAACATAGTAATAAACCTGCGATATTTACCATCTTCAGTCTATATCACGAACCTCTGTGGAAAAGGTGGTGGAGGTCTAGGTATGGGGACCGCTTTCTGAGATATCTCCGCTTCTTGCTCTGTCGCAGTCTCAGACTCTTCTCTAACCTCTACCACATCATCTTCTTTTCTAATCGTAGCATCCACCACAGACGGCATAGGTGGATCTATGGTTTGCTTACCCCCTCGAGTAGTAACTGCCACACAATGACCATCATTCTTTGGATTCTGGATGGTGTTGCTGGGAAGAGTGCCAGGTTGACGTGGGTTCACTGTAGTAGACAACAGAGTCATTTGCTGCTCGAGACACTTTATTGACACTGCATGGGTGTCAAACTTTTGACCAATACGAGACAAGTCATTTCTTATCTCCTTCACATTCTCATCAGTTACATCAAACCTTCTGATCATCTTATACATTTCTATCTTCAATACGCGTCAAATTGCCTCTAGCTTCCCTAGTACCAGATTCCCAATTTTGAGGGGGAACATAAGGGCCAACCCGATCGTTTCTACTGCCATAGTTGTCCCGGTTGTAGTTGTTATCGCAATTGAAGTTTCCATCTCGGACATATTGACCTTCTCGGTTGTAATTACCATAGTTATGACCTTGGTTTCCTTGACCTTGGTGCCAATTTTCCGTGTTGGATCCTTGAGCGTTAGGTCGGAAACCCCCCGTCTGATCATTCAATGCATAAGCATCTTTTTCATAGTAACACTCTTTAGCTGGTGGTGGCATTCTAGTCAAGTAATTCACTGCATTTACCTTCTCTGCACCTCCGCTCACATGCTTCAATACCAACCCCAACTCGGTCCTCATCTGAGCCATCTCCTCACAAATCTCCTATGCAGATTGATTATTGTAGCATGAATGGAAAATGTGTTTCTCCCAGTATCCGACCTCCTAGTGCTCCATGATTTATTGTTGCGAGAGATCTTATCCAATTTTTTTGCAATCTGTGCATATGTGCACTCACCATATGATCCTCCAGCAATAGTATCAAGCACTGCTTTATTGTTTTCATTATGACCTCGATAGAAGTATTCCTTTAGTGACTCATCATCAATATGGTAATCCAAAACGCCTCTTATGAATGAAGTGAATCTGTCCCATGAGCTGCTCACAAACTCTTCAGGCAATGCCACAAAATTATTTACCCTATCTTTGTGATTAAGCTTCTTGGACACTAGATAATATCTTGCTAAGAACACATCTCTCAGTTGGTCCCATGTATAGATTGAGTTATAAGGAAGCTTAGTGAACCATATAGCAGCATCGCCTGTCAGTGATAGAGGGAACACTCAAAATCCGATGACATCCATATCCAAGTCTGGTCGACCTACACAGCTCTTGCAGACCACCCTTATCTTGTCTATGTGAGCATGTGGGTCCTCCGATGGCAACCCTGAGAACAATCCCCTCGCTGTAAGCATCTGCATTAAGCTACTGGTTACCACAAATATGTGCCCCAGAGGAAAAGGGGACTAAAGGTCCATCAGAGTCAGCAATAGTGATGTTACCCCTGTAGTTGTCATGCAGTTGTGGGCCTGGTGGACCATGCACCCTCACTGCATCTCCCAATTAGTTTTCAGCTAGATCTCGGTTTTCCCCACCAGCTACTCTTGGCTGTTGTAACTCAACTGCATCACCGAGATTTACTCCGATAGGATTAACTGGAATTCCATGATTGTTCATTCTTCGCAAAGTTCGGTTCAACTCTAAATCGTATGGAGTAAGTGGTTCACCCTGGCTCCATGTACTTGGCATACACTAAAGTCAGAACCTGGAGAGACAAAAACAACAAGAAAAAGTAAAATTAGGAAATATTTGACTAACGTTCAATAATATAGTTAAAATAAATCTAAAAGACAAATTTTTCCCCCGCAGCGGCGCCAAAATTTGATAAGCTCAAATTACACCTCCCTAAAGAAGCATAAGCGATCGTTATCAAGTAAAGAACCCAACTTTTAGGTTGGGGTCGATCCCACAAGGAAAATGGTTTAGACTTTACTTTAACCAACAATTATATTCAATTAGTCAAATTACTTCCAGAAACAAGTAATAAAAACTCAATTTTGGTTGTTATCAAGATGAGAGAAATAACTAGGGTATACGTGTTCCCCACAAGCTCATAACGCAATAATCCTAGTAATAGCAATCCTTTCCTAGTGTACTACATGCAAAGTGATAAGTTAGGTATCTCTAAATCCTTGGTCTGGCATCTAGAGAATTTCACCCCGCACCTTGGTCCTGCTATGTGTGTATAATTTACTAACCCTTACCTTTTACCTCATATTAGACATCATAATCGATGTTTGGCTTACTTATTACTTCGCACCAATCGACACTAGCCTATTAGATAGTATCACACTAAATCTATGTTGATAATTCTTTTCTTGTTGATTACCTCCTTGGTCCGGCAAGTAGCAACAAGGCGAGTTCTAACGCGTGCACTCGTTAAAAAGACTTCTAATTGAAAGAATTATCAATGCATGCAAAACACTATTCAAGAATTGCTTATTTACTATTCATACTTTGTTAATCGCTCATAGTTCCCACAACCCTAGTTGTGGGGTTTAGTTACCCATAATCATATGAACACAATTCATTGTTTTAGATGAAAGAATTATGAACTTACGTAAAAAGAATAATAAACGCATAAATTCAACTTGAATTGCAACACCAAAATCTTCGAAACGAACTTTAGGAAATTAATAATTACTAAAGTTGCAAGTTAATCTCCCAAGTCAAGAACTAGAATAGAATAATAATGTCTAACTCCCAAAAAACGAGGTTTACATGCCCTATTTATAGAAAAAAAAAGTCTTAAATTAAAAGGGAAACAAAATAAGAAAAGTTTGTTACAGGCACGCGTCTTTATTCCACGAGACTGACTCACGGATCGTCAATAGATCTATGGTCCGTGAGTCCCTTCTGTCAGCCAGGACTTAGAAAATATATCAACTTCCAAAAATTAGCTTCTCTGAAGCAAACGACAAAACTGCAGTATGGACTGTAGATCGATCTACGATCCGTCAATCCCCTTCCGTAGCTCCACACTTAGAATCTTGAAAATGAGGTGTTGGAACCCTCGTAGTCTCAATCTACGGATCAATAGTATGGTTCGTAGATTAATCTACGGACTGTCAATGGTCACCGTGGTTCCACACTTGGTCAAACTTCCCTGATTTGCCTTCCATTCCTTGGCTTCTGATCTACGACCACCATCTATAGAGCGTCAATGGACCTACGGTCTATAGATTACCTCTGTATATTCCCTTTTCTACATTTCTTTCAGCTGTCTCTTTAATTCCGTGCCTAAACATCTTTCCTGCAAAATATGATAAAAACACATAAAAACCAATATAAAAAGGCCCTAGACACACACAACTTGTAAGTGAAATGTATTAGAAATACCATAAACTCGCGGTATATCATCTATCCATCGGGACCAACCGACTCCATAGCTAAGGTCTTTATGGACGTTCATGAATAATTTTGAGAAAATGGCATCGAAATCTGGATCACCCAAATATCCATGGACTTTAGCACATGAAAATTGACAAAATGAGGGATTTTCCTACTCTGGGCTTGTTTGACCTTGAATATGGGCCGGTTTACACGTCGGGACCAACCGGCTCCATAGCTTAGGTCTTGAAGAATGTCCATGAAAAATTTTAGCAAAAATAACGTTGGAAATCTGGATCACCAAAAGATCCATGGACTATAAGCACAAGAAAATTGGCAAAACGGGAGGTTTACTTGCTCCAGTGATTGTTTGACCTTGAAAATGGGCCAGTTTTCCCGTCGGGACAAACCGGCTCCATATCTAAGGTCTTGATGGAAGTCAATAAAAAATTTTAGCAAAAATGACGTCAGAAATCCAGATCACCAAAAGATCCATGGCCTATAGCACACAAAAATTGGAAAAACGTGGGGTTTAACAACTCCGGGTCCCCTTTGACCTTGACAATGGGCCGATTTGCCTATCATGACCAACCAAAGCAATAGTCAGGGTATTGACGGAGGTCCACAAAAAATTTTGGTATAAATGACGTCAAAAATCTGGATGACAAAAAGATCCAAGGACTATAGCACATGAAAATTGGTAAAATCGGGGGTTTACCACCTCAGGGGATCGTTTGCCCTTAAAAATGGGTCGTTTTTCCCATCGGGAGTAACCGGATCCATAGCAAAGGTCTTGACTAACGTCCACGAGAAATTATGGCAAAAATGACATCAGAAATCCAAATCACCAAAAGATCAATGGACTATAGGACACGAAAATTGGCAAAACGGGGGGTTTACCTGCTGCGAAGTTTGTTTGACTTTGAAAATGGGCCAATTTTCCCATCGGGACACACCGACTGCATAGCAAACGTCTTGACAGACGTCCACGAAAAATATCGGTAAAATTCATGTCAAAAATTTGGATCTCCAAAAGATACATGGACTAGAGCACATGAAAATTGGCAAAACGGGGGGTCTACACAATTCGAAGCTCGTTCGACCTTGAAAATGGGCCGTTTTTCCCATCGGGACCATCCGACTCTATAGCTAAGGTATTGACAGACGTCCACAAAAACATTCAGCAAAAATGATGTCGGAAATCCTGATTGCCAAAAGATCCATGGACTGTAGCACACTAAAATCAAAAAACATGGTGTTAACCCGCTCCGGGAATCTTTTGACCTTGAAAATGGGTTGGTTGTCCCATCAAGGCCAACCGGCTCCAAAGCTAAGGTCTTGACGAATGTCCAAGAAACTTTTTGGCAAAAATGTCTTCAAAAATCTGGATCACCCAAAATATCCATGGACTATAGCACATGAAAATCGGTAAAATGGGAGGTTTAACCTCTCCGGGGTTTGTTTGACCTTAAAAATGGGCTGGTTTTCCCGTCGAGACCAATCGACTCCATAGAAAAGGTCTTGATAAATGTCAACAAAATTTTTTGGCAAAACTGACATTGAAAATCTGGATCACCAAAAGATCCATGGACTATAGCACACAAAAATTAGCAAAATTAGGGGTTTACCTGCTGAGGGACTAGTTTAACCGTGAAAATAAGCCAATTTTTCCATCGAAACTAACCAGCTCCATAGATTCTTAACGGATGTCCACAAAAAAATTTGGCAAAACTGAAGTCGAAAAACTGGATCACCAAAAGATCCATGGACTATAGAATACAAAAATCAGCAAACCGGGGGGTTTACCTACTCCGAGTATCATTTGACCATGAAAATGGGCCGGTTTACCCATTTGGACCAACCGACTACATAGCTAAGGTCTTGATGGACGTCCATGAAAAATTTTGGCAAACGTCAAAAATCTTGTTCACTAAAAGATGCATTAACTATAGCATACAAAATCGGCAAAACAGGGTGTTTACCCATTTCGGGGCTCGTTTGACCTTGAAAATGGGCCAGTTTACCCATCTTGACCAACTAACTCCATACCTAAGGTCTTGATGGACGTCCATGAAATGATTTAGCAAAAATGACGTCAAAAATCTAGATTACAAAAAGATCCATGGACTATAGAACACAAAAATCAGCAAAACGAGGGGTTTATCTGCTCCGGGGCTTGTTTGACCTTGAAAATGGGTCAATTTTCCCATTGGGACCAATCGGCTCCATAACTAAGGTCTTGACGGACGTCCACAAATTTTTTTGGCAAAAATGGCGTCGAAAATCTGGATCACCAAAAGATCCATGAACTATAGCACATGAAAATTGGCAGAACAGGGAGTTTACCCAATTTGGTGAATGTTGAACATAGAAAATAGCCGATTTAACCATCGGGACCAACCGGATCCATAGCTAAGGTATGGACAGACGTGCACAAAAAAATTTAGCAAAAATGATGTCAAAAATCTGGATGACCAAAGGATCCACGGAGTAGCACACAATAATCAACAAAATGGGGCATTTACATGTTCTGGGGATCTGTTGACCTTGAAAATGGCCCGGCTTGCCCATCGGGACCAATCGGCTCCAAAACTAAGGTCTTGACAAACATCCATGAAAAAATTCGACAAAAACTACGTCAGAAATTTGTATCATCAAAACATCCATGGACTATAGCACACGAAAATTAGCAAAACGGGGGCTTACATACTGCGGGGTTTGTTTGGCCATGAAAATAGGTCGGTCTGCCCGTCGGGACCAACAAGCTCCATAGAAAAGGTCTTGATGGACGTCCACAATTTTTTTTTGCAAAAATGGCATAGGAAATCTACATCACCAAAAGATCCATGGACTACATAGCACACGAAAATCGGCAAAACAGAGGGTTTACCCGCTCCGTGGATCATTTGACCATGAAAATGGACTGGTTTACCCGTCTGGACCAATTGGCTCCATAGCTAAGGCCTTAACGGACGTCCATAAAAATTTTTAGTAAAAATGATGTCAGAAATTTGGATCACCAAATGATCGATGGACTATAGTACATAAAAATTGATAAAATTAGGGGTTTACCCGCTCCGGGGATCATTTGACCATGAAAATGGATTGGTTTGCCCATCTGGACCAACTAGCTCCATAACTAAGGCTTTAATGGACGTCCATGAAAAATTTCAGCAAAAATGATGTCAGAAATCTGGATCACCAAAAGATCTATGGACTATAGCACCCGAAAATAGACAAAATGAGAGGTTTACCCACTCTGGGCTTGTTTAACCTTAAAAATGGACCGATTTGCCCGTCGAGACCAATCGGCTCCATAGCTTAGGTCTTGAAGAATGTCCACGAAAATTTTTGGAAAAAATTACATCGGAAATCTGGATCACCAAAAGATCCATGGACTATAGCACACGAAAATTGGCAAAACGAGGGGTTTACCCGCTCCGGTGATTGTTTGACCTTCAAAATAGGTCAATTTTCTAGTCGAGACCAATCGGCTCCATAACTAAGGTTTTGAAGGACGTCCATGAAATATTTCGGCAAAACTAACATTGGAAATCTAGATCACCAAAAGATTCATTGACTATAGCACACAAAAATTGGAAAAACTGGGATTACCTGCTCTGGGGATCGTTTGACCTTGAAAATGGGATGGTTTCCCTTCGAGACCAATCGACTCCATTTCTAAGGTCTTGACGGACGTCCACAAAAATGTTCAGCAAAAATGACGTTGGAAATCTAGATCACCAAAAGATCCATGGACTATATAGCACACAAAAATTGGCAAAACAGGGGGTTTACCCGGTTCGGGGTTTGTTTTACCTTGTAAAAGGGTTGGTTTGGCCACAGAAGCAATCGGCTCTATAGTTAAGGTCTTGACGGATGTCCACAAAAAATTTGGCAACAATAACAATGGAAATCTGGATCACCAAAAGATATCTCCATGGACTTATAGTACACAAAATTTGGAAAAACGGGGGGTTTACCCACTCAGGGGCTCCTTTTACCTTAACAATGGGCTGGTTTACATGTCTAGACCAATCGACTCCATCCCTAAGGTTTTGACAGACTTCCATGAAATATTTCGGCAAAAATGACATCGAAAATCTGGATGACCAAAAGATCGATGGACTAGCACACAAAAATTAGCAAACCGGGGGGGTTTACCCGCTCTGGGGCTCTTTTGACCTTGCAAATGGGCCAGTTTTCCCGTTAGGACAACTGGCTCCATAGATAAGTTCTTGACAAACGTCCATGAAAAATTTTGGCAAAAATGACGCCGTAAATCTGGATGACCCAAAGATCCAAGGACTATAGCACACGAAAATTAAGAAAATGAGGGGTTTACCCGTTCTAGGGCTCTTTTGACCTTAAACATGGGGCAGTTTTCCCATCGGGACTAACCCGCTCCACAGATAAGTTCTTGACGAATGTCCACAAAAAATTTTGCCAAAACTAACGTCTGAAATCTGGATCACCAAAGATGCATGGACTATAGCACATGAAAATCGATAAAATGAGGATTTTAAATGCTCCAGGGGTCATTTGACCTAAAAAATGGGCTAGTTTTCCCATCGGGACCAATCGATTACATGGCTAAGGTCTTGACAGACGTCCACAAAAATTTTTGGCAAAAATGACGTTGGAAATCTAGATCACCAAAAGATCCATGGACTATAGCACACAAAAATTGGCAAAACAGGGAGGATTACCCGCTCCAGGGATTGTTTGATCTTGAAAATGGGGTGCTTTGCCCATCAGAAGTAACCGGATCTATACCTAAGGTCTTCTCGGACGTCCATAATTTTTTTTTGCAAAAATGACATTGAAAATACGGATTACTAAAAGATACATGGACTATACCACACAAAAATTAGCAAAACGGGGGGTTTAGCCACTCCGGGGAATGTTTGACCTTGAAAACAGGCGGACTTACCCATCGAAAGTAATCGCCTCCATACCTAAGGTCTTGATGGACATCCACAAAAAGTTTTGGCAAAAATGACGTCGAACATTCAAATAACCAAAGGATCCATGCACTATAGCACTGGAAAATAGGAAAAACGAGGGGTTCACCTACTCGAGCCTCGTTTCCCCTTGAAAATGGGCCGGTTTACCCATCATGACCAACCAACTCCATAGCTACGGTCTTGATAGATGTCCATGAAAACTTTTAGCAAAAATGAAGTCGGAAATCTGGATCACCAAAAGATCCATGGACTATAGCAGACGAAAATAGGCAAAATGGGTGGTTTACCAGCTTCAGGACTCATTTCATCTTGAAAATGGTCTGGTTTGCCCGTCAGAACCAACCCACTCCATAGCTAAGGTTTTGACGGATGTCCATGAAAATTTTGGCAAAAGTGGCATCGAAAATCTAGATCACCAAAATATTCATGGACTATAGCACATAAAAATTGAAAAAATAGGGGGTTTACACACTCCACGGATCCTTTAACCTTGACAATGGGCCGATTTTCCTGTCAACACCAACCGGTTCCATACCTAAGGTTTTGATCGACTTCCATGAAAAGTTTTGGCAAAAATGACGTCGAAAATCTGGATGACCAAAAGATCCATGGACTATAGTACAAAAATCAGTAAAATGGGGGGTTTACCTGTTACGGGAATCGTTTAACCTTGAAAATGGGCCGGTTTACCCGTCGAGACCAACCAGCTCAAAACCTAAGGTCTTGACAAACGTCGATACTAAATTTTGGCAAAAATGACATTGGAAATCTAGATCACCAAAAGACCCATGGACTATAGCACATGAAAATCAGCAAAATAAGGGGTTTACCCGCTTCGAGGATCATTTGACCTTGAAAATAGGCCAATTTTCCCTTCGGGGCCAAATAGATCCATAGATAAGGTCACGAAAAATTACACAAAAATGACATCAGAAATCTAGATCACCAAAAGATTCATGGACTATAGCATACGAAAATCAGCAAAACAGGGGTTTACCCGATCCGGGCCTCATTTGACCATGGAAATGGGCCAATTTACCCATTTGGACCAACCGGCTCCATAGCTAAGGTCTTGATAGATGTCCACAAAATATTTCAGCAAAGATGACATCAAAAATTGGGATCACCAAAAGATCCATGGACTATTGCACACGAAAATCAACAAAACATGGGGTTTACCTACTACATTGATCATTTGACCTTGAAAATGGGCCGGTTTGCCCATCGGGACCAACCAGCTCATAGCTAAGGTCTTGACTGAAGTCCATGAAAAATTTCAGTAAAAATGACGTCGAAAACCTGAATCACCAATAGTTCCACGGTCTATAGCACACAAAAATTGGCAAAACGTGGGGTTTACCCTCTCTGGGTATCCTTTGACCTTGACAATAGGCTGGTCTGCATGTCAAGACCAACTGGATCTCCAAAAGATCCATGGACTATAACACAAGAAAAAAGACAAAACAAGGGGTTTACATGCTTCAAAGCTTGTTTGACCTTGAAAATAGGGCGGTTTTCCTATCAGGACCATTCGTCTTCATAGCTAAGGTCTTGATGGACGTCCACAAAAAATTTTGGCAAAAATGTCAACGAAAATCCTGATCGCCCAAAGATCCATAGACTCTAGCACACAAAAATTGGGCTGGTTTCCCCATCAGGACCAATCGATTCCATAGCTAAGGTCTTGATGGATGTCCACAAAAATTAGAGCTTCACATGCATGTTAGTAGTTGATAAACTTGTATAAATGTTTGAAAATGAGTTTATAGGTGCATGAAATTAGTTAAATTTGAAGTCAAATGCCAAAGAGACGTTCAAGATGTTCGAAAACTAGTCGTTTGTGTGCTAGTGTGTTCTAGTGTGTCTTGCATGTTTTTATGTGTCATATGAAGTCTAAAATCAGTGGTGGTGACCCTACTATCCTAATAGGCATATTTAGGGTCCCAGCATCCAGGTACGACTCTCCAAGGACCACCTTAAGGGTCCTTGGAGAGGACCCAAACGTTGGCATAAAAGGCTGCCTAGGCAGTGTGTTTGGCAATCTTGTTTGATGCCCAGGGTACCACCTCGTCAGGCCATTGATGCCCCGTCAAAAGGAAGCATAGCTCCACACTTAGTTGTGGGAGCTTAGCCACCTAATGTTGAGCCTCTATCCCAAACAATGACCTACCAGGATGGTCCGTCAATGGTGGCCATCATTTGATGCCCTGTTTCACTGCAAAGTTTCGGCCAAGTGAGGGGTGAATTGGTAAATTCACCCCTCATTCTAATTAGACCCTAAATGACTATTTCACCTATTCTTGGGTATTCTAAGTTAGTTAAAACTTTTTAACCTAGAATTAGACCTCATTATTCCAATTGAACCTTCCCTCTAAAATAAATTCTCTCTCTAGAACTCTATGGAAGACATTGATGAAGCTTCAAGCTAGGGGATAGGTTTCTACTGATTTCTCTTTCAAATTCCTAAGGAAATTAATCACAAAGGTATGGGAATTTTATCTTTGATTCTCCTTTCAATCAAAGAGCCAAATCAAAGTGATTTCAATGTTTTTCATAAACACTAAAAACCCCAATTTCAATTCTAATCTTGGGTTCTTGCATGAAAGTATTTCAAATGATGATTTA
Organism: Solanum commersonii; assembly: GCA_029007595.1. Taxonomy (NCBI): domain Eukaryota; kingdom Viridiplantae; phylum Streptophyta; class Magnoliopsida; order Solanales; family Solanaceae; genus Solanum; species Solanum commersonii. Next base: position 1,031,125 of record JAJTWQ010000129.1, on the reverse strand, counting down.
TGTTAATATTCATGGTTTTAAGATCAAAAACTCCACGAACCCTTGCATAATTTGAAATCCTATTTTTTTTGTCTAAAGTGGGTCTATTGATTATGAGCTAATAATGTGATATTAATGTGTCAATTTTTATGGGCCATTGATTTATCTATTGCTATATATTGAATTATGAGGAATTGATGGTCAATTGTGTTATATTGGACGTTGCCCTTGAATGGGCAATTGTGACCCCAGGTTTATGATGATGATGAAGTTGTGAATTGATTATTGATTCTAGTATTTTATATATGTGTTGTAGATATTAGAATTGTGAGGTTTCATCCCTCTGAAAGTGGGGAGGTGTTTACTTTATAAGCATGTTGTGATCATGGTCTTGTAGGCATGATGATTGTTGTTTTGAGTAATGTTGATTATGTGAAGGTAATGTGATATGATGTGAATTTGTGTATGGTCTAATAGTATGAAAGGTGACCTTGTGTAGAGACTTTATGTGTTATGCTTGGTTGTTTTTAGCTTTGAATGATTTATAATGAAGGTGAGGTTAGGATAGACTATGTTTACCTACTCTCACACCTAGTGAAGAATGAATGGAAGAATGTGTGAATGAATGAAAAGAATGGGAGTTAATGCTAATGAATGAAAGTTGGGTCTAATGTAAGGATAGTCTCATAAAGTACTCCTGTAAATGAATGGGGTTCCTACATGAAAGGTTTTCTCATCTTTGAATCCAAGAGCTTCCTTAATGAATGAATGTGGGTTAGGATGACTAATCCTTCGTAAGTTGAGATGAGACTACTTAGTAGCAATCCTTATCCCTAAATGAATGAATGTTGGGCTAGGATGGGTACTCCTTCGTGAGTTGAGATGAGAGTACTTAGTAGCAATCCTTATCTCTAAATGAATGAATGAAATCATTGTCCAAACTCCCTGGGGGAGTAATTTCTAGCACCAAGAGGATATGAAGATGGGTGGATACTCCTTCGTTAGTTCAGATGTGAGTATTTAGTAGCAACCCTTAAGATGGGTGCTCCATCATGAGTTGAGATGAGAGCACTTAGAAGCAATCCTTCTATCCCTTAACTATATGCCCACATAGGACTAGCTAGTGGTCTCTACCACGTAAAGGCTAAAAGAATGACCCTACCTTAGGCAAGTGGGAATCCCTCATCCAGTAAGGGTTACTGTCGGGATTCCATGTCAAGCTCCATGGTCTATGTCGGTTAAGGCTCTTCCCCTACATTAATGAATGAATGAACTAGGGTCTCTTATGGGTTTACTACTTAGGATAGTTGGTGTAATGGGACATCATCTAGACATTTAAGGGATATCTTGGTATGTCTTAGTAACGATAATGAATGAATGAGTCTTATTGGGCTAATTAATGAAAGTGTTGGTCTTTGACCATGCTAATGTGAAAGTGAGTCATAATGAATTGAATTTAAGTGCTTATGTTGAATTGAATATATGTGATAATCTTATGTCATTAATGAATGAAGTTGTCTAAATACATTAAGTTGAATGAACGATTTATGTTGAGATGTGAATGGAGCTTGTCTTGTGTAGCCTTATGGGTCACTTGGGTGTGGTATGGAGAGGTAGTATGGGCTTCCTCACCATGTCTTACTTAGGTGAGTCTTGGGATGACATTTGATGAGTGTTCTAGTTTTATGAAGCGACTTGTTGGCTTATGTGCTTATATGTCTTATCTGATTAATTGGTAAAGGTTGAGGTATGCATGGTAAGTGCACTTTGTGTGACCTTAAGGTGGTGCCTTAGTGTGGGTGATGGTATGGGACGTTGCCTATACATTGCACAAAGGTATTGCTTAAGGGTACTTAAGGTGGAGGTCCAAGGATAGAAAGTAAAGGTGAATGGGTTATGTATGTTGATGATGTATTGTGAAGCATATGACTTTGTATTGTTGGTTTTGGATTGTAAGGTGCCTATTAAGCTAATGTTCATGAGATTTTATCAAAATGACATGAAAGCATAACTTCCAAACAAATGTCCTTTTTAGCATGTTTTTCATATCCTCATACTTAGTACGAGGAGTGCAAGGTGACCAAGCTCCTTTAGGTGGACAAGAGAATGTGGTTCCGGTGGTTCCCCCGGATATTACTAATGGGGAGATTAGAGAGGCTTTTCTCTCCCTGGCCCGTGCCATGACTACTCAAGCAAATAGAGATGTGAGGCCTAGGGTGAATGATATTGAGAGTACCGTGGCCTCAAGGTTAAGGGATTTCACAAGGATGAACCCTTCTACCTTCTTTGGTTCTAAAGTAGATGAGGACCCACAAAACTTTATAGATGAGGTGTTTAAGATTGTGGATGCAATGGGAGTGACTCCTAGGGAGAAGGCAGAGTTGGCTTCCTACCAACTCAAGGATGTAGCTCAAGTATGGTTTGAGCAATGGAGGGATGAGAGACCCATAGGGGTTGACCCAATAGAATGGGGAGTGTTTAAGACGGCCTTTCTTGATAGGTTTTATCCCCTACAGTTGAGGGAACAAAAGTTGGTTGAGTTCATGAACCTACGTCAAGGGAATATGAGTGTGAAGGAATATTCTCTCAAGTTTACCCAACTCTCTAAGTATGCTCCTACCTTGGTAGCAAATTCTAGGGCTAGAATGAATAAGTTTGTGATGGGGATTTCCGGTTTGGTTGAAGAAGAGTGTCGTACGACCATGCTCCATCATGATATGTATATCTCTAGGCTTATGGTTTATGCTCAACAACTTGAGGAGACAAAGCTTAGAAGGATGAATAGAGATATGAAAAGGGCTAGGCCGGATGAACAAAACCAATCCAGGTCTAAGAAGAGGTTCTATAACCAAGATTCTTCAATGGTCAACAATGATAGGGTGTCTAACCCTAAACCTCGAAGAGGGAATGGAGGTGGTTCTACTTTTGAGAGGCCTAGGTGTGCTACTTGTGGAAAGCAACATTTGGAAAAGTGTCTTGCCTATACGGATGGATGCTTTGGATGTGGGAGTAAGGGTCATAAGATGAGAGATGGATCTTTAAAAAATGTGGAATTATAAAGAGAAATAACTTACAAACAACTGACGTTTATTGATAAACTCCAAACATTGCAAAATAGAAACAGCGAAATGGATTACAATAGAGAGAGAGAGAGAGAGAGGTTTTCAGAATATTGGAAATTTTCTGATGCCCCTTAATGAAAAGCTAATGCCCCTTTTATAGGAGAAATGGGAGATTGCCTTTATATCTTAGGCATACAAATGGACGGCTAAGATGTTGCCGACAATAAAAGGGGTCCTACTAAAAGATAGTGGAAACATCATGCTTTACTTCTTTTGTCGGAAATGGTTGAGTGGGAATCTTCTTTTCATAAAGTAGAGATAATGGAAATGTCTTTTCCAAAAGTATTTTGTCTTGTAGCTTCTCATTAGATGCTAATTTAGAATAGTGAAATGCCACTATATGGAAAAATAATTCCGGCTTTGCCTCTATTTTTCCACAAGGGTCTTTTTCCTATTCATAATTAGGCTCCATGTAGCCAAGGCTAAACCTTTAGGATTACACATATCGCCATTATCTTCACTACTGCTTTCTGTGGAAGCAGCGTCTTCAATCATCTTCATGATTTGATCTTCATCATAATCATCTAGGTTATCCATTGCTTCTTTCAATTTTTGTTTAAGAGCTGCTTTGGATAATTTCTTGGAAGAAGATCTCGCCTTCTCTTGAACCTTAGCATTTGGTTGTCTGGGAACCCAACCTTTAACTTGGATTTGTTTGTACAAATGTTGAATACGTTCTACATTAATCTTGGAGAAGTTCCAAGTAATAATATAAGATATTCGTTTTTGAATATAAAATTTGCATAATTTAATATGCTCTGGTAGCGTAGAAATTCCTTCTTTGGTTTGGAATTCTTCAAACCTGTTGAGTAATTGTTGTGGAAGAATTTTCTCAATTCCTCCAAATAAGTTCCACCATTCATAAAACCATCTGGGAATGGTAGCCTTAGTAATATTCAAACTATACTTCACGAACCAAGTGTGCCTTGGCCTCAAATAAAGAAAGTTCATCCAAGCTGCCTTATAATCATACCAATTATAAGTCTGAGGTCTGTCAGTCATTGTCAATGCAATAGGGGTATGTAGATGATCCACAAACCATTCAAAAGGATCCAAGATTTTCTTGAAAGTAAATCTCGAGTATTGAATATAGTTATTAGCATCTCTGGAATGCTCAATTTCTATAGAATCTGTGTCTATAAGAATTGCTTCATAAAATCTTCTAGTTTTTAATGGATTTTCAGTATCCACATAATTGAAATCTGTGTAGCAAGGTTTTATTAAAGTACCTAGGTTAATACTTTCATATTCCTTGTTGAGGGCCATTAATGGGAATGCTTGTGAGACAATGAATTCAAAAGATTCTTCTTTTGGATTGGTCTTGGTAGGGATAGTTTTGGTTAACTCAGGGTTAATCGCTTAGGCAAAAGATTCAGGTGTCTTCATAGCATAACTGGCTTTGGTTTGGACAGAACTAGAAGATGCTTCCTGAACTGGAGGTTTTGTTCGCCTGAGATTGATCAACTTTGGTTGGGGTGGACAAAGAAGCTTTGGAAGCTTTGGTTGAGTAGGGCTAGGTAGCTTTGGAAAATCAGCTAATGCTATGAATTTGTTTTGAAAGGCTAGTTCAGGCCTTAATGAAGGTTCAGCTTTTGCTGGAGTAAGTGGGGGAGGAACAAATGGTCTAGCCATTTTTGCTTTTAGGAGGTTGCCATCTCCTTTAGAAGGAGTGATTGGTCTAAACGGCCTCATGTTTACCCTGCAAAAATTCACGGGTTAGAAAATCAGGTAGAGAATTGTTTTCTCCTTTAATAAATTCAATTTCAAAATCAAAACTAGATAGTAGAGCTTGCCATCTAGCAAAGATTTGTTTTGAAACAAGATTTTTAACATCTTTCTGTAAAATCTCTTTGGCAGATTTACAATCTACGCTTAACAAAAATTCTTTATTAATAAGATCATCTTGAAATTTTTTGATACATAGCACGATAGATAAAACTTCTTTTTTAACAGTAGAGTAATTTTTTTGTGCGGAATTCCAGATCCCGGATGTGAAACGGACTAATTGCTCTGTAGTTTCAAGATCTACTTTTTGTTTAAGAATTCCTCCATATCCTGCATCAGATGCATCAGTTTCGACAATCATAAAAGCATCTGGGTTAGGGATTCCTAGGCAAGGAATGGTTTGTACAAGAGCTTTGACTTGGATGACTGCTTGGGTTTGTTCAGTACTCCAAGGGACTGGATTTTTTCTAAGTCTCTTATACAATGGTTCACAAGTTTGTCTGACTTTTGGAATAAAATCAGCTATATAATTTAGACTTCCTAAGAACCTCTGAAGTTGGGTTTTGTCAGGAATTTCATTAGGGAATTTAGAAGAGAACTCTATGGCTCTGCAAATAGGTTTATAAGTGCCTTGATAAAGGTCATGACCTAGAAACCTGATGGTGGTTTGAAATAGTACCATTTTTTTAGCGCTGACAACTAAACCATTATTCTAAATAACTTTGAAGAAAGTGTTGAGATGTTTGAAATGGGAATCAATATTCTCTGAAAATATTAACACATCATCAATATAAACAATTGACATATAAGAGTAATCATTGAATATGGAATTCATGAAATTCTGGAATTCAGAGGGGGAATTCTTGAGCCCAAAAGGCATTACATTCCATTCATATTGTCCGAATGGAACATTGAAAGCAGTTTTATATTTGTCTTTTTCTGAAATCTGAATTTGCCAGAACCCTGACTTCATATCAAACTTGCTATAGATATTGGCTTTAAAAGTCCTTTTCAAAAGGTATCGTTTGTTAGGTATGGGATACCTGATCCATTTCAAAATGGAGTTTAAAGGCTTGTAATTGATTACAAGTCTTGGTGCTCCTCTTTCTTTCTCTACGTTTTTGTTAACGTAGAAAACAGAGCAACTCCAAGGGGATTTAGAAATCCTAATAATCTTATTTTTTAAAAGAGTATCAATCTCCTTTTTACAAAATTCCATCATTTCATGATTCATCTGAATAGGTCTTGCCTTAGTGGAAATAGCATGTTCATTAAATCCTTCAATGTATGGTAAATCTACAATATGTTTTTTACGTTCCCAAAAAGCATTAGGAAAATCAGAACATATTTCTTTTTCAAATTTCTCCTGAAGATTAGCTATTTTAGTAACTATCTCCGGGGTTTTTAAAATCTGTTCGATTTTCTTAACACGAATTTCATCTTTCAAAAGGGTGATATGTTGTGAAAGGTTATTAATTCTGAAAATAGTGTTTTCTCTGACAAAATTACTTTCATCTTGTGAAAGAGTTTTAACAAAAGGAAAATGTAAATCTTTTCCTAGAATAGTAGTAGTGATACCATCAAGGTCAGTAAAATAAGGTTTTATCTGAGTGATAAAAGGTATTCCAAGAATGATATCTTCATTGATATCCTCAGTAATAACAAAATCATTAGTTAGACAAACGCCATTATTGCAAATATGGGCTTTAGAAAGCTTATAATTTATTTTCAAAAGTTCTCATGTAGCGGAGTATAGTTTTGAAGTACTTTTTTGTAAATACTTGATTGGGACAATACCTTTTACAATGCAATTCCTATCTGCACCGCTGTCAAGCAAAGCAATTTTGTAAATAACAAAATGTTTACTAACGACTATTTTTATAGGTATATGATGACTCTGAGGTCTGATAGAAGAAATTATCGTTACTCCTGGTGCTGTAGAAGTAGAAGTGTCATTACCTGTATTGGTAACAAAAGGTTCACCTAGGTGATCATTATTGATATTGGAGAGGTCAATACCAATGTTATCATCAAGGTCTTTGTGGGAAGAACTCTGGTTAGACTCAATGTCTTGGAAAGTAGTTCTCTTAGGAACTTGACTGGTGAGTATGTCAGTTTCAACAATAGAAAGTCGAGATTTAATATTCCTAATCTCTTCTTTGAGAATAAAAACCTCATGACGAAGATCTGAAATAGAAGGTTCAGAATGGTTATCTGAGTGATTCATGATTTGTTTCATACTGAAAGGTTCAATTATCGGACGGGTTTTGGGTTTGTCCGTATTGAGAAGAAGATTTTTGAGCTCTAGGAGAAAACAGTTCCTAGCCTCATTATCATTAATGTGTTGGATGACATCGAACAAAGCTTCTTTTGAATGGTTAGAAAGTACTCGAATTTGAGGTGTACTATCACAGTACAGAAAGCTTCAGTGCAAGTGCAATCTTTACCTGATTGGCTAACATCTAAATCATAATCAAGATCAATGTCTTCGTCATCACTGTATTCATCAGATGTACCTGAAGATTTAGAGAATGGTTCGTCAAGAATAGCAAGAACTTTACCTTTGGTTTCTTCATCGATATTAAGAAGATTAATTTTCTTCTTCTTGGTTTTGGAACGACATTCATTGGCTTTATGACCAGTCACACCACAAGTCCAACATACGTCTACTTTAGCATCATTAGGTCTCTTGGACCTAGACTTCTTTTTCTTAGGCCTGGTAGAATCATCTCTTCTTCGAGATTTCTTCCTATGGGATTTTTCCTTTTTGTCTTTCTTGATTTTATCTGGTGGAGTGATAAAACCAAAATCTCTGCAGAAACTTCCAAGTTCCTTTCTAGAAGAAGATTGTTCTTTCTTGAGCTGATGTTTGAGCTTAATATCTGTGCAAAGCTCAAGGGCTACGACATTGACGGTGCTTACCAAATCACCATAAGTAAGATTGCCGTAGGGAATATTACCATTATTGCGATCTTGGATTTTCGTCCTTACTTTATCTGCAACGAGAGAGGGTAGACCACTGATGAAGCGTTCTTTCCAGAAATCCAAATTGCAATCTGGGCGAATCATAACCTTACTGAGAAAGGCATGTTTGTAATGGATAAAGTTGTCTAGATTTGGACAACTTAGATTGCTTAGAAGTTGGAGACTCCTGTCTTGGAACAATTTTGGTGCTCCAATAAAGTGTTTGGCAATGTGGTAAAGTAAAGTAGCACAAGCATCTTCCCTCGTGACATTAGAGGTAGTTTGTGTATTACCTTCCATCTTTACAACTGTCTCTGTTGCAGTGGCGTTAATAATAAGATGTTTGATCTCATCAGTGCAATAGTTATCCCACCAGTGTTTCAACATCCCTGTGAAACCTGCAATGATCATGTTAGCAGCATCTCTGTCTGCCGATCCTCGCATCTTGTATGCAGTTATAGCAACACCCATTTCATGGAGTTTATTGTAAACTTGGTGTTCAGCTAAGCCATCAATATTCCATTCAGTGATGCTCCTTCCTTCGTGAGAGAAAGTGGATAAGAAAGGCATTTTCCTCATAGTGTAAGTCTGGGAAAGAAGGCTTGTTATGGTAGTTCTTCATATTGTGAAAACGACTACTAGCAAGCTTTTGGAGAAGGTTGGATTTCTTTTGGGATTTGGGATTGGATTCTTCTTGGAGGATAGTAACCTTATTTGGTGTTTTATCTTCTTTTACAGAGATGTTGAAGTTGTTAAGTTTAGCATTGATTTTCTCAATGATGTTTCCGGTTACTTCAAAAGTATCAGAAAGTTTTGGGAATTTTTCTTTGGAAAATTCAGGGATTTTGAATCCTGGATAGGTTTCGATATTATGGCTGGAAGAAGTAGAAGCCGGGGTTGGTCTTCCACTGAGGCTGGGTTTAATATCTTCTATTTGTCTAGAGATAATATGAAGGATTTGGTTGGAGTAATTGTTCTGTTCAACTACTCGGTCAATGTCTGCAGATGTGAGTAATCCACCTGTCTTATCACTTTTCTCTTTGAAAGGAGAAGCTTTGATTACAGTACCTGCAATAGGAATGTTAATTCCTTCTAGAGGAGGGGTGATAGATTCAACGACTTTATTAGAAGCTGTGTACCATTTGTTAATGATAACCTGTAATGACTCAGTACAATTTTCAATTCTACCAGTCATTTCAAACCATTTGAAGAATTCAATTTCACAACCAATTCTTCTCATGTCCTTCATCCATAAATCTCTAAAGGATTCTCTTTGCTTTAGAGTATAAGAAGAAACATACCATTTTCTCTTTACTTGGTTGTCAAGATGAGTCCATTGTTCCTGCAAAACATTTGGATTAGGTTCAAAGACCCTATTTACCTTATGCATTCCTAACCAAGATGGCTTTTCCTTAGGAGGTTCCATTTCACTTGCGGTAGGGCTGCCTGGAATATCTTGGTAAAATACTTTGGGTATGTTGCCTGAAAAGTCTACTCCTGTGACTTTACCTTTACTGTTGTCAGCAACAGAAATATCATCCTCATCTACTTCCTCTGGGATTTTTTAAGAAGAAGGTGGTCTGGGAACGGGTCTTGAAGGACACGAAGTAGAAGGGGACCAAGACAACCTTCAATTCGAAGAAGATATTCTTGATGGATTGTCTAAGAATTTGAGTTCTATAGACCCATCTGGAAATTGAATGACCCTTTCGATCTAAGATCGTTCAGAGTGTGAAGCAAAGGGTTGGGCTATGTTTTCAAAATGCCAATCATTACTGGAGAGTATATCTTTCCATTGTAAAGTACGGGGAACAAAGATAGAACTATGTTCATGGTTGGCTTCCATAAGCATAGTCTCACGTCTTATACTCGTATGACGGGCCTTTGGAGCAAGGTGGGTTTTAATGAGACGATAATAAACTTGGTAAATAATAGCTATTTCACGAGTATTGATTTTGCTGTTCAAGTTTTTGGTTTTAACATTGAGGGTCAAAGAATCCATGACATTAGGATCATTAATGTCGACAGAGAAGTTAGGATAACAATTAAAGTAAACTGGCCCATCAGCAAGATTACTCTGCAAAACTCCTAACATAGAGTCATCAAAATTCAAAAACCTGTCATCTCTAAGGATGACACAAATAGAAATATCAAGGCCTTTTCTAAAGAGAGGCTTAACTGCAACTTGTACTAAACCAATATGCAAATAATTGTAATCAGATTTTAACGATTTATATCATTATCTTTAAGGAGATGAATAATTTCTAAAGAATTATTAATAGCAATAGTAGATTCACAAGTCTTAATATTACGGCGAGTAAGACAACTAAAATTACCTAAGTGGTAAATCTTTTTAAAAGGCTCTTCTGGTATGCTCTAGTTTTGTAAATCATTTTCTAATTTAGCAATCTTTGTAGATTGCGAAGATAAGTTTATACTATTTAAAATATTTTGATTATTTTCCATAGGATAAAAATACCACGTAAAGGACTTACAGAACAATTTTTTTCTTAATAAGCATAGAAATAATAAACAACATGCTAGCAAGTATATAAAGAATATTAGAATGCATATCAAAGATCCAAATAGAGTTTCTAAGGGAGGTTCTCTTGGTTTTACAACAGTTCTTTTCCTAGAGTCATCTTAGCTACGGGACCACCATCAAACAGGTCTAAACGCCCTCCTGGCTACAGTGACCTTACAGAATACGGCTGACCAACGTATGCTCCGGATATTAATCGGATACCTCATACACTTAGGAAAGAACGAATACCTCACACCAGTTAAAGAAACAATATATAGAAGCATGATAAGTATGATAATAGACAATATATACAAACATCATGTCGAAATTATTAAAATACTATATTAAAATAATTTTGCCATGCCTTAGACAGTATATGTATTTAGCTGCTCATAATACTAAATACGTATACTGCCAACATGGCTCTAATACCTTAAAAAGGGGAGTGTTTAAGACGACCTTTCTTGATAGGTTTTACCCCCTACAGTTGAGGGAACAAAAGTTGGTTGAGTTCATGAACCTACGTTAAGGGAATATGAGTGTGAAGGAATATTCTCTCAAGTTTACCCAACTCTCTAAGTCTGTTCCTACCTTGGTAGCAAATTCTAGGGCTAGAATGAATAAGTTTGTGATGGGGATTTTTGGTTTGGTTGAAGAAGAGTGTCGTACGACCATGCTCCATCATGATATGTATATCTCTAGGGTTATGGTTTATGCTCAACAACTTGAGGAGACAAAGCTTACAAGGATGAATAGAGATATGAAGAGGGCTAGGCCGGATGAACAAAACCAATCCAGGTCTAAGAAGAGGTTCTATAACCAAGATTCTTCAATGGTCAACAATGATAGGGTGTCTAACCCTAAACCTCGAAGAGGGAATAGAGGTGGTTCTACTTTTGAGAGGCCTAGGTGTGCTACTTGTGGAAAGCAACATTTGGGAAAGTGTCTTGCCTATACAGATGGATGCTTTGGATGTGGGAGTAAGGGTCATAAGATAAGAGATTGCCCTACACTTAAGGCAAAAGGGAAAGAGACCAATCAAGTTGCTCATGATGGCCCGAATCCAAATGCTCGTAAGAGAAGCCGTTTCTATATGCTTCAAGCTAAGGATAAGGCAACAAATGAAGGTAAGTAAATTTCTTTGTTGTTTGATGGTAACCTTAGATTGGTTTACCCCAAATGGGGGATGATGAGTTGAGTAGAAAGGTTGTTGATATCCTTATCTTTTCCTTCTATTCTAATTCAAGCTTGAAACAAAGAATTCTTAGTAGCATGTTGCATGTCGGAGTCTTATGTGTATTGAGTTTCCATATTCTCATTATGATGTGCATATTTTAGTTGAATTCTTGTTTAAATAAATAAATGATTTTTCATGATTATTTCCCTCATGATTTATAAGCATTTATGTAGAATTGTTTAAATTGCTCCATGAGATGCCTGGTTGAGCATGCCTTGATGCGATCTTGATGTTGCATGATTATGCTTTTGAGAGAAATTGTATGGTGAGCCTATAATTGTTGTAATGAGCATGATATGCTATGGAGAAGAAAGTTCCTCTAAAGAAATGAGAAATGGTAAAGTTTTGTGCATATTGAGTCGTAGATGTTATTCCTACTTCCTTGAATTGCATGAAAGTCTTGTTCTAATGCTTTTATGCGGAGTTGATGTTTCCTCCTTGATGTGTGCCGTAATAATGATATTACATTCTTGTTGTGGGCTGCTAGTCCTAGAGTCTTTACTCTATAATGTTCAAAGTGTCATTCGAGGACGAATGTTCCCAAGTGAGGGATATTGTAACACCCCTCATAATGAAATAGGATAATTAGAGCTTCACATGTGTGTTAGTAGTTGATAAACTTGTATAAATATTTGAAAATGGGTTTATAGGTCAGTTTAGTTGAGTTTGAAGTCAAACGTCAAAGACGTTCAAAAACTAGTCGTTTGTGTGCTAGTGTGTTCTAGTGTGTCTTGCATGTTTTTATGTGTTGTATGATGTCTAAAATTAGTGGTGGTGACCCTACTATCCTAATAGGCATGTTTAGGGTCCCAACGTCCAGGTACGACTCCCCAAGGACCACCTTAAAGGTCCTTGGAGAGGACCTAAACGTTGGCATAAAAGGCTGCCTAGGCAGTGTGTTTGGCAATCTTGTTTGACGCCCAGGGTGACGCCTCATCAGGCCATTGACTCCCTGTCAAAAGGGGGCGTAGCTCCACACTTAGTTGTGGATGCTTAACCCCAAAATGTTGACCCTCTATCGCAAACAACGACCTACCAGGACGGTCCGTCAATGCATTAGCCGTCTGTCAATGGTTGCCGTTGTTTGATGCCCAGTTTCACTGCCAAGTTTCGGCCAAGTGAGGGGTGAATTGGTAAATTCACCCAACGTTCTAATTAGACCCCTAGACGACTATTTCACCTATTCTTGGGTATTTTAAGTTAGTTAAAACTCTTTAACCTAGAATTAGACCTCATTATTCCAACTAACCTTCCCTCTAAAATAAATTCTCTCTCTAGTACTCCATGGAAGACATTGATGAAGCTTCAAGCTAGGGGATGGGTTCCTACTGAATTCTCCTTCAAATTACTAAGGAAATTAATCACAAAGGTATGGGGATTTTATATTTGATTTTCCATTCAATCAAAGAGCCAAATCAAAGTTATTTCAATGTTTTTCATAAACACTAAAAACCCCAACTTCAATTCTAAGCTTGGGTTCTTGCATGAAAGTATTTCCAATGATGATTTACGTTAATATTGATGGTTTTAAGATCAAAAACTCCATGAACCCTTGCATAGCTTGAAATCCTAATTTTTGGGTCTAAAGTGGGTCTATTGATTATGAGCTAATAATGTGATATTAATGTGTAGATTGTTATGGGCTATTGATTTATGTATTGTACGATATTGAATTATGAGGAATTGATGGTCAATTGTGTTATATAGGAAGTTGTGAATAGATTATTGATTCTAGTATTATATATATATATATATATATATATATATATATATATATATATGTTGTAAATGTTAGAATTGTGAGGTTTGATCACTTTGAAAGTGGGGATCATGGCCTTGTAGGCAAAGTTTGATGATTGTTGTTTTGAGTAATGTTTATTATGTAAAGGTAATATGATATGATGTGAATTTGTGTATGGTCTAAGAGTATGAAAGGTGACCTTGTGTAGAGACTTTATGTGTTATGCTTGGTTGTTGTCTTCTTTGAATGACTTATAATGAAGGTGAGGTTAGGATAGACTATGTTTACCTACTCTCACACCTAGTGAAGAATGAATGGAAGAATGTGAGAATGAATGAAAAGAATGGGAGTTAATGCTAATGATTGAAAGTTGGGTCTGTTGTAAGGATAGTCTCATAAAGTACTCCTTTAAATGAATGGGGTTCTTGGATTAAAGTTTTTCTCATCTTTGAATCCAAGAGCTTCCCTAATGAATGAATGTGGGTTAGGATGAGTACTCCTTCGTGAGTTGAGATGAGAGTACTTAGTAGTAAACCTTATCCCTAAATGAATGAATGTTGGGCTAGGATGGGTACTCCTTCGTTAGTTGAGATGTGAGTATTTAGAAGGAACCCTTAAGATGGGTGCTCCTTCGTGAGTTGAGATGAGAGTACTTAGAAGCAATCCTTCTATCCCTTAACTATGTGCCCACATAGGTCTAGCTAGTGGTCTTTACAATGTAAAGGCTAAAAGAATGACCCTACCTTAGGCAAGTGGGGATCCCTCATTCGGTAAGGGTTACTACCGGGATTCCATGTCAAGCTCTATGGTCTATGTCGGTTAAGGTTCTTCCCCCACATTAATGAATGAATGAACTAGGGTCTGTTAAGGGTGTACTACTTAGGATAGGTGGTGAAATGGGACATCATCTAGACATTTAAGGGAGATCTTGGTGTGTCTTAGTAATGATAGTGAATAAATGAGTCTTATTGGGCTACTTAATGAAAGTGTTGGTCTTTAAGCATGCTAATGTGAAATTGAGTCATAATGAATTGAATGTAAGTGCTTATGTTGAATTGAATGTATATGATGATCTTATGTCATTAATGAATGAAGTTGTCTAAATGTATTAAGTTGAATGAACTATTTATGTTGAGATGTGAATGGAGCTTGTCTTGTGTAGCTTTAAGGATCACTTAGGTGTGGTATGGAGAGGTAGTATGGGCTGCCTCACCATGTCTTAGTTAGGTGAGTCTTGGGATGACATTTGATGAGTGTTTAAGTTTTATGAAGTGACTTGTTGGCTTATGTGCTTATATGTGTTATGTGATTAATTGGTGAAGGTTGAGGTATGCATGGTAAGTGCACTTTATGTGACCTTAAGGTGGTGCCTTAGTGTGGGTGATGGTATGGGACGTTGCCTATACATTGCACAAAGGTATTGCTTAATGGTTACTTAAGGTGGAGGTCCAAGGCAAGAAGGTAAAGGTAAATGGGTTATGTATGTTTATGATGTATTGTGAAGCATATTACTTTGTATTGTTGGTTCTGGCTTGTAAGGTGCCTATTAAGTTGATGTTCATGAGATTTTATCAAAATTGCATGAAAGCCTAACTTCCAAACAAATGTTCTTTTTAGCATGTTTTGCATATCCTTATACTTAGTACGTGTGTTGTACTAACCCCTTTCTTCTATTTTACTACAAGTATAGGTTGTGGTAACTAGGAGGAGATTGTGCTTTGGAGTTGTTAGGATTGCTTCACTCTTCCAAGTCTTTGGTATGTCCTCAATATTTGAGGACTATGTTTAGAAGTTTCTTAGTCATTGTAATAGACACTTAAGTTTCATTTCATTTGTAAAGGGCCACGTCCCTTAGTACGTTTTAAGTTCTTGTCTAAGATTGGCAAAAGAGACTTAGTAGTTCCGCTTGCGTATTGATGTTTTCAAATGTTGATGACTCTTGAAGTTTTATGGTTTTATTGAATAAAAGTTTTAAATTCTTAGTGATTTTTATGAACTATGCGATGAATGAATGTTAAAGCTTGTAAAAGACATCCGAGAGGTTGAATATACATGTAACGGCTAGGGGGTGCTCTAGGGTCATTACAATGATATCGGCATCTAGAATTACCAAAAGATCCATAGACTATAAAACACGAAAATTTGTAAAACGGGGGGTTTACCCGCTCCAGGGATAGTTTGCCTTAAAAATGGGTCGGTTTACCCGTCGGGACCAACCGACTCTATCGCAAAGGTCTTGACGGACGTCCATAAAAAATTATGGCAAAAATGACGTCGAAAATATGAATCACCAAAAGATCCATGGACTATAGCACACGAAAATTGGCAAAATAAGGTGATTATCTGATACGGGGTTTGTTTGACCTTGAAAATGGGCTGGTTTGCCCATCGGGACCAATTGGCTCCATAGCGAAGGTCTTGCGTCCACAAAAAATTTTGACAAAAATGACATCGGGAATCTAGATATCCAAAAGATCCATGGACTATAATACACGAAAATTGGTAAAATGGGGGGTTTACACGATTCAGAGCTCGTTTGACTTTGAAAATGAGACAGTTTTCCCATCGGGACCATCAAGCTCCATGGTTAAGGTCTTGATGGACGTCCACAAAAAACTTCGGCAAAAATGATGCCGGAAATCCTTATCGCCAAAAGATCCATGGACTGTAGCACCCAAAAATCAGAAAAATGGGGTGTTTACCCACTCCGGGGATCATTTGACCTTGAAAATGGGCTGGTTTTCCAATCAGGACCAACTGGTTCCATAGTTAAGGTCTTGACAGATGTCCACAAAAAAAAATTGGCAAAAATGACATCGGAAATCTGAATCACCCAAAAGATTCATGGACTATAGCACATAAAAATTGGTAAAATTAGGGGTTTACCGACTCCAAGGTTTGTTTAACCTTAAACTGGACCAATTTGCCTATCGAGACCAACCGACTCCATAGCAAAGGTCTTGACGAACGTCCATAAAATATTTTGAGAAAAATGACATCGAATAGCTGGATAACCTAAAGATCCATGGACTATAGCACATGAAAATTGGCAAACAAGGGGTTTACCTGCTGCGGGGCTTGTTTGACCTTGAAATTAGGATAGTTTTCCTGTCAGGACTAACCAGCTCCATAGATAAGTTATTGACGGACGTCCACAAAAAAATTTGGCAAAAATGACGTCAAAAATTTGGATCACCAAAAGATCCATGGACTATAGCACACAAAAATCAGCAAAACAGGAGGTTTACCTACTTCAGGGATCCTTTAACCTTGAAAATAGGCCGGTTTTCACATCTTGATCTACCATCTCCATACCTAAGGTCTTGACGAACGTCCGCAAAAAGGTTTAGCAAAAATAACGTTGGAAATCTGGATCACCAAAAGATCCATGGACTATAACACACGACAACCAGCAAATCGGGGGGTTTACTCGCTCCGAGGCTTATTTGACCTTGAAAATGGGTTGTTTTTCCCGTCGGGACCAACCGATTCCATAACTAAGTTCTTGACAGATGTCCAAAAAAGTTTTTGGCAAAAATGACATCAGAAATCTGGATCACCAAAAGATCCATGGACTATAATCACACGAAAATTTGCAAAACAAGGGGTTTACCAGCTCCGAGGTTTGTTTTACCTTGAAAATGGGTTGGTTTCCCCATCAGAAGCAACTAGCTCTATAGCTAGGTCTTAACAAATGTCCACAAAAATTTTGGTAAAAATGACATTGGAAATTTGGATCACCAAAAGATGCATGAACTATAGCACACAAAAGTTGAAAAAACGGTGGGTTTACCCACTCCAGGGATCCGTTTACCTTGACAATGGGCCGGTTTTCCTGTCGGGACTAACTGGCTACAGAGATAAGTTTCTTGACGTACGTCCATGAAAAACTTTAGAAAAAATGGCGTCTGAAATCCGGATGACCCAAAGATCCATGGACTATAGCACACAAAAATCGGCAAAATAGGGGGTTTACCCGCTCTGGGGGACTTTTGACTTTGAAAATGGCCCAGTTTTCCCATTGAGATTAACCGGCTCCATAGATAATTTCTTGATGGACGTCCATGAAAAAATTCGGCAAAATTAACGTCAGAAATCTAAATCACCAAAAGATCCATGGATTATAGCACACGAAAATTGGCAAAACGGGGGGTTCACTTGCTGCGGGGCTCATTTGACCTTGAAAATGGGGCAGTTTTCTCATCGGGTCTAACCGGCTCCATAGATGAGTTCTTAAAGGACGTCCATGAAAAAATTTGGCCATAATGACGTCGAAAATCTAGATCACCAAAAGATCCATGCACTATGCACACGAAAATCAGAAAAATGGGGGTTTACCTGCTCCGATGATCATTTAACCTTGAATATGGGCCTGTTTGCTTGTCTTGATCAACCAGCTCCATACCGAAGGTCTTGATGGATGTCCACAAAAAGGTTTAACAAAAATAACGTTGGAAATCCGGATCACCAAAAGATCCATGGACTATAGCACACGAAAACCAGGAAAATGGGGGGTTTACCCGCTTCGGGGCTTATTTGACCTTGAAAATTTGTTGGTTTTCTCGTCGAGATCAACCGGCTCCATAGATCAGTTTTTTACGAACGTCCACAAATTTTTTTGGCAAAAATGACGTCAGAAATCTGGATCACCAAAAGATCCATGGACTATAGCACACAAAAATTGGCAAAACAGGGGGTTTACCCGCTCTAGGGTTTGTTTTACCATGAAAATGGGTTGGTTTCCCCATCAGAAGCAATCGACTCTATATCTAAGGTCTTAATGGATCTCTAGAAAAATTTTGGCAAAAATGACAATGGAAATCTGGATCACCAGAAGATCCATGGACTATGCACACGAAAATTGGCAAAATAAGGTGATTATCTGATACGGGGTTTGTTTGACCTTGAAAATGGGCTGGTTTGCCCATCGGGACCAATTGGCTCCATAGCAAAGGTCTTCCGTCCACAAAAAATTTTGACAAAAATGACATCGGGAATCTCGATATCCAAAAGAACCATGGACTATAACACACGAAAATTGGTAAAATGGGGGGTTTACACGATTCAGAGCTCGTTTGACCTTGAAAATGAGACAGTTTTCCCATCGGGACCGTCAAGATACATAGTTAAGGTCTTGATGGACGTCCACAAAAAACTTCAGCAAAAATGACATCGAAAATATTGATCGCCAAAAGATCCATGGACTGTAGCACCCAAAAATCAGAAAAATAGGGTGTTTACCCACTCCAGGGATCATTTGACCTTGAAAATGGGCTGGTTTCCCAATCAGGACCAACTGGTTCCATAGTTAAGGTCTTGCAGATGTCCACAAAAAATTTCAGCAAAAATGACATCGGAAATCCGAATCACCCAAAAGATCCATGAACTATAACACACGAAAATTGGTAAAATAAGCGATTTCCCCACTCCAATGTTCTTTTAACCTTAAACTGGACCGATTTGCCTATCAGGACCAACCGACTCCATAGTAAAGGTCTTGACGAACGTCCATAAAAAATTTTGAGAAAAATGACATCGAATATCTGCATAACCTAAAGATCTATGGATTATAGCACATAAAAATTGGCAAACAGGGGGTTTACCTGCTACAGGGCTTGTTTGACCTTGAAATTAGGATAGTTTTCCCGTCGGAACTAACCAGCTCCATAGATAAGTTATCGACGAACATCCACGAAAAAATCTAGCAAAAATGACGTAAAAAATTTGGATCACCAAAAGATCTATGGACTATAGCACACGAAAATCAGCAAAACGGGGGGTTTACCTGCTTCAGGGATCCTCTAACCTTGAAAATGGGCCAATTTTCCCATCTTGACCTACCAGCTCCATACCTAAGGTATTGACGAACGTCCGCAAAAAGGTTTAGCAAAAATAATGTTAGAAATCTGGATCACCAAAAGATCCAAGGACTATAGCACACGACAACCAGCAAAATGGGGAGTTTACCCGCTCCGGGGCTTATTTGACCTTGAATATGGATTGGTTTTCCCGTCAGGACCAACCGATTCCATAGCTAAGTTCTTGACGGATGTCCAAAAAAGTTTTTGGCAAAAATGACATCAGAAATCTGGATCACCAAAAGATCCATGGACTATATAGCACACGAAAATTTGCAAAACAGGGGGTTTACCAGCTCCGAGGTTTGTTTTACCTTGAAAATGGGTTGGTTTCCCCATCAGAAGCAACCAGCTCTATAGCTAGGTCTTGACGAATATCCAAAAAAATTTTGGTAAAAATGACATTGGAAATTTGGATCACCAAAAGATGCATGAACTATAGCACACACAAATTGAAAAAACGGTGGGTTTACCTACTCTGTGGATCCTTTTACCTTGACAATGGGCCGGTTTTCCTGTCAGGACTAACTGGCTACATAGATAAATTTCTTGACGGACGTCCATGAAAAACTTTAGAAAAAATGGCGTCTGAAATCCGGATGACCCAAAGATCCATGGACTATAGCACACGAAAATCAGCAAAATAGGGGGTTTACCCGCTCTGGGGGACTTTTGACCTTGAAAATGGCCCAGTTTTCCCATTGAGATTAACCGGCTCCATAGATAATTTCTTGATGGACGTCCATGAAAAAATTCGGCAAAATTAAAGTCAAAAATCTAAATCACCAAAAGATCCATGGACTATAGCACACGAAAATTAGCAAAACGGGGGGTTCACTTGCTGCGGGGCTCATTTGACCTTGAAAATGGGGCAGTTTTCTCATCGGGTCTAACCGGCTCCATAGATAGGTTCTTAAAGGACGTCCATGAAAAAATTTGGCCATAATGACGTCGAAAATCTAGATCACCAAAAGATCCATGCACTATGCACACGAAAATCAGAAAAATGGGGGGTTTACCTGCTCCGATGATCATTTAACCTTGAATATGGGCCTGTTTGCCTGTCTTGATCAACCAGCTCCATACCGAAGGTCTTGATGGATGTCCACAAAAAGGTTTAACAAAAATAACATTGGAAATCCGGATCACCAAAAGATCCACGGACTATAGCACACGAAAACCAGGAAAATGGGGGGTTTACTCGCTTCGGGGCTTATTTGACCTTGAAAATGGGTTGGTTTTCCCATCGAGATCAACTGGTTCCTTAGATCAGTTTTTTACGGACGTCCACAAATTTTTTTGGCAAAAATGACGTCAGAAATCTGGATCACCAAAAGATCCATGGACTATAACACACGAAAATTGGTAAAACATGGGGTTTACCCGCTCCGAGGTTTGTTTTACCTTGAAAATGGGTTGGTTTCCCCATCAGAAGAAACCGACTCTATATCTAAGGTTTTAATGGATCTCTACAAAAAATTTGGCAAAAATGACAATGGAAATCTGGATCACCAAAAGATCCATGGACTATGCACACAAAAATTGAAAAAATAGTGGGTTTACCCACTTCGAGGATCCTTTTACCTTGACAATGGGCCGGTTTGCCTGTCGGGACTAACTGGCTCCATAGATAAGTTCTTGACGGACGTGCACAAAAAATTTCAGCAAAAAGGACGTGGAAAATCTAGATGACCCAAAGATCCATGGACTATAGCACACAAAAATAGGCAAAACGGGGGTTTTACCCGCTCTGGGGCACTTTTAACCTTGAAAATGGGACAGTTTTCCTGTCGGGACTAACCGACTCCATAAATAAGTTCTTGATGGACGTCCACGAAAAACTTTGGCAAAACTAACGTCAGAAATCTAGATCACCAAAAGATCCATGGACCCGGGGTCCCTTTGACCTTGACAATGGGCCGGTTTGCATGTCGAGACCAACCGGATCCATAACTACGGTCTTGACGGATTTTCATTAAAAAATTTGGCAAAAATGACGTTGAAAATCTGGATGACCAAAAGATCCATGGACTAGCACACAAAAATCGGCAAAATGGGGGTTTACCCACTCCAATGATCATTTGACCTTGAAAATGTGCCGGTTTCCCCGTCTGGACCAATCGGTTCCAAAACTAATGTCTTGACAAACGTCCATTAAATTTTTTGACAAAACCTACATCGGAAATTTGAATCTTTAAAAGATCCATGGTATAGCACACAAAAATTGGCAAAATGAGGGTTTTTGTTTGACCTTGAAAATGGACCAATTTGTTCGTCGGGCCCAACCGGCTCCATAACTTAAGTCTTGATGAATGTCCACAAAAATATTTGGTAAAAACGACATCAAAAATCTACATCACCAAAATATTCATGGACTATAGCACACAAAAATTAGCAAAACGGGGGGTTTACTTGCTACGGGGTTTGTTTGCCCTTGAAAATGGGCCGGTTTGCCCATCGGGACCAACCAACTTCGTAGCTAAGTCTTGACAAACGTCCACGAAAAATTTCTTCAAAAATGACATCGAAAATTTGGATCACCAAATGATCCATGGACTATAGCACATGAAAATCAATAAAATAAGGGGTTTACCCGCTCCGGGGATCATTTGACCATGAAAATGGGCCAGTTAGCCCGTCTGGACCAATCAGCTCCATAGCTAAAGTCTTAACAGGCAAACCGACCCATTGTCAAGGTTATTGAAAATGGGCCGATTTGTCCATCAAGACCTTAACTATGGAGTTGGTTGGTCCGGACTGGCAAACAAGGTAAAACGATCCCCTGAAAGTAAACCCCTCGTTTTATCGACATTCATGTGCTATAGTCTATAGATCTTTTGGTGATCTGAATTTTTGATATCATTTTGGCCAAAATTTTCGTGGAAGTCCTTCAAAAACTTATCTATGGGTCTGGTTGATCCCGACAGGTAAACTAACCCATTTTGAAGGTCAAAAGAACCCCGGAGAACATAAACCCCCCCCCCCCATTTTACTGATTTTCGTATGCTATAGTGATCCGGATTTCCACCATCATTTTTGTCAAAGTATTTTGTGGACGTCCATCAAAACCTCAACTATGGAGCCGATTGATCCAGACGGGTAAATCGGCCCATTTTCATTGTCAAATGACGGAGCGGGTAAACCCCCCATTTTGTCGATTTTCATGTGCTGTAGAACGTGGATATTTTGGTAATCCAGATTTTCGACGTCTTTTAGCTAAAAAAATTCCTGGTCGTCAGTCAAAAACTTAGTTATGTATCCGATTTGTCCTGATGGGTAAACCGGCCATTTTCTATGTGAAACTATCCCCGGATTGTGTAAACCCCATGTTTTGCCAATTTTCGTGTGGTATAGTCCATGGAACTTTTGGTGATTCAAATTTCCGACGTCATTTTTGCCAAAAAAATTTGTGGACGTCCGTCAAGACACTAGCTATAGAGTCGGTTGGTCCCGACGGGTAAACCAGCCCATTTTCAAGGTCAAACGAGCCTCGAAGCGGTAATTCCCCCATTTTGCCGATTTTTGTGTGCTATAGTCCATGGATTTTTTGGTGATTTCCAACTTCATTTTTGCTGAAACTTTTCGTGGACATCTGTCAATACCTTAGCTATGGAGTCGGTTGGTCCCAATGGGTAAACCACCCCATTTACAAGGTCAAACGAGCCCCAAAGAGGGTAAACCCCCCGTTTTGTAGATTTTCTTGTCCAATAGTCCATGTATCTTTTGGTGATTGCTTATTTTCGTGTTCTATAGTCCATGGATCTTTTGGTGATTTAGATTTTTGATGTTTTTTTTTGCCAAACATTTTTGTAAGCGTCCGACAAGACCTTAGCTTTGGAGCCAATTGGTCTAGACAAGTAAAGCATCCCATTTTCAAAGTCAAAGGAGCACCGGAGCGGGTTAACCCCCCGATTTGCCAATTTTAATGTGCTATATAATCCATGGATTTTTTGGTGATTTTCAACTTCATTTTTGCTAAAATTTTCCGTGGACATCCGTCAAGACCTTAGCTATCGAGCTGGTTGGTCTCGACGGGTAAACCGGCTAATTTTCAAGGTGAAACGATCCCTGGAGCGGGAAAACACCCCATTTTGCCAATTTTCGTGTGCTATATTCCATGGATCTTTTTGTGCTCCGTATTTCTAACATCACTTTTGCTGAATTTTTTTGTGGACGTCCATCATGACCTTTGTTATGGAGCCAGTTGACCCCAACGGGTAAACCGACCCATTTTAAAAGTCAATCGAGCCCGGAGCGGGTAAACCTCTCATTTTATCAATTTTTGAGTGTTATAGTCCATGGATCTTTTGGGTGATTCGGATTTTCGATGTCATTTTTGCCAAAATATTTCGTGCACATCCGTACAGACCTTATCTAAGGAGCCGGTTGGTCCCGATTGGAAAACCGACATATTTTCAAGGTCAAATAAGCCCTGGAGCGGGTAAACCCCCCATTTTACCGATTTTCGTGAGCTATAGTCCATGGATCTTTTGGTAATCCAGATTTCCAACATCTTTTTGCCGATATTTTTCATGGACGCCTATCAAGACCTTAGCTATTGATCCGGTTGGTCTCGACGGTTAAATCATCCATTTTTTATGTGAAACGATCCCCAGATCGGGTAAACCACCTGTTTTACCAATTTTTGTGTGCTTTATTCCATGGATCTTTTGGTGATTCTGCTTTCCGACATCATTTTTGCCAAAAAAAATTCTGGACGTCCGTCATGATCTTAGATATGGAGTCGGTTGTTCCCGATGGGAAAACCGACCCATTTTCAAGGTCAAACAAGCCTCAGAGCGGGTAAACCTCTATTTTGCTAATTTTCGTGTGCTATAGTCCATGGATCTTTTGGTGATCCGAATATCAGACGTGATTTTTGCAAAACTTTTTCCTGGACGTCCGTCAAGACCTTAGATTTGGAGTCGGTTGGTCCCGACAGGTAAACTAGCCCATTTTGTAGGTCAAACCAGCCGTGAATCGGGTAAAACCCCCATTTTGCCAATTTTCGTTAGCTATAGTCCATGGTTTTTATAGTGATTTCTGACTTCATTTTTATCAAAAATATTTGTGCACATCCTTCAAGAATTTTGCGATGTAGCCAATTGGTCCAAACGGAAAAATCGGACCATTTTTAAGGTCAAACGAGCCCCGAAGCGGGTAAACCCCCCAGTTTTGCCAATTTTTGTCGGCTATAATCCATAGATCTTTCGGTGATCCAGATTTCTGACATCATTTTTGCCGAAATTTTTCGTGGACTTCCTTCAAGACCATAGCTTTTGAGTCGGTTGGTCCCGATAGGAAAATTGGCTCATTTTCATGTCAAATGAGCCTCGAAGTGGGTAGACCCCCCGTTTTGCCAATTTTCGTGTGCTATAATCCATGTATCTCTTGGTGATCTGGATTTCCGATGTCATTTTTGCCAAAATATTTTGTGGATGTCCATCAAGACCTTAGCTAAGGAGCCGGTTGGTCTAAACGGGTAAACTGGCTCATTTTCATGGTCAAATGAACCCCAAAGTGGGTAAACCCCCCATTTTGCTGATTTTCATCTGCTATAATAGTCAATGGATATTTTGGTAATCCAAATTTCTGATGTTTTTTTTGCTGTATTTTTTCATGGACGTTGATCAAAACCTTAGCTATGGATTCGGTTGGTCCCAATGGGTAAACCGATAATTTTCTATGTCAGACGATCCCTGAATCGGGTAAACCCCTTGTTTCACTAATTTTCGTGTTCTATAATCCATGAATCTTTTGGTGATCCGGATTTTCGATGTTATTTATGCCAAATATTTTCATGGACGTCCATCAAGAACTTAGCTATGGAGTCGATTTGTCCAGACGGGCAAACCGGCCCAAATTCATGGTCAAACGATGACCAGAGAGGGTAACCCCCCATTTTGCTTATTTTCGTGTGATATAGTCCATGGATCTTTTGGCAATCCAAATTTCCAATGTCTTTTTTCTGAATTTTTTTGTGGACGTCTGTCAAGACCTTAGCTATGGATCTGGTTGGTCCTAATGGGTAAACATGCCATTTTCTATGTGAAATGAGATCGGATCGGGTAAACCCCTTGTTTTGCCAATTTTCGTATGCTATAGTCCATAGATATTTTGGTGATTCAGATTTCTGACATCATTTTTGTCAAAATATTTTATGGACATCCATCTAGACCTTAGCTATGGAGTTGGTTAGTCCTTAAGGGATAACCGATCCATTTTCAAGGTCATACAATCCCCGAAGCAAGTAAACCCCCCCACTTTTGCTGATTTTCGTCCTCTATAATCCATGGATCTTTTGGTGATCTAGATTTTCGATGTCATTTTTGCTAAACTTTTTCGTTGACATCCGTCAAGACCTTAGCTTTAGAGCTGGTTGCTCCCGACATGTAAACCAGAACATTTTCAAGGTCAAACAATCCCCGGAGCGGGTAAACCCCCTGTTTTGCCGATTTTTGTGTGCTTTAATCCATGGATCTTTTGGTAATCTAGATTTGCAACGACTTTTTATCGATATTTTTTGTGGACGTCCATCAAAACCTTAGCTATGGAGCCGGTTGGTCCCGACGAGTAAGCCGGCCATTTTCTATGTGAAACAATCCCCGAATTAGGTAAACTCCCTATTTTGCCAATTTTCGTGTGCTATAGTCCATGAATCATTTGGTGAACCAGATTTCCAACAATACTTTTGCCAAAAAAAATTATGGACATCCGCAAGACCTTAGCTATGAAGCTGGTTGTTCCTGATGGGAAAACCGACCCATTTTCAAGGTTAAACAATCCTTGGAGCGGGTAAATCCCTATTTTGCTGATTTTAGTGATTTATAGTCCATGGATCTTTCGGTGATCCAGATTTTTGGCGTGATTTTTGCCAACCTTTTTCGTAGACGTCCGTCAAGACCTTAGCTTTGGGGCCGGTTGGTCCTGACAGGTAAACCAACCCATTTTCAAGGTCAAACGATCCTCGGAGTGGGTAAACCCCCAGTTTGCCGATTTTTGTGTGCTATAGTCCATGTATTTTCTGGTGATTTCCGACATCATTTTTGCTAAAATCTTCCGTGGACGTCCGTCTAGACCTTAGTTATAGAGTTGGTTGGTCCCGACGGGGAAACTGACCCATTTTCAATGTCAAACGATCCCAGAGAGTGTAAACCCCCTGTTTTGCCAATTTGGTGATAGGGATCTCAGAAGTCATTTCTGCCGAAATTTTTTGTGGACATCCGTAAAGACCTTAGCTATGAAGTTGGTTGGTCCAGATGGGGAAACCAGCCCATTTTCAAGATCAAATGATCCCCAGAGCGTGTAAATCCCCCGTTTTGTCGATATTCGTGTGCTATAGTCAATGAATCATTTTGGTGATCCGGATTTCTGACGTCATTTTTGCCAAAAAAAAATTGTGGACATCCGTCAAGACCTTAATTTTGGATCCGGTTGGTCCTGATGGGAAAACCAACCCATTTTCAAGTTCAAACAATCATTGGAGAGGGTAAACCCTCAATTTTGATGAGTTTCGTGTTCTATAGTCTATGGATCTTTTGGTGATCTGGATTTCTGACGTATTTTTTTGGTGAAATTTTTCGTGGATTTTATGGTGATTTTTTACTTTATTTTTGCCTAAATTTTTTGTGCACGTCATTCAAGACCTTTGCTATGTAGTCGATTGGTCTAGACGGGAAAACCATACAATTTTCAAGGTCAAACAAACCCCGGAACTGGTAAACCCCCAAGTTTTGCCAATTTTTGTAGGCTATAATCCACGGATCTTTTGGTGATCCAGATTTTCGATGTATTTTTGCAGAAATTTTTCATCGACGTCCTTCAAGACCATAACTTTTGAGTCGGTTGGTCCCAACGGGAAAACCGGTCCATTTTCAAGGTCAAATGATCCCCGAAGTGGGTAAACCCCCTATTTTGCCAATTTTCGTGTGTTATATAATCCATGTATCTTTTGCTGATTTGGATTTCCGATGTCATTTTTGCCAAAATATTTTGTGGATGTCCGTCAAGACCTTAGCTAAAGAGCCGGTTGGTCCAGACGGGTAAGCCAGCTCATTATCATGGTCAAATTAACCCCGGAGTGGGTAAACCCCCTGTTTTGCTGATTTTTGTGTGCTATAATAGTCAATGGATATTTTAGTAATCCGGATTTCCGACGTCCTTTTGGCTGTAATATTTCATGGACGTCCGTCAAGACCTTAGCTATGGATCCAGTTGGTCCCAATGGGTAAACCAACAATTTTCTATGTCAAATGAGCGCCGGATTGGGTAAACCCCTATTTTGCAAATTTTCGTGTTCTATAGTCCATGGATCTTTTAGTGATCTGGATTTCCGACGTCATTTTTGCCAAAAACTTTCGTGGTTGTCCGTCAAGACCTTAGCTATGGAGCTGATTGGTCTAGACAGGCAAACCAGCCCATATTCATGGTCAAATGACACTCGGAGCAGGTAAACCCCCCATTTTGCCGATTTTTGTGTGATATAGTCCATGGATCTTTTGGCAATCCAGATTTCCAATGTCGTTTTGCTGAAAGATTTTGTGGACGTCCGTCAAGACCTTTGCTATTGATCCGGTTGGTCTCGATGGGTAAACTAGCCATTTTCTATGTGAAACGAGATCGAATCAGGTAAACCCCTTGTTTTGCCAATTCTCGTGTGTTATATAGATATTTTGGTGATCCGAATTTCCGACAACATTTTTGTCAAATAATTTTGTAGACGTCCATCAAGACCTTAGCTATAGAGCCGGTTAGTCCCGATGGGAAAAGACCCATTTTCAAGGTCATATAATACCCGGAGCAAGTAAACCCCCCGTTTTGCTGATTTTCGTCTTTTATAGTCCATGGATCTTTTGTTGATCCGAATTTTCGATGTCATTTTTGCTAAAAAAATTTGTGAACATCCGTCAAGACCTTAGCTTTAGAGTTGGTTGGTCCCGACATGTAAACCAGCCCATTTTCAAGGTCAAACGATCTCCGAAGTGGGTAAAGCCCCCATTTTGCCAATTTTCGTGTGCTATATACCATGGATCTTTTGGTAATCCAGATTTCCAATGTCTTTTTGCCGATATTTTTTGTGGACATTCGTCAATACCTTAACTATGGAGCTGGTTAGTCCCGACGAGTAAACCGGCCATTTTGTATGTGGAACGATCCCTGGATTGGGTAAACCCCCGGTTTTGCCAATTTTCGTGTGCTATATAGTCCATGGATCTTTTGGTGATCCGGATTTTTGACGTTATTTTTGCCAAAAAATTTTGTGGACGTCCGTCAAGACCTTAGTAATGGAGCAGGTTGTTCCTGATGGGAAAACCGATCCATTTTCAAGGTTAAACAATCTCAGGAGCAGGTAAACCCCCTGTTTTGCCAATTTTCGTGTGCTATAGTCCATGGATATTTTGATAATCTGGATTTACGACGTCTTTTTGCCGAAATTTGTCGTGGATATCCGTCAAGACCTTAGCTATGGATCCAATTTTTCCCGATGGGTTAACCGGCCATTTTCTATGTGAAACAATCTCGGATTGGGTAAACGCCCTGTTTTGCCAATTTTCATGTGCTAGTCTATGGATCTTTTGGTAATCCGGACTTTTGACGTCATTTTTGCCAAAAAAATTTGTGGACGTTTGTCAAGACTTTAGCTATGGAGCATGTTGGTCCCGACGGGAAAACCGACCCATTTTTAAGGTGAAACAAACCACAAAGGGTGTACATCCCCCGTTTTACTAATTTTCGTGTTCTATAGACCATGGATCTTTTGGTGATCTGGATTTCCGATGTCATTTTTGCCAAACTTTTCGTGGACGTCCATCAAGACATTAGCTTTGGAGTCGGTTGGTCCTAACGGGTAAACCAACCCATTTTCAAGGTTAAACGAGCCTAGAGCGAGTAAACCAACCATTTTGCTGATTTTCGTGTACATGTCTATTGATTTTTTCGGTGATTTTCGAATTCATTTTTGCAAAATTTTCCATGGACGTCTGTCAAGACCTTAGCTATGGAGCCGGTTGGTACCAACAGGTAAACTACCCTATTTTTGCAAAATTTTCCATGGACGTCCGTCAAGACTTTAGCCTTTGAGCTGATTGGTCCCAATGGGCAAACCAGTCCATTTTCAAAGTCAAATGAGCCCCGAAGTGGATAATCCCTCCATTTTACCGATTTTCATGTGCTATAGTCCATGAATGATTTGGTGACCTAGATTTTGTCAAAAAATTTCGTGGATGTCCATCAAGACATTCTCTATGGAGACGATTGGTCCTGACGGGAAAACTGGCCATTTTAATTGTCAAACAAACCCCAAATTGAGTAAACCCCTCGTTTTGCCAATTTTCGTGTGCTGTTATCCATGAATCTTTTGGTGATCCGGATTTCCGACGTCATTTTTGCCAAAAAAATTCCTGGACGTCCGTCAAGACATTAGTTATAGAGTCGGTTAGTCCCGAAGGAAAAACTTTACCCATTTTCAAGGTCAAACAATCCTCGGAACGGGTAGACCCCTCGTTTTGCCAATTTTTGTGTGCTATATAGTCCATGAATCTTTTGGTGATTCAGATTTCCTACGTCATTTTTTCTAAACCTACTCATGGACGTCCATCAAGACCTTAGCTATGGGGCCGGTTGGTCTTGACAGGAAAACCGGCCTAATTTCAAGGTCAAACGAGCCTCAGAATGCGTAAACCCCCCGTTTTGTTGACTTTCGTCTAGTATAGTCCATGGGTCTTTTGGTGATACGGATTTCTGATGTCATTTTAGCCAAAAAAAATTCGTGGATGTCCTTCAAAAACTTATCTATGGATCCGATTGGTCCTGATGGGTAAACCGGCCTATTTTAAAGGTCAAGAGATACCATGGAGCACGTAAACCCCCCATTTTACCAATTTTTGGATACTATAGTGATCCAGATTTCCACCATCATTTTTGCAAAAAATATTTTGTAGACGTCCGTGAAGACCTAAGCTATGGACCCGATTGTTCCAGACGAGAAAACCGGCCTATTTTCATGGTCAAACGATCCCCAAATCTAGTAAACCCCCCGTTTTGCCGATTTTCGTGTGCCATAGTCCATAGATCTTTTGGTAATTTGGATTTTCGACGTCTTTTTGCCTAAATTTTTTGTGGACGTCCGTCAAGACCTTAATTATGGATCCAATTTTTTCGACTGGTTAACCGGTCATTTTTTATGTGAAACAATCCTCGGATAGGGTAAGCCCCATGTTTTGCCAATTTTCGTGTACTATAGTCCATGGATCTTTTGGTGATCCAGATTTCCAACGTCATTTTTGCCAACCTTTTTCATAGACATCCGTCAAGACCTTAGCTTTAGAGCCGATTAGTCCCGATAGGTAAACCAGCCTATTTTCAAGGTCAAACGATCCGCAGAGCTGGTAAACCCCCCATTTTGCCCATTTTCGTGTGTTATAGTCCATGGATTTCATGGTGATTTACGACTTCATTTTTGCCAAAATTTTCCGAGGACATTCGTGTAGTAGACCTTAGCTATGGAGTTGATTGGTCCCGATGGGTAAATCAACCCATTTTCAAGGTCAAACGAGCCCCGAAGCAGGTAAACCCCACATTTTACCAATTTTAGTGAGCTATATAGTCCATGGATCTTTTGGCGATCCAGATTTACAACGTCATTTTTGCCAAAAAATTTAATGGATGTCCGTCAAAACCATAGATTTGGAGTCGATTAGTCCCGACGGGCAAACCGGCCAATTTTCAAGGTCAAACGAGCCCCAGAGCAGGTAAACTCCCCTATTTTACCAATTTTTGTGGGCCATAATCCATGGATCTTTTGGTGATCCAGATTTCTGACGTCATTATTTCTGAAATATTTTGTGGACGTCCATCAAGACCTTAGTTTTGAGTCGGTTCATCCCGACAGGCAAACCGGCCCATTTTTAAGGTCAAATGACTTTGAAGTGGGTAAACCCCTTGATTTGCCGATTTTTGTGTACTATATCCATGGATATTTTGGTAATCAACATTTTTGACGTCATTTTTGCCAAAGTTTTTTGAGAACATCCGTCAAAACCTTAGCTTTGGAGCTGATTGGTCCCGATTGGAAAACCGGCCCATTTTCAAGGTCAACCAATCTCTGGAGCGTGTAAAACCCCCGTATTGCCAATTTTCGTGTGCTATAGTCCATGGATCTTTTGGTGATCGAGATTTCCGATGTCAATTTTGCTGAAAATTTTTGTAGACGTCCGTGAAGACCTTAGTTATAGATTCGGTTGGTCCCGACAGAGAAACCTTGCCCATTTTCAAGGTCAAACAATCCCCAAAATGGGTAAACCCCTCGTTTTGCCGATTTTTGTGTGCTATATAGTCCATGAATCTTTTGGTGATTCGGATTTCTTACATCATTTTTTCCAAACTTTTTCATGGACGTCCGTCAAGACCTTAGCTATGGAGCCTGATGGTCCTATTCAGACAACCGGCCTATTTTCAATGTCAAACGAGCCCCAAAATAGGTAAATCACCATTTTGTAGACTTTCGTGTGGTATAGTCCATGGGTCTTTTGGTGATCTAGATTTTCGATGTCATTTTGGCCAAAGTTTTTTATGGACGTCCTTCAAAAACTTATCTAAGGATCAGATTGGTCCCAACGGTAAACCAGCCGATTTTAAAGGTCAAAAGATACCCCGAAGCACTAAACCCACCATTTTACCAATTTTTGAATGCTAATAGTGATCCAGATTTCCTCCATCATTTTTGCCGAAATATTTTTTGGACGTCCGTGAAGACCTTAGCTATGGAGCCGGTTGGTCCAGATTGGAAAATCGGCCCATTTTGCATGGTCAAATGATCCCCGAAGCGGGTAAATCCCCCATTTTGTCAATTTTCGAGTGCTATAGTCCATGGATCTTTTGGTAATCTGGATTCCCGACATCTTTTTGCCTAATTTTTTTGTGGACGTCCATCAAGACCTTAGCTATGGATCTGATTTTTCCTGATGGGTTAACCGGCCATTTTCTATGTGAAACAATCCCTGGATCAGGTAAACCCCCCTTTTTGCCAATTTTTGTGTGCTATAATCCATGAATCTTTTGGTGATCCAGATTTCCAACGTCATTTTTGCTAAAAAAATTTGTGAACATCCGTCAAGACCTTATCTATGGAGCAGGTTGGTCCAAATGGGAAAACCGACCCATTTTCAAGGTGAAACAAACCCCAGAGGGTGTACACCCCCCATTTTGCTGATTTTCGTGTTCTATAGACCATGGATCTTTTGGTGATCCAAAATTCCGTCGTCATTTTTGCCAAACTTTTTCGTGGACATCCGTCAAGACCTTAGCCTTGGAGCCGATTGGTCCCGACGGATAAACCTACCCATTTTCAAGGTTAAACAAGCCCCAGAGCGAGTAAACCAATCATTTTGCCAATTTTCGTGTGCAATAATCAATGGATTTTTTTGGTGATTTTCGAATTCATTTTTCCCAAAATTTTCCATGGATGTCTGTCAAGACCTTAACTATGGAGCCATTTGGTATCGACGGGTAAACCACCCCATTTTCAATGTCAAACGAGCCCCAAAAAGTGTAAACCTCCCATTTTGCCAATTTTCGTGTGCTATAGTCCACGAATCTTTTGGTGATCCAGATTTCTGTAGTCATTTTACATGAAATTTTTTGTGGACATCTATCAAAACCTTAGCTATGGAGCCGATTTTTCCCGACAGGCAAATCGGCCCATTTTCAAGGTCAAACGAACCTTGGAGTGGGTAAACCCCCCTATTTTTCTAATTTTCATGGGTTATATTCAATGGTTCTTTTGGTGATCCAAATTTCCGATGTCATTTTTGCTAAAAAATTTCGTTAATGTCCGTCAAGACTTTAGCTTTTGATCTGATTGGTACCGACGGGAAAACCGGCCCACTTTTAAAGTCAAATGAGCCTCGAAGTGGGTAATCCGCCCGTTTTACCAATTTTCATGTGCTATAGTTCATGAATGTTTGGTGATCCAGATTTTCGATGTCATTTTTGCTGATATATTTCGTGGACATCTGTCAAGACCTTAGCTATGGAGCTGGTTGGTCTAGACAAGCAAATCAGCTCATTTTCATGGTCAAATGAACAGCGGAGAGGGTAAACCCCCCATTTTGCCAATTTTTGTGTGTTATAATAGTCCATGGTTCTCTTAGTAATACAAATTTTTGATGTCTTTTTTGCTGAAATTTTTCATGGACATTTGTCAAGACCTTAGTTATGGATCTGGTTGGTCACAATGGTTAAACCGACCATTTTCTATGTCAAATGAACTCCGAATTGGCTAAACCCTCTATTTTGCCAGTGATCCGGATGTCCGACGTCATTTTTGCCAAAAAATTTTGTGGACATATGTCAAGACCTTAGCTATGGAGCCGGTTGGTCTCGATGGGAAAACTGACCTATTTTCAAGGTCAAACAATTCTTGGAGTGGGTAAAGCCCCCATTTTGCTAATTTTCATGTGCTATAGTCTATGGACCTTTTATTGATTCAGATTTCCGATGTCATTTTTGCTAAACCTTTTCGTGGACGTATGTAAAGACCATATCTATAGAGTTGGTTGGTCCCGATGGGGAAACCGGCCCATTTTCAAGGTCAAACGATCCCGGAGAGTGTAAACCCCCCATTTTGACAATTTTTGTGTGCTATAGTCCATGGATCTTTTGGTGATCTGGATTTTCGATGTCATTTTTGCCAAAAATTTCATGGACATACGTAAAGACCTTAGCTATGGAGCCGGTTGGTCCAGATGGGGAAACCATCCCATTTTCAAGATCAAATGATCCCCAGAGCGTGTAAACCCCCCCATTTTGCCAGTATTCGTGTGCTATAGTCCATGGATCTTTTGGTGATCCAGATTTCTGACGTCAGTTTCGCGAAAAAAATTTGTGGACGTTCGTCAAGACCTTTATTATGGATCCGATTGATCCCGATGGGAAAACCGATCCATTTTCAAGGTCAAACAATCCTTGGAGCAGGTAAACCCTCCATTTTGCTGATTTTCGTGTTCTATAGTCCATAGATCTTTTGGTGATCCAGATTTCCAACGTATTTTTTTGCCAAAATTTTTTGTGGACGTCTATCAAGACCTTAGCTTTTGAGCTGGTTGGTCCTAACAGGTAAACCAACCCATTTTCAAGGTCAAACGAGCCCCGGAGCGGTTAAAACCCCCATTTTGCCAATTTTTGTTAGCTATAGTCCATGGATTTTATGTTGATTTCTGACTTTACTTTTGCCAAAAAAAATTGTGCACGTCCTTCAAGGCCTTTTCTATGTAGCTGATTAGTCTAAACAGGAAAATCGAACCATTTTCAAGGTCAAACGAACCCCGGAGCGGGTAAAACCCCTAGTTTTGCCAATTTTCGTGGGCTATAATCCATGGATCTTTTGATGATCCAAAATTTCGACGTCATTTTTGCTGAAATTTTTCTTGGATGTTCTTCAAGACCATAGCTTTTGAGCCGGTTTGTCCCGACGGGCAAACCGGCCCATTTTCAATGTCAAATGAGCCCCGAAGTGGGTAAACCCCCCGTTTTGCAAATTTTCGTGTGCTACAATCCATGTATCTTTTGGTGATTTGGATTTTCGATGTCATTTTTGCTGAAATATTTCGTGGATGTCCGTCAACACCTTAGCTAAGGAGCCGGTTGGTCCAGATGGGTAAAATGGCTCATTATCATGGTCAAATGAACCTCGGAGTGGGTAAACCCCCTATTTTGCCAATTTCATGTGCTATAATAGTCAATGGATCTTTTAGTAATTAGGATTTTCGACGTCTTTTTTACTGTAATTTTTCATGGACGTCCGTCAAGACCTTAGCTATGGATCCGGTTGGTCCCAACTGGTTAACCTATAATTTTCTATGTCAAACGAGCCCCAAATCGGGTAAACCTTTATTTCGCCAATTTTTGTGTTCTATAGTCCATGGATCTTTTGGTGATTCGAATTTTCGACATCATTTTTGCCAAATACTTTCGTGGACATCCGTTACGACCTTAGCTATGAAGCCGATTGGTCCAGACGGGCAAACCGGCCCATTTTCATGGTCAAATGATGCCCGGAGAGGGTAAACCCCTCATTTTGCCTATTTTCTTGTGATATAGTCCATGGATCTTTTGCCAATCCAGATGTCCAATGTCTTTTTGCTGAATTTTTTTGTGGACGTCCGTCAAAACTTTAGCTATGGATTCAGTTGGTCCCGATGGGTAAACTAGCCATTTTCTATGTGAAATAAGATCGGATCGGGTAAACCCATTGTTTTGCTAATTTTCGTGTGCTATAGTCCATGGATATTTTGGTGGTGCGGATTTTCGACAACATTTTTGTCAAAAAAATTTATGGATGCCCATCAAGACCTTAGCTATAAAGCCAGTTAGTCCCGATGGGAAAAACCGACCCATTTTCAAGGTCATACAATCCCCGGAGCAAGTAAGCCCCCCGTTTTGCTGATTTTCATCTTCTATAGTCCATGGATCTTTTGGTGATACGAATTTCCGATGTCATTTTTGCCAAACTTTTTTGTGGACATCCATCAAGACCTTAGCTTTGGAGTTGGTTGATCCCGATAAGTAAACCAGCCCATTTTCAAGATCAAACGATCCCCGAAGCGGGTAAACCCCCCATTTTGCCGATTTTTATGTGCTATATACCATAGGTCTTTTGGTAATCCAAATTTTCAACGTCTTTTTTCTGATATTTTTTGTGACGTTCGTCAAGACCTTAGCTATGGAATTGGTTTGTCTCGACGAGTAAACCAGCCATTTTCTATGTGAAACGATCCCCGGATTAGGTAAACCCTCAATTTTGCTAATTTTCGTGTGCTATAGTCTATGGATCATTTGGTGATCCGGATTTCCGATGTTATTTTTGCCAAAAAAAATTATGGACGTCCGTCAAGACTTTAGCAATAGAGTTGGTTGTTCCTGATGGGAAAACTGACCCATTTTCAAGCTCAAACAATCCCTGGAGCGGGGAAACCCCCTGTTTTGCCGATTTTCATGTGCTATAATCCATGGATCTTTTGACAATCTGAATTTTCAGCGTCTTTTTTCCTAAATTTTTTGTGGATGTCCGTCAAGACCTTAGCTATGGATCCAATTTTTCTCGATGGGTTAACCGGTCATTTTCTATGTGAAATAATCCCCGGATCGGGTAAACCCCTTATTTTGCCAATTTTCGTGTGCTAGTCCATGGATCTCTTGGTGATCCGAATTTCCGTCGTCATTTTCGCCAAAAAATTTTGTGGACGTCCGTCAAGACCTTAGCTATAGAGCAGGTTGGTCCCGATGGGAAAACCAACCCATTTTTAAGGTGAAACAAACCCCAGAGGGTGTACACCCCCCGTTTTACTGATTTTCGTGTTCTATAGACCATGGATCTTTTGGTGATCCAGATTTTCGATGTCATTTTTACCAAACTTTTTTGTGGAAGTCCGTCAAGACCTTAGCTTTGGAGCCTATTGGTCCCTACGAGTAAACCAACCTATTTTCAACGTTAAACGAGCCCAGAGCGAGTAAACCAACCATTTTGCCGATTTTCGTATGCAATAGTCCATAGATTTTTTTGGAGATTTCCGAATTCATTTTTGCAAAAAATTTTGTGGACATTTGTCAAGCCCTTATCTATGGAGCCAGTTGGTACCGA
The DNA here is from genome assembly GCA_029007595.1 of Solanum commersonii. Classification (NCBI taxonomy): domain Eukaryota; kingdom Viridiplantae; phylum Streptophyta; class Magnoliopsida; order Solanales; family Solanaceae; genus Solanum; species Solanum commersonii. The sequence goes on along the minus strand of JAJTWQ010000129.1, from coordinate 994,337 downwards.
CGGGTAAACTACCCCATTTTCAAGGACAAACGAGCCCCAGAGTGGGTAAACCCCCCATTTTACCAATTTTAGTGTGCTATAGTTCATGGATCTTTTGGTGATCCAGATTTCCGTAGTCATTTTTGATGAAATGCTTCGTGGACGTCCGTCAAAACATTAGCAATGTAGCCAATTTGTCCCGACGGGCAAACCGACACATTTTCAAGGTCAAACGAGCCCCGGAGCGGGTAAAGACCCTTATTTTGCTGATTTTCGTGGACAATATTCCATGGATCTTTTGGTTATCCAGATTTTTGACGTCATTTTAGTGGAAATTTTTTGTGGATGTCCGTCAAGACCTTTTCTTTTGAACCGATTGGTCCCGTCGGGCAAACCTACCCATTTTCAAAGTCAAATGAGCCCCGAAGTAGGTAATCCCCCCATTTTGCCAATTTTCGTGTGCTATAGTCCATGAATGATTTGGTGATTCATATTTTCGATGTCATTTTTGCTGAAATATTTCATGGACATCTGTCAAGACCTTAGCTATGGAGTTGGTTGGTCCAGATGGGCAAATCGGCTCATTTTCATGGTCAAATGAACCACAGAGAGGGTAAACCCCCCATTTTGCCGATTTTTGTGTGCTATAATAGTCCATGGTTCTTTTGTTAATCCGGATTTCCGATGCTTTTTTGCTGAAATTTTTCGTAGACATTTGTCAAGACCTTAGCTATGGATCAGGTTGGTCCCAATGGGTAAATTGACCATTTTCTATGTCAACCTTGCCCTGGATCGGGTAAACCCTCTATTTTACCAATTTTCATATTCTATAGTCAATGGATCTTTTGGTAATCTGGATGTACGACGTCATTTTTGTAATAAAAATTTTTGTGGACGTACGTCAAGACCTTAGCTATGGAGTCAGTTGGCTCGATGGCAAAAATGACCAATTTTCAAGGTCAAACAACCCCCGGAGCGGGTAAACCCCCTGTTTTGCTGATTTTCGTATGCTATAGTCTATTGACCTTTGGTTGATCCGGATTTTCGATGTCATTTTTGCTAAACCTTTTCATGGACGTATGTCAAGACCTTAGTTATAGAGCTGGTTGGTCCCAATGGGGAAACAGACCCATTTTCAAGGTCAAACGATCCCCGGAGAGTGTAAACCCCCCCTCCGTTTGCCAATTTTTGTGTGTTATAGTCGATTTATCTTTTGGTGATCAGGATTTTTGATGTCATTTTTGCTGAAATGTTTTGTGAACATTTGTAAAGACTAAGCTATGGAGTCGGTTTATCCAGATGGGGAAACCAACCCATTTTCAAGATCAAACGATCCCCAGAGCTTGTAAACCCCCATTTTGACGATATTTGTGTGCTATAGTCCATGGATCTTTTGGTGATCCGTATTTTCGATGTCATTTTTGCCAAAATAATTTATGGACGTCCAACAAGTCCTTAGCTATGGAGCCGATTGGTCTAGACGGGAAAATTGATCCATTTTCAAGGTCAAACAATCCCCGTAGCGGGTAAACCCTCCGTTTTGCTGTTTTCATGTTCTATAGTCCATGTATCATTTGGTGATCTGAATTTCCGATGTAATTTTTGCCAAGCTTTTTCGTAGACATCCGTCAAGACCTTAACTATGGAGCCAATTGGTCCCGAAAGGTAAACCACCCCATTTTCAAGGTCAAACAAGCCGCGGAGCAGGTAACAATCCCATTTTGCCAATTTTTGTTAGCTATGGTCCATGGATTTTATGGTGATTTCCGACTTTATTTTTGCCAAAAAAATTTCGTGCATGTCCTTCAAGACCTTTGCTATGTAGCCTATTGATCCAGATGGGAAAATCAAACCATTTTCAAGGTCAAACGAACCCTGGAGTGGGTAAACCCCCTTGTTTTGTCGATTTTTGTAGGCCATAATCTATGGATCTTTTGGTGATCCAAATTTCCGATGTCATTTTTGCTTAAATTTTTTGTGGACCTCCTTCCAAACCATAGCTTTTGAACCGGTTGTCCTGATGGGCAAACCGGCCCATTTTTAAGGACAAATGAGCTCCGAAGTGGGTAAACCCCTCGTTTTGCCAATTTTCATCTGCTATAATCCATGTATCTTTCGGTGATATGGATTTCCGATTTCATTTTTACCAAAATATTTTGTGGATGTCGGATCAAGACCTTAGCTAAGAAGTCGATTCATCCAGACAGGTAAACTGGCCCATTTTCATGGTCAAATGAACCCCAGAGCAGGTAAACCCCCTGTTTTGCCGATTTTTATGTGATATAATAGTCAATGGATCTTTTGGTAATCCAATTTTCCAAAGTCTTTTTTGCTGTAATTTTTCATGAACGGCCGTCAAGACCTTAGCTAGGGATCCGATTGTACCCAACAAGTAAACTGATAATTTTTTATGTCAAACGAGCTTCGGATCGGGTAAACCCCCTATTTCGCCAATTTTTGTGTTCTATAGTTCATAGATCTTTTGGTGATCCGGATTTTCGACGTTAGTTTTGCCATAAAATTTCATGGACGTCCGTCAAGACCTTAGCTATGGAGCCAATTGGTCCAGACGGGCAAACCAAAGTATTTTCATGGTCAAATGAGTCCCGGAGAGGGTAAACCCCCCATTTTACCGATTTTCGTGTGATATAGTCCATGGATCTTTTGGCAATCCATATTTCCAATTTGTTTTTACTGAATTTTTTCGTGGACATCCAACAAGACCTTAGTTATGCAACGGGTTAGTCCAGACGGGAAAACCGACCCATTTTCAAGGTCATACAATCCCCAGAGCAAGTAAACCCCCCATTTTGCTGATTTTCGTCTTCTATAGTCCATGGATCTTTTGGTGATCTGGATTTCCTATGTCATTTGGTCTTGATGACGTCCACAAAATTTTTGATAAAAATGACGTCGAAAATCTTGATGACTAAAAGATCCATGGACTATAGCACACAAAAAGTGGCAAAACTGGGGGTTTACTCGCTCTGGGACTCATTTGACCTTGAAAATGGGATGATTTTCCCATCCGAACCAATCGGCTCCATAGCTAAGGTTTTGACAGACGTCCATGAAAATTTTTGGCAAAAATGATGCCGGAAATTTGAATCACCAAAAGATCCATGGACTATAGCACACGAAAATCAGCAAACCAGGGGGTGTACCAGCTCTGAGGATCATTTGACCACAAAAATAGGACGGTTTGCCCGTCGGGACCAACCAACTCCATAGCTAAGGTCTTTACGAATTTCCATAAAAAAAATTTGCAAAAATGACGTCGAAAATCTGGATCACCAAAAGATCCATGGACTATAGCAGACGAAAATCAGTAAAATGGGGGGTTCACCGCTCCATGGCTTGTTTGACCTTGTATATGGGTCGGTTTTCCCATCGGGACCAACCCCCTACATAGCTAAGGTCTTGACGAACTCCTATGAAAATTTGTGGCAAAACTGACGTCGAAAATCTGGATCACCAAAAGATCCATGGACTATAGCACACAAAAATAGAAAAAATTGGGGGTTTACCCGCTCCAGGGATGGTTTTACCTTGAAAATAGGCCGGTTTGCCCATCTGGACCAACCAGGTCCACAAAAAAGGTCTTGACGGACGTCCATGAAAAATTTCAACAAAAATGATGTCAGAAATCCGGATCACCTAAAGATCCATGGACTATAGTACACGAAAATCATCAAAACAGTGGGTTTATCCGCTCTGAGGATCGTTTGACCTTGAAAATGGGCCGAAATAAAGAATAGCCGGAATATAAATAACTTAATATCATAAAAACTGATAACGAAAAATTAAATTAAATCAATTAATAAATAATATATCTAAAGTAGAATATAAATATATTCAATATTTAAAATTACAATGAATAACGAGAATAAGAATATAGACAAAAACTTAATGAAATAATTATAGCAAAAAAATAAAAATTGGCACATAGAAAAAATAGACTTAACAGTAATATATTTGCAGGAATCTGTCACAAATCTATAATAGCACAAATAAAGACTATTTTATATCTAGAAATACAAATAAATAACTTAGAATATAAACTCCAACATAATCTATAAATGAATAAGGAAGAATACGCAATAGATGAAAAAACATACGAAAATTATGACAGATTAAAAATAAAGATAATATTTTCTAATCTAGGAAGAAGATATAAGAAAATAGGCGACAATATAAACTTAATGTTAGAAAAAGAAACGGTAAAACTAGAAGATAGTTTAACTGCTATGATAAGGATAACAAAAGAAAATGAAGAAATAGATAAAAAACAAAAATTGAAAAAATAAAACAACAAGCAAAAAAGGAAATACAACAATTAGAATAAGTAAAAAATACCAAAATAGTAGAACTAGAAAAAGAGTTAGCAATATTAAAAGAAATGTATGAAATAAAACAAAAAGAAAAAGAACAAAAAACGAAATTAACAAATGAGATAATTAAAATTAAAGAAAAATTGCAACTAGAAGATGAATTAGAAGAAAATCACCAAGATAATCTACCTGAAATAAGAGTTGATGAAATAAATGACGATGATCTAGAACAACATTCGGAAACAAGCGAAACATATACGAAACTTTTAGCAAACATAGATAATACAAAGAATTTAGAAGTAAATACAGGTGACATAGACATGGACGAAAAACCTAGTACATCAGGAGTTAAAAATCCAAAAAATATTATTCCAAAATATTATAATGAAAACTATGAACAATATGATAGAGAAAAACATATATGGGATAAAAGATTAAATAAAAAATGGACACCTAAACCAATAGCTGAATGACATGATTTTTTAGATTTAGACTGTGTAGCAGATATAAATAAAATAATCCAATTATGGATAGGATATATATCAAAACAATTAATAGATAACAAAATAGCAATAGCAGAGACACACGGGATATATAGAAAGAACGCTTATAGGAACAAAAATTATGGCTACAAAATTTATCAGATGAAAGTTTAAAAACTCTAAGAAGTAATAAAAAATCTAATGGCGAATTAGCTACTACAACTATGGAAATATTATATAAATACGAATAGCTATAAGAAATGAATTTAGTAGTATGACAACAGAGACAGAAGAACAAAATAAAGAAAAAATCATAAATTGAAATTTAATGACAAAATTAGTAATATGTAATAAGTGTTTACATAGATGAATATACATGTGCATTTAGAGAATACTATTATAAAGGAACATATAACACAGAAGAAAGTAAAGAAATAAGAAAATTATATTTTACAAAATTACCAGAACCTTTTAGTTCAAAAATAATAAAAAGCTGGAATAAAGCAGAATTAACAGATACCTTAGGAGCTAGAATGAAATTCTTGCAACGATGGTTTATGGAACTATGTGAAAAACATAAAGAAGAAATAAAAATGGAAAAAATATTAGTAAAAAACTTGGCATGTTGCAAAAATAAAATAGCACCTCAGTTTGGTTGTACGGATAGGTATTATAAAAATAGAAAGAAATATAATAAAAAATACAAATCAAAATATAAATATAAAAAATCGAGAAGAAGATACTATGTAAAAAACTACAAAACCAAAAGACCATATAGACCAAAAAGAAAACTAACAGAATGTACTTGTTATAATTGTGGAAAATTAGGACATATAGCTAGAGATTGTAAATTACCTAAAAATCCAAAGAAAAAACAAATATCAGAAATAATAATAGACAATGAAAAATATACACAAATAGAATACGTAGATTATGAATTAGAAAGTGAAGATAGCATATATGAATTATCAGAAAATGAAATAGATGAAATGGAAAATAATTCATTAACAGAATCAGATAGTGAACATTATATAAATGACTGAAGCAGATATAATAACTAAAGAAAAATATCAAGATGAAGAATCGGCAGAACAAAAAATAATATTTGATAATAATATATTTGAACAAATAAAAGGAAAAGAATTAGATTTAAGTGTAGCAAAAATATTTGAAATACCAACAATAAGAAACTGGTTTAAACGACAAAAAGAAGAATATTATGTAGTAAGTCAAAGAGAACATATCATAGATTGCAAATACACCAAAGGAAAGGCTAAAATATCAATAATAAACAAGCGAATAATAAATAAAAAAATACAAGATATTAAGGCTAAAAATCCAATTAAATATGTACATTTAGGAGGAACGGTAATATTAATAAAAGCATGATTTAGAGAAGGAATAGATACACCCATAGAAATATACTTAGCATATGATAGGATCATACAACCTATAGAAAAAAGTATAATAAGCGCAATAAAAGGTAACCTCATATACCAAAAATTTAAATTTATAATAAGTGTTAACTACTCGATAGAGAAATGACAGAAATATAGATAAATCATTAGTATTATATTGGAAAATGTCGAATAGAACTAGCCCCAGGGAAGTAAAATATTTACAGCTAGATGTAAAAAAACTTATATGTTCTAACAACAAAACATAAAATAACAAAGAAAAATAAAATAGATAAAATAAAAATAGAAGATCCCTTTGAAAGAATAGTTACGGAGTCATAGATAATAATGATTATAGTTATAATGAAATTGATATAGAAGAAGATTTAGAAATAGTAAAGGAAAGACTAAGTACATCGAAAAGAATAAACAATGAGATACCCCAAATATCATAAAAAATGAGTACCTCAAAAAGAATAGATAAAATCCCACAAAAATCAATGGAAGAAGAAATAAAACCACATCATTACTACATAACGGGAATAATGGAACAACGAAAATATTTAATATTAATAAATACAGGATTAGAAGAAAATTATATTACAAGAGAATTAGTAACGGAAGATGAAATAATAACTACTGAACAATCGTGCCCCGAACTACCAAAAGTATTAACATATACCGCAGAAACTACGGAAAAGAAAATAATTATTGGAAGAATACCAATAATAATAAAGTTTAAAATATATCAAGGAGATGAAAACATCACTTTAGGAATAAAATGGCTAGAACAAGTAAAACCATATAATCTAGAAGACAAACAGTTAATAATAAATTACGAAAATAAAAAAGTAATAATAAAAAGGACTTTAGTATGATAAAAATATGAAAATATATATACTTGCAAAGATAATAAAAGAAGGATATTACAACAGATATTATACACCAATGATAGATACAGGAGCAGAAGCTAATATATGTAAATATAATTGTTTACCAGAAGATAAGTGGGAAAAATTAAAAATACCAATAGTAGTAACAAGATTTAATAATGAAGGAAGCATGATCACATACAAGGAAAAAAATATAAAAATACAAATATGGGATAAGATATTTACTATAGAGGAAATATATAACTTTGAACTAACTACAAAAGATATGTTATTAGGAATGCCATTTTTAGAAAAATTATACCCACATATAATAACAAAAACACACTGGTGGTTCACAACACCATGTAAACAAAAAATAGTAGTAAAAAGAGTAAATAATAAAAAACGAAAAACAACATAATGGATAAAAGGGAGCGAAAAAATTACACAAAAATTAGAAAATATAAAAGAAGAAGACCCTAAAATAGAATTAATAATATTCTCTATATATAAAGTAAAAATAATCCAAGATAAGTTAGAATTATTATATAGTGAAGATCCTTTGCAAGGATGGGAGAAACATAAAACAAAAGTAAAAATTGAACTAATTGATAATAATAGTATAATAACCCAAAAACCATTAAAATATAATTTTAATGATTTAACCGAATTTAAGATACATATAAATGAATTACTAGAAAAAGGGTATATACAAGAAAGTAATAGTAAGCACACAAGCCCGGCATTTATCGTAAATAAACATAGTGAACAAAAAAGAGGAAAAAATAGAATGGTTATTGATTATAGAAATTTAAATGCAAAAACTAAGACATATAATTATCCGATACCAAATAAAATACTAAAGATAAGACAAATACAAGGATATAATTATTTTAACAAATTTGATTGTAAATCAGGATTTTATCACTTAAAACTAGAAGAGGAGTCTAAAAAACTAACAGCATTCACTCTACCACAAGGATTTTACGAATGGAATGTATTACCGTTTGGATATAAAAATGCACCAGGTAGATACCAACACTTTATGGATAACTATTTTAAACAATTAGAAAATTGTGTAGTATATATTGATGATAAATTGCTATATTCTAAAATCCAAGATGATCACATAAGATTATTAGAAAAATTCATACATATTATAGAATATTCAGGCATAAGCCTAAGTAAAAAGAAAGTCGACATAATGAAAAATCAAATAGAATTCTTAGGAATACAAATTGATAAAAACGGAATAAAAATGCAAACACATATAGTACAAAAAATAATTAACTCAAATGAACAACTAGACACAAAAAAGAAATTACAATCATTCTTAGGACTAGTAAATCAAGTAAGAGAATACATACCAAAATTAGCAGAGAATTTAAAACCATTACAACAAAAATTAAAGAAAAATATAGAATATCAGTTTGATAAAAAAGACCAAATACAAATACAAAAGGTAAAATTATTATGTAAAAACTTACCTAAACTATACTTTTCAGATGAAAACAAAAAATTTACTTATATAATAGAATCAGATGCGAGTGAAAAAAGTTATGGAGGAATATTAAAATACAGATATGATGACACTACGATAGAACATCATTGCAGGTATTATTCAAGAATATTTAATAATACGGAAATAAAATGGGAAATAAATAGAAAAGAATTATATTCAGTATATAAGTGTTTATTATCATTTGAACCATATATTATATCTAACAAATTTATTATAAGAACAGATAATACACAAGTAAAATGGTGGCTAACAAGAAAAATACAAGATTCGGTAACAACAAAAGAAATAAGGAGATTGGTATTAAATATATTAAATTTCACATTTACAATTGAAGTAATAAAAACTGATAAGAATGTTATTGCAGATTACTTATCAAGACAAAGCTACTCAGACTAAGACTGAGGAAGAAGATACAATTGAAAAGATACTCAAAGCCATTATTGCACTTTGTACAAAAGTGGATAGTATGGACAACGAGATACAAAAACTAAAGACTAATGAAGATAATCTGAAGTCTAAAGCTAGTTAGCAGCATGACTATAAAAATGCGGAGCTACGTCAATCGGAAGACGGAAAAAATCCAGAGCTAAAAGGAGACGATGGGAAACTCCTTAAAACCCATAATGTTTGTTTAAATACAGTTGCAGGTACAAGCCAACGAGTTAGTGAAAAACATAAGAACTCAAACTTAAACCAGTTATTCGAAAAATCATTTACCCCAAGGCTAACACCAAAAAGTATATTGACTATAGAACCACAAACTTCTACGTATGCGGATAGCATACATCATGACAAAAGAACATATAACCATATTACTCGAACCTACATAGAAAACATATACAAAATCCAAACATTTTTAAATCTTAATCCCAGATCTACTACAACCCAAGAACCCAACCAGGATTATTTAACCCAAAAATTACAAGGCTATAATAAACTAATTGCACAACCAAAAACTAACGTCAACTTAGTAAGGACATTATAGCTATGGACTATTAAATATAGTATATACATATGACGGAGAGGAACTAAGTGGAATACCGGAACTACATAAAGCATTTATTACATATAAGAGAGTTACTAAGGGAAATCTATTCTATGTAAAATTTTATACGGCAACAGCAAAGATATTATACGAGGAAATAAAACCTCCGATACAAGTTGTAAAGATAGATTTGACAAAAGATATGATAATACCAGAAGATATCGGACAGCAGTCAGAGATACAAAAAATTGAGATACCCAATTTTTACGCCAATAAGAGAATAATCGGTATATAAACTATCATCCAGGAGTTAGCTAACAATTATTTAAACGGAAATGCTATATGGAGCTATTATGCAAGAGACCAGCTAATGATTTATTCCAATTCAAGGGAGCTAAGGAAATCAGATATGGATGAAGTCCAAAGATGGATTTTATCACTACTTAAGCTAGAAGGATGACCTACGACACGAGCACTAAAAGAAGGATTTATTTCGGCAGAATTATTAACGAGATATTGCAAGCTAATTGGTCACAAATATCCTGACCATATATGTTCAAAATATAACGGAGAAGATAATATAATCCCAGACATCCAGCTGGAATAAAGAGATAAAGACGGAAGCAGAAGATAAGATGATGAAGATGAGATGCGGACAAAATAAAAAGATGAGATAAGAGAGTAAAATTATTTGTTATTTGTCTTGTAAAATAGTCAATAAAGTATGGTGTGAATAGTAGTGTGTCATAATGTGTGTCATAATAAGGATGGGCATGTGTAAGGAATGGTAAGGGGTATAATTTATTAAGTGGACAAGTGTATGGTGTGTCATAAGTAGTAGGTATGTGTCATACTATTATACTATATAGGTACATTATTGTAAGTAAGGAAGAATTCTCCTCTATATAAGGGAGGATATATGTAAATGAAAGGCAGGCAATGCCTAACGTAATAAAAACTTTCTTGAAAACACTCTCCACTAAGATATAAAAATACTTAAAAGATAATGGACAAATCTGAAATCTAATCAGATATTTCAGATAGCATGGCTAAGCAAGAGGCAAATGTATATTGTTCAATAAATATGCAGAACTAATTTCATATATTCCTGAATATCATATAATGATTGAATAAATTTATGTTAGTTATTATATATTAGAATTATTTGAATCATGACTTCTAGTTTATTAGCACACTGGAAATAGGGAGAAAACTTCTATACTATGCCATCCTAATGTTGAAATCGGTAGGCAAGGAAGCCGTTTAGGGGAGTAAACAAAGTTGAGGCGCTGATAAGAAGGAAGTATCCGCTAAAGTACGATGCTAGTAGTGACAGGAAAACATGATAAAGATAATCTAGTTCATAATGATCTAATATTAATTTAAGCAATTATGAATATGATAGGAAGGAATAATTTGAAATAAAAACCCTGCATGATAAAGAACATGACTACATACTTGCATGATAAAATGATAAAAAATTATGAAACCTTAATCTTATATATCCTTAAAGATATAAAAATAATTGAATTAAGAAGAATTATATGAGAAAAAATATTTAATGATAATGAATCAAAAGATATATTAAACCAACAATGGTATGAAATAGACCTACATAATTTAGACTACGAAAAAATAGAATGGTACGATTTAGAAATAAATTCAGATTAAAATGAACTACGAATATTTACGGTATTTGACAGAATCTATGGAAGATATAAAACTATTAGAACAACTAATGAAAGAAAATTTATACATGGGAAAAGATAATTGAATTAAGAAGAATCATATGGGAAAAAATATTTAATGATGACAAATCAGAGGATATATTAAACCAACAATGGTATGAAATATACTTACATGACCTAGACCTCGAGAGAATAGAATTATACGATTTAGAAATAGAAGATTCAGATTAAAAAATGAACTACAAATATATACAATATTGGACAGAAGCTATGGAAAATATAAAACTATTAGAACAATTAATAGAAAATAATTTATATTTGTACCAAAGAACCCAAGATATGTTATAGCTAGAATATATCATAAATAATATTAAAAAAATATCAAGATTAAAACACTCAGCAAAAGAATATTATAATAAAATCTTTAGCCAAACATAAGATGAATTCCGCACCCCCCAAAAATGATATTAGTTTTATCTATTCTTCTTGAGGTACTCATTTTTTATGATATTTGTAGTATTTCATTTGTTTCACATCAAAACAAGTTTTCAACAACTTTAGAAAATGTACTTTGTTATTGTGGTTGAAGTGAGGATACATAAAATGCTTCATATGCTAAATAATTTTCTGTACGTAAATTAATCATGTTGGAGTTGTGCTATCAATTCTAGGACACTCCTTCAAACCCAACTGATTTGTTAAATAGTGTGAAATAGTATCATTTTCTTCTTTTCCGATTTCTTTGTGTTGTTTAATCTGTTCTTCCTATGTTCTATTCTTGAAGTTGAGTTATATGAAGAAAAACTTTTCTCTTGAGTTTAATATATTTGCCCCCATGAAATTAAAGGTACTTGGATGGTTTGTGCTTTCTCAACTGCCTGCTGAGATGACTTTTGGAGTAGAAACATACTCGACAACGGCTAAAAGTTATAAAAGTTATACATTCCGTTTTATATGCTTCTATAATAGTAGTGGGATTTTTTTAGGCATAGTAGGAGGACCTCTGTTGCGGAGAGGATTGGAGGAAGAGTCTAAAGCTAGATGCATGACATGCAAGTAGTAAAGAAGAAAATATATTCTATTTTAACCTTTGTGGCTCTCGAGTCAAAATGACTCATTGACAGAGTTTGTAGGTGGTGCCATGGTGATTTGGTTTGCAATTGGAAAGAGCAGCAAAACTTTTATAAAACCAATCCCCTTTATGCATATTTTGGAAGATATCTAGAAAACAACTATTCCACATGAGTCATGAGTATGAAAAGTTGTCCTTATCTTTGTATAGTTCAGATGCTTTCAAGATTTGTGTTTCTTATGTATGAACAGTCCTTAAATAAATTAGATCAATCAATGGTGACATTTCTAGATTCCCTGCACCAATAAGAACAAGATTTTTGTTTATCTTTTCATTTATCCTAACATAGGTGGACAAAATTATTTTGTAATTGTTGGTGAGAGGTGATAGATATTCTCTAAAATTAGTGTACATAAATTGATCTGAAGAACACAATAATCGAAATAAAATGTTATATATGTAACGACCCGGAAGGTCATTTTTATAAATTTTTATAAAATTTACATTTTTACCTCTCGATAGTTGTCTCGAGTCACTTTTGATCGGTTGGAGAAATGGTTTTGAAATTTTTGAACTATTCGATAACTATGATAATTTAATTGACAGATAATTTAGAGAATTAACTAAATTTGTGGTTAATGGGCTAAGTTTATAATTTATTAATACCCTATACCACTTGGCACATATATTATAAAATAGGTTAAGTGAGATTTAACTCTGTTAATTCATTATTATTATTATTATCTATATTACTTTAAAAGCATGAACTCCTAACTTGAATGTTAAATTACTAAATATCCCTTAACTTAGGTTGTGACTTTTTCGATGAGTTGTGACTTTTTTCGATAAGTTGTGACTTGTTTCAAGGGTTGTGATTTTTCGATGAGTTGTGACTTTTCCAAAGGGTTGTGATTTTTCGATGAGTTGTGACTTTTTCAATGAGTTGTGACTTTTCCAAAGAGTTGTGACTTTTCCAAAGGGTTGTGACTTCTCGGAAAAGTCACGACTTTTCAGATAAGACACAAAAAATATTTGTTCATACTACCCTTTGTTAACTATAAATAGAGAGACTTCCTATCAATTTTCCACCACAATTTTTTTAATCTTCTACTCTTCTTCTTGCATTTTAAAACTTTTTGTGTGATTTATTGTCGTTGAGTGAGTTCAAAGTTTAGCGGAATATGAGGTACCACTATTCTGATGAAGTAAGTCGTTCTATCCTAAGAGGGTATATTCCATAACCTCGAGTACTTGAGGAAAATAATTTTGATGATATAATAATTATTTTTTCGCTTAATATATACATTAGTATGTAATGTTCCAATATACAAAGTTAACATGATGTAGTCTAAATTTATTTGTTTATGTTAACAATTTCTCCTGTGGTGTATATATATGCCTCTGAATATCTTTTTCCAAAATTTAGAGAATTGTCACGATTTGTTTTTTATGCTCAAGACAAAAGAATGACTTTATTTATCAATGTTGCTTATGTGATTTAGACTCTCAAGAAGTTTGCTTCAAAATAGTTATTATTATATAAACGCTGCCCTTTTGTTTTACTTATTTACTATTTCTTAATATTTCAGTATTTTGGATGAAGAAAAGTTCAATAACGTCAATTGAAGTTTGTATTAGTTTATTTTTTATTTTTTATTTAATAGATAATTTTATGAGATACATATTTTCATTAATGCAGACATAAATTTATATTTGGGTAGGTATTTGTATTTAAATTAAAGTATTATTATATATGTCACAAATGTATTATCAAGTTAACAAGATCTTCTAACTTCAAAATATATTATTTTAAAATGTTCCGAGTTCTTTTTTTTTAAATATCTCACAACAAATGTGAAAATATGTGAATATATAAAATGTAGATGTTCTCTTCACATGTTCATATTACATCTAAATAATTTAATGTGGAATACACATGCAAAACATATCTGGTTAGATGACAAGAAAAATACAAAACAAATAATGTCTATAACATAATATTAGTGAGATAAGACTAACTACATGATTGAACCTCATCAAATTGAAATAAATATATACATTATTACATTTAACTAATAATTTTTTTCATTCACCATCTTCTTAAGTTTGCGTGAATAAGAGATATATATGACGATCCACATTGAACATTCGCAAAAGAATCTGCAATATTATTTTTTGCTAAGCTTATTATTCAAACTTTCGCTTAAATAAGCAAATACTATTTACCATTACATATATTTTTGGATTTGGTAATCACGTGCGCACGTATCAAAAAACTAGTTATTATTAAAAGAGAGAAAAAGAAACCTGACCAAACCTATTGTGTCACGCTATTGGGGAAAACAAAAACTTCCAGGTAAACTCTAATTTTATCTTATTTTGTTCACCATATCGATGATCATACATGAAATAAACCAACATAACGTTATTTTGTGTGGGTAAGGAATGAAAGTGCCAGCAATTTATATTATATAATTCATAAAAATGGTAGGTTAAAGTTGATTTATGGATCTAGGGTTACGAGTCAGTAAGGAGGAGTAATAATATCTATATTAGAGAATTGACTTTGTAATAAATTGTAGAGAAAGGAACAAATCAGAAGGGAATTAAATGAGTTGAGCCACATTATGATTATTACTTGTTATTAGTAGAGTTTTTTTGTTCACGTTAATAATGAAGAGTTAGTAATGCTAATGATTGGCCCAATTATTGGAAGGGTGTGGTATTGTTACTTACATATGACATTCTGTATAAAGAATGTCTATGGATTTAACAAAGGTCCCTGTGGTTTAGGAGACGATTCACGTAATTGGCTTGAATTTTGGAACCTTCTCATAGTTATTATATTGTGATTCAAGTTTTGATAATATTAGTATTGTAATTAAATATTAGGCGTATTATATTATATGAAAGCTAGTAGGATTGAATTGTTAGAAGAAATTAATACATAACATAGGCTTGAAATTTTGGAACTTGACTATAGAGTTTGGTGAGTTTTTGGGTTAAGACTAAGCATATAGCAATATGGGCGTGGTTAGTTTCAAAATCTTATTGTGATTATTTATTTGAATAGATTGCATTGATTTGGAAGCACGACGAAAATGGAAGACTTAAGTCCTAGAGTGATTGTTCGATTATTTGAGGCAAGTGGATTTCTAAACCCTTGTTAAGTGTATAAAATCATGTATTTACTTGTTGTATGTGTTGAAAAACAATGAGACTTGGTAATGGGTTGACTTGTCCATATGGAATAATTCTAATGATGAAAAAGGAGTAATAAAAGACAATGTGATTAATGGTTGGTGTGTGATGTGTTGAGAATAGTTTGAAAGGCTTATTGATTAATTGTTGATGTTGTATCACGATTGCGTTGTTGTGAATTGTGCAATGTTATGAAAATGATCATCTCCTCATTATTTGTGTGAACATGTTATTTGCATGTTTATGAAACATGGTTGTGACAAGTGTTATGTGAATTGAAAAAGAATAAGAAACTAAAGAGGATATACCATTTCGAGGGACGTGTCGCGCGCCACGACGGATACTATTATCGAGGGACCTGTCACACGTCGCGATGGATACTATTATCGAGGGACGTATCACACGCCGCGACATATACTATTATCAAGGATCATGTCGCACGCCGCGATAGATACATGGACATATATGTCCCCCATGGATCCCGGACTGTGAGATAGCGAGTGTGTATCATTAGGTCAGACATGCATCATTATATTGACATTGCATTGCACATCTTTATCATTAGTGAACTTAATCTTGTGTGTTGTTGATCTTATGAGTGCCTTTCTGTGGAACTTGTGATTGATGAATATTGAGTTTGTTGTTGAGGATATCTAATTGTTTGAGTGTTGTTGTTGAGCTGTGTGCTATGTAAACTATGAACTGTTAGGTTGGGCTGATTTTATGCAGGTTGTAGTTGTGGAGGTTCGGATGGGATGTAAGGAGTACCCGTATTCTATTCCTTGAGCTTATGTTTAGAAGTTTACTTGCTGAGTATCGTGTGGTTTGGTACTCACCCCTTGCTTCTACATTTTTGTAGGTTATAAGCCTGGATCTTTGTGAAACTTTCTATTCTCTTCTTTTTCTCACACTTCATGTGGAGATTTTTGAGGTAGCTGTTTGTCATCTTAGCGAACTTTCTTTCTCCTTATTTATGATTTTGTTATATTCTAGAAACAAGGTCATTTGAGACTTGTATTTTCTTTCAATTTTGTTATATTACATTAGAGGCTTGTACACATGACTACCAGGTTTTGAGGTTTTATTTTGAGTTGATTATGATTTCCGCATTAGTACATGGTGTTAGTCTATTTTTTTATTTTACTTCCGTACTCACCGTATTAATTGGGTATTAGGCTGACTTATTTTGGTGGGATAAGACGAGTGTCATCACGTCTATTTTTGGATCGTGACAAAATGATATCAGAGCCAGGTTCATAGGTCTCACATGTATACAAGCCAAGTCTAATAGTGTCTCGAGGATAGGTACAGAGACGTCTGTACTTATCTTCGAGAGGCTATGGTGACTTTTATGAAAAAGTCTTCACTTCTTGGATCTCTTTCGGGCGTCCTTGGTCCAATCTTGATTCTTATTGCTTCTTTCCATTCTCTCACTTATGGTGATGACTCATCTGATGGCTTGGATGTTAGATCTAGCACCAAAGTGGGAGTGATATACTTATGGAAAGGATGTGTGGTCAGAATTAGAATATTTAGCGATTCAAAGAAATTATGTGAGGTTATAGTTTGATGATGCACTTTAAGAATAAATAAATATGAGGTGGAACAATGATTTTAAGGACTTCATGAATGTGGTATATTTTTCAGGTTAGTTACCCTAGCAGAAGGAATAGTAATTGAGTGGTATAGGTAATATCTCTAGTGGTTCGATAATTGAAAGTGGAATAATTAAAAAGATGGCTAGATAGTGAATATTGTAACTATGGAAAATACAGTAAGTAAAATTGTTATAACATATATGGGTTTCTTAGAGAATGATGTTGGTCAATTGAGGTCAGAATTTCTACTACAATTTTATAGATTGTGTGATTATAAAAAAAGGTCATGATACGACTACTACAATAGTATCGATACATACTTGATTACTTCTACTACTGACCTGATCCACAAAAGAATGCATATCGCTTTGGTTAGAAATGGAACAAATTTGATATTGTTTTGCAGTTATTCGATAGATAGAAATGTGTGACTATTTGGATACGATCTTCTCGATATGTATGATGTGTTCTAGTGGTGGATCTAACATAATTTTACAATATGGTACTAGAGGTATATGAAAATGCATACATCACCTTTCAAGTATGAATACTAACTATTTAAGGAGTTATTAATCGTACCACATGCGCGTATAATGAGGTTCGATGTTGCATTTATATTTCAGAAACAAACTAGTTATTACTACGGATGTGTGGGTTAAAACATTGTTTATAAGGAAGATTATCATGGTGGATCTTTGGAATTGTATTAATGTGTTAGGTTGTGAAGTGTATCTCGGGGATTCTAAATGAGGAGTAGTGATTTCATCCTAAGTTCTAAGTGAGTGGATTGATATCCTAAGGAAAAACTTATGGGTAAATAAAAAAAATAAAAATTCAACGGATATACTTGTGTGAATGCAGTTAAGAATTTTACTAAGAAAGTGCCAAAATAAATAAAATTGAGTTAGTCCTTTAGGTTTGGTTGAAATAGTTGAGCTTAAGGTGTCATGTTGATGATATGGTTGACTTCGTGGTGATGAAAAGGGCTCCTGAGAATGATGGTAGTAAGAGTTTATGACGAAATGTGATTGGGATGAAATTATATGATAAATATTGCTGGTTAACAGATTCAGTATGGTAATAACGACTTGCGAGTATATAAGGTTGTGGGTTGCTATTATTTTGTGAGTAACGTGTTTGCGTGTTATAGTAAGGAGCTAGAGTCACAATGAAAATAATTAGTGAAAGGTAATATAGACTTCAGAAGGAGGCGGGAGCAAGGATATTTACTATGATTTCAAGGTCCAAAGATGTATCTTAAGAGGATTGAGAATTGGGTCCAGAGACACGTGGTTTCATCTATTTTGCTCTCGTTATGGTAATAATGTCACATATTCATCAGATTGGTTGAAAATTGTTGGGTAAGATTTGAGAAAGAAGTCTGCATACGTTCAGCTCGAGTGTGATGATAAGTTATATTATGATTTCGAATTTGGTAACTGGTACAATTGAATTTTCAATGAATGATACAATAAGTTCGATTGAGAGGCGACCAATAATAAGCTAAGATACGCGTATTCATAGAGATCTTCAAGGTATGAACTAATTAATGTTGATAGATAATGGGATTGTGTTACACACTTGAGATCAAAATTCAAATTTTTCATGGTGAGTCTATGTTCATGGAAGTATGTTTTGTCATGGTATGGATTAGTGAGGTAAGAATGGGTCGATCACATTGGGTATTGAGCATTTGGAAGGAATTGTACATAATTTGAGTTGTAAATTTGGTTACTTTGATTGGCAAAGAACCTAAGGAAATGTTTCACTTAAAGTTTTGATTTAGAGTAAGAGGTAAAATGTCATGGGTTGTCGGTCAAATGATATGATTGGTAAGCAAGTTAGCGAAAGGAACAAGAGTCAAGTATATTGAAGAATTCAAGGTGTTTGGAGTTGTGTCATGGGAGGAATCTAAGAAAGGTGAAGGAATAAGCCACCTCATATAGATCTTTGGTTCGAAGTTGAAAGGCTGTAGGAATTTTCGCCTTTGAGTTAGAATGATTATTCAAGGTGGACTGATTTGGTACAAACTGTCTAGGGGTTTATTAATGACTTTGATGAAGATAAAGTTTTGGTTTGGATGACAAACAATGATGTGTGGAAGATTCTATGTGGTTATATCGAGCTAGATTATTCAAATTATTATAGGTAACTTATGGATGTTCAACGGTATGGACCTACAATTCTATATGATTAATGAGGATTTTGAGGGAATTGAAACTACTTTGTTGATGGGACTACACACACTAATGTTATGTGTTACATAGACACTTGATAGTAAATAGAGGTTATGTGCTCATAGTAGATAGACTTATTGAAGTGGCCGATAATTTCTCTAAGTTTTGGCATGATTTGTATAAGGGTATGAATGGTAGTTGAAAGTTGGTATGTAAAGAGTGTGTGGAGTTGACTTTTTGCAATTCAGTAGCTTTATCTCAATGGGAAGGTATTATCATATTTGAAATTAGTGTTATCAGCATTTTGTGAGACCCATATCTATCATGAGATGCTTACATTGAAAGAAATAAAGCCATAGTTTGGAAATTTTAAAGGTGACAATGTGTTTGCTAAGAAGACTTTGATACTAGTGATGGATTAAGTATAAGGTAAACGGCCTGTGTGGTTATGTTTTTTTTGTTAATAGTAAGAATGTTGATTTTAGTGGAGTACTATGAAGAGTATGTGGGGTTTGATAAATCAAGTATGTGTAAGATTTTAATAGGGACCAGACTGATTGATTGCGGGTAGCTAAAAATCAAAGAGATGGAGCCAGATAAATGGAAATGTTTGATACAAACACTATGGAAGGAGTATCTGGTGTTATTCGACCTTTGTTTCGTACATTCTTATGTGATCATCTTCTTTGTTTTAGACATTATTTGGAGTATGATTCACTATTTATGTCACACGTGTTTTCATATCTATGGGTGAATTCCTAGTGGTGGATCGGAGTACCGATCCTATGATTGTCCTCTTAGTAGGGTGACATTCTTGGGCAGACTTGGTCACTTCAGTTATGATAGATTTGGTGTTGCTGGGATAGTTGAAGTATACTAGTGAGTGTACACACACAACTTTGCTTATGAGAACTTATAGAAGAGCTACTATGAATAGTTACAATTGTACGACAGTCTTAATATTCATGTCATTATTGAGGTCACGTTCCGGCTATGTGTGATTGAATGTGGGGTGCATTGGGTCTAGTTCTGTTGTTCGTAAATATTTTCTACAATCATTACTACTGATATAGCATTTTGACAGTGTTGTTAGAGGTTCTGTATACTTGGGTGTATCGCTCATTGGGTGGTTGCTTGGCCTTTTTTTTTTTTGGTTAGATAAGTTGATCCTCCTTTGATGAGTATCTAATGTCTAAAGATCATATTTTTATAACTTAATTTCGTGGAAAGATTGTGTTATAAGGATGAAATCGTGATAAGGTCTATGTGGGTTTATGAATTACGAGTGTGTAGTAATTGGTTCAGATTCACTTCTGGTTGTAGCCGATATTGATTTCAAATTTTATCGTGGTTATGTGAGGAAATATTTGTCTTGATGGTTGTGTTATAGTTCAGAGGGTTTCGGTTCAAAATGAATTCATGCGTTAGTTTGTGGTTTGGTAATGACTCCTAATTTATAGGTCTACCAAAGTTTGATTCGAAAGTTCAGTTATTAGTAGTTGATCTTGATGGAATGGTCTTAAGGAGGAGCTCACTTGGAAAAATGAACATCGACTGGTAAATCGTAACTCAAGCTTTTAGTAATGTCGGTTGATATTTTTGTTCGAGGACGAACATAATATTTAGTGGTGGCTAATGTAATGACCCAGAAGGTCATTGTTATAAAATTTTATAAAATTTCCATTTTTACCTCTCTCGATAGTTGTCCCGAGTCACTTTTGATCAGTTGGGGAAATGGTTTTGAATTTTTTGAACTATTCGATAACTATGATAATTTAATTGATAGATAATTTTAGAGAATTACTTAATTGGTGGTTAATGGGCTAATTTTATAATTTATTAATAGGGTAAATCACTTACCTGTATACTTTTTAAAAAATATTTACTATATTTGTCAACATTATTTTTTTAACCATATATGACAATTTGGCTGAATTAAATCAAATTCACTTCGTCCTTTCCATCTTTCGCTCCCAATTTTCTCTCGCCGCTACGATTTTCTCTCGTTGGTGCGATTTTCTCTCGCCACTTCTTACTCACAATTTTCTTCACAAATACGGCTATACTACCTTCAGAGATGTGAATTCAGTGCAGTTTTGAGACGAATCAAGTCGAGCAGAGAGTTGAATTTGAATTTTTTTGAAGTTTGAAAGGTTAGAAGCTTTAAATTTGATTGCATGTCTTAGTTACTTGTTTAATTCATCCTTAATTCTGTATCTCGGCTATACTAACCTTCACCGATGAGTATTCAGTGATCAATTTCGAGATGAATCAAGTTCGGGCAGAGAGTTGAGTTTGAAATTTTTTGAAGTTTGAAAGGTTAGAAGGTTTAAATTCGATTGCGTCATTAGTTACTTGCTTAATTCAAGATTAATTCTCTTTCTCGGCTATACTAACCTTCAATGATGTGTATTCAGTGATCAATTTCGAGATGAATCAAGTTCGGGCAGAGAGTTGAGTTTGAAATTTTTTGAAGTTTGAAAGGTTAGAAGGTTTAAATTCAACTTTAATACATTGTAATACACTTTTAATACAAGTTTAATTCATTTTTGCAGTTTGTTGGTTGATTTGTTATGATTTGACGACTTGTTTAAATTCTTTCTTCATTCACTCTTCTGATTGCTTTTCTTGGTTAATTCATAATAGATTCAAGTTTAATTCAATCTATAGAACACTCTCTCGTCGTTTCCTTAGTTATTTGTTTCAATTTTTTTCTTCATTCACTCTTCTAATTGAACTTTAATACATTGCAATACACTTTTAATACAAGTTTAATTCATTTTTGCAGTTTGTTGGTTGATTTGTTATGATTTGACGACTTGTTTAAATTCTTTCTTCATTCACTCTTCTGATTGCTTTTCTTGGTTAATTCATAATAGATTCAAGTTTAATTCAATCTATAGAACACTCTCTCGTCGTTTCCTTAGTTATTTGTTTCAATTTTTTTCTTCATTCACTCTTCTAATTGAACTTTAATACATTGTAATACACTTTTAATACAAGTTTAATTCATTTTTGCAGTTTGTTGGTTGATTTGTTATGATTTGACGACTTGTTTAAATTCTTTCTTCATTCATTCTTCTGATTGCTTTTCTTGGTTAATTCATAATAGATTCAAGTTTAATTCAATCTATAGAACACTCTCTCGTCGTTTCCTTAGTTATTTGTTTAAATTCTTTCTTAAATCACTCTTCTAATTCAACTTTAATACAGTGTAATACACTTTTAATACAAGTTTAATTCATTTTTGCAGTTGTTGGTTGATTTGTTATGATTTGACGACTTGTTTAAATTCTTTCTTCATTCATTCTTCTGATTGCTTTTCTTGGTTAATTCATAATAGATTCAAGTTTAATTCAATCTATAGAACACTCTCTCGTCTTTTCCTTAGTTATTTGTTTAAATTCTTTCTTAAATCACTCTTCTAATTCAACTTTAATACAGTGTAATACACTTTTAATACAAGTTTAATTCATTTTTGCAGTTTGTTGGTTGATTTGTTATGATTTGACGACTTGTTTAAATTCTTTCTTCATTCATTCTTCGATTGCTTTTCTTGGTTAATTCATAATAGATTCAAGTTTAATTCAATCTATAGAACACTCTCTCGTCGTTTCCTTAGTTATTTGTTTAAATTCTTTCTTAAATCACTCTTCTAATTCAACTTTAATACAGTGTAATACACTTTTAATACAAGAACACTCCCCTGTCCTTCCCTTGTGCACACTATTCCTTTGCCATTTTGGTGTTTGTGCTTGCACTACAATTTGGATATCAACAGGCACTGGCAGGGGAGTTGTTGAGTCTGGCATCTCTAGTCATCTGTTCTATGTGGTATGAGTTTGGCTTCTGGCACTTTAATTGTTAACTTATCTTTTGTTTTCTTGCTGCTCATCTTTGTGGCTTCCATTTTCTTTTTGCTTATCACACCAGCCTTGAGTTTTGTGTGTTGGAAGGATGTATATACTCCCTCATAGACTTTTATATAATAGTATTAATATCTCCCAAAACATTGACATTGTACATTTGCTGAACTGAACAATAATTGAATTAGATACAGTTGTAAAGGCTAACCTGAGAATTCATTACATAAGCAATGAAAAATAGACTAATCTGCACACTTTTTAATAATTTGCAGAAAAAAAAAATGACTAATCTGGGCTGTCTTTGCTTTACTTCAATGGACGATGGGATCCTAGCAACAAATATACTAATTACGTGGCAGATGGTGTGTTGATAAACACGGAATCAAACTTTGCCACCCTCGTTTCTATAATTGCTACTCAATTGTCAATAGACACATCAACAAGTAAAGTTGAAATCGATATAAAATTGATGAAAGGTCTCCTCCAATTCAAATTCATAATGATATGGGGGTAAAAGTATATGTTGAAACCAAAAAGGAACATCGAGATATGGCAAAATACCCTTTGTGTGTCACAACAACCGAACCAAATAACTTGGAGACTAATTCTACACTCATTCCACTTTTATGTTCAGACACTTCGGAAGTTATGAGGGTTATACACAATTCATACTACTCTATTACATTTAATGGTATTGGTGAGGCAATAGGGTTAATTGGCTTTGGATCATGTGAGGAGGTAGATGAGCTAGAAGAATTAGCACCAAGCTCAATCAGGTAAGACCTAAATTCAAGTCACTTTAAATTATTGATTGTATATTAATTTTTTTTCAACAGTTATTCGATACAGAGCTTAGGTGAAAACTGTAGTTGGAGTTTACGAGCTTCAAGCTTGAACAAATCTCAAATGTTCAAGATTAGAGAATTTGAAAGTGAACACACATGTTTGTTGCTACATAATTCATTATCGGAAAGGCAAGCAACTAAGAGTGTTGTTGGGAGTATTATTGTCAGTAAATGTGCCGAACCGCATGTTATTTACACACCAAAAGATATACAACGTGACATGTTAGCTGAATATGGTGTGCGACTCACATATATGCAAGCATGGAGAGCTAAAGAAGCAGCTCTTGAATTAGTCCGGGGTGATCCAATTCAATCATATGCAAAGTTGCCAAGCTACTTTCATATACTAGAGGCAACTTACCCTGGTTCCCATATAAGATTGCACAAATCAGAGGATGACCATTTTCTATATGCGTTTGTAGCTTTGTTCACCTCGATAAAAGGATGGGAATATTGTAGACCAATTGTAGTTGTTGATGGAACTTTCTTAAAAGGAGCATACAAAGGGACACTACTAACCGCTAATACCTTAGATGCAGCAGAGACTTTCGAATATGATACTAGTATTTTCTATATTATATTTCTGAACTATGAATTAAAAATGAATTATAATTGCAGTAAAAATGTATTAAAATTGTATTAACCAAATTGTACATGGTGCAGGGAGTATACTGCCACTTGCTTATGCCATTGTTGATTCACTATGGCAAAAAACATACACCATGACAGAATTTAATCAATGTATGACAATAGTTGAGAAAATAGATAAGAGGATCAAAGATTACTTGCTGAACATTGGATACAACAAATGGTCGCGTGTGCATGCTTTGTAAACAGAACTTGGATGATGACGTCAAATATAGCGAGAATCGCCAATTCAAGAACAAGACATGCCAAAGTTCTTACAGTCTTACACCTCTTGGAATTCATGAGACAGCTTGTCCGTAAATGGAATAACAATAACAGATCAAAGGCGACATTTTCTCGGTTTTCACCTTGGGAAAAAGTATGAAAATATATTGCGGTACAATAAAAACCGCATCGTAGAAATTAAGGGTATGTTTGATCTCAGTAAATTATTTTTGCTAATATTTTTCTTCGATTCATATCTAACATCTCTCTTGATTATATTTTTTTCTTTTCATAGGTTATAGAGACAAATAAATATGTGTATACGGTACTTGATGGTATTACACAATTCACGTTTGTCTTCACCAACGTACATGCACATGTGGGAGATTTCAATTGGATGAGTTGCCATGTCCACATGCTTTGGCTGTTTTAACAATAAAGCACACTTTGTTATGAGAAATATTGCTCGATTACTATACAAGAAAAAAATTTATTGCCGACATATCGTTTCAAATGGATCCCCGCCATGAAAGCACATGGAACACACCAACACATGTTCTTGAAGAGGTTGTACTTCCACCTCATGGAAAGAGACCTCCTGAAGACCAAAAATAAAAGACATACACAACTCGAGAAGATGGATTCAAGAAGGCGAAAATTACATGCAGCAATCAAGGACAACAAGATCACAACAGAAGACTTGCAAAAATGTTAGGCCTTATGATCAAGAATAAGAATAAGAAATAAAATTTGTTTTACCATGATTTTCTTGGTTAATTCATAATAGATTCAAGTTTAATTCAATCTATAGAACACTCTCTCGTCGTTTCCTTAGTTATTTGTTTCAATTTTTTTCTTCATTCACTCTTCTAATTCAAGTTTAATACATTGTAATACACTTTTAATACAAGTTTAATTCATTTTTGCAGTTTGTTGGTTAATTTGTTATGATTTGACGACTTGTTTAAATTCTTTCTTAATTCACTTTCTTGGTTAATTCATAATAGATTCAAGTTTTATTCAATCTATAAAACACTCTCTCGTCGTTTCCTTAGTTATTTGTTTCAATTTTTTTCTTAATTCAACTTTAATACATTGTAATACACCTTAACTATTGTTTACCTCAATGCTTAGTTTCCTTATTGCTGTTGAATCTCTCGTTGAAACACCCAAATACGAATTGGTACAATCTACACCTAATTACGAGATCCGCAAATACCCAAATACGAAAAAAATAAACATCTTTCGTGCAAGCAAGTACCATTGCATGCCAAAGACATATTTGTTCAATAAAAGCTAAGCAATCGAAAGTGAAGAATAGACCAATATAGTTTTTCATAGCCATACTAACTACAAACCTGTTTTTACACCATATAGTTTTCACACTCATACTAACTAATATAACTATATTTCTTTATCTTTCCGGTCTTTCGTCTTCACTTTGAAGGTCACTCGCTTGCTTCCTTCTTGCATATTCCCATAATATAGCTCCAAATCTCTTTCGGAGAATGTCTGCCTTTACTTGTTGATTTAGAATATGTTGGCCATTACTTACAAACTCCGCAAATGTAGCAACGAAAACTCCACAGTCCCTAAAAATTTCAATATAAAATTATTATCAAAATATCTACTTAATACAAAAAAGAATACCTATTTGATAATACTTACAGCGAGTCATCTTATTGTCTGGGAACACCTTTAGTTATGAAATGAAACTCAATTTTCTCGAACTCATCTATCCCACTTGTATTTCTGTTGCCTTCAATTCAGGACGCTTATCATAGAACTTGACCACACTCAGGTAATATGGTAAAACAATTGAAAGCATCTCAACAATATTTTTAACCTCAAAATTCACCCCACCCCTTGCCGGAAATGAATCATATACCTCCAAAGACCTTTGCACAATATCAAACACGACAAGAATCCAATGACAACCCTCTTTAATGTTTAGTGGAAAAAGAATATAATCCACTTTATCCCACGAAGTGCTTGCCAACAAACGATGTCCACATATATACCGGGCAATATCATCGAATCTTTTACTTTATAGTTCTTCTTATTCTCACGAGCATCACAAAGTTGAAAGAAAGAAGTAGTAATTTTCGTCTTGAACACACACCGCAGTCGTAAATCTAACATTACTGTTGACTTCATATTTTCCTTTCTTTCTTAGATAATAGAAAATGACATCAATATGCTGCAAAAAATTAGAATTGAACTGTAAAAAAGAAATAGTCTCAAGAAACAAACATTCAATTAACCTCAAGAAACTCGGTAAGTGATATTGCAACACACAAGATTCACAAAATTCTCACAAGATTCAATTAGTCTCCAAGAAGTTGTCAGTTAGTAAGTGTCAACCACTTATATATAAAATGTTGGGAAAGATAAACACGTGGATAGTAAGACGTTATCTTACACAAGGAGACTACAATTGGTGTAATGTGTTCTAACCTCTATCCAAGCATTCTGGTCACAAACATAATACAGAATCTGAAACACATCAGCACCTATTCAATCTAATGTGATTTGGCATAAATTATTGAACTAGCTATCCATCAATAGGAACAGCTAGCACAGGATACACTGAATAGCTGGAGTGGGCTACAATGCATGCGACAAGTAAAGCAATAAAACTTAAGTGTATAAAATGACACAAGCGTAGAGCATAATCTACTTCATATGGCGGGAGAGAAATTACAGAATTTTTCAACCCAAAGAACACAAAGGTGCTCACTAGACAAATCATTCGGAAATTCAACAGCGAGAGGTAGTATAACTCCTAGAATGGCAAGCGTTATGAATAACAAATATTGACGTCCAATTAAACTTTATACCACTAACCTCATCACACCATTCTTGTCCGTAATGTGACAATTTGAAAAACCAGTATCTTTCTGCTACATTACAAATACCTAATTCAAATGCTGGACTGATAACATTAAGAGCATCTGTATAAGGTTTCTTTCCCCTATCAAAACATAAAAAAATTACAACATAAATACTCAGAAACGGGACAGCAACAAATAAAAAAGAGGTAACTAAGGAAACTAAAGAAAAGTGAATTAAGAAACTTGTATCTAAATATCTACAAGGGATCGAATAGATTTCTTTATATGGGAGTTGAAATTCCTTAATTGTTTTCTCCATTTGCAGGGCTTCACTTTTGCAAGGGAATGTGGTATGCTAAATATCTCACAGAAAATAGAAAGTAATTTGGAAGACTAAGCAAGAATACAGAGCTAAATACTCCTTTCCAAAAACCCTACTTGCATACAACAAGGTAGATGATGATACTAATCCCAAATTTGTGATGGAATTCATCGATGCTGTTGTGGGGAATCTCAATGTTCTAGTCAAGATCAATGATCCATTTTCATTGCTTTTTGTTCCAGACCCAAGGAACAAATAGAACAAGTGTTAAAGGAGTTGAAGTTATTGAGATTTTTTGTCTGCTTTGTTTCAAACAAATGTATAGAGCCTCAATACCAACATACTACTTTTTTATATTAACATCTTTGCGAACGCCTAAGGTGAATTTCTAATCTCAGTTTTTGGTAAACAGGATGGTAAACAGGATGATGTAACTACATTTGTACTAGTATATTGTTTACTAGATACTATAGTACCCAGTTCTATAGATTGAATTAAACTTGTATCTATTATGAATTATGTAAGTTATTCAACAATAACAAATTAACCAAAGAAACTTCAAAATGAATTACCTCTTCTTTGTACCCATATAAAGCCACTTAATGAATGAATCGATCAAATCCGATTCATTATCTCCTCCATTGCATATGAAAAAGGATGTTTTGTCTCAAAAACGACGTGTTACACATAAAGTTCCTCCGTTCGAAATGTTGTGTGTAGGGAGATGTTATTAACTTTTCCCGGATTTTTCTTTCTGCCACGTTTCTTCGGTGTCACTTTCTTTTTGTTTTGATCAACAGGGGCTCTTTTCTTTAGATAAGATTCTTCGGTCTTATTGATCTGAGAAAGATCTTCATCAAGAAAAATAAAATCATCAAGAGTATGCAAAGGTTTTTGACAATCCTCTCATTGCATCCGCATACAATAGAATATTGATTAATTTACAGTCAACGTATGCAACACTTATTTATGTTGGCTTTGTTGACTACATTACCATAAGGTTGCGCCCCAACCGTATTCACATCACAACCTCTTGACTCCGTAAGCAAAGTAAATATTTTAATAACGTTATTAAAATAAAATGAAAGAAGTTTATTTGAAGTGAAGAAAATTAATACCATTTATATCAAAGAACAACCTCGACAAAACTTTTTCAATAGCAATTCCCGCAACATCTTCCTCTGTACATAACAAAAACATTTAAAATAAGATAGTTGAATTAACATATATGAAATATGTAATATATTTGTATAAAACCCTTCATTACCTATTTTACTTGATACTCTTTCAAAATTTTCAACGTCAGCAAATCTAACTGAAGCTTTAAGCACTTGAGATTCTTCATTCTGATTTGATCTCATAACATGAGCATCGTGACCTCTTGATTCATTTACAGATGCATTAACATAGGGAGAGAATGCTGTATATGTAATTAACACATATTATAAGAAAAACATATTAAAAGTATATTATGACTATAACGTAAATGTATTGAAAATATAAAGAAACCTCCATTGAAATCTAATCCACCCGAAAACGTCTCGCCACCGCTTTCTTAGATGGTTCCTGACTTCTCTGATAACAGAGCTACTGCCACCATTCTTAGCAAACAACAAAGAAATATCCTCCAATAATTGTTTGTTAGAATTCACCACAAATTCTTTGATTTCATTAAATCCTAAATCAATCTTCTCTTCAAGTGCTTTGTTATTTTCATTCACCTAGTAGATATTAAACCATAACACAAAAATTAAAAATATAAAAGTTCTCGAAAAAAAATGCCTAAAGTCAAGTTTGTATATACCTTTACAAGTTCTATTCTCAATTCAATAACTTCATTGGTCAACATCTCTAGACCATGTCTTGATCCCTTAGGCTCCAATTTCAAAATTTCAGCATTGTAATCACGAGGTTCGGGAAGCCCGCATTTAGATACTTCATCTTCACTAGCCACTATGTTCTCAAACCGAAAAACCAAATAAACAAAATAAAAATAGATATAGTAACTTGAGTAGAATTAAACAATGTCATAAAATGTATTAACTTTGTACAAATACCTTATTTTTTGTAGGCATGAAGAGACATTTCTCAATATATTTTTGCCATGGACTTTCGGCAATTGTCTTCCAATTCAAGATTCTTGGAATTGAGTTAGCAACCCGAATGGCTATATCTTCATCAACTTTTGAACAACACTCAAAAATCCAAATTTGAAGAGCAAGAGGCAAGCCACCCAATCTATAGTATTTATGGGTTGACTTAAGCTCATGTCTCACGAGAATCGACAACTTTTTGTAGACATCTAAACCCCACGGATATGAATTGAATTGTCCACTTTCCACAAGGTAAAAATCTCTATTAGTAATTTGGTATTCGTTGTCCTCATATGAAAATAAAAATCATTAATGAAGAAGAGCACAGCCAATGAAACAGCTGAGTCATCATCTAGGAATTTTTTAGCTAGAAACAACGCACGTAGATGACTCTTTGCAACAGTGATTTTTTCCGGAAAATAACTACTCAACAAACTACATTTAGAATCAGGAACAGTGATAGGAGAACCATCACTAACACAATTTAAGCCGGTAACTATTCCAAATTCTCTAAGACCAAAAACAACTTTTTGTTATTTATTTCAATAGCAAACACATCATCCGGTGTGTGTTTTAACTCTCTATTTATAAGGCAATGAATAACTTGTAGTTGTGTGCTCGCTTTTGGAAGGTCAAGAAAGTAACCAAAACATGTATTCCTGAACAACTCAAGTTGTTTATCAGATAAAGATAGTTTGATTTGGTCGATGACACTATGATTAGTGTAAGATGACCACCTACTCGAAATATACACAACATCCGGATGTTTCCAGAATTTACGATCCTGCATATGTATTAAATATGAATTAAAAATGTGTTACTACATACTAAAGTTGAATTAAAGATGAATTTCACATACTATGTATCAAAGCAAGGTAGTAACCACTTGGTTCCAAAATCCAAACCCAGAACTTATCAACTTCAATGAAGCGGCCTAAACAATGATCTAGTTGTCATACACTTAAAGCTCTATTTTATATCGAAAAACCAACTTCCAAAGCAATTTAAACCTACATTTCCACTTTATCCATTGGAACAAAACATTCGAGTGCGGGAGAAAAGATCAGATAGAACATGAAACAATGTTACTCCAAAATATATGATGTGTCCTCTCATTTACACATCTTTTCACACGAACAAGTGTTACCAGCTATTTGACAAACTCCCACTAATTCTAGACAAAACAATGGACAAAGAGGAGATATTTTGCAATTAAGTAAAACATAAATGTCAAATTCAAAGTGACTGCTAGCTTCCCCGCTATAGCACCGCTGTTCATTGGAAGAGTATTCAAGACACTAGGACACTAAATCCCAAACTAGTTAGGGTCAAACACTGAGAATCCTATTTATCCCTCCCCTTTATTTAGGTGACCCTTTTAATCAAACAAATGCAAAACCTGCTCTATTCACTTCCCCGCCATTTCTTCGAGATGACAATCCCTTAAACCCGAGATATAAAGCTACTAATAGCTAGCACCGCAACACTATGCATCCTAACTTGATATCTCACATTCATATTTGAGTGTTTCAAACAAATTGTATTATTACATACTAAAGTTGAATTAAAGGTGAATTCCACATACTAGATCTCAAAATCAAGGCGATGTCGGTATACAATCATTCCTAAAACAACAACTAACTAGGAAAAATACTATCACATACCGGATATCTACTCTCTGGTAGAATGACATTTTGAGGCAATCGATTTCGAGTTTTTGCATCCTTCACTGGCTTCTTCTTCTCCGACCCATCTTTATTTTTCAATTTTTTTGACTGAACTTGAGGGGGTAAATCATCAAAATCGTCATCACAGTCCACGATTTTCTTCGACGTAGATGCTAAATCAACGCATCTTTTTTTCGATTTCTTCACATTGTTCACCTCTTTAACTCGTTTTTACCTTTGTTCGCTTCTTGTTCTGCTCCTCCTTGTTCTGCTCTCCTCCTTGTTCTCGCTCACCCTTGTTTTGCTCACCCGATTCTTGTGAGATTCCCAAACTAAAATTGGGACAGTCATTAACTTCATCAGTAGGAGATGAAACTTGACCCCTCATTCGACTCCTTCTATAAACTTTCTGATTCGAAGTACCAACATCACTAAGTATCCGCGGACTTCTTCTAGGTGATTTTCGTGCTCCTCCTTCTTCTTCCATTAGAATTCTCGTGCTGAAAGATGGGGAAGAAAGAACAACAAAACCCTAAAATTTTCGGACGAAGAGTAGAAAGAAAAGAGAGAGAGGATATGAGCGAATGGGCAACACTTTTCTTGCTTTAGTTTAAAAAAATTTGTTTTAAAATTGTTTTAAGTAACTATTGCTAAAAGTTGACAAAAATGGTAATAAATTAAAAGTATACTTAAAAATGGTAATTATTAAATAAAAGGCCTTCACTTATGTAATTTTTCCTTTCCACTTGGCCCATATATTATAAAATAGGTTAACTGAGATTTAACTCTGTTAATTCATTATTATTATTATTATTATTATTAAAAGTGATAAAGAGACCTGACCAAACCTATCGTTTTGCACACTACTGGGGAAAACAAAAACTTCCAGGTAAACTCTAATTTTATCTTATTTTGTTCACCATATCGATGATCATGTATGAAATAAACCAACATTTCGTTATTTTGTGTGGGTAAGGAATGAAGATGCCAGCAATTTATATTATATAATTCATAAATTGCTTGAGCCACATTATGATTATTACTTGTTATTAGTACAGTTTTTTTGTTCACGTTAATAATGAAGAGTTAGTAATGCTACTGATTGGCCCAATTATTGGAAAGGTGTGGTATTATTACTTACATATGAAATTCTGCATAAAGAATGTCTATGGATTTAACAAAGGTCCCCGTGGTTTAGGAGCCAATTCACGTGATTGGCTTGAATTTTGGAACCTCCTCATAGTTATTATATTATGATTCAAGTTTTGATAATATTAGTATTGTAATTAAATATTAGACATGTTATATTATATAAAAACTAGTAGGATTGTATTGTAAGGAGAAATTCATACTTACCATAGACTTGAAATTTAGGAACTTGACTATAGTGTTTGGTGAATTTTTGGGTCAAGACTAAGCATATATCAATATGGGTGTGGTTAGTTTCGAAATCTTATTGTGATTAATAATTTGAATAGATTGCATTGATTTGGAAGCACGACGAAAATGGAAGACTCAAGTCCCAAAGTGATTGTTCGATTATTTGAGGCAAGTGAATTTCTAAATCCTTGTTAAGTGTATAAAATCGTGTATTTCCTTGTGGTATGTGTTGAAAAGTAATAGGACTTGGTAATGGGTTGACTTGTCCATATTGAATAATTCTAATGATGAAAAATGGGTAATAAAAGGCAATGTGATTAATGGTTGGTGTGTGATGTGTTGAGAATGGTTTGAAAGGCTTATTAATTAATTGTTCATGTCGTATCACGATTGTACTGTTGTGAATTGTGCAATGTTATGAAAATGGTCATCTCCTCATTATTTGTGTGAACATGTCATTTGCATTGTTCTGAGACATAGTTGTGACAAGTGTTATGTGAATTGAGAAAGAATAAGAAACTAAAGAGGATATACCATTTCGAGGGACGTGTCACGGGCCGCGATGGATACTATTATCGAGGGACCTATCGCACACCGCGATGGATACTATTATCGAAGGACGTGTCGCACGCTGCAACATATACTATTTTCAAGGATCGCGTCGCACCGCGACGGATGCATGGACATATATGTCCCTCATGGGTCCCGGACTGTGAGACAGTGGTGTGTATCATTAGGTCAGACATGCATCATTATACTTGACATTGCATTTCATTGCATTGCACATATTTATCATTGGTGAACTTGATCTTGTGTGTTGCTGATCTTGTGAGTGCCTTTCTGTGAAACTTGTGATTGATGAATATTGAGTTTGTTGTTGAGGATATCTAATTGTTAGAGTGGTGTTGTTGAGCTGTGTGCTATGTAAACTGTGAACTTTAACGTTGAGCTAGTTTTATACAGGTTGTTGTTGTGGAGGTTCGAATGTGGTGTAAGGAGTACCCATTTTCTATTCCCTTAGCTTGTGTTTAGAAGTTTACTTGCTGAGTACCGTGTGATTTGGTACTCACCCCTTGCTTCCACTTTTTTGTATGTTACAATCCTGGATCTTTGTGATACTTTCTATTCTCTTCTTTTCCGAGGCTTTATGTGGAGATTTGTGAGGTAGCTATTTGTCATCTCAGCGGACCTTCTTTCTCCTTATTTATGATTTTATTCTATTCTAGAAACAAGGTCATTTGAGACTTGTATTTTCTTTCAATTTTGTTATAATACATTAGAGGCTTGTACACGTGACTACTAGGTTTTGGGGTTTTATTTTGAGTTGATTATGATTTCCGCATTTGTAGATGGTGTTAGTCTATTTTTCTTGTTTTACTTCCGCATTCACCATATTAATTAGGTATTAGGCTGACTTGCCTTGGTGGGATAAGACGAGTGCATCATGTCCATTTTTGGATCGTGCCATATATCTGCTTCTTTCGATGCACTTTCTTGGTACTCCTCTGTACCTAATAACTTGTCCACTTTTGAATTGATACACATATTAAGAAAGCTATTATTGATATAGTGAGTTACCATTTTACCCCTATTAATTATGAAGTGGATGAATTAAAATTTAAGAGTGTCAAGAAGTTATATATTTTT
This sequence comes from Solanum commersonii, assembly GCA_029007595.1. Lineage (NCBI taxonomy): Eukaryota > Viridiplantae > Streptophyta > Magnoliopsida > Solanales > Solanaceae > Solanum > Solanum commersonii. The sequence goes on along the minus strand of JAJTWQ010000129.1, from coordinate 959,527 downwards.
TAAAGTAATTAATTGAGGGTATAATAGGTAAATAAAATTTGTCCTTTCCTGATTTGTCAAAATAGACAAGATATTAGGGATAACCTTCTTTGTAAGGGAATCTATATTCTCTTTGATGACTGCAGTTGGGAATCCTCTACATCTAGACATGGCAACAATAACCTCTACTTCTAGACATGACAACAATAAACAAAACTAGACCAAGTTGTGCTAGTGTAAAGGTTCAGGTTGATTTGTTAGTTGTTTTTCCGAAGTTTGTGGAGATGAAAATAGTGAACAAAGACACTAAGGAATCAAGAATAGAACGAGTCAAGATCCATTATGACTTGCTGCCCAAATATTGCTTGCATTGTAAGGTTCAAGGCCATGCGCAAGGTGAATGTATAAATCTACACCCGAACTACATAGATCATTTACAGGAGATGACATTCAAGAAAAGGGACTGGACAGTCAACAAGGGGAATACGGGGAACAACATAATAAGAAAGCGAAAAAGGAAATGGAGAACTATCAACATATGATGAAAAGGATTACTAAGAGATATTGGCACCCGACCAGTAGAATGTTTGTGAAGGAAAATGGTGCTAGCATTAGTGAAAAAGTTTATACCCCTGTTAAAGGGGCAACTACGGGAAACACATTTGCCGCTTTGGGGGAGGAAGATAATGAAGTGGAGCATCATACTCAATATGAGAGGACTGATACACATGAGCAAGCACATAATAAGGAGGGAGAGAAAGTACAGCCCCAGGGGATTTCAAAAATATCAAAAGACAAGCAACCAGAGTCCACTAAGGACTGGATAACAAAATCTTTTGTTAAGCAACAAATGCAAACAATGCTACAACATATCAGCATCAATAGTACATCAACACCTGCCAAAGTTTTGAGCAGCACCAACATTACAGATGAGATGAATGATCAAGGTTTGTCCACTGAAGAAGCTGCAAGCAGCAAGGGTAGGATGGTACCTGTCCATGAACAAGTTATTAGTAATGCAGATAATGAGAGGGAAGAGAGGGCAGTACCAATGAAGTTGAAGAGGATAATCATGGCATAGAGATGGTTATGTACCAACAACAGGACTCAGACATGCCTCATGTAAGTTATCCAGAGCCTCTAGCTGTGGCTTCATGGGAGGGGAACATATCAGAACCTAAACAAATACTGCAAATAGAAAATGGTATTGGTGTTACATCTGTAAACTGTCAAAAGAGTTTAGCACAAGTTGGGCCTAAAAAATCAACCCCTATCAAAACTCTTCATTCTATAGCGTCACATCAAGTACTATAAGATGAGAATTTTCATAGCACACTAGGAGTTGTACACAAAGAAAAGTACTGGAATCAGGAGTGGAGGATAGTGATGAAGATGATAGTGGCCAATTAGAATCCCTAATATGCAAGGAAGCTGGAATTTCTCCTCAGGTGAACTAAAGGGAGAAAGATAAAAAGCAAGAAGGACTCTGACTTAAAGCCAACAAGGATACAAGCTAAGAGGGTGGGGAAAAATATTGTTAAATGATACACAAAGCATTATTTTGGAATATTAGGTCTGTGAGAACTCAAAATGCTTTTCATAGAGTTCAAATGTTAAACAAAGACCATAAGTTTATTCTTATTGCATTGATAGAATCATTTCAAGACACTAGACACTACAATGCTACAAAATAAGGTTGGGTATGCGATATGTCAACTACAACACTAATGGACAAATTTGGGTGTTTATTAAAGAAGGTACTAGTGTAGGTGTTATCTCAGACACAAAGCAACAATACATTGCAGTTAACTCTGGATAATGGGTTTCAGTTCATGGTCACCATGGTATATGCTAAATGCATAGCATTGGAAAGATTATGCTTATGGGAGGATTTGTACACTATTGGGCTCAACTTTTCATTGCCTTGGATGGTTGGAGGCGACTTCAATGTTATTATGGAGGAAGATGAGAAAATTGGTGGACTTCTTGTGTATCCACAAGATTATGAAGATTTTGCATTGTGTATTAATTCTTGTGAATTATTTGATCTTCATTTCATAGGTAATCCTTTTACTTGGTGGAATGGTAGAGCAAATGGAGAATGTATATTCAAAAGGCTGGATAATGTGGTAATTAACCAGGGCTTACAAGATTTGTTTGGTCACTTGGAGATTTAACATCTAGCTTGAACAGGATCAGACCATGCCCCCCTTTTACTGACATGTGGAGGATCTACTCAACACTACATCAAACCTTTCAGGTTTCTGAAGTTTTGGGCAGAGAGTGATGACTTTCTAGAGGTGGTGAAACAAAACTGGAATCTGAATTTTCAGATGACATATTTGTGCAGTGGAAATTGAGACTAAAGAAGACCAAATTAGCTTTAACTAGGTGGAGTAAAGCTAAGTATGGGGACATTTTTAAGCAATTGTTGATCAGAGAAGAAATTGTTAAATTGAAAGAACATTTATTTGAAGAACATCCTACATCTCTGAATAGTAGGGTTCTCCAACAGGCTCAGGAAGAATACAACCTATAATTGTACTATGAAGAAGAGTTTTGGAGACAAAAAGCAAGTATGCAATGGTATAATAAGGGGGGCAAGAACTCTAAATTCTTCCATAGTCTGGTAAAAGGAAGAAGGAAAAGACTAGCTCTACAGAGAGTGCTAAGATCAGATGGCACTTGGGCAAAAGGAGAGGAGGAGGTTGTAGTAGAGGCAGTAAGCTTTTTCCAACATTAGTTTACTAGGAGTGATTGTAGAGAGGATCTTAATTTAATCCATCTTATTAAGCCAACTATCAATAGAGAAGAAAATGCTTTGATTAAAAACATACCTGAAGAAGAGGAAATTAAAGCAGTGATGTTCAGACTAAATAGAGATACTGCATATGGACCTGATGGCTTTACAGGTCATTTCTTCCAGAAGTGTTGGTCAATAGTAGGTCCAGATGTTGGTGGGATTGTTCATGCTTTTTTTAAGGGCCAAACTCTACCTAAATCGATTACTCATACTATTCTTGTCTTACTATCTAAAAAAGAGTTTATTCAAACTTTTTCAGACTTAAGACCTATTAGCTTAAGTAATTTCAATAATAAAATCATATCCAGAGTTATTCATGATAGATTAGAGGGTCTTCTTCCCAGACTAATCTAACTAAATCAATCAGGTTTTGTGAAAGGAAGAGATATTGCTTAAAATGTTTTGTTAGCCCAAGAAATTGTTTCAAATATTAGAAAAAGGGGGAAGCCAGATAATGTTGTGATCAAACTGGATATGGCCAAGGCACATGACAGGGTTAATTGGAGGTTCCTGACAAGTGTATTGGCTCAGATGGTTTTTGATGATGTTGTTATAGATATGATATGGAGAGTTCTGGCAAATAATTAGTATTCTATTCTCATCAATGGGCAAGCTAAGGGTTTCTTCCACTCTACAAGAGGAGTAAAACAAGGGGATCCTCTATCTCCTGTTTTATTTATTTTAACTGTAGAGGTTTTATCTAAAACTTTAAATAATTTATTTGATTACAATGATTTTAAATGCTTTGGAATGCCTAAGTGGAGTGACAGGTTAAATCATCTGGCATATGCAAATGATACTATTCTATTTACAGTAGTAGCAAAGAAATCTTTAACCTTGATAATGAATGTATTGTAGGAATATGAAAAGCAATCTGGTCAGAAAATCTACAAGGAAAAGAGCCTATTTTACATGTTCAGTAAAGCAACAAATGAGTCTGTGCAAATAATGGAGGATACTACTGTTTTGAATAAGGCAAATTTCCTTTGATGTATCTTGGATGTCTAATTGGACATGCCAAGAAAAGGAAATCTGACTTTAGAGAACTGAACAAGAAGATGCAAAGTAAGCTTCATATTTGGAAAGGAAAGTTGCTGTCCTTTAGGGGTAAGGTAGTTCTCATTAACCATGTTTTGCAGAGCATGCCCATATACCTCCTGTCAGCTATTGTCCCTCCTAAAAGTATCATAAATGATATTCATCGAATGTTTTCTAAATTTCTATGGAATTTTAAAGAGGATTGGAGGGCAAAACACTGGATTTCTTGGAATGACATATGCGTTCCTAAGGGGGAAGGAGGTCTTGGTTTTAGGTCATTGATAAATGTCTCAAAAGCTTTATTTGCTAAACTTTGGTGGAATTTCAGGACCAAAAATACCTTGTGGTCAAATTACATATGGAATAAGTATTGTAAGAGGCATGGTCCATATACAGTAGAATGGAAAGGAGGATCTCAAGTTTGGAAGTTGATGCTTCAGGCTAGAGATTATATAGATCAAGAAATATGGTGGGAAGCTAGAGGTGGTCAGTCCAGTCTTTGGCATGACAATTGGACTCAATCAGGAGCTCTACACTTCCTGATGCCTATTTCACATACCATAAATCATGAATTTGTTGATGTAAGCTGTGTAATGGATATTAATGGGTGGAATCAAGATTCGTTAAAAGAGATCTTCAATTAAGAGATATGTGAGCAGGTGAAAAAGGTACTGGGTATGGGTTAAATAACTGAAGAAAGAGATCAACAATGGTGGATGCCAAATAGCAAAGGAAAGTTTACAGTGAAAAGTGCTTGGGATCTAATGAGACAGAGGAAGGAAATTCAGCAAGACAACATGTTTATTTGGGAAAAGGGCATTCCTTTCAGAGTTTCTTTCTTACTTTGGAGAATGTGGTTTTAGAGAATCCCCATTGGTGAGATTCTGGTTAGGTTTAACATTATAGACACATTTAATAGTGTATGTTGTAATAACTCTACATCGAAAACATTAGATCACCTATTTGTGTCCTGTCCAGATGCAAAGTATTTATGGGAAACATTTTCAGGAGCTGCTGGAATTCAAGGACCTTTCATTAAAATGAAGCAGACTATCTATCAATGGTGGGGGAGGGGGGGGGGGGGGGAGAATGCAGCCCCAAGCTAAAATCATTGTTTAGATCAGTTCCTATATTCATTATATGGCAGATTTGTAAAAAAAGGAATAAAATCAAGCATGGAGGAAATATGTCTAGACAGGCTATGGTAAGAAAGGTCAACAGGAATATCTACCTAATGGCCACAACTAGATATCCTTGGCTATTCAACATGCCTACTCAATGGCCCCTAATTGTCAAATTCTTGGAAGATTACATTCCTATCCTATCTTATAAAGTGGTGAAATGGATTTGTCCTCCTGAAGGTCATTTTAAATGCAATACTGATGGATCTTGCAGAGATTAACTACACCTCAGTTCAAAGGCATTTAGTGTGAGAAATAGCAATGGAGAATTGGTCTATGCAGAGATAGAAAGTGTGGAGTTATGCAATATTTTAGAAGTAGATGTGGGAGCCTTCAAAGAAGGATTGCAATATTGTGTTAATAATAACCTCATGCCTCTAATCATGGATACAAACTCTCTTATTCTAAAAGAAAATCATTGATGAAATATGGGAAATACCATGGAGCATATTAGTGGACATAAGGTGCATCAAGAAGATGTTGAAGGATAAGGATGTGGTGATGATTCATATCTTTAGAGAGGGGAATTGTGTAGTAGATTGTTTAACTAATCATGTTTTTAGTTTTGCAGGAACAACAAGGATCCAATTCTTATATAACACATAACTAACAACACAAGCAGGAAAATTGTTACATATAGATAACGTATGAGAACAAATGACTAGTTCATACAAAAAGATGCTTGAATATAATTGCTGCAACTCATAGCTATGGAAAAATGTAAGTCAAATATTCGTTTTAAAGATCAAAACAAAGAGGTTACCTGGATTCAAATTTTGAATTCATTATTTGAATTTTGAATTTGTGATTAGTTTGGTATCAACTAATTGAAAATGTCGGAAGCTTATATCCCAATTTTAAGAGGGTTTGATTAAGTTTATAATTGATTTTAGGAGAAATATTAGATTGAAACTCGAAAAAGGTGGGGGATATGTTTCATAATTGTATAAAATTGTTTATATAATGCATATTAGAAACTTCACTCCTTTTTTAGTGATATCAACCAAAATAATTTAAGTAACATCTAATACATTTATAACATATGCAAATTGAATACATATTGAAACATCACTCATGCCAAAGGTATGAAACAAGTTTAATTCAGTCTATAGATTATTGTCTTGTCTTTCGTTTTACGGAATTTTCTCTTCTAATTCAACTTTAATATTGATTACCTTGATTGGATATGTCGGAAGGAGGATATGTTAATTCATTTTGCAAGTTTTATTCAGAAGTCTTCATTTGCTACATTTTGCATTCATGTTTAATTCACTTTTAATTCAACTTTTAATATGTGTAATACATTTTTTATTCAAGTTTAATTCATTTGGCATTTATTATGTTTCTTCATTTGTTAGAATTAGATTACTTGTCTAATTAATTATTGATACAAGTTTTATTCAGTTTACGGATCATTGCTCAAGCTCATAACTTTTTTATCGCCTACAAATAGTTGAAAATATCTTTCATCAAGTTTAAGAGGGTTTGGTTAAGTTTGGAATTGATTTTAGGAAAAATTTGATTGAAGCTCGAAAAGGATGAAGTTTATGGAATTATATCACATTTGTATTAAAGTTGTATTAGATATGTTTCATAATTGTATTAAAATCATGAACAATACATCCTACATTTATAATACATATTGCAAACTTCATTTCCACACTTATAATATATTTATAATACATGCACGATACATTTTTAATACATATTGCAAACATCACTCACATTCTTAGTGATACAAACCAAAAGTAATTTATAAGACACATATAATACATGTTTTATTTATGAATAATACATTTATAATACGTATTGCACACTTCACTCATTTCTTCTGGATACCAACAATAATAATTTAGGTAACACACTAATAATACATTTATAAGATATGTACAATACATTTTTAATGCATATTGCAACTATCGCTCATTTTCTTGATAAAAGCAAAGATAATTTATAAGATACACATGATATAAGTTTTATTCATGAATAATATGAGTTTAATTTAGTTTATAGATCGTTGTCTTGTCTTTTGTTAGTTACGTTTTCATTCATTCTTAATTCTCTCTTCTAATTCAACTTTAATATTGTGTAATACAATTTTAAATAAATTTCATTTATTTTGCAATTTTTTGATTTATTTGTTTAATTCATTATTAATACAAGTTTAATTTACTCTATAGATCATTGTGTGTAATACATTTTGAATTCAACTTTAAATGTGTGTAATACATTTTTAATTCAAGTTTAATTCATTTTGTAATTTATTATGTCTCTTCATTTGTAACGATTAAATTATTTGTTTAATTAATTAATTATTGATACAAATTTTATTTATTCTACGAATCATTGACTACTCTACTAAGAAAGTAGAGAGAGAAACAAAAGAAAAAAAGCAAACAGAAGAGAGAGAGAAAGAGCCGCAAAAGGAAAGCAAAAAGAAAAAACAAAGAAAAAGAAAGTAAGAGAGAAAGAGCAACAAAAAGAAAGGAGCGAGAAAGAAAGAAAATTAAAAAGCCGAGAGACAAAAAAGAGAAAGAGGCGAGAGAAAGAAAAATGTAATAAAATATATAGTATTGTTTTATATTGCTATAAATGGTAATAATTAAAGAGTATGTCTAAAATAAGTAATTATTTTTAAAAAAGAATCCACTCAAGTAATTAATCCTTTTTTGTTCTTATTTTTGAATAAATGGGCTTGCCCCACACTTTAAATTAAAAATAAATAAATATTAACTATTGTTTTGATAAGTTTATCATTTATCTAACACAAATTATCTTTTGATATGATGGATGACAATTTTTACATTAAATAGTTAACAATTTACCTCATCTCCAATAAAATAGAAATGATAAAATTATATTGTAGTTGGGTACGTGAAATAGTTATACTTTTATAACTTTTGATCTAAAAACATGAAAGGAAAATTACACCAGAGAAAGTATATAATAGTCTTACGAGTTACTATGCAAAGTATATACCACTTGAAAATGTTGAAGGTTGGGTCCATACTAAGCACATGTTATATATATATATATATATATATATATATATATATATATATATATATATAATGTCGGTTTGATTTGAGTTCAATTTGACTTTTTTTTTAATATCAAATCAAACCATAATTTTTTTTTTCAATTTAATTTAGTTATTCGGTACGATTTAACTTTACAATTTGACTTATACATTTGTGGTTGGTATACAAGTAGTTGTATAATACTTCAAAGGCTAGCCGCTCTAGTCCTTTAAAAGAGCACAGAAATATGTAAATTGTAGCTACGGCTCTAATTAATCACCAAATAGTTGTCAATGTCATCCTTTACATTCTCAGCCTCAGCTCTGCAAATGCATTTCACCGATTCGTCGAAATTTGCAATCCCATTTCCAACTCTCAGCTTCAAATGTCAAAAACATGTAATTATCTCAAGAAATGTGAAGTTAGGTTCCCGCATATTGCCAGCATTGAAATCTTCTGACCAAGAAATGGAAAACGAGGGTTCTTCTGAGATTGCAAATGACCCATCTACCAGTTTCTTGTCTTTACTTTGCCCCCTGCTTAAACTCTTTTCAGTGAGTTTGTTCTTTGTCAAATATTGATTTCATTTTTTTCTCCTTATTGAGTTAGGGTCTTCTTGAGTTTTCGAGGACAAACACTTAAACCTGTTCATGGGTGAGCGGGTTGAGTTATGAGAGTAACGAGTGATATTTAATGGTTGGAAAATACTGGTTTCTCTTTGGTAAGTTGGAAGCTGCAGTTTAATCTGGATTTATCTAACAAATCTTCAATTTAACATTTATAACACCAACTGCTTCCTGGGGATGTGTCTAGTTCAAGGTCGTGCATTATGCTACTGATTCTATTTATCAATGTTTATCGGTTTCTTTGCTGCATTCTTCATGAAAAATTTATTTGACATTCTTATGTTTAATAATATAATCGGTCATCATGCAGGGAGGAGGCCCCTCAAGCAAAAGAAACTATTTATTGGAGGTACCAACACATTATAAGTTCTTCGATTTGTTTTTCATTTTAAGTTCTGCAACTAACTATATATATAGTCACTCAACTTTTATTTGATTGCACCTAAGTCATTATATTACTTTTTGTAATGAAAAAATTATTCCACTTTGTCTAACGAATATCATAGAAAGTCACTCAATGTTGCCTAAATATCACATAAGATCACTAGATCATTGAACCTACAACATCTGTTCTTTGTAGCCACAAGTCACTAAAATATTTTAGTGACTATGTATGATGCTTAGACATAATTGAGTGGCTTTTTTGTGTTAAAAAATCGATTACTGATTACTGTGTTGCTGACATAAAGTTGAGTGACTTTTTCGTTACAAAGAAGTGAAAGTTGAATGACCATCTTTGTAGTTAAGCGCTGTTATTTGTGCACTCTAACTCTTCTATAGATGTTATTGTCTACTGGTAATGCAATCAGTATTTATTGAGAAGTTATTTGAACAGGAAAACGAATTTGAGGTTGAAAGACAAATTGGAATGGAAAAAAGAAATATAATGGAGCTAATCTTGGATTGAGTTCCATTTGTGGGTATTTCTGGCAAAAAGAAAAGGGGATAGTAACATAAACATCCGCAAATGTTTAAGAATCTCTGTATAGACTGCTGTTTAGTAGTTGGATTTGTAATTAAGCTGCAAGTTTGTATCCATGAAGTTATCTTGTCCTTAGCATGTTACTTCTCAGGATTACCTGCTAATCTAGTAGATATGCAATTCACAATTTGCTTGTACTTCTCTTTTTATTTCCTTCCTGCTTTTCATAAATTTGAGCTACATTAATAGTATGGAGATTTTACAATTTTTGGAAAACTTTTGTGTTGGATCTTTAGATAATTATGTTTGAGAGAAGTCGAATTTAACTGAAAAAAGACATTAATGCCATTTTCTACAAAATACGATTTAAAGAAATGTAAACATGAGTGCTGCATGAATCTTGTGAAGGGAACCAAGAATGAAGGATGATAAATAAGAACAAAAAGATCATGAGATGCAGTAATGAAAATCAAAGACTTAAGGATGAGGATTAAATTTTTCACCAGTTATTGACCGACCTCCCAGGCCAAATAATCCTGGATTTTGCAGAAATTACAACAACAACATACCCAATGTAATTCCACAAGTCGGGTCTGGGGAGGGTAGAGTGTAGGCAGACCTTACCCCTCCCTACCTTGGGAGGTAGAGATGTTGTTTCCAGTAGACCCTCGGCTCAAGGAGATTTGAAGCAATTAACAACTTTTAAGTTTATAAATCAATTCATTTACTTTGTAGTTAACTTTGATCATGGTAACTTTGAACGTTTATGAATTTCACCTATTTCAATATATGACGTATTGGATATTAAATAAGACAACAGAAGTGAAAATTGGTACTTTATTAACGACCCTTGATCAGCAAACAATTAGCTTACTTGTAATAGAAGTTAAACCTAGGATTTTCCTTAGAGAAGTATAGACTTTACTGATGTATGTGCACAACCCTTGAACACTTGGATTCATTAATCAGGAAAAGACTAATAAGAAAAGAGAATTGATGAACTGTCTTTCTAAGACAGCATGGCGCAGGGTAGATAGAATTTTTGAACTTTGTACCATCAGTTGTGCGCATCTTACAGTTGTTTATCTGACATAATTATATGTATGTTTGCATAGTAGTTGTTAACCTTCTAAATGAGTTGATGGCTTAATTTGTTTTAGCCTTTCATGCTTCGCTAATCCTTGAGTACCTATTTCTTGTAGGAAGCAACATCTACGCTTTCTACCTTGGCAAGACTCCCATGGGGTTCACGAGTACAATATGGTACATTAGGCAGTAAAGATGGGACTAAAGTTAATCCTCCAATGCACCTTCAGATCTTTGAATTCGGTGAGCATCTCTTCGTTGTGGGCTAAGCTTAAATCATCAGCCCCCTTGGCTTATAATCCCGGATGTTAACTAATATAAATATTACCAGTGGTCCCGTATCTGTGAGATTTGATATGCTGAACTAATCACATTGCTGAAAACTCAAAATCTTGAAAGTATTGTTTTTCTCGTACACGCATTAGAAAAAACAGAGTAGGAAACTTTAACTCTTAGCTTTTAATACTCATATGATTAGTGCTGAAGATACTGTTTCAATGCTTAAATTTGATAAATACCCAGCTCGTCATCTAACAGTTCGCATATTTTTTAACCTAAAATGAAGTGGTAGACCATTGTTTCGTAGTCAGTTCAACTTGAAAAGACTCGCTTATATTGTTAATATGCTGCTTTTGAAGTATTCTCACGTTTCTCAAGATATGCACACTTTAAATTTGGAAATCCCTAAAAGTGTGGGTAAAGGCAAACTCTAAATTGATTGTAGGAGAATACAAAGTTAACCTTTCATACACATCTAAATATGAAACCTGTTACGAGCTTTCGTTAAGGGGTGTAGTATCCACATATAACTCGTGTAATGCTATGCCTAAATGCATGTGTTACTTCATCATGGAATAACTCAGGTTCTTATAGGAATTGTCAACAGAGGCATGCCCATTTTGCAGAAGGGTTAGGGAGGCAATGACCGAACTTGATCTGTCTGCAGCAGTGAGTATACTCTTACCTAGATCTAATTTGATAATCCTCATCTCCGCATACATGTTGTTTTAGTAATTGTGTTCTCCGAGCAAGCTTGAGCGCGCTTTGACTAATTACGTGCACTACATACTACCTTCCACCAACATAGGCAATGAGTAACTCTATCCACCAAGGTTTTCCTTGTAGTCCATGGTATTTGACTTTGGGGAAGCTCATTCCTTGAATGGATCATAACTTATACAAGGACAATCTTTGTAAGAAGGACCAAAGCACACTGAAAGATACACTTCATGGAGAGTAAAGAAATAGATCAAAGTTCAGCGAACCAAGTACCTATATCTTACCCTTTCAAGGAAGGGGAAAAATGACATTATACAACATATTTAAATAAAAAATTGTAAAGATAAGACAATTGAGCCTAACTCAATCCCAAAGGCTAATTAATGAAGGGAGGATTGGCCAAGTCTATATAAGCAGACCATTGTCCATTCCCCAACCTATGTGGGACTCTAACCCACTCTAACAAAAATAAACAAATCCTACAACATATGGAAAGAAATCACCCAGTGGATTTTGACATAAGACCTCGTGGTTTTCAATCTACTTTATTGATCACACTCTTGGGCGCTCCTTATATATGTGGTATGAGCTTCAAATATTTTGAAGTGGTTCATTAGTCTAAACTATGTGATGTCCACACTGAATTTTTGATGTCCCATAATCTTGTGAAAAAATATGGGTATCTCACTTGTGTTGGCTGAGTTGGAGCACTTTGAGAGACATTGGGATTTCGGATACTATAGGAGTTTTAAAGTTGAGGAGGTGAAGCGTGCTATTAGTAGGATGAGCAGGGAAAAAGCGATCAGACCAGATGAGATCCTGGTGGAGTTCTAGAAAAGCACAGTTAGAGTAGGTTTGGAGTGGTTGACTAGCCTATTCAATGTCATTTTTAAGATGACAAAGATGCCCGAGGAATTTAGGTGGAGCAAAATGGTCCTTTTGTTCAAGAACAAGGTGATATCCAGAATTGCAACAACTACATGGGTATTAAGTGGTTAAGTCACACTATGAAAGTTCTAGAGAGAATGGTGGAGATGAAGTTAAGGAGGGGTGTGTCCATTTCTTAGAATCAATTTGGGTCCATGCCAGGGTGATCAACCATAGAAGCTATCCTTCTTGTGAGGAGATTGATGGAGAAATATAGAGAAAGGAAGAGGAACTTACATATGGTGTTCATTGACCTTTAGAAGGCCTACGACAAATACCGAGGGAAGTCTTGTGGCATGCCTGGAGGCAAGAGGTGTATAGTGGCCTACATTAGGGCAATAAAGGACATGTCTGGAGGAGCTAAAATGTGGTAAGAATGGTGGGAGGAGATTCAGAGCACTTTCCTGTGGAGATGGGTTACACCTGGAATCAGCTATTAGTCTGTTTCTATTTGCCTTAGTGATAGATGAATTGACACGAAACATTCAAAATGAGGTGCCTTGGTGTATGTTGTTTGCGGATGACATAGTACTGATTGATGAGACTCGCGATAGAGTTAATGCTAAGTTAGATGTGTGGAGACAAATTTTGGAGACTAAATAGTTCAGGTTGAGCACGACCAAGACAGAGTATGTAGAGTTTGAATTCAGTGATGCGAGACATGAGGTAGGCGTGGAAGTGAGATTTGACACACGAAATATCCCCAAGAGTGATAGATTCAAGTACCTTGGGTCTATAATTCAAGGGAGAGGGGACATCGATGATGATATCACACATCGTATTGGTGCGGCGTGGATGAAGTGAAGACTTGCCTTTGGAGTCTTATTGATAAAAAGGTACCACCAAAACTCAAAGGTAAGTTCTATAAAGTGGTTGTTAAACCGTCATTGTTGTATAGGCGGAGTGTTGACCATTGACCAGTTAAAAACTTTCATGTCTAGAAGATGCATGTTGCGGAGAGGAGGACGTTGAGGTGGATGTGTGGTCATACTATGACTGATAGTATTAGATATGAGGATATTCGGAATAAGCCAATAAGGTGGGAGTGACCTATGTGGTGGACAAGATGAGGGAAATGCGACTGAGATGGTTTGAACAAGTGAAGAGATGCATTGAAGTGCGAGAGGTTGGTTATAGAGGATATGAGGAGAGGTGGAGGTAGTCTGAAAAAGTATTGGGAGAGGTGATAAAACAAGATATAACCTAGCTTCAGGTTACCGATGGCATGACCTTAGATAGGAGGGTGTGGAGGATACGTATTAGGGTAGAAGGTTAGAAGGTAGTGCAGTACTGTCTTGCTTGTGGTGATTGGTGTTTGTCTTTGTACTAGGGGTATTAAAACTGTTTAGTATGTTGTTTAGTGTGTTCCGACTATCGCACTATTGTATTGTTGATTTGCTTCTTTCTGTTAGATTTTGCACTACTTGCGTGTTACTTGCTATATTTTCTTCACTGGCTCCTTTTTTGTACCTGGATTTGCTGCCGAGGGTCTTTCAGAAATAGCCTCTCTACCTCCATGAGGTATTGGTAAGGTCTATGTACATTTAACCCTCCCTAGACCCCACTTGTGAGATTTCACTGGGTATGTTGTTTCCTTTGAGGAAAATTCTTTTTTTTCATGTGTTGGAACAAAAGAGTATTGTTTCTTGATCATGTTAAAATTTTCTAGTTTTGGTTTTGATTTTTCCAGATGTATCAGAAACATTTTAACTTACCCACCCTTTACCTGCTGCAATTTTTTTTTCTATAGAGTCAGAAGAAACATATGCAAAAAAAGCAATGCCAGCTTTTATGGTTTCAGTTGCATAACTGGATTCCTTCCTTCGTTTCTTTGAGTATGATTCCTCTAGAAAAGAGAAAAATGCTTTTGTTACAATGACGTAGTTCGTTAGTAGTTTTTGGAATATAGATACAACCATCATTAGTTATGCCGATAACATTGCTAAGTGTTGAAGAGTCACCCTCTCTGTTCCAACTTACTATACAATGCCTACCATTTTAGGCAGAGCTAGACTACCCAAGTATTTGATCCTTTTCCCTAATGGATAAGTTTCCATACATTGATATAGGTACCACTTGATTTCTTCGTTTTCCAAAAAGAACTTTTTGAGGAACTGTCCCCCACCTTCACGCTTTTGGGTACTTTTTTTTCCAAGTAGTAATCCATGCTGATTCCATAATAGATTCTTTCTATAACAAAAGAGACTCCAAGATAATAATCAATTCACACTTTCTCTTCATCTCCATGGTTGTCAAAACAGAATTAAAGTCAAATAGAAGGAAGTATTCATTAGCCAATTTACGTAATTGCATTATTTGCAAGTTAAGACCAGGAGAGCAGTTGGTTTCTTGTTCTTTGTGATTTTCCTCAAATGAGGGTTGTAGGGTTTCAGTTAAGACAAGATAACTTGGGGACATAGAGGGACTATGAGTCTATCTATGTATGGACTGGCTCTTGGTTTTTGTCTCTCTCTCTCTTTTTTTTTTCTGTTTAATCAGTAGGTTTGATTGTTGGTTTTGGAATGTTATAGTGTCTTTGCAAGATATATCAAAATTCAAATTGACTTGTGTATCGAGCGTTCAAATAGAAGCAACAAAAGTTGAGTGAGGCTTTCTTCTTCCAATTTTGGAGGTGTAGGGAATTTGAATCTACACCTTTTATACTGAAGCAATTTCATTTTTTTTACCGCCTTTATTGAGCACTGCAATTTTTCTTATGTAGGATCACCAATTTAGCAAGATTTGGGAAAATCCATTTTTTCAGTATCATTGTAATTATTAGGTTTTGTTAGAAGCTGTACACTTGTACAGGTACATACTATTAGCGATGTGCCTATCATCGAGCTAGATGCTATCTCAATTAAGAGATCACCAGCATCTATTTGGAGAATCAACCTTGTGATAGTCTTGGTAATATTGGTGAGATGACCTGGACCTGAAATACATGGGCTTCACGCAAACTAGCTAAATCAAGTCTTGTCCTCGAAAAAGTTCTCAATTTTACACTCAGATGTTTTCTTTCGGAGATCCCAAGGGTTGCTGGCTCACAGTGTCAAAAGGTGGAAATTCAGCAAGATAGTTGCATATGCTTTTAAAGAAGAATTAGTTAGTAAAATTTGGTTAACCCTTGCTTTCAGTTACATTTTTTGTAAAACCTTGCCATTAAGTTATGTAATTATATAAAATAGACATATCATCTGACCTGAAACGTTCCATTAAACATGAAAAGCTGCAAATCTTCCAGCTACTCAAATGTATTTCTCCTGAAAAATTCAAGTTTTAATACTTTAAAGCGCACTATGAATATTGAAAATATCATTTTTGTGTTCCACACAATGCTACGGATGAATACGGAGCATATAGAGGTGTTATGAAGTGCGTATCAATGTTTGTAGGTAAGTCGCGTGGGAGGAAGATCACAATAAGGAAGGAAGAATTTTATTTTTTAAAAAAGAAATATAACAAATGCTAGGTTTGCCATGCCCAATGTTTCGACGACGCGAGCCATCGCGCCGGTGGGCTTGGCAAAGCAGAGGGACTTCTGGGTGACACATAGCGGTAGCTCCTTAAGAAGCAGAACTTTAGGTCACCAGGCGTGATGGCGCGCATCTTGGGGTGTGCGACCGTGGCTATAAATAGCAAAGTCAGGGCAGCCATTATTTTGTCCAAATTTTGGCTAAGTGGTGGAACTTTATCAACCCCATTTCACCTATTCTTCAACATTTACACTCAATGTAACTTTTATGTGATTAGAGTCCTAACTAACATTGGAATTGCTAGATTTCAAGAAAATCTTTCGAGAACTCTAGAAGAGGAAAGGTTTTCTTCAAGAAATTAAATCTAAACTCTACGTAGGTTTTTGTGGATTGTTAGTGAGTATTTATGCTAGAAATAAATGTTTGTTGGAGTTGTTGGTGGATGGGTGACCATAGATGCGGAAATCTAAATATGCATATTACTGCATTAATGAAGTTGTTGGTAGATGAAGATGATGATAAATAGTGGCGATGGAGTTTTGATGGTGTATTGTTATGGATCAAATGAACCTATTAGCATTGTTGTTGAGATTATTTAGGATGGTTAACACATGTTTCCCCAAAATAGTCCATTGTGAAATTTTTGAAAATTAGGCGCAACTATAGAACACTTAATTGATTAAATGGAGATCATTATGAGATGATGATATATTTCTGTCATGACCCAAAATGAATGTGATGACACTTGTCTATTCCCACCAAGACAAGTCTGCCTCAAACCCAACAACATGAAAGAAATGCAGAAATTAAAACAAGAATAACATAAGAGCGAATAACTTAGTCATTCTAATATAACCTCAAAACCTGGTTGTCACGTGTACAAGCCACTAATGTATAAAGTTCAAAATTGAAAGATAATTACAAGTCTCAATGTCTTTGCTTCTCAAATAGAACAAAGCATAACACAAGGAACAAGAGGGCCCGCTGGGATGACAAGCAACTACCTCTCAACATCCTTTGAAAACCTCGAAATAGAAGAGCAATCACACGGATCTGGGCTCGGAACCTACACAATTGTAGAAGCAAGAACTAAGTACCAAATACCTTTATCTCAAAAAAAAAAAAACACGGTACTCAACAAGCAACCTACTAAAAAAAGAAAATTAGCTAGAATACGAGTACTCTTTTTATCCCAACCGAACCTCATCACACTACAACCTGCATTGAAATCAACCCAACCTTACAGTTTTACAATACATAGTTCACAAGGCTTAACAATCACAGTCCAACAGTTACAGTTCAACAACCAGCAAGTTTCAAGTATGACAATCACAAGTATCAAGTAGATCAATCACAAGTATTAAGTAGATCAATCACAAGTGTCAAAATGCATCAAATCACAATAGTCAAACCCTTATCGGAACCATTTTCCTTTGGCACAATATCACTTGTCGGAACCATTTTCCTTCGGTTTTATATCATATCACTAGCTGGAACCATTTTCCTTCGGCTTTATATCATATCACTTGTCGAAACCATTTCCCTTCGATTTTATATCATAGCCCTAGCCGAAACCATTTTCCTTTGGCTTTATATCATATCACTTGTCGTAACCATTTCCCTTTGACATAATCATCTCTTATCATGGTGCAAAGAAATCAATGCAAATAAGCAATTTCACACCATAAGGAAGAGACAACAACTCAAGCAATTCAAGTCCACAATAAGGCCATCAAAGCATTTCATCAATCAACAAATTAGGGTCCACAACAAGGCAATTCACAAAGCATTATGATCTACATGTTGCCTTTTTCATTTATCTCCTTTTTATTCATTAAGATTAATCAAGTGGAATAAATGAATCCATCATCTCATTCCCATTACTCCCCAACACACAATGAAGGGAAATACAAGATTCTATAAGTTTTACAAGGTTTAGAAGATCCCTTGCCTCAATTTACAAAAGTCAATCCAAGACTTGAGTCTTCCCTTTCCGAACAATGCCCAAAGCCACACAATTTATTTCAATCAAGTAATCATAATAAGATTCCGGAATTAACAACATCCAAGTCATACATTTTAAAAAATGGATCAAATCAACTCAAGAACCCAATTCCGTAAATGAGGTTTGAATTCGAAAATCTTTACTTGAAAATGTTACCCAAGGCATTTGGAACTCATTGGTGAAAACCATTTCGAAAAAATAATTAAATTAGTTCACAATCACCATTTTACTTTAAAACACAAGTTCTTGAAAAATCTTGTCATTTGCCGATCAAAATCCCAAGTTTTGATGTTAAAATCCATAAATGAGAAAAGGGAATTAAAGTTTTATGGTCACAAAATCTTACCCAAATGATTTAGGACAAGAAATCTCTTCAAAATCGCCTCCAAGGGTTTTCCAAAACCAAAATGGGGAAAAAAGGGGTAAAACCCCAAAATTGCAGGTCTATTAACCTTCTCTGATCTCGCAAAAGCGGACATAGGTTCGCTTAAGCGAATGTTGCTAACGCGACCCCTGATTCGCTTAAGTGAACCCCGCTTAAGTGAGGTCTCTCGCTAAAGTGAAGCCTCCTTCGCTTTCGTGAAGGTCACTTAAGCGGGCTGGCCTTCGCAAAAGCGAGGCCTGCTAACACCAGCGAAAAAAATACAGCCAACTACAAATCATCAAATGGACCCTCAGGATTCGCTTGGAACCCCGTACACACAAATAATGCTAATTGACTAAACTTGACATTCTGGACTCAATGGAACCACCGAAACACGAATCTGAGGGCTCCTTGACCCGAATCTCATGAAAGTCGAGAAATGAACATACCGCCTAAAAAGGATAAATCAAGCTCGGGACCTCTAAAAATTCAATCAAGACCTTACTTAGAACTTAGACCATCCCCCAAATCCAAAGAAACTCTCGGAATGCCGATCCGAGAATCCGAACCTCGAATATTGACCACAGTCAACCCAAAGGCTAAAATCTCAACAATTTCAACCTTAGGACCTCAAATCCTCAAAAAGATTCCGAATTTGAGGCCGACAACTCCCTTGGACAAGTCTCCACACTCCAGGACTGATGGAATCAACAAAATTCCATTCCAACACTCGAAACTCCAAAAAACACCAAAAACCACTTTTAAGCTACTTTAGCCTTTCAAAACCCAAAATTTACGCAATTCAAAACTTTCACTCAAAGCTCGAAATCAACTTTCAAAACTCAATGAGAAATGACTCGGGGTCAAAATTGGGAGGTGTAAAACGGTAATTTTACAAAAATTTTCAAATTGGGTACTGTTGTGATGACCAGTTCATATACGTAGAATGAAGTCGTTGGGTACCGTTGTGATGACCATGACAATTTTAAACTATTTAAGGGTGACTTGAGGTATGTTGGGACTAAACTATCTCTTGAGATTTCCATACGAATTTATGACTTCGACTTGATGATTTAAATGAGATTCAATGCATGTGCCAAACAAGCTTGTGTGGTTCGCTCCTTGGTTTGAAATAAATGTTGAAATTGCCCAATTGTCCAAGTCTTGAACTCTATGTAAGTGGTTATGATTCTTATATGATTCATGTGTCGTTTGTGCAACACACCATGCTTTCAAATGTTTCTCATAACATGTTTGATTACAAAATTTATGAAATATTTTCAAATGATAATAGTGGAATCAGTTTCTCTTGATTTTCATTAAAGAAATGACATGAGCTACTTGATATAAAGAAAAAGGAAATGAGTAATAATGATTGTGTGTTGCCTAGTTGATCAGGGTATATACTACAACCTATGTGGATGGTATCCTGATGTATGCAACACCACTTGTGTAATTGATGTTGAAACACGCAATATTGAGAATGATGCTTGAAATGTTAATCCTATGAACAAAGTCCTTTGTTGAAAAATGAATTTCTTACCTCTACATTGGGTACTTGAATTTCTTGAACTTTTTTTTTTTTTTTTTTGGTTTAACTGGCATATATATTTCATTCATACCAAAACATACAAGTTAGTTCAGACAGCCTGGACAAGCTGCTCTATTTACAATCATATCACTACAACTAAGAAAAATTAGAAAAACTAATCAGGATAGTTAGAAATCTCTTGTAGTCTCCTTCTCCAAATTGCATTGTTTCTGCCTAGTACGTGTAGATGGATCACCATGTCTTTAATCAACAATTCTGGCTGGAATGTTTTCCTTTGAAATCGAGCATTGTTTCTAGCTTGCCACAACTTATATATCACCATTGCAAAAGCACAACTTGTTATCTCTGCTGTTCCACCTTTTTTCTTAGCTATTTGGCTCATCCAATGCTATTCATCTTCCCATCTCATGGGTTGTCTGTTATGCCCCAACCATTGTAGTACCCACCTCCAAATGTTTGTGGTAATTCGACATTCGAAGAATAAGTGTGCAAATGTTTCCATGTGCAATCCACAGAAAGCACATTCTGGTGTCACATTGATTCCAAACTTCAATAGTCTTTCAGCTGTTGCAAGTCTCTGTTTTATGGCCAACCATAGTATAAATCTATGCCTGGGGTGTATCCTTTGATGCATTGTTAGAGATTTCCAGGCAACTTTAGGATGGTCTGGAAGCAGGGAAATATACATCTTGTGTATTGAGAACTTTCCCCCTAGTTGTATACCCTGCATCTGCTGTGATATTGTCCCATGACTATGGCTTCTAATCCTCAACTGCTCCCTTGCCTCCAGCACTTTTCTAACCACCCAAGATGCATTCCTGGGGATCCTTACTAGATACATGTCTCCAGTTTTGATGTAGTAGCTATGATCCCACTGCACCCATAAACAATCTTTCTTTCTATCTATGTCCCATAGAAGTTTAAGAATAGCTGCTTTGTTCCAAGTGCATAGGTACATTATATTAAGTCCTCCTGCTGCTCCTGGTAGGCAGATGTTTGCCCAAGACACTATAGCTTTCTTTGATACTGTTACAGCACCAGTCCATAGAAAAGTTCTACAGAGTTGTTCAATTGTCTTGATCTTTCTTGGGTAAAAGAAAATTCTGAGCCCAATAAGCCTGTACTCCAAAAAGGACTGCTTTGATTAATTGTAATCTCCCTGCATATGACAATAGTTTGGCAGACCAACAAGTTATTTTGGCAGTTATCTTCTCAATTAAAGGGAGGTATGCATTAACTCCAAGTTTTTGAGATGCTAGAGGCACTCCTAGGTATCTGAATGGCAGAGTCCCCTCAATGAATCCCAATGCTTCAATTATGCTTTGCTTTGTATTATCAGTCACCCCAGCAGTGTATATGGAACTCTTCTCTGTATTTGCTTGTAGGCCTGATGCCTCAGAAAAATTCCTAAAGGCAGCATACATCAATTTGACTGATATTAAGTCAGCTCTGCAATACATCAATAAGTCATCAGCAAAGCAAATGTGAATGCTGTTCAGTCTTTCACACCTGGGATGATAATTAAAGTCCACATTTGTTGCCATTTGCTTGAGTTCTCTTCCAAGATACTCCATAGCCAATACAAAGAGATAGGGGGACATGGGATCCCCCTGTCTGAGCCCCCTTTGTGCTGGAAAAGGTTCAGTTAGCCCACCATTCAAAAGCAAAGAATATGATACTGTAGATATACATTTCATGATCCATTGCACAAACTTTGCTGGAAACCCCATATCACTCATCAACCTCTCCAAGAAACCCCAATCCAAAGTGTCATATGCCTTCCTTAGGTCCACCTTTAACACACATCCAGGTGAAATCCATTTTCTATTATAGCTCTTGAATATTTCATGACTGACCATGATATTATCAACTATACTCCTACCCTCCACAAATGCTGATTGGGCTATATCAACAAGACCAGAAATCACTAGCTTCAGTCTATTAGTTAAAACCTTAGCTATGATTTTATATAAAGTGGTGCAGCAAGCAATAGGTCTATAATCACTAACCTTTGTTGGCGCTTTGACTTTAGGAATTAAAGTTACTGCTGTAACATTAATAGCATGATGGATCCTACCAGTCTGAAAAAAATGTAGTACAGCTGCTATAACTTCCTTTCCAACCACTTTCCAGTTCTTTGTAAAGAATTTAATGGGAAAACCATCCACTCCTGGAACCTTGTCCTTGGGCATGCTCTTTATGGCCTCCACTATCTCCTCATTTGTTACTTCCTGTATGAGCTCTCTTTGCTGCATGATAGTTAGGCATGGACCACCTCTAACCACTCTAGTATTTAAACATTTCAATTCAGATGCTTTTGTCCCCATCAACCCTTTGAAAACAGAAATAAATTCTGCTTCAATTTGTAAAGGTTCTGTCAGCTTTAGACCAGTTTCAGTACAAATGGAGGTAATAGTGTTATGACTAGACCTTATCTTCCACTGGGCATGGAAATATTTGGAGTTGGAGTCCCCAAGTTCAATCCAATTAGCCCTAGCTTTTTGTCTAAGTGCAGCCTCTTCAATATTACTCCATTTCTCCAACTCTATGATTGTCTGTTTCTCCTGATCAAAAAGTTCCTGATCCAGTTTACTAATCTGAATTTTGCCTTGGATTATCTCCAGTTTTTCCCTTAGTACCTGCAGCTTTTGCTTATATGAAGCCATATAGTTGTTTATGTCCCTGCTTTGATGTTTTACATTCTTGAGTTTCCCCCACACCTGCTTCATATTAATCTTCTCCACACTATCACCCCAAGCATTTCTCAGTTTTTCAGCAAAATCAGGATGCTCCATCATGTTATTGAGAAACCTAAATGGCCTTGGATGAATGCTGTTATACTGCTTACATTTGATCAGGATGGGAGAATGGTCAGATACTGAAGGATTCAAATATTCTGCCTCTATATGTCCAAACTGTTGCAGCCAAACCATATTCCCAAAGGCCCAATCAATCTTACTGTAGACTCTCTTATTTCCTCCCTGTTTGTTGCACCAAGTAAAATGCCATCCCACTCCCTTTATTGGTGTTAGCTGCAAATTATCTATAACATTTTGGAATCCCTGCACCTCTTATTGAGTGACAGGAGATCCCATTCTGTCATCAGAACTCAGCACACTGTTAAAGTCCCCACTTATAAACCAAGGAAGTTGGTTCTGCAAAGTTAATTGCATAAGATTCTGCCATAACATTTCTTTCTTCTGCACTTCATTCCTAGCATAGACAACAGTATAATATAATCTCAGCTGGAGTCGTGGTTCTTCAACTAGGCAATGAATGAATTGCTCAAATATATCAAGTATTTGTACCTTCAATGTTGATTTCCACATAAGCCATATTCTTCCATTTGCATCATCCTTGTAATTATTTACACTAGACCAAGCATATGCTACTCTGTTAATAATATGTGCAGCTCTCTTTACCTTAAACCTTGTTTCCAACCTTTAGTTTTCAGGCAATTCAGAAAGAGTTTCAGCTCTTTCTGTTTGTGGCGAACCATATTTCATGTTGGAAGGAATGGCATATATTCCTTTTCCAGTTACCCTTTGTTGCCTCCAATCATTGTGTCCCTCTCTTCAACAAGTTGCTTACCTTTGTCTTCTGTATTTTTCATCTTCCTTGAGGTTTGACAGGCATTCCAATGGTCAACTTCCCCTTCCAATGGTCAACTTTTACTCCCCCTCCCATGTCCTTCTCCTTGGAGGAATATTTGTACCAGCAGTCATTCTCATTATGTCCAAGTCTAATGCATTGATTACAAAATTTGGGTTTCCATTCATACTCAATATTTTGATCCCATGGACCAGTAGGTGTTTCCACTACTATGACATCAGGCAAGCTCTTAGCCAAGTCCACCTCAATCAATACCCTAGCATAGGATATTTTTTCAGCATTTGCAGTGATCCCATCAGTGTATAATGGTATCCCAATTGCACTAGCAAGTTTACTCAAGGCTCTAACAGACCAGTACCCCACAGGTAAGCTGGGAAATCTCACCCAAATTGGAATTTGATTATACATTTCAGCATTCAATTCAAAGTCCAGCTCCCAATTTCGCAGAATCATTGGTTTACTTCCATAGAAATACGGCCCTGTTTGCATCACTTTTTCTCTATCAATGGTGTTTTGGAACTTAAAACATAGTATCCATTATTATGGTACAGAATCTTAGGTAGTGCAACAAAACCCCATACCTTCCTGATAAATTCTGTCATCTGTGCTTCAGAAGGGTTTCCCCCAATAACATACCCTATTAGTGCATTCTCCCACTCCTTAACCTGTAATCGGATATCCTCCTCCTCAATCTGAACTGTAAGTATACCCTCCTTAATCACAGGGGGGATGATGAAGTTCCGGGTCTTACCATTACCGCGATTTCCTTTCACCTGTGCTGGAGCATTAGGAGTAGGTTGTGAAGACATGCCTGCATCAGAAAATTGCAATCGTCTCTTCGGCGTGTCCTTTCCGTCCGCATCTCCCAGTTGAATTTCATCCTCTAAGCTGCTAGTATCATTCTCCTTCACTGTCGCCTGGTACTTCAAAGGTAGAAAATCCCCAAAAGTAAGGGGTGACAGCTTATGAGTTGCTCCAGTAGCTGGTATGACGGTTTTGGGTGTGTGCTTAGGTGGTGATTGTCGCCGGCAGGCCATCGGTGAAGTATTCTTAGCTCACAATCGCTACCTTGCTATTGTGCGCTGAGAGCTTCTCTAGAATTTTTTTCCGTCAAGAAAAATCGCTACAATTTCTTGAACTTTTTATTAAAACTTGACATGCATATTGAGTTTTATATTGCTCTTGCCCTACCATGTGGTGGTATAGCTATGATGTATACCGAGTGTTCCAATGCTCGGGCTTCATTCCATGTGCATATTTCAGGTATTGGTCAGACACAGGACAGTCCACGTATGAACTAGAATCCTGCTTCTTTATAGCTATTTTTTGTGAACCCACTTATGGATCGTGGGAGCACGCTGTCTAGTTTATAATATTTTGTATTGTTTGACTAGTCCCATAACTTCATTTATTCATTCATAGCATCATAGAGACTCCATAGATGAACTTGTAATATTTTGGGTTTATGGGTACCATATGACCTTATGAATAACTTTCTTTATGCCTTATTAATGATTGTGTTTAGGCCGACAAGAGCCCTTTATCGAATAAATATTTAAATTGAAAAAGAATCTTTATTTCACTTATTGAATTTGTAAAACAATTACTATGAAATGTTTTGGGTATGATTGTTGCATGTGGGTAGAAGCAGGTAGTAATTAAGTTATACATGTTTGCTTGGTGCAGATGGGTAAGTATTGGGTGCCAGCCACGTTTCATCCCTTTTTTGGTCGTCATCTAAGATCTAGATTGTTCCTCATCACTTGCTAGTAGGAATGAAAAGACCATGGTTTGAATGCAGAAGTCCTTTCTGTGTTTGTTTGTTTAGTGTTACTTGATTATGAGGTTTAATGTATTCATTTGCTGCAATATATAACACTTTAAAATGTTGAATATTAAATGCACCCAAGGGTGTGGCTTGGTTCTCAACGAAGTGGGTTGAGAATCATGAGTTCTCGGGTTCAATGCCAGTGGAGGCAAAAACTCTAGGTGATTTCTTCCAATCTGTCCAAGTCTGATGTAGGCAGTTATCAAAACAAATGTTGAATGTTAAAGCTATTTACTTTTCCATATTTCAGTTTTATCTCTTATTTAATTTGCCATGAGGTTATCTTATGCTCCAAATGTGACTTTGTAGATTTACCCATGCCCAAAGGGTTCAGTGAGACACCGTGAAATGGTTAGAAGATTGGGAGGCAAAGAACAGTATGTAGATCATCTCTAGATAATTTTATATTGAGCTTTGTTAGTTTGACAAACATTGGAGGATTTTTTTTCCTTCTCCTTTAACAAACAAGTTCCGAAAAGCTAGATAACATGTAGAGCAAATAATGCTGAACCATGAGAAGGTGAAGATGCAAGAAGATCTTTCATGGATGTCTATTATATTGTATTCTTAATTTGTCTTTTCTTTCTGAATCACATCTTAGTGTACCCCTTTAATTGGAGATCTTTGCCTAGTATATGCTTATGGATAAGAGGCAAGAAGCTAATTAAACTAGGTATTCATTTAGGGCCATATTTTTGGTTCTTGCCTAATGCTGTCCTGGCTGTCATTCTTAACATAGTGAATTGCTGCTATTTTGCAGGTTCCCATTCCTTGTGGACCCAAATACTGGAACTTCGCTCTATGAAAGTGGTAAGAAGCATGAGTAGTGCAGTTCCTTTTCCTTCGTACTTTTTTGGTGTTCAAGGCAATTTCATTTGAGTGCTGAATGACTGTTCATTTTCCAACCAAATGGGTGCAATACCACATACATGCTTCAGCTTTTAAATGTTAGTGCATGGATCACACTTTTAATTTGTGCTACCCTGGATTAAGATGAAGACTAATACCCTGTTTGGCCAATCTTCTAAAATCAGCTTATTTTGGTGTTTTTCAAAAAAGTACTTTTGGTGAGAAACAGTTTCTGTTTGGCCAATAAATTTAAAGCACTTTTGAGCAACAATTAGCGTTTGACCAACATTTCTAATAGTGCTTCTTAGTATAATTTTTTCAAACGTACTTTTTCTATGAAGTACTTTTGAGGGAAAACCTACATCTTCTGAAAAACAGCTTCTGCTACTTCCCAGAAGCACTTACTTTCTCCCAAAAGCTTGGCCAAACACCTTTTTTTTAATTTTTTTTTTTTTTATATATGAGTACTTGTTGTAAAATATAAGCGTTCTTGGCCTCCCAAAAACTTGGCCAAACAGGCTATAAGCATAGTTGTGCCCTTGATTGTCTTACTAGCTTAAGAGCAGATCCAGCTTTCTGTTTTCTTCTATGGGTCAGGGGAGGAACTTTTTTATTTGGAGTACAGTTGTAGGGATAGTTACATCATGTGAAGAGAGAACTACTAACCTGGTAGAGCCTTTCTCAAGACATCTTAATACCTTCCTTTTGGTTGTAACTTGAGAAACTTTGATACCTCAATTGATATGATGGTTCGCAATATTCAAGATGGCATACCCTTGGTATTTAAATACACATTAACAAAAGCAAAGCATATGATCTTATGGTTCTCTCTATCACCAAAAACAATGGAACCCTAGCTTAGTTCTCAGTTGTATCTGATTTAGTGAGTTGACTACTATTTACCTTCTCTTTTATTGTTTTACATGTCTCTATTATGCTCTAGATTTTTGTTGGAATTCTTCCAAGTTACTCCTCTTCCATTCGCAATAGCACACAATAAAGGCAAGCTTTAGTACCCCCTATTCAAAGAGGGCTTGCTATTTGCACACTGGATCACCATGCAACAACAACAACAACATACCCAGTGAAATCCCACTAGGTGGGGTCTGGGGAGGGTATAGTGTACGCAGACCTTACCACTACCTCGTGGAGGTAGAGAGGCTGTTTCCGAGAGACCCTCGGCTCGAGTACAATCACATCCAAGTAGAAGGGGAGGGAAACAAAGTGTATAAAACATAACATTCAATAGGAAAGATAGTGAAAAATCAACCAAGGAGATAATAACATCAATGGAATACTGTGGGAAGCTCAGTAAACAACATCAGGCTATAGGTATCACAGACAAGAACAACACGTGCAAGACCAGGGCTACTACACACGCTATCAGCCAAACCCTCGCAAGGAAAAACCACACGCTAACCCTACTAACCTTCAACCTTAATACGCAACCTCCACTCCTTCCTATCTAGAGTCATGTCCTCGGTAAGGTGAAGCTGAGCCAAGTCCTGTCTAATCACTTCTCCCCAATACTTCTTAGGCCTACCTTTACCCCTCCGCGTACCCTCTACAACCAACCCCTCGCACCTCCTCACTGGGGCGTCGCGCCCGTCTCTTCACATGTCCAAACCATCTCAGTCTTGCTTCCCTCAGCTTGTCCACCACAGAGGCCACTCCCACCTTCTCCCGAATAACCTCGTTCCTAATCTTATCGCTCCTAGTGTGCCCACACATCCATCTCAACATCCTCATCTCCGCGACATGCATTTTTTGGACATGTGCATTCTTGACTGGCCAACACTCCGCTCCATACAACAAGACCGGTCTAACTACCACTCATTAGAACTTACCTTTAAGTCTAGATGGGATTTTCTTGTCACACAAGACTCCAGAGGCAAGCCTCCATTTCATCCAAGCAACCCCAATGCGATGTGTGACATCCTCATCGATGTCACCACTACCTTGGATTACAGACCCAAGATACTTAAAACTTTCTCTCTTAGGAATGATCTGTGTTGCAAGTCTTACTTCCGCATCTGCCTCTTCCACCACATCACTGAATTTGCACCTCAAATATTCTGTTTTGGTCCTACTCAACCTGAACCCTTTGGACTCCAACGCTTGTCTCCACACCTCCAACCTTGCATTAACTCTGTCCCGCGTTTCATCAATCAGTACTATGTCATCCGCAAATAACATACACCATGGGACCTCCTCCTGAATAGACCGCGTCAACTCATCCATCACCAAAGCAAATAGAAAAGGGCTAAGAACAGATCCCTGGTGCATCCCCATCTCAACTGGGAAATGTTCCGAGTCTCCTCCAACCGTTCTAACCCGAGTCTTGCTCCACCGTACATGTCTTTTATCGCCCTAATATAAATCATCGGTACACCTCTAGCCTCCAAGCACCTCCAGATGACATTCCTTGGAACTTTGTCATAGGCCTTTTCAAGGTCAATGAACACCATGTGAAGGTCTCTCCTTCTTTCTCTATATTTTTCTACCAGTCTTCGCATAAGATGAATGGCTTCGGTAGTCGATCGTCCCGGCATGAATCCAAACTGATTCTCCGAGATGTGCACCCCTCTTCTCACCCTCATCTCCACCATTCTCTTCCAGATTTTCATAGTATGGCTTAGCAATTTGATACCCCTGTAGTTGTTACAGTTCTGGATATCGCCTTTGTTTTTATACAACGGAACCATTGTACTCCACCTCCATTCATCTGGCATCTTTGCTGTCTTAAAAATAACATTAAACAGCTTGGTTAACCATTCTATACCTGCCTTGTCCGCGCTTTTCCAAAAATCCACCGGGATCTCATCGGGTCCGGTCGCTCTTCCCCTGCTCATCTTACTAAAAGCACGTATAACTTCCTCGATCCTAAAACACCTACAGTACCCAAAGTCTCGAAGTCCTTCAGAGTGCGCCAAATCATCCAACACGATGTCTACGCCCCCTTCTTCATTTAAAAGTTTGTGAAAGTATCTTTGCCACCTCTGCTTGATGGAGATTTCATCCACCAATACTTTGCCTTCCTCATCCTTGATACATTTCACTTGGTCCAAGTCGCGAGCCTTCCTCTCTCTTGCTTTTGCGAGCCTATACAACTTCTTATCCCCATCTTTGTCCCCCAGCTCGTCATACAAGCATTCGAAAGCTGCCGTCTTAGCCTTCGTAACTGCTAACTTAGCTTCTGTCTTTGTCGTCTTATAAACTTTCTTAAGCTCCCGCTTCACTTCCTCGACTACGCATTCCACCCACTCAGTGTAAGCAACCTTCTTCGCTTCCACTTTGCCTTGGACTTCCCCATTCCACCACCAATCTCCTTTATGTCCTCCAAAGTTACCCCTTGATACCCCTAAGACCTTTGAAGCAACTTCCCTAATGCAATTAGCTGCTTTATTCCACATGGCGTCCGCATCCCCGCTACCACTTCAAGCCCCCATCCCAATCAACTTCTCACCCATCTCCCGAGAGAGGGCAGGGGTCAAGCCACCCCATTTAATCCTCGGTCGATCAGATGCAATCTTCTTCCTCCTAGCCCTCATGATTTCCAGGTCCATCACCAAAAGCTTGTGTTGGGTAGTAAGATTTTCACTTGGGATAACCTTGCAGTCCTTACAGAGGCCTCTATCACTCTTCCTAAGGAGGAAGTAATCTATCTGAGTCTTAGCTACCGAGCTACGAAAGGTAACCAGGTGGTTCTCCTTCTTCGGAAAGCATGAGTTAGCAATCACCAAACTCAAAAGCTTTAGCAAAATTTAGAAGCGAAGTTCCACCCCCATTCCTTTCCCCAAAACCAAAGCCTCCATGGACATCATCAAAGCCATGCAAGCTCATCATTGCTAGAGTAAGAACCAGTATATATTAGGCAGTCTACAAAATCTGATGGCATATGGGTCAGAAAAACTGCAAGCAAAAAGTAAATGATTTACCATCTCAGGTTTTGAGTTTAAAAGCAGTGGTTATTATCTTCAACAATCTCCTGACTTTTATCTCTCCAGTGTGCTAAGTTTGTTCTGATTGGTCAGCTAAAGAATGAAAGCTAATCTTGGGATTCTTTAAGGGAACCATGCCAATGGTTGTTATTCCCTTGTTTCTAGGAGTTGGTAAGCACTTCCAAGGGAAATATATACACACTGTCACCTTTCCATGTCACTTCATCAGCTCCAGTACAAGGAAGGATAGCCATAAGAATGGTGACCAGTTCACCAACTGTTGTAGTTCTCTAAATCATTTTCTTCCAGCTGAGCGCCATTGTACATTTTAAGTACATAAGCTGCTATAGAATGAATACCAAGACCCATATGTCCTAGGTTCGTAGCAAATGAATAACTTGCCAAAAAGAAAAGAAGCAAATAAAGAGAAAACAAGAGCTGCAATCTGTGTTATGCATTATACCAATTCCTTTTTATCAGGAGGCACCTCCTTTCTAATTGGGATATATGATATTGAAAAAGCTGATGAGACAACCAGCATTCTATACAACTCTGTTCCTCTAGTAAACTAATGAGTGGTTTTTATTTCTCAGGTGATATTGTTAAATATTTATTTCATCAATATGGTCAAGGAAGGAATCCATCTACTGGTCTCTTGGAAAGGTATTTATCATATCTATCATGCTAATGAATAGGCATCCTAATTTGGGGATCTTTTTTCCTGGTGGGTGTTGGGAGAGGGACTTCTGCATGGATAGCAGAGAAGGCAGAGGTTACTGCAGAGAAATTACCTTCAGATCAGTTTTCCATGATTAATTTCTCTTTTATTGTGCTTGATGATGATACTTATGCTCAATATTGAAAATGCACCCGCCTGTTGACTTATCCAGTGAATGTAGGTGAATGGGAGGTCCAAATTTTCAGTGCGTTATAGTCCACATGCTGTTTGCCTTTTCCCACTTGAGCAGAATGATATATAGTGATTAATGTGGAATAAGATTGTTGAATAATTTCATTCATATTTTTCTATGTCATATACATGGCTTTATATATATACGTAAGAGATTGTGGAATAGAATCACCTAAATCCCATGAAATCTGGGATTATACAGAATCATATATTTTACATTAAGAGAAAGAATCAGAGTAATGATAGTCTAGATTACCACAATTATCCTAAGATCTTAGAGGATCATAACTTGATATGAAGAATGTCTTCTCATCTTAGAGAATCATATCTTTGATGACAAGAATATCTTCTTGGAAATCCTCTATCAGCCAACACTCCCCCTCAAGTGGGTGAATGGATATCTTTCATTCCTAGCTCGCTTATTAGATCTTGAAACACATTGTTTGGCAGTCCTTTTATTAAAACATCAGCCACCTGATCTTTTGTAGATACAAATGGCATACAAATGAGTCCGCTATCTAGTTTCTCCGTAATGAAATGTCTGTCTACCTCAATATGCTTAGTGCGATCATGTTGTACAGGATTATGAGCTATACTTATTGCTGATTTATTGTCACAATATAGTCTCATAGGTCCTTCCCATCTTATCTTCAAATCATCGAGGATTATCTTTAACCATAACAACTCACAAACTCCCATAGCCATAGGTCGAAGCATCCAATTGGGTAAGTTCACATATTTTGGAACTTAGCAGAACCTACGGAGTGGCGTTTGAAGGTTTCAGGGGAGAAACACATGCATTACTGATGAAGCTCGATGAAAGAAAGAGGGTGATGGAGAAGAAAGGGGAAAATAGTGAAGCATCAACTTCTCGACACAGAGGAATTGGCAAGAATGAGCTGAAGAATTTTCTGTCAATAGAGGGAGAGTCCAGCCACTATTTCTCAAATGAAAGTAAATATATTATCGTGGAATGTTAGGGGGATTAACAAGATTTCAACAAGGAATCTAGTTAAGAGCTCTCTACTTAAATGGAGAGCTGATGTTTACTGCTTTCAGGAGACAAAAATCAGCAAAGATGTAGAGAGGATTGCCGAACAATTGTGGGTATATTGAAGACGATGGCAGTAGTGGGGGGTCCTAATTATGCGGGACTCAAGAATTTGGGTAGGCAGTAGTGTAGAGGAAGGCAAATTCTCAATTACATACAAATTCGAAGCTGTCCAAGATGGGTTTTGCTGGTTTCTCACTGGTGTGTATGCTCCACATACCAGAATTGAAAAATTAGAATGCTGGGAAGAAATTGCAGCAGTTAGAGAGCTATGTGGAGGTCCTTGGATCACCTGTGGGGACTTCAACTGTCATGCCCCGAGCCTATACCCTGAGCAGGACTGGCACTCGATAACCATTGTTGGCCCCAAGCGAACCCTTGGCCTGGCTTATAGCGGAAGACTTAAAGCATTAATACAAGGATTCAAATGCACTTTAAAACAACTGTCTCAAATAAACTTGGAACGTTTAAGGACAAACATTCAGGTTAGCCAAAGTGGCAACTCAAGTCTTTTAGCAAATCATCTGAAATACAAGACTAAAGAACTCATATCGAATTGTCTATGAAGCCTTTAAATACTAAGAGGGATGTCAGGACAAGACCCCCGGTCATCCTAACAACTGACTAACAAGGAAATAAAAGAGAATCCTCTAGAAGCAATGAGGCTCACTAACTAACTCTGAGTGCTCAACTGGATCAACGAGGCGCTGGATGCTGATCCTAGTTACTTGTATCTGCATCATAAGACGATGCAGGCCAAATGGCATTAGTACATTGAATGTACGAGCATGCGAGGGGAAATCTAAACATGACATAGGCTTGAAAGGAATTTGAAAAGAACACTTGCCTTAGCTTTACTGAACTCATGAATACTCAACTCAAATGTAAAGTAAAACAACAATAAAGGTGCAATTTATACAAAGCATTTAAAACAGTAGATGACAACTCAATGTATTAAAGAAATACAATAACAACTCAGTTTACATATAAAGTAATATAATACTGTGGGAATTTCTCTAACCGACAACCATCACTATGAGCTAAAGTGATGATATAACGTCTCGCCCACGCTGCTAGAACTCCCTAGCGCTCTGAGTGGCGCGGGGCGCCAGAGGGCAAACTTCAGAATCTGGGTTGGGGCGCTCTAGCTGGCGCGGCCCCCTAGAGCCCAAACTTCAGAAGCCCCTTTGGGGTGCTTTGAGAGGCGCGGCGCCTCAGCCCCCTCCCTAGGTTTTTGACAAATTTTCTTGCTCATTTTTCAACTCTAAACCCTCTAGATTCAATTGGTTGTTTTCCCAAACACTTAGATTCGACTATATCACCAATATATGCGGGAATCTACTCAAAATCACACCTAATTTCATGAATCAAACTCAAGAAACTTCTCAACAACTCCAACTATAAGAACCCACAAGAACTTAAACAAATTTCATCAAGAACTCATAATCTTTTCTTTCAAGAACACAATTATGCTGAATTGAATCATGATTGGCGCATGGGTGAACTAACCCAATGCTATGTGATCGCACATACCTCGTAGGGATCACCCCTTGACGAAATCCACAATCTTAGCTTCAAAACTTGACAATTCCTTGTCTCTTCTCCTCTTTTTTTTTTTCTTCTCTCAAAACCCTAACTCTTTTTGATGAAACGTAAAATGAACCAAATTAGTTTAGACCCCATCTTAATTACCAAAAACGAAATTTATTAATTGGGTATGGAAAAGACCAAAATACCATTCTAAAATCCGGTTTTGACATTTCTTATCTAGATAGCCCAACTTCAAATGGACATATCTCCCTTATATCAACTCGAAATTGAGCAAACTCGGCTGCGTTGGAAAGATAATTCAAAGATCTTTCCTACGGTATCTGGTAGCACACCTAACTCATCCTGAGCTAGGAGTTATGGTCGTTTGAAGTTGACCAAAAACTCAAACTTAACATAACTTCACCAATTTTCCAGATTTTTCGTTCTTTTAAAAAATGACTCTTCCTAATTCTAGCTCTTCCTAGTTCTTTCAAATAACGAGGTGTTATAATTTCTCCCCCTTGGGAACATTCGTCCTCGAATGAGGTTATTCTTAGTAGGCTAAGGGTGTAACATCTAACATTCAGCTCAAACACCCAACAAGCAAATCTAATACATTAAACATATCAACTTAAAGAGTACTAAGAAGAGAATTAGTACCTTGATCTGGAATTTCTTCGTGCTCAAAGAGATGTGGATATCTCTTCTTCATGTTCTCCTCAGCCTTCCAAGTAGCTTCCTCAACAAACTAGTTTCTCCAAAGAACCTTGACTGATACTACTTTCTTGGTCCTCAACTTGCGAACCTGACGGTCTAGAATCTGAACAGGGATCTCCTCATAAGACAAACTATACTTGCTACAAATATCTTCAGTAGGTAGGATGATAAGTGAAGGATCTCCCATGCACTTTTTCAACATGAAAACATGAAATACCAGATGAACTGCTGCTAACTCTTGGGGTAACTCTAACTCATAAGCTACATTACTAACCCTTTTGGATATTCTGTAAGGGCTAATATACCGGGGACTAAGATTTCCCTTTTTACCAAATCTCATAACACCCTTCATGGGTGAAACTTTTAAGTATACCCAATCATCTACTTCAAACTCTAACTCCCTTCTCCTAACATCAATGTAGGATTTTTGACGACTCTGCATTGTTTTCAACCTCTTTTGAATGACTTTCACTTTCTCATTGCTTGATGAACCAAGTCTGGTCCTATCAACTCAGCTTCACCAACCTCAAACCATCCAATTGGAGATCTGCACCTTCTCCCATAAAGAGCTTCATACGGAGCCATCCGAATGCTAGAGTGGTAACTGTTGTTGTAAGCAAATTTGATGAGAGGTAGGTGATCATCCCAATTACCCTTGAAATCAATCACACAGGCCCTCAGCATATCTTCTGAAGTCGAGTAGTGCGCTCTGCTTGACCATCTGTCTGAGGATGAAAAGTAGTACTTAAGTTCACCTTTGACCCCAAGCCTTTCTGAAAAGATTTCCAGAACTATGCTCCTCTGTTTGAAATAATCAATACTGGAACCCCATGAAGTTTGACTACCTCTTGAATATACAACTTAGCATAATCTTCTGCTGAATGAGTATTCTTTACCGGCAAAAAGTGGGTTGATTTCATCATTCTATCAACAATCACCCAAATAGAATCATGTTGCCTACGAGACCTTGGTAAACCTGTGATGAAATCCATATTGATCATCTCCCACTTCCATTCCGGAAGTTCTATATTCTGAGCTGTTAGAATAGGAATAGGTTTATACAATCCTATTAAAATAGGAATATGTTTATACAATCCTATTAGAATAGGTTTATACAATCCTATTAGAATAGGAATAGTAATAGAAATAGAAATAGGAATACTAAATAGTATCCTACTTGGTAAATGATTGTATTCTAGGGTGTCTATAAATAGGGTCTCAATGTAATAATGTTAACAACAACAACAATTCAGTAATATTCTTTTCCTATATTTCTCACATGGTATCAGAGCTTCTACGAACTTGGTAGAAAATTAAAGAGCTTCT
This sequence comes from Solanum commersonii, assembly GCA_029007595.1. Classification (NCBI taxonomy): domain Eukaryota; kingdom Viridiplantae; phylum Streptophyta; class Magnoliopsida; order Solanales; family Solanaceae; genus Solanum; species Solanum commersonii. The sequence continues at coordinate 923,785 of JAJTWQ010000129.1, read as the reverse complement.
GCTGCCGGCGGGTGGCACCTATATATGCTGCCCGTCTGGCCAATGATTATGTTAGCAAAAGTTGGGTCACCATGCATCATTCTAGTGACTACTTTCTTATATCTAATTTGTGTAGCACCGTGCCATCATTCCGGTGACTGCTTTTTCATATTTAATTTGTGTAGCACCGTGTCATCATTCTGGTGACTACTTTTTCATATCTAGTTGGTGTAGCATTGTGCCATCATTCCAGTGACTCCTTTTTCATATATAATTTGTGTAGCACCGTGCCATCCTTCCGGTGACTACCTTTTTTTGCATATCTGATTTGCATAGCACCGTGCATTTCTCCAGACTACTTTTCATATTTAATTTGTGTAGTACCGTGGATTTTTCCGAACTATTTCTCATATCTAAGTAGCATAACATCATGTGTCTTTTCAGTGACTTCTCAGATTTGATTTGCATAGTTCCTTTCGTCTTTCCGGTGACTCCTTAAATCTGATTTGCATAGGGTTGTGCCATCATTCCAATCCTACCCATATTATTTTTCTTTTTCAGTAGGGTCGTGCCATCATTCCGACCCTACCCATATTATTTCTCTTTTTCAATGGGGTCGTTCCATCAATTCGAACTATCCTATATAATTTCTATTTTCTAGTTGGGTCGTGACATCATTCCGACCCTACCCATATAATTTTATTTTTTAGATTGTGACTACTTTTACCCATCAAATCTAATACTCCGGCATATGAGCATGTTTCGGATAGTTTTTCGGTGACTTGTTTAATATCGACTGTCTATTGATTCCAACATGAACCATGTACTTTATACTAGATTTTGAGCACTTACAATGTTCGCTGCATTGTGAAGAAGTCTATATGGAGCAACCACCTAATTTTGTTGCTCAGGGGGAGTTTAGTAGCCTTGTATGTTGATTATGTAAGTCACTCTATGGTCTGAAACAGTCTTTGCAAGCTTGGTTTGGGAAATTCCAACACTAATTTTATCACTCTGTTTTATCGGCATTATGCATCAAATTTAGTATTTCATGAGAAGATCAAGCACATTGAAATTTATTGTCAATTTTGTGAAGTTGAGTGATCAACTTGCAGATATCTCACCAAGCCCCCCATCAGTCCTCGTGTTAATTACATTTGTAACAAGCTAGGTACATGAATTGTATGCACTAGCTTGAGGGGGAGTGTTAGAATAGGAATAGGTTTATATAATCCTATTAAAATAGGAATATGTTTATACAATCCTATTAGAATAGGAATATGTTTATACAATCCTATTAGAATAGGAATAGTAATAGAAATAGAAATAGGAATACTAAATGGTATCCTACTTGGTAAAGGATTGTATTCTAGGGTCTATAAATAGGGTCTCAATGTAATAATGTTAACAACAACAACAATTCAATAATATTTTTTTCCTATATTTCTCACATGAGCTAACCACCGGGCTTTTGGTGCTTTACTTTAACTTGTTGGCAATTCGGACACTTAGCGACAAACTCTGCAATGCCCTTCTTCATATTACTCCGCCAATAAACTTCTCTCAAATCGCGATACATCTTTGTTGAACCCGGATGGATAGAATATCTGGAGCTATGAGCTTCCTCCATGATCCTCTCTTGGAGTTCATCCACCCTTGGTGTACACAACCTACCTTGATACCTCAATATGCCATCTCCCCTTTATTCAAAAGCCAATACTTTTTGCTTATGAACACTTGTCTTTAATTCAAGCAAAATAGGATCTTGGTCTTGCTTCTCTTTTACTTCTGCCACTAATGTGATTCAGCTCCATTCATCACCACTACTCCTCCTTCTGTGGAATCCATTAGTCGAACTCCTAATCGTGCAAGTCTGTGCACATCTTTTTCTAACTCTCTCTTATCTTCCTCAAAATGGGCGGTACTACCCATAGACAATCTAATCAAGGCATCATCAACAACATTAGCCTTACTTGTGTGATAAAGAATACTCATGTCATAATCCTTGAGGTTCCACCTACGCTGTCTCAGATTAAGCTCTTTCTGACTAAACATGTACCGAAGACTCTTGTGACCGGTGAACACGTCCACATGAACATCATAAAGATAATGACGCCATATTTTCAAAGCGAATACTACGACAACCAATTCTAGGTATGGGTTGGATAATTCTTTTCGTGAACTTTCAACTGTCTGAAGGCATAAGCTATGACTGTCATTCTACATTAACACAATCCAAACCAACTCTATACGCATAACAATATACGACAAAACATTGAGTATCTTCTGGTAATGTTAATACTGGGGCAGTAGTCAACATCTTTTTCAATTCCTAAAAAGCTTTTCTCACAAGCTTCAGACCATTGAAACTTCAATTGTTTTATGAGTTAACTTGGTCAAAGGGGACGAAATAGATGAGAACCTCTCTACGAACCTTCTATAATATCCAACCAACCCCAAGAAACTCCTAATATTAGTTGGAGATGTAGGTCTAGGCCAATTCTGCACTGCCTTTATTTTCTGGGTATCAACTCTAATCCATCACCGGAAACAATGTGGCCTAAGAATGCCACAAACTCAAGCCAAAACTCACACTTAGAGAACTTGGCATACAACTCCCTATCCTTCAGAGTTTAGAGAACTATTCTGAGATGACTAGCATGATCTTCCTCATTCCTTGAATAGATTAGTATGTCATCAATGAATACGATAACAAACATATCTAAATAAGACTTGAATACTCTCTATTCATAAGGTCCATGAATGCTGCAGGCGCATTGGTCAAATCAATGGACATAACTAAGAACTCATAGTGACCATAACGGGTCCTGAATGCTATCTTTGGAATATCACATTCCCTTACTCTTAACTGATGGTAGCCTGATCTGAGGTCTATCTTAGAGAAACAGGTAGCACCCTGAAGCTGATCGAAAAGATTATCAATTCTCGAAAGAGGATACTTATTCTTGATAGTAACCTTGTTCAACTGGCGGTAGTCTATACACATTCTAAGGGAACCATATTTCTTTCTTACAAATAAGACCGGAGCGCCCCAAGGTAAGACACTTGGTCGAATAAAATCCTTACAAGGAGATATTCCAGCTGTTCTTTTAGCTCTTTCAACTCCGCTGGAGCCATTCTATATGGCGGAATAGATATTGGACGAGTATCAGGAAGAATATCTATACCGAAGTCTATCTCTCTCTCAGGAGGGACTCCGCATAGATCATCAGGAAAGACTTTTGGAAACTCACTCACAACTGGAACTGACTTAATAGGAGGTGTCTCAACACTAGAGTCATTAACTCGGACCAAGTGATACACACAACCCTTAGAGACTAACTTTCTTGCCTTAAGGTACGAAATAAAACGACCCTTAGGCACTGCTGAACTACTACACTCTACAACTGACTCATTAGGAAATTGGAACTTGACAACTCGAGTTCTACAATCAATGGAGGCATAATAGACATACAGCTAGTCCATACCCAGAATGACATGAAAATCAACCATGTCTAACTTAACTAAATCAGATATGGTGCTCTTGTGATTGACGGAAATGGTACAATCACGATAGACTCGCTCAGCTAGAACAAACTCCCCAACAGGTGTAGAAACACAAAAGGGCTCACAAAGTTTCTCAGGAAGAACATCAAAATTCATTGCAACATAAGGAGTCATAAAAGATAAACTCGCTCCTGGGTCTAGCAAAGTATAAACATTAAGAGTAAAGACTTTGATCATACCAGTGACAACATCTAAAGAATTCTCTTGCTCTTGACGACTCGTGATAACATATAGGCGGTTTGCTCCTCCGCCTGCCCTGAAGTAGCTCCTCTAGATGTAGCTATGGTGGAGCAACTGAGGAAGATTGGGCTCTATTGCGCTGATTCCCATTACCTTGTTGGTTCTTAGGGCACTCTTTCATGAAATGACACTCTTGACCACACTTGAAACAGCCAGTAGAGCCATCATGACACTCGAGTGGTTCCTACCACACTTCGCACATGCAGGAGCCCAGTTACCTCCTTGTGCCACACTGCCTTGAGACTGTTCAGGTCTAGCTCTGAAGTGCTATGAATTCTGACTATTGTACTCACCTTTGTTTTTGGGTGCAGGTGCACTAGCAGATGATGGAGCAGGTCCCTTTTACTTTGGTTGAAAAGAGGAACGGTTCACATTACTCCTCTGCTACTCGGACTCATTCTCGGTTTTAACTTTCTTGTATCTGAATTCTTCTCTATCTCTCAACTTCTCTTCCTCAACCTACTGCACATAAACCATAAGTCTCATTATGTCCATGTCCCCTATTAGCATCGCTTCCTTGCCTTCCTTACTTGACAGACGAGACAACCCAACAACAAATAGACTCATCTTGCTTCTCATATCCGCAACCATATCCGGAGCATAACGGGAAAGTTGAGTGAACTTCAAACTATACTCATGAACACTTAGCGAATCCTGCTTAAGGGTAAGGAATTCCCGTACCTTGGCTTCTCTCAGTTCACGGGGAAAGAAATGCCCCAAGCTCCTCAAACATAGCCCAACTCAAAATTGGTGCACCCTCAGCTCTACCCTTCTTCCACTGGTCAAACCAAGTCCTAGCAACATTCTTCAGTTGATATGCAGCTAGTTCCACTCGCTCAGCATCGGCAACATGCATAACCTCAAACACCTTCTGCAGTTCCTCAACAAATTTTTTCGGATCCTCAATAGTGCTTGAACCAGTAAAGCTTGGAGGATTCATCCTCAAGAACTAACAAATCCTTGAAGTATCAGCCTCTTCCTGTCGAGCCCCTCAAGAACTAACAAATCCTTGGTCACAACTTGACTTAGCATTCGGATTGCTTCCCGAAATTCAGCATTGGTGACTTCCCCTTGAGGTTGCACTTCAGGTACATCAGGTACCCCTTGCTCTTCGACATTACGCCTAGCAGGACAACCTCTGACAACTCTTCGTGGAGGTATGATTTGAAAGACAGACACAAGCACGAATTAGAAGAAAACTTCATAGAGATTAACTCTATCGCTCGAAATAAATGTGAAAGAAGTGAGATAGTTCCTAAATGTTGCAGCCTCCTAATTATAGATGTGGCGCGCTTCACACTGATAACTAGGACTCTACATACACGGATTCATAGACTCCCTAGGACTGTTGAACTCTAGGCTCTGATGCTAAGTTTGTCACGCCCCGAGCCTACACCCTGGGCGGGACTGGCATTCGAGAACCATTGCTGGCCTCAAGCGAACCCTTGGTCTGGCTTAACTCATAGCGGAAGACTTGAAGCATTAATACAAGGATTCAAATGCACTTTAAAACAACCGTCTCAAATAAACTTAGAACGTTTAAGGATAAACATTCAGGTTAGCCAAAGTGGCAACTCAAGTCTTTTAGCAAAACATCTGAAATACAATACTAAAGAACTCATATCTAATTGTTTATGAAGCCTCTAATTACTAAGAGGGATGTCGGGACAAGACCCCCGGTCATCCTAACAACTGACTAACAAGGAAATAAAAGGGAATCCTTCGAAAGCAAGGAGGCTCACCAACTAACTCTGAGTGCTCAACTGGATTAACGAGGCGCTAGATGCTAATCCTGGTTACCTGTATCTGCATCATAAAACGATGTAGACCAAATGACATCAGTACATTGAATGTACGAGCATGCGAGGGAAAAACTAAACATGACATAAGCTTGAAAGGAATCTGAAAAGAACACTTACCTTAGCTTTACTGAACTCATGAATATTCAACTCAAATGCAAAGTAAAACAATAATAAAGGTGCAGTTTATACAAAGCATTTAAAACAGTAGATGACAACTCAATGTATTAAAGAAATACAATAACAACTCAGTTTACATATAAAGTAATATAATACTGTGGGAGTTTCTCTAACCGACATCCATCATTATGAGCTAAAGTGATGATACAACGTCTCTCGCCCACGCTGCCAGAATTGTCCTATAGCTTGTCGTGATATAGAACGCCTCAATTAAGTGGATCCACTAGTTTATGCTAAAAAGCGCTAAGGAATCATCTAAAAAGTATGACCCTTTCTACCCACGATGGCTACATGGTTTATGGAAACTTGAGTTATTATGAACTCGTCCCCATATCGGTGCTCAGTACTACTCCCAAAATATACTCAACTCATATGTTTTAAAAACAAAACTCTTTCTGTGATTTGAGGTAATTACACAAAATCTAGCTTAAAAGCTCTCTTGAAAAATCAGTGTTTCCTTTCTTGTTTAAATGTGAAAACATTTCAACTCTTAGGAATACTTAGTTCCCGTATAATCTTTTGAAGAAATGAACTTTACTCTTACTCTTTACTCAACTCAAAACTCAAGCCTTAAATCAAAGTTAAAACATTTGTAAAAGACTTTTGGAAGACTCTATGAACTTCTCCTGACTTAACTCTTAACTTTCCTTGAATTGAATTATGGATTAAAGGCTCATGATCTCATGTTTATGGTTGATTTCATGATGTTTAGACGTACCTTAGAGTGTAGAAATCAACTAGAAAACTTTGGTACGTTGCTAGGGAACTCAAACGGAAAGAAGTGGGAAAAGGTGGAAGACCTGGCATCCCTGGCGCTCTGAGTAGCACGGGGCGCCAGAGGGCAAACTTCAGAAGCTGGGTTGGGGGGCTCTGGCTGGCGCGGCGCCCCAGAGCCCATGCTTCAGAAGTCCCTTTGGGGTGCTGTGAGAGGCGCGGTGCCCCAGGCCCCTCCCCAGGTTTTTGACGAATTTTCTTGCTCGTTTTTCAACTCTAAATCCTCTGGATTCAATTGGTTCTTTTCCCAAACACTTAGATTCGACTATATCACCAATATATGTAGGAATCTACTCAAAATCACACCTAATTTCATGAATCAAACTCGCGAAACTTCTCAACAACTCCAATAACAAGAACCCACAAGAACTTAAACAAATTTCATCAAGAACTCATAATCTTTTCTTTCAAGAACACAATTACGTTGAATTGAATCATGATTGCCGCGTGGGCGAACTAACCCAATGCTATGTGATCTCACATACCTGAAATCCACGATCTTAGGTTCAAGAGCTTGACGATTCCTTGTCTCTTCTCCTCTTTTCTCCTCTTCTTTTCTCTTCTCTCAAAACCCTAACTCTTTTTGATGAAATGTAAACTGAACCAAATCAGTTTAGACCCCATCTTAATTACCAAAAACGAAATTTATTAATTGGGTATGGAAAAGACCAAAATACCCTTCTAAAATTCGGTTTTGACTTTCCTTATCTACAACCCAACTTCAAATGGACATATCTCCCTCATATGAACTCGGAATTGAGCAAACTCGGCTGCGTTGGAAAGATAATTCAAAGATCTTTCCTACGGTATTTGGTAGCTCACCTAACTTAACCAATTTTCCAGATTTTTCATTCTTTCCCAAAATGACTCTTCCTAATTCTAGCCCTTCCTAGTTCTTTCAAATAGCGAGGTGTTACATCAACACTGTTAGAACAATGGCAGAAAGGAGAGGATGCAGGAGAATAACCAGTGTAATGACTGATTTCTCGAGGTGGATAAAGGATATGGAACTACATGACCCCTATCTAAATGGTGGAAATTTCACCTGGTTCAGAGGGCCTAACCATCACAGTGCGGCTAGGTTGGATAGGTTTCTCTACTCATCTGAGTGGGAAGAACAATTCAGAAACATTAGACAAAAAATTATGCGTAGAGTTATATCTTACCACAGCCCCATTATGCTACAATGTGGTGATTGGGAACAAAGGAAGTCTTACTTCAAATTCGAAAACCGGTGGACTTATGTAGAGGGTTTCAAAGATTTAATTCAGGACTGGTGGAATGGTTTTGTTGTGGAAGGATGCCTAGACTTCAAACTTAGCATGAAATTAAAGATTCTAAAGCAGAAACTCAAAGAATGGAGCTGTGTAACTTTTGGGGAACTCATCAACAAAAATAACATGCTACTAAATGAGCTAGTTGAGATAGATTTGATTCAGAATGACAAAATGCTGACAGAGGATGAGATGATTATTAGAGCAACAATCCTAGTTGAGCTAGAAGAGTTAGCAAAGAATGAAGAGTCCAGGTGGAGACAGAAGTCCAGAGTACTATGGCTCAAGCAAGGAGATAATAATACCAAGTTCTTTCAAAGAGTGGCAACATCACATAAGAGATACAACACCATCGATAGGCTGATTATTAGTGAGGAGGAGAGTAAAGATCCCGAAAGAAATCAAAGAGCATTTAATAGATTTCTATCAGAAGCTATACACTGAATCAAAAAGTTGGAGGCCACATTTTGTGATGATGAGTTGGAGGCCACCTTTTGTGATAATGAACTGCCCTAGAATAAGTCAAGAGGAGCAAGAATGGATGCAGAGACCATTCTCAGAAGAGGAAGTGGTACACATTCTCAAATTGTGTGATGGGGATAAAGCCCATGGCCCAGATGGTTTCACTATGTGTTTTTTCAAGGAGTGCTGGGAGATGATAAAGGATGATGTGATGCAAACAATTCATAACTTCCATCAGAATGAAGTGTTTGAAAGATCCTTGAATGCCATTTTTGTGGCATTAATCTAGAAGTATGGAGCAGAGGAACTCAAGGATTTTAGGCCAATAAGTTTGATTGGTGGAATGTACAAAATCATCGCTAAGTTGATCACTGAAAGAATGAAAATAGTTATGGGGAGACTGATTAACAAGCATCAAATGGCTTTTTTTGAAGGATTTACAAATAATGGATGCTTCTTTATTGGCTAATGAGTTGGTGGACTCCAGGGTCAAACAAAAGATATCAGGTATCCTATGCAAATTGGATATAGAGAAGGCATACGACCATGTCAAGTGGAACTACCTCTTTAAAGTTCTGAGTGACATGGGGTTTGGAAGGAAATGGGTGAATTGGATCAAGTTTTCTATGTCAACAGTGATGTTTTCAGTCATTATAAATGGGAGTCCAGAAGGTTTCTTTCAATAAATGGGAGTCCAGAAGGTTTCTTTCAATCACAAAAGGGACTGAGACAAGGAGATCCCATGTCTCCTTTCTTATTCCTCCTAGCAATGGAGGGACTCACCTACATGGTTAGAAAGGCTAATGAATTGGGGTGGATAAGAGGTTTTGGTGCATATACTAACATGGCTAATAACATGGAGGTCACACACCTACTGTATGCAGATGATTCTCTTGTGTTCTGTGGTACAGAAGTATCACAAATTAGGCATCTGAGGGCAATACTAACCATATTTGAAGCCATTTCAGGTCTACATGTGAACTGGCAGAAGAGTTGCCTGTTCCCAGTTAATCAAGTCCCTAATATGCAAGGCCTAGCCGACAACCTGGGCTGCCAAGTGGCTTTTCTTCCCACCAAATACCTGGGGATGCCGTTGGGAGCCAAGAACAAAGAATTGGAAGTATGGAGTGAAGTGAAAGGAAGCTGACAAGGTCGAAGAGTCAATATTTATCTCTGGGAGGTAGAGTGACTCATAAAATCTGTTTTGGATGCCCTCCCAACTTATATGCTAAGTCTTTTTTTTTTTTTTTTTTGATAAAAGTAACAGATATGCTAAGTCTTTTCCCACTACCAAAAAGTATTGGAAAGAAACTAAACAAGTTGAGAAGGGTGTTCCTCTGGCAAGAGGACAAAGAGAAGTAAGGATACAACCTGGTTAAATGGGAAGAGGTGATAGTGAGCCAAGAACAAGGAGGTTTGGGCATTAAGAACTGGAGTATTCAGAACACTAGTTTGCTGCAAAAATGGTTGTGGAGATTCTGTTGCGAAGATACAACATTATGGAGGAGGTTCATAGCTGAGAAATATGGCATACAGTGCAATTAGATAACTGAAGAGGTGAATGGCACCTTTGGCTGCTCAGTATGGAAAGCTATCAGGATAATGTGGACTGACTTCAATGCACAGGTGACTTTTAGAGTGGGGAATGGTTTGAAGATCAGTTTCTGGTGAAAATGAGGATACTCTTTCCTGACTTGTACATTATTAAGCCTACAACAAAATGATACTATAGCGCAGATGTGGAGTCCTCAAGGTTGGAACCTTATGTTTAGAGGGGCTCTAAATGTTTGTGAGGTTGGAAGAGTAGCAGACTTACTTCAGGCCTTTAACTTGTTCCTTGGCATCAATGCAGAGTCTGACAAATCAGTTTGGAAATTGCATAGCAGAGGAGTTTTTACAGTGAAGTCTTGTTACTGGGAAAGGAACACCAATCACCTTTTGACAACAATTTGGCCCTGGAAATTAATATGGAAGATTAAGATCCCTTTAACAGTTGCATGCTTCACTTGGTTGGTAATTAGTAGAGCTTGTCTAAACCACGAAGTGCTACAAAGAAGAGGTATACAGATCTGTTCAAGGTGCTATATGTGTGAACAAGAGGCTAAAGTAAATGGCCATTTATTTCTGCATTGCAGGATGGCTACAGATCCGTGGAACATGTTCATTTGTATACTTGGGGTTAATTGGACAATGCCCAGAACCACTTTTGAGGTACTAACACACTGGCAAGGAATTGGAAAGAGAGGATCAAAGGAAGGTTGGTGGAAAAATGTCCCTGCTTGCATTTGGTGGACATTATGGAAAGAAAGGAACGAGAGGTGCTTTGAAGGGAGGGCTAGCAGCTCCCAGATGATCAAGATGAGATGTCTTAGTCTTTTGTTTTTTTGGTGTAAGCAAGATTTAGTGGGGGAAGTAGATAGTTTAGTGGAGTTTATAGGTCAATTGTAAATTTTTGAAAATTTGTTTTTGGATTTGAGAATGATGGCACCCCCTGGAGGTTTATAAATCCCTCATCATCAATTTCTTGTTGAGTTCTTTTGTGTGAATACAAAGTTACCTATTTAAAAAAAAAAGATATGCGAAATTTGTGGAGAAAATCTCCAAATTCAAAAGACGTGATAAGAACCCTAATTGATCTTAGTATTAAAAAATTAGCGGATTAAAGTTAATTATTGATTCTAATAGAGCCAATTCAAGAACTTAGATAAAAAAATGATCTAGACCCCTATTTCGAAGAAACTAGAGACAATAATTAGTATAAGACTAATTATCTTCTTTAATTTACGAATAAGAACCAAAGGTATCAAATTAAAGAATTAGTCTCACCTCTTAAGAGTCGTTCTTATAAGGTTGTAAGATAAATCCTAAGAAGCCACACACAAAAGTGTAAAGAAGAGAAACTCTCAATTAATAATAATGTTGTCTGTCTTAAAATATAAAACCCCATGTATATAGGGAAAACCTATCCCAAATAGAATGAGATTCAAATCCTACTTTTATTGAAACTTTAAACTAGGAAACTTTGAACTAGGAAAACTTTAAACTAGGAAAGTTTTAAACTAGGAAAAATTTAAACTAGGAAACTTTAAAATAAAGAACTTCTTAAACTAGGAAACTTTGACTTTAACCGTTCAGCTTTTTGGGCTCTTTTGTTGGGCTTTGTGTAGCCCAATCTTCTTCCATCTGGGCTAGGACTTGAACCATAAAATATGTGTAGCACCTACTCTATTCTTCTCCACAATTCTTGGACTCGTTCTTGGGCTTTTCTTCCATGATAAGCATCTTCTTGATTTCCCATTGAAGCCCAACGATCTTGGCTTGCAACTCCTTATCTTGAGACCTTGATGGTCTTCTTAGGGCTTCTATAGCCTCATCCATGTCCATGGAGCTATCACTTATGTTGCTCGGACTCTTCAATAATGACAACAGTTGTGTGTAGGTGTGTGTCAGATTCTCCAAAGTAGTGTATTTTTGGAGAATCCAACACGAGTACGGCATCGAAAGTGAAGAGTCCGCGCAACTTAGCTTTAGACTCCATAGTCTGTCTCCACTCCTCCAACCTATCGTTAACTCTACTACGAGTTTCCTCCATCAAAACAATGTTGACGCAGCTTTTTAGGGTGAGATGTAATGGTGTAAGTTATTTTTTTATCAAAAATAAATAACTTACACCATGACATCTTACCCTAAATAAGTCGCGTCAATTCATCCATCACCAAGGCAAATAGAAATGGGCTAAATGTTGACCCTGATGCAACCCCATCTCGACAGGGAAGTGCTCCGAGTCTTCTCCTGCTGCTCTTACTCGGGCCTTGGCTCCATCATACATAGGGGTGGGCATGGTATGGTATATACCGAATTACCATACCATATCAAAATTTTTGAAGCCGTGGTTTTAGTATTATGGTATTTGGTATGGTATATGGTATACATTTTAATTTTTTCTTTTGTATTTGGTATTTAGAAATAACATACCGTAATACCGAATACCATACCGAAGTATATTGTTACATAAATAATTAATATATATATATATTATTATTATTGTTGTTGTTGTTGTTGTTGTTGTACTAACAAATATGCAACCTAGTATTAGTATAAACTAAATGTTTAGAAGTTGAAGCTTTGGCTACTCTATTTTGATTGAAATGTATTTGAAATTTAATTGATTAACAAAAGGAGTTATTTGTACTTTATTTTGAATAAATATGTCTACATGTGTAATGTGTTTGTATGATACAATTGAGACATTTTTTTAATTGTCGAAGTCATAATACTCTATTATACGAGTATATATTAGTCGAAGTTGAACAAACAATGGTTACCGATTTACCATACCATAGAATACCGAACCAAACATCAAAATACCGAACCATACCAAATTAAATTGGTATGGTAATGGGATAATGTTTTAAAAACCGAACACCGAAATTACGGTATCGAAACTTTCAAATACCGTACCGTACCATACCATGCCCACCCCTAATCATACATATCCTTTATCTCCCTAATGTAGGCCACTGGTACGCCTTTAGACTCCAAACGTCACCAAAGAACTTCTCTCATGACTTTATCGTAGGTCTTTTCAAGGTTAATGAATACCATATGCAAATTCTTCCTCCTCTCCCTATATTTCTCAATCAGTCTCCTCACAAGATGAATGACTTTAGTAGTGTAATGCCCCGACATTAGGGGCGGTTGGTAAGGTATAAAAAAAGTCCTTGACCTTAGGCCCCAATAAATTGAGGGCCTCATTTTTTAGTTAATTAGGTAGGATTAAACTAAAAAAAAAAATAAATTAGCACTAAGACAACAAATGCAAACGACATTAATGAATGAAGTGATAGATATGACAATTACTTTTTCCCTTTCCAATAAAAAGTTTGTGTACTTTTTTTTTAATGTACAAGTTATCTTTTTTTTTACCTTATTCTTTTTCTAATTTTATTTTTATATATATTCTATCCTCCTCTCTTCCTCTCTTCTATTTCTTCTCTCTTTCTCTTTTCTAATCTTATATCTCTCTCTTATTCAAAGCTTAAGAATTTACTTGTTCTATTGATAGTTTATATTTTAAATTTGGAGAAAAATATATTGCAGCAACCTAATTCATTTTCGAAAATCAAGTCTTCATAGTTCTTGAATTCGGTAATATCATTCTAATTTCTAATATTATTTTTGTTTTGTGTCTTATGTTTATTATATTTTTTATTTGATATTGTAAATAGGGTTTAAAATATTTGTTAGATTTTAATATGTCAACTAGAAAATATGAATCCAGTCATTCAAAACTTAAAAGGAAAAGAAAAGTTGATAACTTGATAAAATCTCAAAAAGGTGCTCTTGATAAATTTTAGAAGTGGTTTGGCTATATTATCGATTGAAAAAGAATTATTAGAAAGATTGACTACACAAAAATTATTAACAACTTTGCATCTCAAAAAGCTAGAAAAATAGATTTAAAATAAAAACATTTTTAATTTTTTAATTCTTCTTTTTAAGGCCTCTAGTTTGATTTTGGCCTTAGGCCACCAATGGGTTTGAGGCGCCCCTGCCCGGCATGAATCCAAACTGGCTCCACTACCTTCTCCAAAACTTTCATGGTGTGATTTAGCAGCTTAACACACCTGTGCGATCCGAAAACCCTAAACAAATTTGAACGGAGGTGGGTGGTGAGGCTGCAGTCGCCAGTGAGCAGTGAATGGAGACGGGCGGCGCGGTCCAGTGTTGTGTTGCAGATGAACAGCTCTGCGGCTGAAGAAGTAGATAAAAAATGAACTGCAGCAAGAAAAATAAAATATCCTCTCTAGAACTGCAGCAAGTGCTCATGATATAATATGATTATCAACTATATTTCTCATTAGCAAAAGGTTTTATTTTAGACTGTAGAATCTTTCATATAAAATGAAGTTCATGTATCTGCCTTGTAATTCAATATCCATTTAGAAATGGAAATTTGGAGAAAGAACATAGAAAGGATCATCATACAGATCACTAACGTGGTATAATTAGTGGTTTGGATACATCTTTAACGGGACGTCTACATGTATGCAAGTTTGCTTATGTTCTCCTAATGTCTTTTTCAGCTGCTTTGCTTCCTGACACTAACAAATATGCCTATACTTACCCTTGCTGGACTTGTTAGAATTATGCTTTTGAACTGTGGTCACTTTATTTTACTACTTTAGTTTTTTTTTTTTTTAATAAATCTTTGTTAATGTTAACTAGTTATTCCTAATTTCTAGTAATTACTTAGGTAAAGATATGATTCTATGGAGATATTCTAGGCTAGGATAATGATCATATTTTTAGTATATTTTGCTGCAAGTTTCCTATAAATGTAGAGTTCAACAAAACTGAATAAAATTATTCCCTTTGACAACAATGCAGTATTTTATTTCTCTGTTCTTTCCTAATTCCTTTGTTCAAAACCAACAAGACTTCTATAATTTGTTAAATACTCAAACGCTAGGATGTTTCTGCATAAGATCACAGTGTTTTACTTTCACATGAGCAGGAGATATTTCATGTTCTCTATAAATTTTAGTGAGCAGTAAAGTAATGCAACCAAGTTAATTAAGACAGTAGACACTCATACTTTTAAGAGCTTGTTTGGGTTGGCTTTTTAAAGCTAAATTGGTTAAAATAAGTCAAAAGCCATAAGTTAGAAATTCTAACTAATGGCTTTTGGCTTGTAAGTCAAAAAATAAAAGCTAATTCAAATAGGCTCTAAGATGATAGTACTATTTCCTTCCTAGTATAGTATGTCATGCTAAATAGTGCAGGAGTCTGAGTTGCGTTTATGGCTTGAAGAAGAATGCATATTGTTTAGCCATCTTTGTTTATGATTTTGACATAATTTATACATTGGCAACATACAGTACTATCTTGACAGGATGGATGCCAACTCTTCTTCGAGCAGGAAGGGGAATGACATTTTGGGAAAGATCCAGGAAAGAGCCACCACCTAAAAAGCTTGAACTCTTCTCATATGAGAATAATCCTGTAAGACTGCTACTAAATCATTCTTTTTTCAGGAATATTGACTGCTCGTTTTGTATCTTGAATACTTCTCTGTGCACTATGAAGCTAGCAAATTTTTATTTAATTTGAGTTCAGATAATCAGATATAAACTGGCTTGTGTTGGAAAAAATGTCGTGGCCATACTAGTGATTTTCAGAAACTATTTTTTTACAATCCTTACCAGGTACAACTTGTGAAAGGTTCTACAACATTTTCAATTTACTAGTTATTTGGACAATCTGCTGTATTTTTACCGGACAAACTGCTAAATTTATTGACATTTAAGATTATACAGGCACTTTAGTCATGAACCTGCGTATCTGATTTTGAAAGAACGATGAAAAATACAGGCAAAACCTGTGCTTTATGTGCTTATTTAACTTATTAAAGGCGTCTCATAATTGTTCTGGCACATGGATAGAGGCGGATCCAAGATTTAAGTTCTATGGGTTCAACTTTTTAAGGTTCTTAGCATAGAACTCCTTATATTTCTAAAATCATGGGTTCATATCTACTATTTATTGAATTTTAATGAATTTTTTACCTATAAATTTGTACTCCATGTTGAAAGTATTGGATTCAAATGAACCCGATATGTTAAAGCCGCATCCGCCCCTGCACATAAAGTGAACTTAATTAGGTTCTATTAATGTATCTGAATTTTGTTTACCTCAAAAAAACCGCTGACCATAAAACACAGAATGTAGATCAGCAGTAGGGGTGTACAAGACAAACCGAAAAGTCAAACCGAACCAACGAACCAAATCAAATCAAAAAAAAAAATCGATTTGTGGTTTGGTTTGATTGGTTTTACGGTTGAAAAACAAAACTGACCACTCTTGGTTTGGTTTGGTATTAAAAGAAAAAAAGTCAAACCGAACCCAAGATACATGCAAGTCATAGTGTGACCCTTAAATACTTGGGGAAATCCCAGAAAAACATATAATATGAGAAAAAGACAAGCATGCCGATGCACTGTTGGGAAATACTTCTGTTTTGGTGAAATTAATAAAATTGTTTCCTTCGTTTTTTTTTTTCATTTTTTCCTGTCACAGTATGCTCGAATAGTTCGTGAAGCACTTTGTGAACTGGAGCTTCCTTACATACTAAATAACATAGGTGAGGGATCAACACGTGAACGGTCACTCATCAAATTATCTGGTGGAAAGGAGGTTAGAATTCCTTTTCAATGTTCTTGTTCGTTTATACTTGCAGTCTATCTCCCTTCTATAATTCTGGTAAGGCGCTAATAGAGCTTGGCATTGTCAGCTTAAAGGAGGGTTGCGGTAGGTTAACAGCCTGCATAAATACTCAAACTTGATGAATTCTTTGGAACATGTCCCAAATAGAGTGGAATGGATGCAAAGGATGGATTCATACGGTTGATCCCACTAGTTGGTAGTAATATTTAGTTGATTGATTGATAATCTGTCCCTCTGCTGGTTATATCTCTAACCTCCGTGTTCATAAGACCTAAATAAGTCATGTCAAGAAACTCCATATGTAATTGATGTTTTATGTTGCAAAAGTTCCGGAGAATCTTAAGTTTGTCTAGATTGCTTTGCAAACATGATCTGATCTCTTTGTTGCAACTTATTCTACTTTATTTCTTTATGCTTTAGAACAGATTAAAACAAGATAGTGCATCACGTTTGACATGAACTGTTTCCTTTTCATAATTCTTAGGGCATCTAGCATTTTGCAAGTAAAATTCAAAGTGAAGTCCAATTTATTTTGCAGGTGCCTTACCTTGTTGATCCAAACACTGGCACACAGATTGGTGACTACAAGAAGATAATATCATACTTGTTTCAGACCTATTCTTTGGATGCTCTATAGTTGCATGCTTCTTAAAACTGATAGGCTCTCTGTCTTTTCCTATGTACTAGTCTTTGGGTATTTCAAGATTTATAATGAACAAATCTCAATCAGGAGATCAGAGAGGAGTGGAACTCAACGAAGGAGGAAGAAGAATGGAGAGAATCAATTTGGGAATTTTCATCTGTATTGAATTAATCTGTACAAGTGGCTCACAAGTATATATATACACACTGTTTATCTACTAATTGTATTGCTAGCTGGCTAACTGATTTCACAGCTCACCATTTCACTAACTTTACGTAGCATTAACTAACTAATTCAGTAATTAATCATTTTAGCTAACTTGTGTTGCTCCACGTTTATGTCACTCTTGAAGTCTGAATACCCCCCCCCCCCCCAAAACTAGGTCCCATAAAGACATTGAGGACTCCTAGTTTGGATAATAAGTATTCAAGCTGTGTCCTTCCCAATGCCTTGGTTAATAGATTTGCTAGTTGATTGTGTGATGGATCATAAACGGCTACCCCTTTTGCATTTTTTCCCTTATGAGGCAGTCTGCTTAGTCCTCTCATGAAATACTGGGTTTGCAGCTATTTGTATAGCAGTCTTGTTATCACAATATATTGATACTCGACCTTCAATCTTGATTCCCAATTCTTTTGCTAGATTATTCACCCAAACTACGTCGAGGCTGAGCTCCTTGAGCCTGTTGTTGGCTTCTTGGATTTTCAAGCAATGAATGAGTTTCCCAACCTCAAGATGTATCCTTTTACAGACCTTCTGGTATTTGGGCATGCAGCCCAATTTGCATTACAATACCCTGTCAGCCTCATGTCTTTCTCTGATGACATTAACTGTCCTAGCCTTGGTTGAGTCTTAATGTATCTCACAACTCTTAATGCTGCATTGTGGGCTTTTGCATAAATTAGCTCAGTGTCTGCATTGTGTATGCAATATCAGGTCTAGTAATCGTCAAATAGAGTAGTTTCCCAATCATCCTATGATACTGTTGTATATCTTCCAATAGTTCAGTTGCTTTGTCATCATCTTGCTCAGCTATAGTCAGCTTCATGTTGCACTCCAAAGGAGTTAATGCTACTTTTCCTCATGTTAAACCAGCTTCAACTAATAGTTCTAGAGCATACTTTTTCTGATTCATTAGGATTCCCCTTTTTGATCTACTGAATTCAATTCCCAAGAACTTCAGTTCTTCTAAATCCTTAATTTTGAAGGACTAAATGGAGAACCTATTTAGTTTCCTTGATCAACAGTGTGTCATTTCCAGTTATAAGCAAGTCACCCACATATACTAGTATTATTACCATCTTGTTTCCTTGCTTCTTTGTAAATAAGGAATAGTCCAAATGGCAAAGGAACCAATTTTCCATTTGCACCCAACAATTGACTGATTATGAGGCAAAGGAACCAATTTCCAAGTCCCATTTTCCTTCAAAGCCTACAACTCTTGATTCATAGCATGAACCCATCTAGAGTCTGTTATAGCTTCTTCATATGTGGATGTTTCCACAATAGTGGAAATGTTGGCTATATATGCTTGATGTGGTGAAAAAATATGCTGATAAGAAACACCATTACCCATAGGGTGAGAAACCTATTTCCCAACCTTATGACTAGTGATAGTCTTGATGCCATGCAGGTGTTGCAGTAGCCCTTGTTGACCTTCTAGGAGCAGGAGTGGCAACTGGTAATTTAGGAACTACCTCCAAGATGAGTTGGTGCATGATCAAAATTCATCTCATCAGCAAATGATGTCTCTACTACAGATTCACTGGCCTCACCATCTGGAACCAAGCCACTATCACTACTATTGGAGTTTGCATGTGTGCCAGGACCAACTATGGAATTCTCATCCTCATCAAAGTGTACTGGTATAGTAGGTAGGGAAGTAGGGGCACAGAAGCATTGAGAAGAACCAATCTTGAATGGAACACATTCTCATGAACAACTACATCTCCGCTTACAAATATCTTCTTGTTATGTAAGTAAAAAAGGATGTAACCTTTCTGAGTAGCAGAATATCCTAAGAGGGCACAAGCAGCAGCCTTGGGTGAGAATTTGTCAACCTTGACAACCTTAGTTGCATAGCAATGACATCCAAGCACTCTTAGATGATCAAGGGGGGCTTTGTGTTTATGGAACAATTCATATGGAGACTTACCCTTAAGGATTGGTGTGGGTAATCTATTGATCAAGTATACTGCAGTTAAGACACATTCACCCCAAAACCTAATAGGTATACTACCTTGGAATCTAAGGGCTCGAGCCACCTCTAATATATGTTTGTGCTTCCTCTCCACAACTCTATTTTGTTATGGAGTGTGAGGGCAACTGCTTTAATGTATGGTACCTGTGCTTTCAAATAGAGCTTTACATTCTTTATTAAAAAATTCAGTCACATTGACAGATCTAAAAATCTTCACAGGAGAGGCAAACTAAGTTCTTATCATTGAAGTGAAGTTCTTTAATACAGTGATAACATCTGACTTCAATCTTAGCAAATACAACTATGTCATCTTGCTGTAATCATCAACTAAAGTAAAAAAATATCTAAAATCATTATGAGTAGTTGTTTTATAGGGACCCTAAACATGTTGATCGTTGAATCTTCAGTGCCCTTCTTTTTGTTGAGCAGTCTAAGTATTTGTCCATATTGCTCCTTTGTGAATACTGGTTGTTCCATAGGATGTATGTCTTGCATACCTTGGCTCCTCACAGCTGCATTGAAAGGATTGAAAGTATCATCACAATCAACTGCATTTGCCATCCTTGTTCCACCATATTTCTTCCTAAAGTTGGGATGACTAGGAGGATATCCAACTACCCTGTAACATGTTTCCTTGGTATGTCCTTTCAACTTGCATACTCCACATTGCAGAAGATTATAGTTCCTTTTATGTCTCTGTGAATTGGAAGTGGAACCACTATTTTGAAAATTGTAACCCACAACATTAGAAGAACTGTTGCCAGCAGGTGGATAGCCAAAGTTATTACTACCTAGACTAGTACTTCCATCATGAAAGTTACCTTGATAGCTAGGTTTGTTAGAACTAGTGCTTCCCACATAAAGAGCAGTTGATGATTCACCCATTTTAACCCCTGAGTACGAACCAACAGTCATTCTCTACCCTTCATCTACAACAATAATTGAATAGGATTTATTCAAGGATGGTAGAGGTATAATCGTAAAGATTTGGCTCCTTTGTTGGTTATAAGACTCATTTAACCCCATTAGAAAAGAAAATGAACGCATACAATGCAGATCACTAGCATACACCTTTGATTTGCCACAACCACATGATGGTGGAGGAACAAATGCATCAAATTCATCCCTAAGTACACATAATTTGGTAAAATATGCAGATACAGATGAGTTACCTTGTGCAATTGTACAAATCTCTCTACGTAGTTGGTAACCTCTTGAGCCATCAACCTTATCAAAACGTTTCTTCAAATCAGACCAAACAACTGATACATCTATGGCATATACGATCCCACTCATGAGCTCCTTTGATACAGAGTTGAGGATCCAGGATAAAATAAACGCATTACACTTTTCCACTGCTCTTTTAGGTCAGCTCCATAATTGCTCTTTTTGCAGGTTCCATAAACAAAACCTAATTTGCTCTTAGCTCAAAGTGTGAGAATCATCGATCTGCTTCATACGACATAATTCTCAACACTTGTGAGTGGGATGCTTGTCAACACTGATCTTGGAGTATTTAACTGATGAAGATACAAGGGATGATTACGTTGCTTCTCAATTGTATCTTTGTTGGCCATGATTCTTCGAGAAAATTAGAAAATCTTGAATGTTAATTTACCAGATTAGTTGCAGAAGAGAAAATCGAAATGAGAACTTGAATCAAACTTTGATTCGAAGCTTTGATACCATGAACATTTCTCAATTTGGAGATTAGAGAGGAGCATAACTCAAGCAAGGAAGAAAAAGAATGGAGAGAATCAATTTGGAAATTTTCATATGTATTGAATTAATCTGTACAAGTAGTTCACAAGTATATAGACACACTGTTTATCTACTAACTGTATTTCCAGCTGGCTAACTGATTTCACAGCTCACCATTTCACTAACTAACTTTACATAACATTAACTAACTAATTCAGTAATTAATTATTTTAGCTAACTTGTGCTGCTCCACGTTTATGTCACTCCTGAAGTCTCAATTTATAAATCTAACTCTATTATGTAATTATTGGAAGTTTGTTTAGGTACTCAGTTTTTTCTCCCTTCTATGAAATCAATTTCGATATGTAAAAAAATTGTAATATTATAAATCCTATGAAAATATAGTTTTGGTATATAATGATCTAGGTTATTTCTTTGAAAATTTTTACCAGGGATGAGGCACAATCAACAAAAAGGTATGTACCATAAATAATTTTTCTTTCCAAACTTTTTTTCTCTTTCATCATTTCTATTTTATAATTATTATCCTATTCAACATTTCTCTCTTTCATATTTATTTTTTAAGAAAAAGTGTTAAGTTCCTCGTAAAATCATCATGCTACTAAGATAATTTAAAAATCACAAAATTTAAATTGATCTTTATTTTTTGTGATAATTTAAATGACACAAAAAAATTAATATTATAAAAGAAAAAGTATAAATTATGAAATTTGTAATCAAGTTAAATATATTGTTTTTAAAGTTTGTATATGATAGAAATATAAAAATAATGGAGAAATATTTTCTCCTTGGAACCATTTTCCTTATCTCTTTGTACTCCATTGGTTTCAATTTGTTTGACCTATTTTGATTTGACACAGAGTTTAAGAAAGTCTAAAAGACCTTTGAATCTTGTAATCTAAAATTAAAGATATATCTAATGTACTAAAATGTCTTTTAATTTGGTTGTCTTAAGCATGTCATGTGGAAAGTTAGAATAAAAGAGTTGCTAAAAGAAAGGGGTCATTCATAGCGTCATTGTAAAATAGGTCAAACAAATTGAAACGGAGGAAACAATAGTTTTTTAAGAAACTATAATAACCATATTCATATTAATATCGTCATTGTAAATTACTTCGCTATATCTTTTTAATTATTTAAATACTTATATATTTATTATTTTTTAATAATCACATAGTCATCGTTATATCAATATGGTCATTGTAAATTATTTCTCTATACCTTTTTAAGAATTTCAAAAAAATTTAAAATTTTACATTTAAACATTTTTCTGGAGTTCAACTCCGAAAAAAATAAAGATTTTTTTCATGTTCATATTTCTAATTGAAAAACTCACAAAATGTTTCTATTATATAGAAGAGCAATGAGTAGGAAGATCAATGGAATTTTAGTGACTTTATTTAAGGGAAAAATAATAATGCATTATTAATGGTCAAAAAAATGAAAATCTAGAAAAATCCATATATCTCCTTACTTTTGTTATGGACCCATAAGGATATTTTTGTAATTGTGTTAAAATGAAGAGTTTCCTCGCTAATCCAATCTTGATCACGAACTATTAGCTTCACTAACGCACACCGGCAAGAAGCTGGTGTTTGTTCACATCGTTCGATGCTTGTTCTATTGGTTAACTTCTGACAAACAATAATAAATGCTAAGCTTATTTGGACATGTTTTAGAAAGAAAAATTTGAATTAATTTAAAGTAAAATATGTTTGAATATTTAATATTTTGTTCCTAAAAATACTTTTAAGAATTATTGCGTAAACATATTTTTAGTATTCTGTTACACAATGGAAGGTGAAACTTAGTAGCTTAGTTGAGTGACTACTTGAACTCCCATCTTGTTGGTGAGGGTTCGATTCCCCACATTGTAATCCCCTCCCAATTCTCCTTCTCCTACCTAAGTTTGATTAGCACAATATTATCATATGTATTTATTATGTTATTATAATGTATTTGACTATTTTCATATGTATTTGATTTGTATGTATACATTTTGTTTTAATTTATATGCATTGTTTATATATATGGAATGAATATTAGTTTTTATGATTATTCTTTCAACTATTATTTGTCTCAGATATATTGTGTTTATTTTGAGATACATTGTTATTTAAAATTTTGAAACATGAAATGTACATTGTTTTAGTTAGTTTCTCACAAAAGGAAGGAAATGATTTCAAGATTTTTGAAACTTTTTTAGGAAGTTATTATGCTACAGATACTCAAAAGTTGTTAAATGAGTGATTTACTCCATTAATTGCGCAATTATGTTATTCTACATAAATAGATTCACGTTTGTAATGTATCTAGCTATGACATATCTTGAATACGTGTGTCACGCCCAGAGCCTACACCCTGGGTGTATCTGGCACTCGAGAACCATTGTTGGTTCCTAAGAAAACCCTTAGCCTGGCTCATTACTCAGCATAAGACTTACTTAAGGAAAATGGGAACTCCAAATGCATAAATAACTTTAAAAACTCAATTTGAACTCAAGTTCAATAATTGTCTGAAAATAATTTAACAAGTTATAGTTAAATGTCTCATGACCTCAAAACATTCCAACAACTAAGGAAATAATGAGAGACTCCTTGACCTTTAAACTATCTATGAAGCCTCTACTATTACAGAAGGATTATCGAGACAAGACCCACAACATCCTAACAAAATGAAAAGTAAAAGTGGAACCCTCCGGAAGCAAAGAGGCTCACCAAAGCTAACTGGAACTGCAAGTGTGTCAACAGAGCATTTGTTGATGACCTTGAATTCCTATATATGCATCATGAAAGATGCAGGACAAATGGTGTCAGTACATTGAATGTATGAGCATGTAAGGGGAATGCTGAAACCTAACATAAGTTTGAACAAATAAAAAGGGAACATACTTACCTCATCTCATCTCACTCAACTCAAGGATATTCAACTCGAAGATACTCAACTCAACTCAAGGAATAAGCAACAATAAAAGATGCAATATATGGAAAGCTTTTAAAATAGTAGATAATAACTCAATTGTATGCAAAAATACAATAATAACTCTTATTTGGGAGATTCTCTAATCGACAACCATCACTATCAGCTACGTAATGATACAACGTCTCGCCCATGCTGCAAAAACTATCCTATACCTTTTCGGAGTATAGGAAATCCTCAACTAAGTAGATCCACTAAGATATGCTTAAAAAGTATGAACCTTTATCCATGTTGGCATACATGGTTTATGAGGATTTTGAGTTATCTAAACTCATCCCCATATCGGTGCTCAATACTATTCCCAATAATATATAAAATTCATGCTTAAATGTTTAAAAACATTACTCTTCCTCAATTTGAGATAATTACTCAAAAAATTCTTTAAAAAGAGGTGATGTTCAAGACTCCTCATAAACTCATTTAGAAATCAATGTTTTTCTCATTTTAAATGTAAAAGTGTTACATGCTCGGGAATACTTAGTTCCCTTTTACTCATTTAGACATGTGTAACTCAACTCTCCTCATACTCATACTCATTTACTCAAGTCTAAAAACAAATTATAACCAATTGTTAAAGACTTCTCAAAATAGGGTTCATGCCGAATGATAGACTTGAACGACTCAATTCAAGGATCTGAATAACCATATATAGAACTCAATACTCAAAACTTAAGAACTCCAGAACTCAAGGACTCAATGATACTACTCATCATAAGAATGCTCGACTCATAGGGTTCATGCAGAATTATGGGCATGAATGACTCAACTCAGGACCTCCATGCATAACATATAGTAATCCCATAATTAGGAATATAGTTTCACAAAGGATTAGGAACTCAATACTCAAGAACTCAGAACTCAAAGATACTACTCCTCTCAATAACACTCAATACACTGGCGATCCTTGAGAGTTTGCATAACAAATCTCAGATGAGTCTCATGCTCTTTCTCATTCCAAGAATAAATGAGGATATCATCAATAAAAACAATAATGAACAAATCCAAATACTATTTGATCACCCTGTTCATTAAGTCCATGAAAACTGCATGAGCATTTGTTAGTCTGAAAGACATAACCACAAATTCATAATGACCATACTAAGTACTGAAGGGTGTCTTCAGAATGTCACTATCTCTGACTCTGAGTTGATGATAGCCGGATCTGAGGTCTATTTTTGAAAAATAACTAGCACCTTGAAGTTGGTTGAACAAATCACCAATCCTGGGGATGGGATACTTATTCTTGATGGTGACTTTGTTTAACCGACGATAGTCGATGCACATTCAGAGAAAACCATATTTACTTTTCACGAACAACACTAGAGCACCCCATGGAGATATACTAGGTCAGATGAAGACCTTATTTAGAAGGTCTTTCAACTGTTCTCTCAATTCCTTTAGCTCGGCTGGAGCCACTCTATAAGGAAGAGTCGAGATAGGCTGGGTATCTGGAAGGAGATCAATTCTGAAGTTAATTTCCCTTTTGGGAGGAACTCTGGGAAGATCTTTTGGAAATATTTCTGGAAACTCATTTACTACTAGGATTGACTCAAGAGTTGGGGTTTTGGAGTTTGAATCCTTAACCCAAACAAGATGATAGACATACCCTTTAGAGATCATCTTTCTAGCATTAAGGTAAGAAATGAATCGACGCATAGGCACTGAGCTACTACCCTTCCATTCTAAGATTGGATCGTTTGGAAACTGAAATCGAACGATCCTAGTTCTACAATCGACTGAGGCATAACAGGAATGTAACTAATCCATGCCTAGAATGATATCAAAATATACCATTTCTAACTCTACAAGATTTGCTGATGTGACTTTTTGAGACACTCTGACATGGCCATTTCTGTATACCTGTCTAGCTATAACTGGGTCACCAACTGAAGTAGAGACTGAGAAGGGTTTTGAAAGAGTTTCTAGACTAACACCGAAGTTTACTACTATATAGGGAGTTACAAAAGAAAGGGTAGCTCGCAGGATCTAACAACGCATAAACATCTAAATGAAAGAGTCGTAATGTACCAGTGACCACATCAGGAGAATCTTCCTGGTCCTGGCGATCCTAGAGAGCATATTACCTGTTTTGGTGCTGACCACCACATGTACCAGACAAAATACCCTACTGAGTTGGGCGACCTGCTGGTGCTGGTGAAGCTGAGCCCTATTGTTGTTACCTTCTTGCCCCTACCTGGAAGAAGGAAAATCCTTCAACCTATGGCCAGATTGACCACACCCAAAACATCCCTCTCTGCCAGCAAGACACTTACTCGGATGGTTCTTACCGCACTTCGGGCAAGTTGGGAAAGTCCTGTTACCAGAATACTCTCCTGAGACTTAGAGCCCGATGCCTTTCCTTTCTGATCTTGTCGAAACCTAGTGGATGGAGCACTAGCTGATGAAGGTGCTGAGGCTGTAGACCTCTATTGAAACTATGATCGATTCCCTTCACTCAATTTCTGCTAAGAGTATTCATAATTCCTTGTTCTAGACTTCTTGTTGTCCTTAGCCATTTCCCTAAGCTTATCTCCCTCAACATGCTGAGCATGATTCATAAGCCTAGAGATACTCATATCCCCTAAAGGCATAGTATTCCTACATTCTGTCTTCACCAAGTTGGACACCCCAAATAGAAACTTATTCATTTGAGCCATAGGATCGACAACCATATATGGAGCATACCTGGAGAGCTAAGTGAACTTAATTTCGTACTCTTGGACTGACATTGTACCCTGTTTCAAGTTCATAAACTCTTGTGCCTTAGCTTCTCTCAACTCCCTTGGGAAGAACATGTCTAGTAAAGCTCCGATAAAACACTTTCAAGTCACAGGAGCTGCATCCGCACTATTGTTGTCCTTTTGCTGTGTGAACCATATGTGAGCCACATCCTTAAGATGGTAGGATGCCAACTCTACCCTATTATTACCAATCACTTGCATCACTCAAAAAATCTTCTTGACCTCATTAATGAAGTTATGTGGGTCCTTACAAATCTGCGACTCTAGAAACTCAGGCAGATTTATCCAAAAAAAATCTCAAACCCTAGCTACAGCTGATCCATTATTAATGTTTGCAGGATCTAGAGCTTGCTGATTGTCTGGTTAGCCACACTCTAAGCCAAGAGTTGAATCACATTCCAAAATTTTGCATGTGTAATCTCATGGTTCGGGATTGGAGGAACTCCATTAGCGTTGTGTGCATTAGCATTTCGTGCGTAAGCTCTATGATGAGGCATGATCTAAACACATAACGACGGATTAGAAAGGAGAAGTTGGATCATATCCCACGCACAATAAGAATAGCAAGGAAAATGATTTTTTTCTTAAAACACTTTGCAGCCTCCCTCTCATAGATGTAGTGCACTTCACACCTAAGAAAGAGACTCTACTTAGTGCGGCTTTCATACATCCTAGGACTCTTGAACCTAATGCTCTGATACCAAGTTTGTTACTCCTCAAGACTACCCCCTTGACGTAACACGTGACCTAGGATCACGATTGACCCCAAGCTAACCCTATGTTTGGCATATCATAAGCATACTATAAAAGTTACTGAATAAAAGAAGTACTATGCAGAAGCTAAACAACAGATAACTAAAAGTTGGGAATACCCAACTATTATAAATGTATAAAACATACTAAGAGTTTAGTGATACTAAACAACCACTCAAATGAAAGCTAAATCTATTACTATGTCTGAAAAGCCTCTAACTAAGTAGAGTTGCTGGGACATGCCCCCAACTAACTTTAACAAAATATGAAAACTAAATAAAAGACTAAATATGAAAAGCATGTCTATTGTCCTTGAAGTATGAGGATTCACCACTGAAGTTACTGAATACGGACCAAAAGTCGATCTAA
Source organism: Solanum commersonii (assembly GCA_029007595.1). Taxonomy (NCBI): domain Eukaryota; kingdom Viridiplantae; phylum Streptophyta; class Magnoliopsida; order Solanales; family Solanaceae; genus Solanum; species Solanum commersonii. Next base: position 895,877 of record JAJTWQ010000129.1, on the reverse strand, counting down.
GTTGGATGCTAAGTACCTTAACCTACATCATGAAAGGATGTAGTGCAGACTATGCGTCAATACTTGGAATGTACTGAGCATGCATGATATAGATAATAGCTGAACAAAATAATATATAAGCTGAACAACGCATAACTGTGAAATGACATAATCTGAACAGAAACATAGATACTAAAATATAACTGAAAGGCTAAACTAAATGCAATGACCAAGTACTAATCATGAAGATAACATGCTGAACTATATACTGATATAAATGCTGAAAACCTAGTCAAATGCACTATGAGTTTGATTGTGAGAGCTACTATTAACTGACATAAAACCACGTGAGCTAAATGTGGAGTCCGATGTATACGCTCCATCGAAAGGACCCAATATACCTTGGCAAGGGTATAAAGGCATGACTGGCATGATCACTAAATTTGATGCCCAACGAAAGGGACTTACAAACCTATGGGGGCACGTAGTTTTGGGACTATGAGGGTACGCTGAACCCTAGTCCAACTCGGTGCTAAGTGTACTCCCAACTAAATATGTATGTGACTGAAATGTAACTGAAATACTGAATAGCTCAAAATAGTGACATGCAAATCTGAGAATGCAACATTTATAAACTGGTAATGTAACATTCAAAATCTGGAGCATGATTATCTGTCTAATTGATCTAACAAGTGTAATTCATGAACTAGGAGAATCAACACAAAACTAGGGTTCTGAGTTTCATGCAATGAACTAAGCAAACTTTTTGAGAAAACAAGCTATTTTGATTTAGGATACTACAACAACTAAATCACAACAATTATCTAAGGTTTTAGAAACCCTAGGTCTAAACAAGATATGGAAAATCAAGAATCTGACTGAATTCTAGGGACCTAGTGGATGAAAGGAACCCCACTAGTGAAATCCCATATACCTGGTGACAAAATTCACGGAGAAATCCTTTTATTTTGGGGATTAAACTTGAAGAAAACCTAATGTGTGTTCTTGGAAAATTGGCCCTTCTTTCTTCTCAATTTGCTCTAAGTTTTGGTGAATAAACGTTTTAGGTAGGTTCTGATTAGAACACTAGGCTTAAACTATGTAAAATGACGTAGTTTAGGGATAAAATAATTAGGAAAAGACCCAACTACCCTTAAGCTAATTTTTGACCCACGACCTACGGACCCTGATTGACGGACTGTGGTTTGATCGACGGTCCGTCATGTTGGTTCGTTATCGGGCTTCAGAGAGGTGGAAGTGGGGCCTTGACCTGTGAACCCCTAACCACAAATCGTGGTCTGACCGACGGTCTGTTGCATCAGGCCATGGTTATGGGTCTTTTAGGAGGTGTTGGGGGTGACTAACCATGGACCACACCTACGGTTTGTGGTCCCATCCACGGGCCGTGGGTGGCTGCTGTTGGTGGCACTTGCAACTTCTGGAAAATGCTATTATTCCCCTTTCTTGAATTTGGGGTGTTACAATGATTAATGACTATTCCGTGGGATTTATACCCAGTACCAAGAGGACATTGTTATGGAGGCACACCCATTAGTAAATGTCGGGTATCTAGTAGCAATTTGCTTGTCCTATAACTATGTGCTAGCATGGAACTTGTCTCCGATAGACACTAGCTAGTGGATCCACTTTAGCTCAGACTCATGGTTCTTACCTTGGCAAGAAAGGACATCCCTTTTCGGTGTGGGACAAACACAGGATTCCATGTTATAGCTCAAATAGTCTATGTCGGTTAAATGGTAAACTTCTCACAATAATGAACTAAGGTTACTTCTAAAGTATCTCATAACTGTTTTAAAGATGTTAAGCATGCATTGACCATGAATATTATTTATTTTTCTAACCTTTGATCGTATGATTTAGCTTGGTCATTGCATGTCATGTAAAGTCCCTTTTAGCATGATTACATAACTCTTATGCATTTCTATCATACTAAGTACATTCCATACACTAATGCATACTTGTGCCTACATTATTTTACTAATGTAGGGTTCGACGCTCCTACCTCTCTTACTCATGGCTAGTTGATTTTTTGGCACTCAAGGATTAGTGATTCCCCATATTTCGAGGACCGAGATACTGTTATTGCTTTCATTATTTCAATTTTCAGACTTTATATGTGATGTATGAGTTACGTCCCAATCACGTTCCTTATGATGTAGTAGATGGCTGGTTGAGACTTATGTTAAACTTCCACTTTGTCAAGCTCTTTAAGTTATAAGACTGTTTCATTTGAAATCTTTATTTCTATTATATTGCATGATGTATGCTAAGTGGACTGTGTAGGGCCTCTCGGGGTTCTATACGCCATCATATGCCTAGGGTATATTTTAGGTCGTGATAAAGACTTTGACGTGACCATTATATATCATCCAGGGAGGGCCACTTTGGTGGATAATGCTTTGAGTAGGAAGACTCGTAGAACGGGGAATCTTGTTGTGCTCAGTATTGAGAACCAACCATTGGCTAGATATGTTTAGAGATTATCTAATAGTTTTGTATGGCTGTTGATTTTAGAGGAGGCTGGTGGTATGATCACTTTTATTGAGGCCTTAGTATTCTTTGGTTGAGTAGATCCATGAGCGATGGTTTGGTGTGAGTACTTATGCCTTATTCAATATAAGGTATCGAGGGCTAAAATCAAAGAGGCTATGCTTGATGTCGATAGAGTGTTGAGGATCGGAGGTAGGATTTGTGTGCCCAAAGTGGAAGAGTTGGTTAGATTGATCCTAGAGGAGGCTCATATTTCTAGGTACTCTATTTATCTAGGAATGGCCAAGATGTACCACGATCTGAGTCAACATTATTAATGGTGTGGTATGAAGAGAGATATTTCAGAGTTTGTGTCCATGTGTTTGACTTGCCAACAGGTCAAGTGTGAGCATCAATGGCCTAGAGGTATATCTTAGAGGATGTTGATTCGTACTTGCAAGTGGAAACATATTACCATGGACTTCATTTTGGGCTTTCCTATCATCGTGGGTGGTTATGATTCTATTTGGGTAATTATTGACCCGTTGACCAAGTCTGCCCATTTCATCCCTAGTTTAGGTTAAGTACACGACGGAGAAGTTAGCTTGACTCTATAGCATTCAGATAGTTCGGCAATATCAAGTGCCTGTTTCTATTGTTTCTGATCGGGGTTCATTATTCACTTCTCACTTTTGGAGGGCCTGTAACAGCCCGTATTAAGCATATACTAGTGCTATTCATATGATACTTGACATAGCCTTATAGTATGGGTGAGGGACTGTGCTTCTTATATGATTAATGTTGGTTTAAACTAGCTCGGAAGGTGATGTAAAGCCTTGCACGTTTTAGCATGTGTACTGTAAGTTAACTCCTATGGAAGTATTTACACTAGAAGTAGTAAGGTGGTAATTGAGCTTAAAGTTGAAAGTTAGGTGCTAAGTTGAAGAAAAAGGGATTAATATTTAGAAAATGGAATAAAATAAGTGAGCTGCTTGTTTGACTTAGCTAAGCTAGTAGGTGCATCACCTACTTTGACTTATTCACCTGTCCAAAGGACCAAGTAGGTGCATCACCTACTAAGACTCTTTTTTTTGTTGTTTTTTTTTACCATGTAATTGGGCCAAGTGCACTACCACATACTTGCATTAATCTGGCCCAAAGAATGAGGGAAAATGGACAGCCAAGGCCCATAGTCTTAAGTCCAAACAGGCCCAAGTTAAAAGGCCAAGTAGGTGGGTCACCTACTTGACAATATATGGCCTAAAATTGGTCAAGAAAGTCGTCCATTACACATCCCTTTTAAAGGGATAAAGATCAAATCTTTTGCTCCATTTTTCACTTGCAAAATTTTCAGATTTCTTAAGTTTCTCTAAGGTGTCTCTTGGCTTCAATCGGCCCCTAAAACACCCTGGGTTCTTGAGTATTATCTCCCTTTTCAAGTAAAAGTTTGAAGGAGAGTTTCAGTTCTTGAAGTACAAGTTTAGAGGATAAATTTTATGAAACTAAGGTAAGACTACTGCCCATTCTTGCCTCTTTTTAAATACAAGTTTGGGGTGGAGAATTTTGTATATATTTATAAAGAACTAATGGATGGTGGTGATAAATCCTTGATTCAATATTCTCCTATTATGCTAAAAGATTTTTAGGGATTGATAGTGGCTGCCTTATGTATATGTTGTTGGGGGCAGTTTGAGTATCTTGGCAAAGGATGTATGAGGTTGTATTAATGTATAGAAGAAGGGTGTAGTGGTTCACCATTTGTGTAAGGGTTGTATGGGCCTGTTTTCCGTCAAGTGTTTAGCTACTACTTTTTTGGGCCTTAATGTGATTAGCTGCTGACATCAGCTTAATCATGACTTATATTGTAGATTAGCACCCAAGACGGGAGGCTAAATCGTGACAGTTGTATTAGTCAGAAAATAAGGTATGTAAGGCTATTCGATTCTATATTCTTTGGCATGAACTCTACTTGTGTCACTACCAACAAGTGAGCTTCCTAAGTGCTCTTTCAAGTAAAAGACAAATAGTGGCAGCGTACAATCCCAACCACAGCTAACAATATTTCCCCTCTTCTTAGTGTGTCGAATTGCTTCAATATATGTGCATCTTTACTTTTCCAAGTATTGGTATGAGAAAGGGTAATTGCAGCAGTAGCTTTGTGATTCCTCCTATCAATCAAATGAGGTCCATTGTGTCATTTGAGCTCTTATGTAATTCATTAGTGTTACATTTCCGTCTTGTGTTATTGTTACTGCCCTAAGTGCATATTCACATGTTTCCTACTACTGATCCACAAATCTCAAAGATTAAAGTAACAATCTCAAAGATTAAAGAAACTATATGAAGCGGTATATGTGTAAGGGTGGCAGCCTAGGGGCGAAAGCCTAGCATGGGTCGATCCCAAAATTTATATATTTGAGGACAACATCCCAGGGGTTAAAATGCCTAGCATGGGTCATCCTCTTTTACCACTGATCAGTTGGTTACTTGTATCACATGCTTTACAGAGATTACAATGTAAAGAAGATTACAGAAAAGAATATAATGTACATGATCCCACAAAAGCAACAAGGGTGGTCTTTTAATCTGATCTATGTATTGACATATTGATACTTGATTTCAATTGAGCTCTTGTTTACATACGTTATTGCCTAAATATTCAGTACATTCTTCGTACTGACGTCCCTCTTGGGGGGACGCTGCATTTCATGCTGCAGCCACAGGTACTCCAGCTAGTAGACATCCCCAGTAGGAGCGCAGGACACTCAGCTGCTATTGGTGAGCTCCAAGTTGATTCGGGGCTTAACCGAGTCTTTGGCATCTATTTTGTTACCGTATAGTAGTTAAGGGTAAGGCGGGGCCTGTCCCGACCTAAACTAAGGCTGTCTATCTTGTAGAGGCTTTGTAGACTAATGTATACAGTTTGGTTGTGTCTTGTCTCTTAACAATTGTGGCCTCAACAGCCAAGTGTTGTACATAAGTTTTGGTCCTGTCTATGTCGGTCTTTTATCACTATAGTGCATATAAGCTTGTCATAGCTTCATAGTTATCATAGTTAAAATGTATGGTAAGTGCAGGTTGTAAGTTGGTTCTCCCGGCCATTTAGGCATCGGGTGCCTGTCCGTCTTAATCAGATCTGAGGCGTGATAGGGCCCTACAACACTATTTAGTTACTTGGTTAGATATGAGTATGACCTTTCATCCTCAGACAAATGGGTAGTCCGAAAAGATGATTTAGGTGTTGGATGACATGTTCCGAGTGTGTGATTGAATTGGTGCTCTAGGGATCATCACTTTCCCTTTGCGGAGTCTTCCTAGAATAATAGTTCACTCTAATATTCAGATGGCCCCATTTGAGGTGATATATGGTAGGCGACGTAGATCTTATATTGGTTGGTTTAATTCAACTGCGATGGACTCATTTGATATAATATTGCTTAGAAATGCCATGGAGTATGTCTGTAGGATTTAGGGAAGACTCTTGATGGCCCAGAGTTAATAGAAGAGTTATGTAGATAGGAGGGTTTGAGCTGTAGAATTTATGAAGGGCGATTATGTTTGGCTCATAGTGTCACCCATGAATAGTGTGATGAGGTTAGGGAAGAAGGGCAAGCTTATCCCTTGAGTCACTGGTCCTTTTGAGATTTTGGGGTGAGTTTGCGAGGTGGAATATAGGTTGGCCTTGATTCCTAGCTTATCAACTGTGCATCTTGCATTTCATGTCTCCATGCTTCGGATGTATGTGATGGATGAGTCTTACATGCTTTCTCTCAATTTAGTGGAGCAGGGTCCAGACTTGACATTTGAGGAGGAGCCCATAGCTAGTTTTTATAGGTAGATTTGCAAGCTTATAACCAAAGAGATTGCTTCAGTGAAGGTGCAGTGGAAGCACCGCTCGGTTGGTAAGGCGACTTGGGAGTCCAACATGCGTGCCAGATATCCTTAGCTTTTCAAAGCTTGTAGTACTTTATTTTACTTTATACCTGAGGATAAATGTGGTTTATAGTGGTGGATGATGTAATGACTCAGAAGGTCATTTTTTATTTTTTTGTAAGAATTACCATTTTACCCCCTCTCGATAGTTACTCCAAGTTAATTATGATCAGTTGGTATAGGAATTTTTAATTATTTGTTTAACTTTAGTTAATTAATTAATGGGTAATTTTTAGATAATTTATTTAGTTGATAATAATGGGCTAAGTATGAAATTTATTTAATACCCTATATCACTTGATCCATATTTTAAAAAAGTAAGTAAATGGGGTTTATCACTTTTAGTACATAATTATTTGTAAAAGAAAGAAAAGAAACATGTAAGATTTTTTTTTGCCATTCACGTGGAGAAGGAGAACGAAAAAAGTCTTTCAAGTAAGGCTCCATTTTTTGGATCATAACATTGACATCATGCTAAGTGCCAAATCAATCAATATAATATTATTTTTGTGAGTTAAGAAAATTGAATAGCTAGGATATCTATCTATCTATCTATCTATCTATCTATATATATATATATATATATATATATATATATATATATATATATATATAGATTACTCCTATATAGAAATGGGACTTAAGGACGAACACACCATATAAAAGTTGTACTTTGTGCTGGAAATGTGATCTTGTGAAGATCTATTCAAAGACAAAATTATAATTTTGGTGCATTCATTGTGAGACAACTGTACTTTTTGGTAAACGTGTCTAGCTATGTGGGATATACCTAGCTTCCACTATACTTTTACTTTCTATTCTCCTTAATTGTTCTGATTTATCCTTTATTCTTTTCCTCTCTTAATTACATCCTTATAATTATTCTACATGTTGTTTTCCCAGAAATTGGCTTGTGCCGCTACGCTTGTTGATTGCACCATTAAGATTCAGCCTACCTGTATTAAATATTAATTGGGTTGTATTATCTATTTTTGTTACTGTTCGAAATCACAATCTCATGTATATTTGTTAGTTTTCAGTTCTTGTGAATCTTTTTTCTGGATAATTTTTACGTACATGTTCATAACTGTACTTGATTTTCTCATGCGTTATGTTTCTTTGGTGAATTTTGTCTTTGTTTTCAATTAATTAGTGAAAAAATAAATTATCTTAGGAAAAAAATTGAGCTATCAAGATCACTGAAATTTACAAGTGGATACTACACCCGAAGTGTTTTCTGTTTATTGTTATGCATAGTCCTCATCATCTCAACATTCGTATTACAATAATAATCATCATCAAAGGAAGCACAATAACAATAATTATCGCTCTATTAGGACAAAAAAAATCAAGCTCCAAAGTGAAGGTCTAAGAAATGCAAGAAAAATGATAACAATTGTTGCAGTACTAATAGTAACTGTGACATTTGTTGCTGGTGTTAATCCTCCTGGTGGATTTAATCAAGCAGATGGAAAAGCATTGTTGGGTAAAAAACCACATTTAAGGTATTTTTGGTATGTAACATTGCGGCACTTTTCCTTTCCCTTGGAATTGTTAATGTCCTTGTTAGTGTTATCCCATTCAAGAGAAGAGCAATGATGAAACTAATGGTGTCAACACATAAAGTAATGTGGATTTCAACATTATGTTGGTTTTTAGCAAGGTGTGAATGGTAAATAAGAAGAGAAAAATATGGGGGAACCAATTTTGAAGGTAAAATGAAAAGTCATTGCAAATTGCAAATGAAAAGTCATTTCTCCCATAATGGTAGAAGAAAGGAAAATTGTTGTCCTTATATTAGGAAACAATTCCTTTAGCTCTTAAAGGGTTAAGAAGAAGGTGCCCCCTCACGCCGTCGTTGTCGCTCGCTCGACTTCGGCTTCGAATTTGACAAATGATTGATTGATAATATTTTTGGACAAAATTTACTTAATCAATCTCATTAATTGATTTTCTTTCTCTTATAAATTAATTCAGAATGTTAGTTAATTAACATAATTAATTTCGCGTAACAGAATCTATTTGAAATTTGCGTGTAACAGTAAAAACATTCGAAAGGGACATGTTCCTTTCGAAAAGGCGTTACTTTTCCCAAAAAGACAAAACATTCTGGAAATACACCATTGTCCGAACAAACGCATTCCTTGCTATAAATAAGAGGTTTTTTCATTTTTCATTCACTGAAATTTTTTCCTTTCTGCATACATTTTCTTACAGAAATAAATTGTCGATCGACTGAGTCTGTGTGTGCTGTCGTTACTGTTCTTGCGTTTGCTGAATTTTTTTAAGTTTGAGGTACCGCTACTTCTTTAATAAGTTAATCCATTTTATCTAGGGAGGAATTAATCTGCAACCTTGGGTACTTGAGGGGATTAAATTTCTTAAGGAAACACAGTAATTTTTGTGGACTCGAATTATTATTTCTTTCTGTTTCATCTATTTTCTATTTCTGTTTTGGTAACCTTAATATAGGAGATAACAAACTTACGAAATTTAAAAGTTTCTGTATTTGAGGTTTCTAGAGATTAAAACCTCTATAGTTTTCTACTCTATTTGAATTTTTAAAATTCATTCGATTAACTATAAAAAGAAATAAAAACTTTATCCTTAAATCAGAAACAGGCTGTGTAAGGATTTATTCTTTACTGTTAGTATTTCACATACTAAAATTGTCTGCCATTTGTGACAGAAAAATGACAAATTCAAGTCAAGTAAATATTGGAACAGTGAGTGTTGTAACAACATCAGTGGGAGTTGCAACAATATCGATTGCACACAATCGTTCAACTGCTACCCTTGCACCGACTGAGAAACCTGCAATGTTTTCTGGAGCCGACTTCAAGAGATGGCATCAAAAGATGTTCTTTTATCTGACTATGTTTAGTCTGCAGAGGTTCATTAATGAGAATGTTCTTGTTATGTTGAATGAAACTTCGGCCGAAAAATGATTCTTGGTGACATAAGCATGGACAGATTCATATTTTGTGTGTAAAAATTATATTCTAAGTGGCCTACAAGATGATCTATACAATATGTACAGTAGTATCAAGACCTCAAAAGAACTTTGGGATGCTTTACAAAAGAAGTACAAAACAGAGGATGTCGGAATGAAGAAGTTCATTGTGGCAAAGTTTTTGGACTATAAGATAATTAACAGTAAGACCGTCGTCACCCAAGTTCAAGAATGGTAGGTCATAATCCATGATCTCCTTGCTGAAGGTATAAATTTATTTAATGCCTATGTTGAATATATTAAGTCTATTCTTAATACTCACATAATCTTTAATGTATGATTGATTGTGAATGATGCTTTTTAAGTGGCGGCCATTATTGAGAAGTTACCTCCATTGTGGAAGGACTTCAAAAACTACTTGAAACATAAACGCAAGGAGATGACTGTTCAAGATATCATGGTAAGGCTAAGAATCGAAGAGGATAACAAGGCCACAAAAAAGAGGTCGCGTGGTCATTCAACAATAACTGGAGTTAATATTGTTGAAAAAGATTCCACAAAATGAAAGAAAAGAAAGAAAACATCTGGTCCAAAGAGCAATCCTCCTAAGAAGAAATTCAATGGAAACTGCTTCAATTGTGGCAAACGTGGTCATAGGGCTACTGAATGTCGGGGTCCCAAGAAAGACAAGAAGAAGGATCAAGCAAATTTGGCTGAATCCAAAGAAGAGATGGATGATCTCTGTGCAATCCTTTCAAAATGCAACTTGGTTGGAAATCCAAGAGAATGGTGGATAGATTCTGGTGCCTTATGCCATGTTTGTGCCAACAAATAATTATTTGCATCATAAACTCCAGCACCAGCAAACGAGAAGTTATTTACAGCGAACTTTGCTGCTACAAACGTTGAAAGAACTGGCAAGGTCCACTTGAAGATGACATCGGGCAAGGTGATGACTTTGAACAGGGTCTTGTATGTTCCAGAATTGCGAAAGAACTTAGTTTCTATACTAGTTTTTACCAAGAATGGATTCAAATGTGTATTTGTTTTTGATAAAGTTGTAGTAAGTAAGAATGAGATGTATGTAGGAAAAGGTTACCTCATTGAGGGCCTCTTCAAACTCAATGTAATTGCAGTTGATATGAATAAAGATTCTGATTCTTCTTACTTTCTTGAGTCTAAATATTTATGGCATGAACGTTTGGGACACATTAATAACAAAACCTTGTGAAAATTGATTAACTTAAATGTTTTGCCTAAATTTGAGTGCAATAAATCAAAAATGTCAAGTTTACGTTGAATCCAAGTATGCTAAGCATCATTATACGTCTGTTGAAAGGAATTCATATCCCTTAGAACTGATTCACACTAACATTTGTGACATGAAGTCAACACCAACACGTGGTGGGAAAAAAAGTATTTCATAATTTTTATTGATGATTGCACTAGATATTGTTATGTCTATGTGCTAAATGGTAAGGATGAAACAATAGATGCATTTAGGCAATATAAAACTAAAGTTGAAAATCAGTTGGATAAAAAAATCAAAATAATTAGAAGTGATAGAGGTGGAGAATATGAATATCCATTTGCAGAAATATGTTTGAAAAATGGAATTATCCATCACTATTGCTCCTTACTCTCCTCAATCTAATGGGACTGCGGAAAGGAAAAACTAAACTTTAAAGGAAATGATGAATGCCTTACTTATAAGTCCAAGTTTACCACAAAACTTGTGGGGTGAATCTATCCTTACAGCAAGTCGAATACTCAATAGAGTGCCTCATAGGAAGACACATGTTATTCCATATGAGAAATGGAAAGGTAGAAAACCCAACTTGAAATATTACAAAGTGTGGGGGTGACTAGCCAAACCTATACCTAAGAGGGTGAAAATAGGACCTAAGACTGTGGATTGTGTATTCATTAGATTTGTCACAAATAGTAAGGCATGCCAATTTTTGGTTCATAAGTCCGAATATCTGAATATTCATGACAATACAGTAATGGAACCAGATAATGCTGAATTCTTTGAACATACCTATCCATATAAAACTAGACTTGAGTCATCTAGTGGGGGGTCTAAACAACCTCGAGAAGAACCAAAAGAGAATGCACCTAATGAAAAGAGTCCAAGGCGCAATAAACGTCAAAGGACAACTACTTCATTTGGATATGATTTTGTAACATTCCTTCTTGAAAGTGAGCCTCAAACGTTCAAGGAAGCTATGTTGTCTAGCTATTCAACCTCTTGGAAGAAGGCTATCAATAGTGAGATTGAATCAATCTTAAGCAATAACACCTAGGAGTTGATTCATCTTCCTCCAGGGAACAAACCCTTGGGTTCGAAATGGATCTTCAAAAGGAAGATGAAAGATGATGGAACTATTGACAAATTTAAAGCAAGACTTGTTGTCAAAGGCTTTATACAGAAAGAAGGTCTTGATTATTTTGAAACATACTCGCCAGTGACTAAGATTACATCAATTCAGATGTTAATTGCCCTAGCTGCAGTATGCGGTCTTGAAATCCATCAAATGGATGTGAAAATCATCTTCTTAAATAGAGAGCTGGAGGAAGAGATTTACATGGAACAGCCTGAGGGATTCGTAGTTCCCGGTAAAGAAAAGAAAGTATGCAAACTTGTTAAGTCACTTTATGGACTAAAACAAGCACCAAAATAATGGCATGCAAAATTTGATCAAACCATGTTGTAAAATAGATTTAAGATCAATGAATGTTATAAATGTGTCTACATTAAAGACACTCCGAATCAGGAGGTCATTGTATGCCTATATGTAGATGACATGTTGATAATGAGTAAGGACATTGCTAATGTAAAAGCTATTAAGTGTATGCTCGCTAGTAAGTTTGATATGAAGATCTAGGAGTTGCCGATGTGATATTGGGAATTAAGATTCATAAAACTCCTAACGGTCTAGCATTGTCTCAATCTTATTATATTCAAAAGGTACTTGAAAAATTCAAGTATTTGAATTTCAAAAGGGCAAAAACCCCAATTAATGTAAACCTTAATCTTGCTAAGAATAAAGGTGAAAGTCAGTCTCAATTGGATTATGCCAGAGTATTGGAAAGTTTGATGTATGTCATGAATTGTACACGACCAGACATAGCCTACGCTATAAGTAAATTGAGTCGATACACAAGTTATCCCAATCAAAATCATTGGATGGGAATAAAGAGAGTTTTGGGGTACTTAGATGACACTCAAAACTATGCTTTGCATTACAACAAATATCCAGCAGTTCTTGAAGGATATAGTGATACAAATTGGATTACTAGGTTAACTGAAATTAAATTCACGAGTGGATATGTTTTCACTATTGGTGGAGGAGAAATATCTTGGAAATCATCCAAACAAACATGTAGAGCTCACACTACAATGGAGTCTAAATTCACTGCCTTAGATAAGGTAGGTGAAGAAGCTGAATGGCTTCGAAATTTCGTAGAAGATATTCTGTTTTGGCCCAAACCAATGACCCCTATATGCATACACTGTGATAGTCAAGTTGCAATAGGAAGGGCTGGAAGTGTTATGTATAACGGGAAGTCTCGTCACATACGATGAAGACATAACTCTGTTAGACAACTACTCTCTAGTGGAATTATCACAATTGACTATGTAAAGTTAAAGGATAATGTGTCAGATCCACTTACAAAAGGCCTAATTAGAGAGGGAGTTGAGAGATCATCGATGGAAATGGGACTATGGCCGAGAACAAGTCATCGTGGAGGTAACTATACCTAGAAGACTGGAGATCCAAAGATCTAGGTTCAAAGAGATAAAACAAAGTCATAGGTGACGGTTCAACATTGTTAAAATTTATTTTATGATCCATTCTCATGATGAGACAATGTTCAGTAACCAGGATAAAGGCATAAGGAATTTTTAATGGTTTTCTAAGTTTGATACAGGGTATATCAAATAGTGTATCTATGGGATAACATAGTTAGAAACAACCTATGTAAATGTGAAGTGTAAGCCACTTCAAGGAGAATCCGGTAAGGCTAGGTCTCTAAGCACTTATTAACTAAGACGTGTTCATGGCTGAAACGAGCAAAACAATGAGAACCAAAAATAGTTCAAGGGTTGATTGTGTGACTTATGTTGTCTAGGTATACACCAAAGCTCGACGGTTCAAAGATATTAAATCTACCGATTGACCGAGTATATTCGATATATGTTCACTATGGAAAATTTAAAGGGAAACCTACTTATCTAGATGCGATTAACCCTTACTTACGAGACATAAATGTTTTTCATGCATATGTTTTAACAGTAGTCATTCCCCATTCATGTGGGATATTTCTGGGTTTTAGCAAGGCGTGAATGGGAAATAAGAAGAGAAAAATGTGGGGGAACCAATTTGGAGGAAAAATGAAAAGTCATTTCTCCCATATTGGTAGAAGAAAGAAAAATTGTTGTCCTTATGTTAGGAAACACTTCCTTTAGTTCTTAAAGGGTTAAGAAGAAGGTGCCCCCTCACGCCGTCGTCGTCGCTTGCTCGGCTTTGGCTTTGGATTTGGCAAATGATGTGATTGATTGATAATATTTTTGGATAAAATTTATTTAATCAATCTCATTAATTGATTTCTTTTCTCTTCTATATTAATTCAGAATCTTAGTTAATTAACAAAATTAATTTCGCGTAAAGAAATTTATTTGAAATTTGCGTGTAATGGTAAAAATGTTCTGAAGGGACCTATTCCTTCCGAAAAGGCGTTACTTTTCCCAAAAAGACACAACGTTCTGAAAAGACACCACTGTCCGAACAGACGCGTTCCTTGCTGCAAATGGCTATAAATAAAAGGATTTTTCATTTTTTATTCACTAATTTTTTTTCCTCTCTACATACATTTTCTTACATAAAAAATTTGTTGATCGATTGAGTTTGTGTGTGCTCTCGTTACTATTCTTGCATTTGCTGAAATTATTAAAGTTTAAGGTACCGCTACTTCTCTAATAGGTTAATCCATTTTATCTTGGGAGGAATTAATCTTCAACCTCAGGTACTTGAGGAGATTAAATTTCTTAAGAAAACACAGTGGGTTCTGTGGACTCATATTATTATTTCTGTCTGTTTCATATATTTTTTGTTTCTATTTTGTTAACCTTATTACAAGAGATAACACATTATTTATGGCATCAGCTTATATAGCTGCAATATGGTCAATATTTCCACAAGGAAAAGGGGATCATTGGGTGCTAATTGAAGTTGTGATCATAGGAGGAGGGTGCACTAGGGATGTGTTTCAAAGTTTGGGGATTTTTTTAGTGAGACAATGGTAAAGGAAGAGTGAATGGAGAAAACAAAGGGAGGATCATAAGAAGATAAAAGAGGGAAGTCCTAAGAGTAATACATGTACAATTCAAGAAATGAAAGTGGTGAAGAAAGAAAGTTTGGAGTAGGCTATTGTTTTGGTCCGTTTTGATGTTATGCATGCTCATCGACTAATATCATAGTAGCAAAATCTTTGAGAGCGATTGAGCAAAGACTCTAAAAACTTGTGTATCTTTGTTTACTTAGCTTTTATTCACTAAATATGCAAGGTGAAGGTATGTTTGTCAACTACTTGGATATTCTCCTTGCTTTGATTTGCTCAACAATAAAATTGAGTATCTCTGTTTACGACTGTTTATATTTTTTAAATTTTGGTATTTGATATATTGTTTTACTTATTCGGTTAGTGTGAGGGATAAAAATAGATAGTCAGTCATGGAATATCTTAAAATAGCGATAGGATAATTTTTTTTTGTCTTGTTTGGTTGCCTTGTTTGGGATAACTTATCCCACCATTTATACCATAGTGATGGGATAAGTTAGCTCATATACATGGTGGGATAAGTTATCCGATAGCTAATCCTAAGATAACTTGTTCCTAACCAAACAAACTACTTCTTTATTTATCCTTTCTCTTCATTTAAATCAAAATATGGATTATTTTAGCAATGCATGTTGTATATGTACAAAAAGGTTCAAACTTTGTTAGTGTGAGTTGTGTATTTCTTTATGTTAGACTGTAATGTTTATTGTATGTGATTGGATCTTTTGTCTTATGTAAATGTAATTGTGTGGTGTCCTGATTGCTGTGATTGTAGCCTTTGGACATCGATTGCATGAGCCTCATTCCCTTATATTTGTGGTTACAGTAGATTACAATTTGGATTGAGGGTTCAATGTCTTGGAACTTTTTCATTTTTGCTGGTTCTTGTAATTTTGGATAGTTTGTGTTCGTTTTTTCTTTTTTTTTTCTTTTTGTTTTGAGTTAGTTTTCAAAGACCTAATGTCATTCTATAAAATTATTTAGACTCCAAAAGGAGTATCATAGACTCGCAGACACTAAGAAGATCTTTTATGAAAGAGTCGAGAAATGTATGAGAAAAGAAGTATAGTCTTAAATTATATGAACATTTCCCAACGATCTCTAATTTCCACACCTGGAATCAAAGTGATGATGGGAATACATTATTTCTACTTAGACAGACTGTCAGAGTGGTAGATCCTGAAATTCTTGGATAGAGTGGAATTAAAGCTTATTTTCCCTCAGATGGTTAGGTGTTACTAGGTAGGGCTTTGTTGATTTAAGCAAACTTATAGGAAAGGGGAAGGGGATCTTACAAGTAGAGCAACCATGGTATCTGAAACATGGACATAGGAAGACATTATAATAATCCACGTGTATTACCATGTAAGCACGGGCCAAAGCCAATCTTGTGTGTATATATATATATATATATATATATATATATATATTCTACAATTCCAAGTTAGTTCTATGCCACGAATTCATTGAGTAGTTATTATGCTGCCAATGATTATGGCAATGAGTATGGCTAATCATAGGGTGTAAATTGATGGTCAGAATATAATTATCTATTGAGACAAATTTGTGTTGGAGTTTTTTTGTATAAAATTATATTATGATTCAATTTATAATAAATTGAGATAGATAATTAAATATTAGGCATATTGTATTACATGCACACCATTAGAATTGTGATATTGGAGAAGTTGAAACTTAATCCTTCGCTTGAAATTAGGAAAATATGTGAGTTGACATGTTAATTGGTATCAATAGAAGAAACTTGATTATAGATTTGAGTGAGTTTTTGGGTCTAGCTAGACGTATAGTAATATGAGTGTTTTTAGTTTGAAAATCTTATTGTGATTATTTATTTGTATAGATTGTGTTGATTTGGAAGCCCAATGCTAGAGGAAGGCTCAAGTTTTTGCGACCGTTGTTAAGTATATAGAATCTCGTTTTTCCTTATTGTATGTGTTGGGGAGTAATGAGACTTGGTTAGGGATTTATTTGTTCATATTGAATGAACCTAATTATGATAAAGGGGTAATAAAAGGTAACTTAATTGTATATTGATGTGTGACATGTTGAGAATAATTGGAAAAAATTATTGATTCATTGTTGATGTAGTATCACTATTAAGCTGTTGTGAATTGTGTATTGATATGAAAATGATCATCTCCTCATTAATTATGTGAACATGTTATTTGCATTCGTTCTTAGACAT
This sequence comes from Solanum commersonii, assembly GCA_029007595.1. Classification (NCBI taxonomy): domain Eukaryota; kingdom Viridiplantae; phylum Streptophyta; class Magnoliopsida; order Solanales; family Solanaceae; genus Solanum; species Solanum commersonii. The sequence continues at coordinate 878,970 of JAJTWQ010000129.1, read as the reverse complement.
GGTTGTGACAAGTGTTATGTGAATTGAAGAAGAACAAGAAATTAAAAAGGATGTTCCATTTCTAAAGGACGTGTTGTATGCTGCGACAAATTCTATTATTGAGGGTCGTTTCATACACTGTGACGGATGCATGGACAAATGTGTCTCCTATGGGTTTCGAATTAAGAGACAATGAGCGTGTATTGCTAGGTCAGACATGCATCACTATACTTAGCATTGCATTTCTTTACATTGCATATCTTTATCATTTGTAAACTTATAAATGCCTTTCTGTGGAACTTGTGATTGATGAACTTGATCATATGTATTATTGATCAGTTATTGTTGGAGTATTGTTATTGATCTATTTAAATTGTGCATTTTTAGGTTGGGATGGTTTTATGTAGGTTGTAGTTGTAGAGGTTCGGTTGGAGTGGTAACAGTACCCGTATTTTATATTATTTGACTTGGTGTTTAGGAGTTTGCTTGTTGAGTACTGTGTTGTTTGGTACTCACCCCTTGCTACTACATTTGTGTAGGTTATGAACCCAGATCTTCGTGATACTCTCTCTTCTCTTTTTATCTGAGGCTTTCTATGGAGATTTATGAGGTAGATATTTGTCATCTCAGAGGATCGTCTCACTTTTATTTATGATTTTGTTCTACTTTAGAGACAATATTATGACTTGTGTTTTTCTTTCAAATCTATTGTAATAGATTAGAGGCTTGTGAACGTGAGAGCCATGTTTTGGGGATTTAATTAAGTTGACCTATTATCCACATTTTATTTTTGTTAAGCTTCCATTTTTTTTTATTTTACTACCACATTTTATCGTGATATTTGGGTTTAGGCTGACTTGTCTTGGTTGGATAGGATGAGCGCTATCACGCCCCGAGGCTATCCCCTTGACATAACACGAGGATCACGAGTGACCCAAGCTAACCCTGTGACTGGCATATCATTAGCATACTACAAAAGTTATTGAATAAAACAAGTACTATGCGAAAGTTAAAACAATGGATAACTAAAAGTGGGGAAATCCAACTACTCTAAACATATAAAACAGACTAAGAGTTTAGTAATGCTGAACAACCACTTAACAACTCATGCTGAATCTACTATTATGTATGAAAAACCTCTATTGAGTTGAGTGGCTGGGACATGCCCCAGCTAACTCTAACAAAATCTGAAAACTGAATTAAAGACTAAAATGAAAGCATGTCTATTGTGAAAGGTCATAAAGATGCCTTAGATTCTAGGGATAAGGGAGGGGCATCCTAGCTACTGTCCCAGAGTCCACGAAGGAGACAAGGCTAGTAGTGAGGACCACGACTAATGGGACCTCACGTGGTCATGGGAAGTGTACTGGTATGTTGAGGGTTAAATGGTCTTCTTCGGTTATTATTAAACTAAAGCTATGTTGTTTTGCCTAAGTCTAGGACACCTATATAAGTCATTTTAACTCTAAAACTCACCCATTCAAGTCATATTTTCTGAAACCCAAAATAAATCCCCAAAGTTCTTCCTCTCAAAGATTTCCCTCTCTAGAATTTTGAAGAAGAAGAAGAAGAAGAAGGAGATTCAAGCTAGGGTTTAAGAGCAAGATTTCACATCAATTTCTTTGGTCTTTCATAGTAAGGTATGCTACCTTTCATCCATGGAGTTCCCTCAAAATCTCCAATTTTAAAAAGGTAGAAATCCTCAATTGTTAGGGTTTTCTCTAATTACCATGGGTTCTTTCAAACTTGATTTAAATGATTGAATTGGGTTATACTAAGTATGAATTGGTGAATTCTTATGGTATTTATGATATCCCCCCATGAACCCATATAATTTCCATATTTCTCAATTGTGATGATATGATGCGGGTCTTGGTTAATGAAAAAGGAATTTTATGAATTAATGCATGAAGTGATAAAATCACATGAATTATGATGAAGTCCATATATAATGCTTGAGTTCTAAATGTGGTGATTGAAAGTAGGTTTTGAACCTCAAGGAGATAAAGTATGAGGTTATGCATGTCCTGATGAAATCTATGAATTTTCTTTAAGGATGCTTTGAGAGTAAAGTGTCAATGATTATGATGTTGTTGTTGTATTGTGAAAGGACATTCTCACATAGTAAGGATTCCTAGGTTGATGGTGATAGATTTACTCACGCATGGTCTAAAGAGCTATTCTAATGAACTAACTTGGATCGGTTGTCCAAGGACATCCTTCCATGAGACATGAGTTAAGTCAATACTTAATAACTACTCCGTGGGATTTATGCTTAGCATTGAGTGGATATTGATATGAGATGGGAGCTCTCCCGTATAAAGCTTGAGTGTCTAGAAGTGATCTCTTGAGATGGAGGCTCTCCCATTGAAAGGTTGGGTTTCTAGTAACAATCTCCTTATCCCATAAACTACATGCCCCCATAGGATATCTAGCTAGTGGATGCACTTAATCTAAGTGTTCATAGTTCTACCTTAGGCAAGTAGAACACCCTTTGGGTATGGGAGACACCGGGTGATCATATTATAGCTCACATGGTCTCAAAGTCAGTTAAGGCTTATTCCCACAATAACAAGACTAATAATGAATTAAGACATGCTTAAAGAAGTATCTCGTAGTGTTAAATGGTTTTAAAGATGATGCTAGCTTGCATTGAAAGTGATGTTATTAATTATGGTTTTGAACTCTCTCATATGATGTTTTAACTTGGTAAATTACATGTTATGACAGTAAATGTCCCTTGTTTTATATAATTATCATACTTGGTGCATTTTTGTAATAACACATAGTCTTGCCTACATTCTTTCCCAAATGTAATGTCCGACAGTCAGGGTCTTCAGTTTCGTGGGTAAGTGTTGATCTAGAGTTTTTTCTGAGCTTTGGTGAGTCCTCATGCTTTGAGGATAGATTTTTATTTTTTTGGTTACTTTCATGTATTTCTCTTTTGAACATGATGTATGGGCTAGGCTCAATTTCATTTGATTGTAATAGATGGTTATGATGAGATAAAGTGTCTAAGACTTCCGCTTTTCTATAAAATTGTTTTTGGACTTGAAATGTTGTTTTTCTCTTATTGGTTCTATTTCTTATGTTATGAGGACTAAGTGGCTTGTATGGAGTTCTTTCGGGTTCTATACGCTATGTTACATCTAGGGGTACCCCTGGGTCATGAAAAACATGGTAATCAAAGCACAAGGTTTTGAATGGTCCTAAGATGATGTCTCATAAGCCACATCTATTAGAGTCTTGTTCATGAGTGTGAAGCGCGCCATATTTATGCATGAGAGGTTATAAGATAATTAGGAAACTTCACTTCTTCATTACTTTAAGTCGTGCCATAGTGTTTAACTCTATAAAGATCTTTCTCCTAATCCTTACCCTGTGCTCTTCAGGATATGATGACTAGAAGGGCTCATGCTCGAAGGAATGAGGAAGACAACATGCATCAAGGAGCTCCTCCTCAAGCTCCGATAGATCCTTTGATTGAGAATGTAACAAATGCAGAATTTAGGTTAACTTTTCAAGTGTTGGCTCAAGCCATGACGACTCAAGCCAATAGGGAGGTGATAGTCCCCATGAACCCAAATATGGGTATGACAGCTTCAAGAGTGAAGGACTTTATGAGGATGAACCCTCCAGAATTTTATGGCTCCAAAGTTGAGAAAGATCCTCAAGAGTTTATTAATGAGATCTATAAAGTACTTGCTATTATGGGGGTGAATCTGGTAGAGAAGGCAAAATTGGCCGCTTATCAATTGAAAGGTGTTACTCAAGTGTGGTACACCCAATGGAAAGAAGCAAGCCCGGTAGGAGCGGGTCCCGTAGAGTGGGAAGTGTTTAAATCTTCTTTTCTTGATAGGTTCTTTCCCCTTGAGATGAGGGAAGCAAAGGTGCTTGAGTTCATTAACCTTCATCAAGTAAGTATGAGTGTAAATGAGTATGCTCTAAAGTTCGCTCAGTTGTCTAAGTATTCTCCAACAATGGTTGTGGATTCTAGGGCGAGGATGAGTAAGTTCGTGTTGGGTATATCCAAAATGGTGGTTAAGGAGTGCCATACCACCATGCTCATTAGTGACATGGACATCTCTCGTCTTATGGTCTATGCACAAAAAATTGAAAAAGAGAAACTCAAGGAAAACTCTAGGGAGGTAAAAAGGGCTAGGACTGGAGATGGAAATTTCTCTAATGCAAAGCCCGATGGACAAGGCCGCTTGAAATATTGACAAGGATTTTCCAGTCAAGGTTCCTCCAATACTCCTCCAAGGTTCAACAAATATAGGGTATCTAACCTTTAGCCTCAAGGAGGTAATGGTGGTGGATAATCATTACCTAGGTCTGCTTGTATTAACTGTGGAAGAAAGCACGAGGGTAAGTGCCTAGCTGACACAAATGGTTGTTTTGGTTTTGGAAAGAATGGTCACCAATTGAGTAATTGCTCAATACTTACGGCTCTAGGAAGAGAGGGAAAGAAAGCTTCTCCTAGTGGTTCGAATTCCAATGCTCCTAAGCAAAACCGCTTCAATGCACTCCAGTCTAGAGGTGACCAAGAGAGTTCTCCGGATGTAATTATCGGTATGTTAAAAGTCTTTGAACTTGATGTGTATGCTTTATTAGATCTCGATGCTACTTTGTCTTTTGTGAAGCCATATGTGGCTATATGGTTTGATGTTCTTATGGATGTGTTGTTAGAACAGTTTTCTGTCTCTACTCATATTGGTGATTCTATTGTGGCTAAGAGGGTCTATAGAAGATGTCCCGTTTCCTTATCCCATAGAGTTACTCTTGTCGACTTGGTAGAGTTTGATATGTTAAATTTCAATTTTATTCTTGGTATGGATTGGTTGCATTCTTGTTATGCTTTTATTGATTGTAGAACTCGTGTAGTCAAGTTTCAGTTCCCAAATGAGCCTATCCTAGAGTGGAATGAGGGAAATTATATGCCTAGAGATCGGTTTGTCTCTTGTATTAAAGATGGAAAGATGATTTCTAAGGGTTGCATTTATCATCTTGTTAGGGTAAGGGATGTAGATTCCAAAACCTCTACTCTTGAGTCGATCCCCATTGTTAATGTGTTTTCGGAAGTGTTCCCAGATGATTTACTTGGTATTCCTCCTGAGTGAGAAATAGTCTTCGATATTGACCTTCTCCCAGATACGCAACCTATGTTTATTCCTCCTTATAGAATGGCCTCGACTAAGTTAAAGGAATTGAAAGAACAATTGAAAGATTTGTTGGATAAGGATTTCATCCAATCGAGTATCTCTCCATGGGTTGCTCCAGTTTTGTTTGTTACGAAGAAGGATGGTTCTCTTCAAATGTGTAATAATTATTGTCAGTTGAACAAGCTGACCATTAAGAATAAGTATCCTCTTTCAAGGATAGATGATTTGTTTGAGAAAGTTCAAGGGGCAAGCTATTTCTCTAAGATTGACCTTAGGTCGAGTTATCACCAATTGAGGATGAGAGGAGATGATATTCCAAAGACAATTTTTAGAACCCAGTATGGTCATTATGAGTTCTTAGTTATGTCGTTTGGGTTGACTAATGCTTCAGTGTTGTTTATAGATTTGATGAATAGGGTGTTTAGACAATACATTGATATGTTCCTAATTGTGTTTATTAGCGATATTTTGATCTATTAGAGAAGTGAGAATGATCATATTGATCATTTGAGGATTGTGTTGCAAATTTTAAAGGACCAAAAACTTTTTGCAAAGTTTAGCAAATGTGAATTTTGTTCAAGGTCTGTAGCTTTTCTTGATCATATTGTGTCAAGCAAGGGAATTGAGGTAGATCTTAAGAAGATGGATGCGGTCAAGATTTGACCTAGACCTCTAACCCCCTCGGATGTTAGAAGCTTTTTGGGTTTGGCCGGTTACTATAGAAGGTTTGTTGAGTGTTTTTCTTCCATTGCTTCTCTTTTGACGACTTTGACTCAAAAGAAGGCTAAGTTTGTGTGGTCGAAAGCTTGTGAGAAAAGTTTCCAAGAGTTGAAAGATAGACTTTCTTCAGCTCCGGTGTTTACCTTATCGAAAGGTACATATGGTTTTTTGGTGTATTGTGATGCCTCTAGTATTGGGTTGGGATGTGTGCTTATGCAAAACGGTAAAGTAATTGCCTATGCTTCAAGGCAACTTAAGATCCATGAGAAAAATTATCCTACCCATGACCTTGAATTAGCGGCGGTTGTTTTTGCCTTCAAGATTTGGAGGCGTTATTTTTATGTGGTTCATGTTGATGTTTTCAGTGATCATTAGAGTTTACAATAAGTGTTTAGTCAAAAGGACTTGAATCTCCGCCAAAAATGGTGGTTAGAATTATTGAAGGATTATGACATGAGTGTTTTCTATCACCATAGTAAAGCGAATATGGTGGCGGATGCTCTTAGTCGCTTGTCTATGGGTAGTGTGGCTCATGTTGATGATGGTAAGAAGGAGTTAGTCCGAGATGTTCATAGGTTGTCCCAATTAGGTGTTTAATTAGTGGACTCCACCAAGGGTGGTGTTGTGGTTCATAATGGGTCTGAATCGTCTTTTGTGATGGATGTGAAAGCTAAGCAAGGTCTTGATCCAACTTTAGTAGAATTGAAAGAAGCGGTGCTTAAGAAATTCGTTGAGGATTTATCCCAAGGGGGAGATGGTGTGCTTAGATATCAAGGTCGTTTATGTGTTTCGAATGTTGATGACTTGAGGGAACAAATCTTATTGGAAGCCCATAGTTCTGAATATTCTATTCACTCGGGAGCCACCAAGATGTACTGTGATTCATGGGAAGTTTATTGGTGGACTAGCATGAAGAAAGATATTGCAGAATTTGTGGCCAAGTGTTCTAATTGTCAACAAGTGAAAGTTGAGTATCATTGACCGGGAGATTTGTTCCAAGACATTGCTATTCCAACTTAGAAGTGGTAGGATTTGAATATGGACTTCATAGTAAGGTTGTCACGTACCCGGTGAAAACATAATTCGATTTGGGTTATAGTAGATCGGATGACGAAATCTGATCATTTTATTCCTTTTAAGGTTTCCTATTTGGCGGAGGATTATGCGAAGTTGTATTTGAGAGAAATAGTAAGGTTACATGGAGTGCCTTGTCCATTATTTCCGATCATGGTACTCAATTCACTTCTCAATTTTGGAAGTCATTCCAAAAGGGTCTTGGTACTTAGGTTAAGCTTAGCACAATTTTTCATCCCCAAACTGATGGGCAAGCGGAGCGTGCTATTCAAACTTTGGAAGACATGTTAAGAGCTTGTGTGATTGATTTTAAGGGTAAATGGGAGGACCATTTGCCATTGATTGAATTTGCTTATAATAATAGCTTTCACTCAAATATTGGTATGGCTTCATTTGAGGCTCTTTATTGGAGGAGGTGTAGATCTCCTATAGGTTGGTTGACGTGGGTGAAGTTTCTTTGATAGGTCCCAATTTAGTTTATGAGGCTATTGAGAAAGTTTGACTTATTAGAGAAAGGTTGAAAACAACTAAAGTCTACAAAAGTCATATGTTGATGTTAGAAGAAGGGATCTTGAGTTTGATGTCTCTGATTGGGTTTACTTGAAAATCTCACCTATGAAGGGTGTAATGATGTTTGGTAAGAAAGAGAATTTTAGTCCCCGGTATGTAGGCCCATATCAAATTGTGAGACGTGTTGATACGGTTGCATATGAGCTTGATTTGCCTAATGAGTTGCCGTCGGTGCATCCCATTTTTCATGTCTCTATGATTAAGAAGTGTGTTAGAGATCCAGCATCCATAGTCTCCCTAGAAGGGTTGGGAGTTGATAAAAGTCTTTCTTATGAAAAAGTTTCGATTGAGATTTTAGACCAGCAAGTTACAAAGTTGAGGAATAAAGAGGTTACTTCTGTAAAGGTGTTGTGGAGGAATCATTTAGTTGATGGTGCTACTTGGGAGGCTTAGGCCGATATGATGTCCTGATATCCCCATCTCTTCCTTTCTACTCCTACTCTAGCTTGAGGTAATGAGTTCCTCTTGGTTTGTGATCTATGCTTTGGTGTCATGTGTGTTTTATGTGTTCCATGATCTCCTTAAGTTATGCATGTTGATGAGAAACTTGTATTTTGAAAGAAAATCAGTTATATGATTAATTGTTCTCATATTGTTGTGTATTGTGTATGAGTGCCTATGTGCTTCATGAAATGAATTGTTGAACATGCTTTAGTTATGCTTTTTGAGAGTAAATTGCATATAGGCTCCATGAGATTGTGTTGAGCATGCTTTTAGCTTGGAGAAGGAAGTTCCTCCTTAAAGATGAGAAAATTTGAAATTTCATGCATATTTGTTTATTAGGAATAGTTCCTACATTCCTTGAGGTGCATTGAGTATGTTTAGCTTGAAGTTGATGTTTCCTTCTTTGTTATGATGTTGCATGCATGATGGGCTGCTAGTCTTGAGTCGTTCCCTATGAGTGGTGTCTAGAATTCTCATTCGAGGACAAATGTCTCCAAGGGGGAGATATTGTAATGCCCCGTAAACTAGTAGATTAAACTAGGGATTAGTGTGTGAGGACAAGAGCCAACGAAGAGGGCAAGAGACAAGAAGGGGGTTCAGGTAGCCTAGTTTTTCCCAAGCACTGCCCACCTTACCACTCCCCCATGACGGTTCATGCTGGGGACGACGAGTCATGGGAGGTGTCGTGGTGGTGAGGAAGTAGACATGCCAAACTGCCCCAAATGAAGACCCTCCCCACGACCCACTTGATAGCTCGTGAAGGCCACCACGTCCGTGAGAGGAGTCATGATCTTGACTAGGCCATGTGGCGTAAGGTGTGGCAACTCTAACAACTTGACCAAGGACCACGAAGGGAACCATGGCTCGTGGTAGATACCACGACCTTTGGAAGGGTCAGGAAGATGCCTTAGATTCTAGGGGTTAAGGGAGGGACTGCCTAGCTACTGTCCCATTGTGCAAAAAGGGGACCATGACTTGTAGTGGGGACCACAACTCTTTGGGACCTTACGTGGTCGTGGCCCACACACTGGCAAGTTGAGGGTTAAATGGTCTTTTTCGGTTCTTATAAAACTAAAGCTTTGTCGTTTTGCCTAAGTCTAGGACACCTATATAAGTCATTTTAACTCTAAAACTCACTCATTCAAGTCATATTTTCAAAAACACAAAATAAATCCCCAAAGTTCTTCCTCTCAAATATTTCTCTCTCAAGAAACTTGAAGAAGAAGAAGGAGATTTAAGCTAGGGTTCAAGAGAAAGCTTTCATACATCAATTTCTTTGGGCTTTGATAATAAGGTATGGTAGCTTTCATCCATGGATTCCTTTCATCCAGTGAGTTCCCTCAAAATCTCCAATTTCGAAAAGGTAGAAATCCCCAATTTTTAGTTTTTCTTTCAATTACCATGGGTAGAAATCCCTCAAAATCTCCAATTTAAATGATTGAATTGGGTTATATTAAGCATGAACTGATGAATTCTTATGGTTTTTATGATTTCCCCCTATGAACCCATGTAATTCCAATATTTCTCAATTGTGATGATATGATATGGGTGTTTGTTGATGAAAGAGGAATTTTATGAATTAATGCATGAAGTGATAGAATCACATGAATTATGATGAAATTCATATCTAATGCTTGAATTCTAGATGTGGTGATTGAAAGTAGGTTTCGAACCTCAAGGAGGTAAAGCATGAGATTATGCATGTCTTTATGAAATCAATGAAATTGCTTTACGGATACTTCGAGAGTAAACTGTCAATGATTATGATGTTGTTGTATTGTGAAGGGACATTCTCACATAGTAAGGGTTCTTAGGTTGAAAGGCTTTCTCACCTAATTGAATCAAAGGCTCTAGAGCCATTATGAATATATCATGGATGGTGATAGGTTTACTCACACATGGTCTAAAGAGCTATTCTAATGAACTAACTTGGATTGTTGTCCAAGGACATCCTTCCATGAGATATGAGTTAAGTGAAGACTTAATAAGTACTCCGTGGGATTTATGCTTAGCACCGAGTGGACATTGATGTGAGATGAACGCTCCCCCGTAGAAAGGTCGGGTTTCTAGAAGCAATCTCTTGAGATGGAGGCTATCCTGTAGAAAGGTTGGGTTTCTAGTAACAATATCTTTATTCATAAAATACGTTACCCCGTAGGATATATAGCTAGTGGATCCACTTAAGCTAAGAGTTCAAAGTTCTACCTTAGGAAAGTAGAACACCTTTTCAGTGTGGGAGACATCGGGTGATCATGTTATAGCTCACATGGCCTCAATTTCGGTTAAGGCTTATTCCCACAATAACAATACTAATAATGAACTAAGACAAGCTTAAAGAAGTATCTCGTAGTATGCAAAGGTTTTAAAGATGATGCTAGCTTGCATTGAAGATGATGTTATGACTTATGGTTTCCAATTCTCTCATATGATGTTTTAACTTAGTTAATTGCATGTTATGAAATGAAATGTCCCTTTTCGCATGTTTTAAATGTTTTATGCATATTTATCATAATTAGTGCATTTTTTTACTAACGCATACTCTTGCCTACATATTTTCCCAAATATAGGGTTTGACAGTCAGGATTATCAGTTTGGTGGCTAAGTGTTGATCTAGAGATTTTTCTGAGCTTTGGTGAGTCCCCATGCTTCGAGGACAGAGTTTTATTATTTTCGGTTTCTTTCATGTATTTCTTTTTCAAACATGATGTATGGTCTAGGACCAATTTCATTCGATTGTAATAGATGACTATGATTAGATAAAGTGTCTAGATTTCTGCTTTTCTATAAAATTGTTTTTGGACTTGAAATGTTGTTTTACTCTTATTGTTCTATTTATTATGTTGTGACGGCTAAGTGGCTTGTATGGAGTCTTTCGGGGTTCTATACGCGATGTTAAATCTAAGTGGTACCCCTGGATCGTGATACTCACCACTGAAGCTGCGGAATGCGAACTGAGAATCGATCTATGCTTGATATGGATGCTGAGTACCTGAACCTACATCATGAAATGATGTAGCGCAGAGTATGCATCAGTCCTTGGAATGTACTAATCATGCAGGATATAGATACTAAGCTGAACAAATATATATGAACTGGACAAAGCCTAACTGAGAAATGATATAACTTGAAACAATATATAGATATGTATTGAAGTATAAATGAAAAGAATTGAACTAAATGCAATGACCAAGTGCTAAATATGAAGAAACATGTTGAACTGTAAACTGATATAAATGCTGAAAACCTAGTGAAATGCACTAAGTGTCTTACTGAGGGAGCTGCAATTAACCAACATAAACCACGTGAGCTAAACGTGGAGTTCGATGTATACGCCCTTTCGAGAGGACCCAATATACCTTGCCAGGGTTATAAAGGCACTGGAGTGATCACTAAATTTGATACCGAACAAAGGGGACTTATAATCGTATGGAGGCGCGTAGTTCTGGGACTACGAGGGTACGCTGAACCCTAGTCCAACTCGATGCTAAGTCTACTCCCAAACAAATACGTATATGACTGAAATGTAAATGAAATACTGAATACGTCAAAATACTGACATGCTAACTGAGAATACAACATTTATGTACTGACAACGTGACATTCAAATCTGGAGCATGATTATCTGTTTTGACTGACCTAGCAAGTATAATTCATGAACTAAGAGAACTTATACAAACTACAATTCTAAGTTTCATACAAGTAATTAAGAAAACTTTCCAAGAAACATACTATTTCGATTAAAGATTCTACAACAGCTAAATCACAACAATTCTCAAAGGTTTTACAAACCCTAGGTCTAAAAAAGATATAGAGAATCAAGAAACTGACTGAATTCTAGGGACCTAGTGGATGAAAAGAATCCACTAGTGAAATCCCACATACCCGGTGACAAGAATCACGGAGAAATCCTTTGGATTTTGGGGCTGAAACTTGAAAAACACCTCTTGGTTATTCATGGGAAACTAATGACTCTTTTATTTATTTTTTCTTTAAGTTTTGGTGAATGAGGGTTCTGGGTAGGGTAGTGTCTGACTTGAATATTAGGCTTAAACGATGTAGTTTAAGTATATAACGCTTAAGGGAAAAGACCAAAATGACCCTGACTTAAAAGCTGACGACACCCATCCAGGGAGCCACTCATGGACTGTGAAAGGGACCACGGCCCGTCAAGTGGGTCGGAGTTGTTGTTAAGAGCCTACTGGCTCTTGTTACCCCTAACTACGGTCCACCTCACGGACCGTATGAAGGACCACGGACCGTAAAGGCCACCTTGGTTCTTCACTTGGGGGATGGGGTCTACTAATTCTAGATAATGGACCCATTCATGGCCCTGTCATTGGGACCATGACCCATGGAGCACTCCGTGGTTCAACAACTGAGCCTTGGTGGCTCTGCATCGCTTCCACGAGCCATCCCATGACTCGTGTGGGGGGATCCACAACCCGTGGAGGGCCTCGTGGTCTTCCAAAATTTTCTAGTTAGACCCTTATTCTATTGAAGCATTGAAAGTAGTTTCTGAGGTGCTACAATATCTCCCCTTTGGGAACATTTGTCCTCAAACGCAGGCTAATCAAGTAGAGTATAGAGGGAAAGAGCTGCAATCCCTACCACTAAGTACTAGTTTTGATATCTAACTAAACTGAGTTCCAAAAACATACAAATATGATGAAATGCAAGAACAACTGAAGGAACAAGATACTGAGACTGAATTTATGAAAGAGTAAACTGAGAGACTGGAGAGGAACTATTACCTGAAGCTGAAATAAAATCAGATAGAAAGAGGTGAGGATACTTGGCCTTCATGACTGCTTCTGCTTCCCAAGTAGCTCCCTCTATGGACTGACTCCTCCACAAAACCTTTATTGAAGCGACATCCTTATTTTTCTACCTACGAACCTGACGGTCAAGAATTTCAACTGGCACTTCTTCATAAGTGAGACTATCTTTCATAGCCACACTCTTTAATGGTACTATTGATGTCGGATCACCCACACACTTCTTCAACAGGGAAATGTAAAAGACTGGATGAACTGTAGTTAGTTCTGCTGGAAACTCTAACTCGTAGGCAACCTTACCAACCCTTTTCAGGATTTTGTAAGGACCTACATATCTAGGACTGAGCTTCCCTTTCTTACCGAATCTCATCACCCCCTTCATAAGTTATACCTTTAGGAAAACCCAATCATCGATTTCGAACTTTAAGTCTCTTCTCCTCACATCTGGATAGGACGTCTGACGACTATGAGTTCTCTTTAGTCTATCTTTGATGAGCTGAACTTTTTCCATAGCCTCATGAACCAAATCTTGCCCAACAAAGGCTGCTTCACCTACATCAAACCAACAAATTGGGGACCTGTATCTACGCCCATATAATGCCTCATACGCGGCCATTTGAATATTGGAATGATACCTATTATTATAAGTGAACTCTATGAGGGGTAGGTGATCATCCCAACTACCCTTCAAATCCATCACGCAAGCTCTCAACATGTCCTTTAAGGTCAGAATTTTAGGCTCTACCTGACCATTTGTTTGTGGATGAAATGTTGTACTGAGATTTACCTGAGTACCAAGACCTTTCTGAAACGACTTCTGGAAATGAAAGGTAAAATTAGGAATTCTATCTGAGATGATAGACAAGGGAACCAGATGTAACCCAACTATCTCATTGATGTAGAGTTTGGCGTAGTCCTCCACTGAATATGTAGTTTTGACAACTATGAAGTGAGCAGACTTAGTAACTCTATCCACTATCACCCAAATAGAGTCATGTTGTATGCGAGTACGAGGTAAACCTGTAATGAAGTCCATGTTTATCACTTCCCCTTTCCATGTAGGAATTCTAATCTCTTGAGTAATACCTCCTAGTTTCTGATGTTCTACCTTAACCTGTTGACAGTTAGGGCACTTAGCCACAAAATCTGCTATGTCCCTATTCATGCCGTTCCACCAAAACACTTCTCATAGATCACGGTACATCTTAGTTGCACCTAGATGAATGGAATATCTTAAATTATGGGCTTTTATAAGGATTTGCTTCCTAAACTCACCCACATTAGGAACACATAAGCGACCTTGGTAACAAAGCACACCGTCTCCCATTTGGGAGAAAACCTCCACTTTCTGCTGATGAACGACACTTTTCAACTGAAGTAGTATAGGATCACTATCCTATTTTTCGTCAACCTCTGCCACTAATGAAGATTTTGACCCCGTTTAGAACTATTACATCCTCTTATGATGTGTCCGTAAGGAAAATTCCTAGGTGAGGAAGCCGGTGAACATCTTTGACAAACTCCTTATTTTCTTCCTTGACATGTGCTACACTACCCATAGACAATCTACTGAGAGCATCAACTACTACATTGGCCTTACTAGGATGGTAAAACACATTTATGTCATAGTCCTTGAGGAATTTGATCCATTTCCTCTGACGAAGATTAAATTCTTTCTAGGTGAACACATACTGGAAGCTCATATGATCTGTGAACATATCAACATAAACACCATACAAATAGTGTCTCCAAATCTTTAGGGAAAATACTACGGTTGCATGCTCGAGGTCGTGAGTCAGATAGTTCTTCTCATGGACCTTATGATGTATATAAGCATAAGACATGACCTTACCTCGCTGCATGAACACACAACCTACGACAACCTTGGATGCATCACAATAGATCACATAACCCTCTGAACCATCTGGTAGAGTCAAGACAAGAGTTGTAGTGAACCTAGCCTTTAGTTCTGAGAAGATTTTCCTACATTCATGTGACCATTGAAATTTGACTTTCTTCTAAGTAAACTTGGTCAATGGGGAAGCTATGGAAGAATATCCTTAAAAAAATCTCCTGTAAGAACCGACCAAACCCAAGAAACTTCTGAAATGTATTGGAGAAGTGGGTCTGGGCCATTGTTTCACTGCCTTTATATTCTCAAATTCCTTCGCTAAATACCTCATGACCAAGGAAAGCGACTGACTGTAAAAAGAATTCACATTTGTTACACTTAGCGAATAACTGGCGATCTTTGAAAGTTTGCAACACAACTGTGACATGAGTTGCATGCTCCTCCTCACGCTGAGAATAAATGAGGATATCATCAATAAAGACGATAATAAACAAGTTCAAATATTGTTTGAACACCTTGTTTATTAAGTCCATGAAAGCTACAGGAGCATTTGTTAGTCCAAATGACATAACTACAAATTCATAATGACCATACCGAGTTTTGAAGGTTGATTTTGTCACAACCCAGGGGTACCCTCTCTAGATGTAACAAGGCAGATAGAACCACGAAAGCGGAAGTCTAGACTTGTCTCAACATAGACATCTATTACAATATTCGAAGCAAAAAGGAACACAACCCATACAGCATAGTCCTAAAAGGAAATACAAGAAAAGAACTACAAAGATATAACATCCGTCCTCAAATCATGAGGATTCACCAACAAGCAAGGAGAATAAGCAAATCCAAGCTCTAGCCACAACGATGATCACCTTGAGAACTGGACCATACACTTGTGGAAAATGTAGGAAAAGTAGGGGTTAGTACAAAAGTGCATTAAGTATGATAGCCATGCATAAACACCTTGAAAACATGCTAAAAGGGACATTTCATTTGAATGCATGCAATTTACTAAGTTAAAGCATCATTTTGAAGATAGTGGAAAAGCATAAGTCATAAGCATATTCATTACATACATCATCATATCATAAGAGGAACATATCATAAATAACCTCAAAGCATACTTGTGCAATGCATGAATAAGACCCCAAATATCTCACCCATGCCAAGTAAAGCTTCTTGAGTAACCATAGTTCATAATTCATATTCTTGTTCATAATGTTGTAGTTGTAGGAAACAAGCCTTAACCGACATGAGACCATGTGAGATAAAAATGGAATCCGGTTACTCCCACACCGAAAAGGGTTGCTCTACTTGCCTGAGGTAGAACCATACTCTTAGATTAGGTGGATCCACTAGCTAAATACCTATAAGGGCGCATAGTTTATGGGACAAGGGTATTGCTATTAGAAACCTGGCCTCTACTATCGTGAGGGATTCCATCTCAAGAGATTGCTCTTAGAAATCCGACTTCTTCTATCATGAGGGATTCCATCTCATATCATCCACTCAGTGCTAAGCATTAATTCCAGCGAGTTCATATTAAGTCTTGAATTAAGTTCATATTCATGGAAGAATGTCTTGACACTCAATCCAACATAATTCATAAGATAGCTCATTAGATAATAAGTGAGAATAACCTTTCACCGTCCATGTCTTCATATAGATTCAATAGGTGAGAAAACCTTTCAACCTTAGAATCATCACATTGTGAGAAAACCTTTCAACCTTAGAATCATCACATTGTGAGAAAACCTTTCACTTCATATCATATTCATAAAGAATTGTGCATATGAGAATAACCTTTCAACAACACAACAATAGATCATAATCATAGACACTTCACTCTCAAAGTGTTTTTGAAGCACATACTTAAATCTCATAATCATGCATAATTCTCATACTTTTCCCTTCAAGGATCAAAGATAATATTCAATCAACACATCTAGAATTCACTACATTAGACATGGGTAATAACATAATTCAAGTAACTCAATTACTACAAGCATAATCTCATAATATCCTTCTTTCACCAACAACCCACATTACAGGATCATAATTGGGAAATAAGGGGATATCATGGGTTCTTTGGGATTTAAAAAATAAAAACCATAATAAATCATCAATTCAATCATAATATAAAGTAATTAAATTATTAGAATCAGTTTTGAAAGGAACCCATGTCTTTGGAATCAAATCCTAGCCTTTAGGGATTTCTATCTTTGAAATTAGGATTTTGAAAGGGCTCCATGGATGAAGAGCTACCACACCTTAGCAATGAGATCCAATGAATTTGAGAAGAAAACCTTACTCCTTGAACCCTGCTCCAACTTCCTTCTTCTTCTTCCTTGAAGTTCTAGAGAGAGAATATTTGGAGAAGATGAATCTCTGTTTTGGGATTTAGAAGTGAGGTAGTTGACTTAATTTAGTGGTATAAAATCCTTATATATGTGATCTAATTTTGGATAAAATGATGTCACTTAATTTTAATTAAAATAGGAAAACCCCAAAGTGCCCCTAAACTAACTCACCATAAGAGTTCCGAGGTCACCACCCACGACTCACCACTGACGGACTGTGGTTGGATCCATGACCTGTGGTGGTGAACCGTGGTTTGGTTATGGGACTTGGTTCCTGGGGCTTTGATCCATGACTCCTCACCCACGGGAGTGGATGGACCTATGGGGTGTAGGTCCCCTTCGTGAGTCACTGTCTAGGTAAATTTTCTAGGGTCTTCCTCAAGGACCCATGGTTGGTCCTTTGGGGTCGTTCGCTGATGTTCTAACACGAAACCCTTTATTTTTAAGTATGAGGAGTTACATCCATGGCTCTAACCCTCACGTCAAGCTCTAGTTTAGCGTACTAATTTTTGAAGTGTTATAAAATTTCCCCCCTAGGAACATTCGTCCTCGAATGACGATCTAGACACTATGGAAGTAAAGACTCAAGATTAGTTGCCCATCATGCATGAAATATCAAAATAATGCACAATTCAGAGGAGGAAACTTCAACTCCATCTCAAACATAATCAATGCAACATAAGGAAGTAGGAACTACATCTAACAACCCATTATGCATGAAATTCAACATTTCTCATATTCATAGGAGGAACTACCTTCTCCTAACTAAAAACATGCTCATCACAATTTCATGGAGCCAATATGCATTTTACTCTCAAAAGCATACACATGCATGTTCAATAATTCATCTCATGATGTCAATAGACAACTCATACTCAATGAGTAACAACATGAGGAAAATCAATCATAAAAACTCATTTTCTTACTAAACATGAATTTCATCAAGAACATGCATAACGTAATGAAATCATGGAAAAGCACAGAAAACACACATGACTCCCAAAACAAGGAAACTCAAGAGGAACTACTTACCTCAAGTTTGAATAGGAGTAGAAGGAAAGAGATGAGGATATCAGGACTTCATATCGGCCTCGGCCTCGGCCTCCCAAGTAGAACCCTCAACTACATGATTTCTCCAGAAAATCCTTCACGGAAGCTATTTCCTTATTTCTCAATCTCTTGACTTGCCGATATAGAATCTCTACCGGAACCTCTTCATATGAAAGACTATCATCAACTCCCAACCCTTCTAGGAGAATAATGGATGACGGATCTCCAATACACTTTTAAGCATAGCACATGGAATACTGGATGCGCTGGAGCCAACTCATTTGGCAAATCTAACTCATAGGCAACCTTCCCAATACACTTCAAAATTTTATATGGGCCTACATATCGGGGACCAAGTTTCCCTTTCTTGACAAATCTCATCACACCCTTCATGGGTGAGATTTTCAAATCGACCCAATTATTAACCTCAAATTCTAGATCCCTTCTTCTCACAATGCCATAAGACTTTATTCTACTTTGAGCCATTCACAACCTCTCTCTAATAAGCTGAAACTTATCAATGGCTTCATACACTAACTCAAAACATATCAAAGAAACTTCACCCACCTCAAACCAATCAACCGGAGACCTACATCTTCTACCATACAAGGCTTCAAAAAGAGCCATACCAATACTTGAATGATAGCTATTATTGTATGCAAACTCTATTAAAGACAAGTGGTCATCCCAATTACCCTTGAAGTCTATAACACATGCCCTTAACATATCTTCCAATGTTTGGATGGTACGCTCCGCTTTCCATCAGTTAGGGGATGAAAAGCCGTGCTAAGCTTAACCTTAGTACCAAGCCTTTTTTTCAATGACTTCCAAAAGTGAGAAGTAAATTGAGTGTCCCGATCGAAAATAATAGATAGAGGAACTCCATGCAATTTCACTTATGTACAACATATCATAGTCTTCTGCTAAAAAAGAAACCTTAACGGGAATAAAGTGGACTGATTTTTTCATCCGATCTATAATGACCCAAATAGAATAATGTTGCCTTCGAGAGCGAGGAAAACCCACAATAAAATCCATATTTACATCTTCCCACTTCCAAGTGGGAATGCTTATATCTTAGGACAAGCCTCCCAGCCTTTGATTCTCAACCTTAACTTGTTGACAATTAGGCTACGAATCCCGCAATATCTTTCTTCATCTGATTCCACCAATAGACTTCCCGTAGATCACAATTCATCTTGGTGGCTCCCGGGTGAATAAAATACCGAGAACTATGAGCTTCCTTTAAAATTTGTTACCTCAAACCATCAACATCCAGAATACATAATCGACCTTGGTAAATAAGCACCCTATTTCCCCCTTGGGAGAAAGCCTCAACGGACTTCTTAAGTACCAACTGTTTCAACTCAACTAATATAGGATAAATGCCTTGTTTAGACTTCACATCCATCACAAAGGATGATTCGGAACCATTATGGACCATGACACCACCTGTCACGATCTAGGGGTACCCCTAGACGTAACATGGCATAGTTGACCTCGAAGGGGTCGCATACAACCCTTAGCACATTCTTAAAATAAGATAATAGAAAATATGAGAAAATTTAAAACTGTTACAATCGAAGTCATTCTTCATAAAAACAAACGAAAGACTTTCTAGACTTTGTCTCAAACCATCTAATAGTCTTAACATGAAAATAAAAGACATAAAGGTAAAGTGGGTTTAGTCCCCGAAGCTATGAGGACTCACCAAAATCTTCAACTCTTCTTGCACCTTAGAAACCTAGCCTCCAAAAGAAACTCAATCTCCTCAACCCTACATTTGATTAGAATGTAGGTAATATGCGTTAGTACAAAATGTACCAAGTATGGAAGCTAGCACAACATCATAAGAGCATCTCAAAATGGTTAGTCAACATAAGACATAAGCATAACAGATAATAACATAGTTAATGAGCGAAGGAGATAAGACATAATCATATAAGCACAAATAACTCTTAGTCATCAATATTAGAATAGAACCATTCTCAAGTAACCTCAAAAGAATACAAGTGCAAAGTATGAATAGCATCCCATAATACCACCCAAGCCAAGTATCCCTTTTTAATCATCCTAATCATGGTCTATAGGCATATTTAAGTCTTAAACCTTTCTATCATAAGGGTACCATACTCCTAAGTAACCTCAAGGTACACTTGTGCAATGCATGAAAGGCATCCCATAATACCCGTTACACTAAGCATAACCTTGAAGTCATCCTAGTCATATTCACCCTCCTTTGGTATCACTATTGGCTTACTTCATGTAGACAAAGAAATTTCACTTCTAGTCAATCCTATTTTGGAAGGAATCTATAGCAACAATCTATCAAACATCACTCATGTAAGACAACACTCATAAGGTAAACTTTAGTTATACTTGTGCAAGGCATGAGTAGCATCCCATACTACTACTCATACTAAGTACTTCTTTAGGTCATCATACTCATGTTCCTTAACTTAGAGACTAGCCCTATTTTAAAGCATGGAACACTAGGAGACACTTTACTAAGTCTATCTTAGTTCCTTTTTGTTTGAACCCTAAGAGATACTATACTAGGTACAACTTAGTTCATCGTATTGGAACTTCTAGGAAATGCTACTTAAAGCACAATCTAAGTTCATTAGACTTGAACTCTTAGAGATGCTACTTAAATCATAATCTTAGTTCATTATAAAGTTGGACCTATGAGATACTTTTTGTAGCATGTCTAGGTTCATTATTCATGTTCATCATCTCTTAACATCATAAAGACAAGGGTAATCACCTCTTAGTCATGCATGAAGTGGAGATGTATCTAGACCTACTATCCCAAACTAGTCATGCTCATGTTCATAAATGAAAGGGGGAGTCACCTCAAGGCATAAATGTTTAGTTCATCATGAAGGACAAGGGAAGTCAACTCAAGCTACACGTATCATGGAATCATAAAATCAAGGGTATTCACCTCTAGGCTTATATATATCAATCAATCATAGGTATTCGCCTCCATGTTCATTATTAGAAGAATATAGGTATTCGCCTTCATATTCATTTTAAGGTGATATAGGTATTCGCCTCCATATCTATTTTAATGTGTAATGTAGGTATTCGCTGCCACATCACTACATAAAGATCATAGGTAATCGTCTCCATGATCAATCATAAAGGCTAATGGGTAATCACCTCTTGCCTTGGGAGTCACACATATATGAAGGGTAATCATATCACACTCCCCCATACTTAGTTAATTTGGAGTAAGGGAACTCACCACACATTCCTATCATGTAAAGGTCATTTAGGGGAATCACCACAAGCCTCATGACATTTTAATAGTCCTAAGACTTAGATTCATTTTTGTTGAGCAAACCTTTCAACCTAGAATCATTCTATGTGAGAAGTCTTTCATGTTGAGTTCATATTCATGTTTAGCATCATGTATAGAAATTCTTCATTAGACAAGGACATCATCATGACCTAAGTGATTCTATCACTTCCTACCATCTATGGTTCATAAGGTGATCTTAGATAGGTAAAGGTCTCTCAACACAATCCTATTCATTAGCCTTGGACTCATATGTAGGTTTTACTCTCAAAGCCTTAGGATCTAAAGTTAATCATATTAGCTTCTTGGCTTACCCTAATGATCATCATTCATTACTATGACTCCTCACTATCAATGAATCTACATCATGAAAGCATATTATGAACCTAGATTACAAGACTTTCAATCACATTCTTTGATACTAGGTGATCTTAGTCATAAATTTGCCTTAAAGATTCAATTTCATCTTTACAAGTTAAGATCAATCATGTAGTATAGAGTCTAGTTAAATTAATTTCTAGGTATTCTTAATCTTGATAAATTACTACGCAAAACTTTGATTTAGGAAGATCACTCATGGACCTTCAATTTTCACCTCTGATGGCATCAACCCACAAAGATCACATTCATCAATTTAGATTAGGGTTCATCATAGAAATCACATGAAATCATCATAATATCACTAAAAAAGGTTAAATCAATCATAATTGGATGTTATCCACTAGATTGGAATCACATCCAAGCCCTACCCACAATGCAAGCACAACCCAAGCTAGAATGGGGTTTTTGATTTCACAAGTGAGGCAAACTATGGGGCTCCATGGGTAAATAACCCATGGATGATTAAGCTTCACATACCTTGAGTCAAATCCCTAAACAAATCTTGAATTCTTCTTCTTCTTCCTCCTCCTCTTCTTCCTCCTCCTTCTCTTCCTCTTCCTTCTCTTCTTCTTCCTCATGGTCTTTGTCTTCCTCTTCCTCTTCGTCTTCCACTTCCTCTTCCTCTTCGTCTTCGTCTTCTTCTTCTTCTTATTCTTCCTCTTCCTCTTCCTCTTCCTCTTCCTCTTCCTCTTCTTCTTCCTCTTCTTCTTCTTCCTCTTCTTCCTCTTCCTCTTCCTCTTCCTCTTCCTCTTCCTCTTCCTCTTCCTCTTCCTCTTCCTCTTCTTCTTCTTCTTCTTCTTCTTCTTCTTCTCCTTCTTCTTCTTCCTCTTCTTCTTCTTCTTCCTTTTTTTCTTCTTCTTCTTCTTCCTCTTCTTCTTCTATTCTAGGGGGATGATTTTTGGAGAGTAATTTGGGATCTTTTGATGAATGAGTTAAAGTGATTAGTTTAGGGTCTTATTAAGTATTTATAGCTGGTTATTTAACTACTTAACCGACTCCCTAAAAACTTAATTAAATAACTAATTAATTCCCAAACCCCCAACATAAAACTAAAAGTCTAAAATTGGCACCATCTACGAATTACCCATCCACGGACCGTGGATGGGTATACCGTCCATCAATGGGTCTTGTGGTTGCGTACTGGGGAGTGAAGTTGCAGGCCTGTAAAGGCCTTAACCTACGCCCATGACCTACGGGGAGTGGTCCAGTCTACTGGCCATGAATGGCCATTCATAGGTCACACAAAAACTATTTTTGGGGACTATTTTGGGGGGTGATTTGGGGTCCTCCTCAAGGACCCCTTGGGTGGTCCTTGGGGACTGTACCCGGACGTTTAACCCCTAAACATGTCATTCTAAGTATGGGAGTCAATTCCATAAATTTTAACTCATAACAGCAGGGTTAAGGAGATCACAAATAGAAAACTGAATATTAGAATGCGGAAGTACAAAGAAAAGAAACAAAAAAAAGCTAACTAAAGATATGGGAAATTTGAAGGAAAAATCCATGAATTTCCAAGGATTAGATGTTCTAAGGTCTTGAAAAGATCCAAGTAACAACGTATAGATTTATGGAAGAAATCTAACACTTTTACTTGAGAAAACAAATCAAAACAATAGATTTGGATCTTGACCGCTTTATGAGTAACTAAAGACAATAATTAGTATGTAGAAACTAATCACCTTCTAAAGAATACCAAAAAGAAACCAAAAATATCACAAGAAAAAGTTACTTTATACCTTAAACTATGAAACCAGTAAAGGTTTAAAGATAAATTCACAAAGAACAAGTCACAAAGGTTCAAAGAACTCTCTCAAATATTATTAATATCAATCTAAATTGTCCTTAATGAATGAAAAGGACCCCTATATATAGGATAAGGGGGAAAAAACATCCATGACCCTAAAAAGACAATTACAAGGAATCCTACTCTAGAAAGGAAATAAAGTAACCTAACTAGGAACAAATTTGGTACTTCTAGGAAAGCATTAAATGGTACTTAGGAGACCATAAATAGACTAAGGAAAATATTAATAACCTATAAATAAATAAATAAGGTAAATCCCAACTAGGAAAAGAATCTTGACAATATTGGAAAGTTTGACTAGTCTTCTCTCAAAACTTGGGTAGAAAGCAACTCTTGTTGTGGCTGATTCTTGGACTCTTCTTGACCTTATTTATTTACACGAAATTGGGCTTTAAAATTCCTCATTTTGGGCTTGAATTTGGGCCACCAAATAATTGTAGCATTTGGACAATTCCTCTTCCTTGGGCTTGAGCTCTTCTTCCCCAATAAGACACCTTTGGATCAGTGATTGAAGCTCATTGAGCTTATCATTGAACTCCTTGGTTTGAGATCTTGTTATGGGCCTCCTTGGAATTTCTAAAGCTTCATCCTTGTCCTTCAATGGAGTAGTGCTTCCTTGGATGCTATAATTAACCCTCATACAACACTCCAAAACTCCGCTACAAGACTCTACAACACACTAGTTCCACTTACTAAAATATGGGGTGTTACACCACCCTTGGCAGAATCTACTAGTTGAACACCTAGTCGGGTCAACCTATGCACATCACGAACAGATTCTTTCTTTTCATCCTCTACATGAGCCACAATACCCATAGAAAATCTACTAAGTGCATCCGCTACAATGTTAGCTTTGTTGGGTGATAAAGGACACTTATGTCATAATCCTTCAATAATTCTAACTACCTTCGTTGACGACGATTCAAGTCCTTTTGACTAAAAACTTATTGGAGACTCTTATGATCGGTGAAAACATCCACATGGACCCCATACAAATAATGCCTCCATATTTTTTAGGCAAACCCAACCGCTGATAACTCAAGATCATGGGTAGGATAATTATTCTCATGTACTTTAAGTTTCTTTGAAGCATAGACAATCACTTTACCGTTTTGCATGAGCACATATCCCAACCCCACTCTAGAGGTATCTCAATATACCACAAAACCATCTGTACCTTCCGGTAAGTTCAACGCTAGAGTAGAAGTAAGTTTATCTTTTAACTCTTGGAAACTTTTCTCACAAGCTCTCGAGCACATAAAATTTACTTTCTTTTGAGTCAAAGCCGTCAAGGGAGAAGCAATGGAAGAAAATCCCTCAACAAACCTTCTATAGCAACCGGCCATACCCAAAAAGCTTCTAATGTCAGAAGGAGATAGAGGTCTAGGCAAACTCATGACCACATCCGTCTTCTTAGGATCTATCTCAATACCCTTGCTTGACACAATATGACGAAGGAAAGCTATAGACCTTAGCCAAAATTCACATTTGCTAAAATTTGCAAAAAGTTGTTGGCCCTTGAGAAATTGCTACACAATTCTCAAATGGTCTACATGTTCATTCTCATTCCTTGAATAGATTAAAATATCATCGATAAACACAATCACAAACATGTTTAGGTATTTCCTAAACACTCTATTCATGAAGTCCATAAACGTCGCCGAAGCATTAGTCAACCCAAACAACATTACTACGAATTCATAATGATCATATCGAGTTCGAAAAGCCATCTTGGGAATATCAATCCTTCTCACCCTCAATTGGTGATAACCCGAATGAAGATCAATCTTAGAGAAATAACTAGCCCCTTGAAGTTTGTCAAACAAGTCATCATTTCTCTGAAGAGGATATTTGTTCTTGATGGTCACTTTATTCAATTGACGATAATCAATGCGCATTCTAAGAGACCCATCTTTCTTTCTAAAAATCAACACAGGAGCACCCCATAGAAAGATACTCGGTCGGATGAAACCCTTATCTAAAAAATCCTTTAGTTGCTCCTTCAACTCTTTTAACTCCATCGGAGCCATTCTCTAAGGAGGAATAGAGAGAGGTTGCATATCCGAAAGATAGTCAATACCAAAATCTATTTCCCGTTCTGGAAGAATACTGGGCAAATCATCAGGGAAAACTTCTAGGAACTCACTAACCACGAGAATTGACTCAAGAGAAGGGGTTTTGGAATCTACATCCCTCACCCTAACAGCATGGTAAAAGTAACATTTCGAGATCATTGATGTGCCGCAAAATCTTGGCACATTTGATGCTTGAAAACTTAGAATTAATACTAGAATCAAGTGTATTTATGTGGATATAATGTATTTGGTAGTGTTTGTACATGTGAAACAAATGGAAGTGAAAGAAGATGGCAAAGATGAAAAATTAGTGAAATTGCAAGAAAAGACGACGGGTGATCTTACGAGACGTGGCCATCAATACGGACCGTGGTGCAGGCTGTGGTAATGAACCAGTGAAGGGACAAAGAAGTTAAAAATTGATCGTGGCATAAGTTAAGACCACGGGAACCTATACGAGCCGTGGTTTTCATAACGATTCATGGAGTTGATCATGAAGTGGATTCGGTGTTTAAAGTGATGAGAGTTGGAATCCAGCCTAGCCCAAATGAAGACCACGAAAGGCCTCACCGATCGTGGTCCTCATTACGGTCCATCTTGGTGATCGTGAAGAATTTCCAGGGTCAAGTGTTGAAGATCCAACTTTGGAGAATTTTAAGGAAAGACCACAGAGGGCTTCACGGATTGTGGAGTCCTTGACGGGCCGTGGAAGGGTCCGACAGTTTAGTCCTACTTCGAGTAGGACTCTTTTTTTAAACATTCTATTTTTGAATTACTTTACGGAGTTTTTGGATTTTGATCATATGATCTGACGTTTTACGACTAGGAACAGAGTATTACTCCTAGTTTTCGATTTTGGGATTTTGGGATTATTGTTACCAGTTGGAAACTCGAATTCAGACTATCAGATTATCTAAGTGATTGTTGATTTGCTAATTAATTTTTGTAACTCTTTCTCAATATGTTTTCATCCCTAATTATTGTTTGTTTACGTGAAAGCATGAGTGGCTAAATACCACGACTGGGGTTGTGGGATCCATGACAAAATTTTAGTTACGATTCGTAAAATGAGTAAAAGGCAATCTTTGTTTACAACCTATAGTTTACAACTTTCATTATCATTTTAGTCTATTGAGTGCATTCTTTAGACATGCTTGTAGCTGGTGTTTGTTTGAGATAAGCACCAGTTAGGAAAAAGCTAAACCAAGTTAATGAATTGGAGTTAAAAGTTGGAGTTCGAGAGAAGAGATCTTTAACACCATATCAAATTAAGCGAAGTCCAATATTGATAACACTTTAAGTTTGAGAGAATTAGAGTGAATATTATCTGATTAGGCTGAGAAGCATTAGATTAATTCAACTCGCAAATATTCTGTAAACATTTATTTACCTGACACTCAAATGATGGGAGAGTATTATAATTGATATCATGGTGAACACAAAACCTGGTTTCTTTAACTTAACTGAATCAACTTACAATGAGATCTTCTGTTAATTGTGCATCTAAGTTTTGACTGCAAATGTTGGTGATAAAATACATTTCAATCAAACCCAATTTACTTTTCGTGTTATTTGTGTAGGAATTAGTAAGGACAATTGAGTAAACGCGATAGTGAAAATTTATCTGTAAAGAAATTCTATGTGGGATCGACCTCAACTCTAGTTGAGTTCTATAAATTGGCAACGACCGTTTACACTTCTTATTTGGAGTGTAAGTTTGGACGTATCAAATTTTGGTGCCGCTGCCGGGGAATTTCAATTCAGAAGTGTTTTACTAGCTTTTATTCGATTGTAGTTATATTTCCTAATTTTACATTTTGTTTGGTGTTTGTGTCTTTTTCAGGAGAGTCAGATTGTGCATGCCCAACACTAGAAGCAAAGGAGCCCCATTTCTTCCTTACGACCCTGAATTTCAGAGAACTCTTCGAAAGATGGTTAATGCACAAGAGCTAGAGTCTGGGACTAGAAGATGGGATTGATGCTGCAAGTAATGTACATCAAATGACAGGAGTCAATCAACCTAGGCCAGGTTTCTAGCAAAATACTGGAATCAATCAATCTAGGGTAGTAGAGGAGAATAGAGGTGAGGAAAGAGTAGTCCATCCTCAGCACCAAACAATAGCCCAAAGGGGTAGACCTCAACATCCATCTCATATGATATATAAAGAAGATGATGCTAACTTGGACGGAGCTGGAGCCACTGGAGCCATATTGTTACCTGCACTACCCCTAGGGGTTAAGTTCAGAATCACCAGCACCATAATCTAATTGTTGAACCTGAAAGGTATGTTTAGAGGTGCAGCTGGTGATGATGCAAATCAGCACTTGATGAATTTTGTGGCAATATGTAAGTCATAGGAGATTCCTGGGGTTAACCAAACAACGTTTCCATTGTCTCTTACTAGAGAGGCGACTAACTGGTTGAATGAGATGCCAAATGACTCCATCAGAACTTGGAATGAGTTGAAGGAAGCTTTCCTGGAATGATTTTTCCCAGAATCAAATGAGTTGTAGATGAAAGATGAGATTAGTACACACAAGCAACTACCAGGAGAAGCAATGCATGATACTTGGTAGAGATTCAACCAAAAGCTAAAGAAATTCCCCAACCATGATCTTACCGAAAGGCATCTTAAACAAGCCTTTTATAGGTCTCTGAATTATGTTACTAAGCATGTTGTTGATGCAGTTTGTGGGGGCTCATTTATGAGGAAGTCATTTGTGGAGAGCATGCAGCTATTGGATGAGGTCTTAAAGAACAACAGAGCATGATACACTAGAGATACAGAGGTAGGAGAGCTTGGGTATACATTTGAGCTTTCAGCTAAACAGAGGAAGAGAGAAAAAGAAAGGACTCAAATAGACTTGCTTACAAAGCACATTGTTACCAAATCTGAAAAGGTGAATGCTGTGGGACGATAGAGCAGGTATGAAGATCAGGATCTTGACATTGACGAGGAAGATAACTATTTGGGGAACCAAGAAGGTTTCCAGAATTATAACTGTGGAAATCAGGGTTACACAACTGGAAATGCAGGTCGGAGCTATGCTAGGGATGGTCAGTATGAAAGGCTAGCAAATAGAGATCAAGGAAACTAGAAAAATAGAGATGGGTATAGAAATGATCGCAGTGGTGTATATGTACCTCTAGGTAATAGAGATTGGGCGAGTGGTAGTTCTAGCGGGTCTAAGCTTGAGGACATGGTGGCTAAGGTACTTTAGAAGGTTGAGTCAACCGATGCAGGGCTGAAAAAAATGAGAGGTGACTTCTCGAGCATGAGTCAGTTGGTGGACTCTCACACCACCTCCATTAAACAAATAGAGCAACAGTTGGGGAAACTCTCAGCCTCACTGAATCAGATAAAAAATGGATCACTACCAAGTGATACCATTCAAAATCCCAAGAAGGAAGGACACTACATGGCCATCGCCACCAAGAGTGGTAAAGTTCATTCTGACCCTATTTCTATAGGTACCAAGTATGAACAAGTCTTGGAGATAGATAGCAGAGAGGAGGAGGAGACTATACAGGTAGATGATCTGGAGGAGGCTCAACCTAAAGCAAATCTGTGAGAGGAAAAGAGAAAGAGGTTTAGGAAGACCTGCCCTTATAGCAGATTCCCATACCACCTCCTCCTCTCGCTCAAAGGCTCAAAAAGAAAGCTGAAGATTTATGAAATTCATCACCATGCTGAAACAACTTTCAGTAAACATTCCATTGGTAGAAGCGTTGGAGCAGATGCCAGGATATGCCAAGTTCATGAAAGACTTGGTTACCAAGAAAAAAGCTGTAAGTCATGATTTTTCTAACGATGTTCATCATTACAGTGCCATTGCTACCAGATCTCTGGTTCAAGAAAATGAGAATTTAGGTGCATTCACGATACCATACACCATTGGGTCAATCAAGTTTGCAAAAGCTTTATGTGATATGGGAGCTAGCATAGATCTGATGCCTTTAGCCATTTATGAAAAGTTAGGTTTGGGAGTAACAAAACCTACATCAATGAGGTTGATGATGGTTGATAGGTCAATAAAAAGGCAGGTGGGAATCCTGTGTGATGTACTGGTAAAGGTGGACATTTTCATCTTTCCAGCTGATTTCATGATTCTGGATTGCAAAGTGGATTTTGAGTTCCCATCATCTTGGGAAGACACTTTTTGGCCACGGGAAGAGCTTTAGTGGATGTTGAGAGAAGGGAGTTGAAGTTCAGACTTAACACATGTGAGGTAAAGTTCAATATTTGCAGGTCAATAAAATAGCCACGAGATATAAATGTGATAGCTGCAATAGAGATGGTCACTGATGAAGACTATGAGGGTACCCATAGAAGAGTGAATGGTTGTTGAAACATTAGCAGCAGTATTGATGAACTTTGATGCTGATTTTCGATCTGACTATGCAAAGACCGCGAATGCCTTGCAGGGTATGGGAGCACACTCGTATGCTCCAAAGAAATTGGACTTGGACTTGATAAACAGGCCAAGCCCTCTAGCGAAACCATCCATTGAGGAGCCACCGGTGCTAGAGATAAAACAGTTACCCACTCATCTCAGGTATGTATTCTTGGGTACTAAAAAAACTTTACCTATGATATTGGCTACAGATTTGAATGAAGAGTAGGTATAACAGGTAATCAAGGTGTTTAAAAGATACAAAAGAGCCATTGGCTGGACCATTGCTAATATAATTGGAATACCTCCAGTTATTTGAACGCATAAGATTCAGCTTCAGAAAGACTGCAGCCCGAGTATTGAACACCAATGGAGGGTGAACCCACCTATGCAAAAGGTGGTTAAGAAAGAGATAATCAAATGGTTAGATGTTGGGGGTGGTCTACCCTATCTCTAATAGCCACTGGGTCAGTCCAGTGCAATGTTTGCCTAAAGAGGAAGGTGTGACTGTGGTGGAAAATGCTAAGAATGAATTAGTCCTGCAGAGACCAGTCACTGGATGGTGAGTATGCATTGACTACAGGAAGCTGAACAAGTGGACTTTGAGGGATCATATCCCCATGCCTTTCATGGACCATATGCTTGACAGGTTGGCAGGTAAAGGGTGGTACTGTTTCATAGATGGATACTCTGGCTACAACCAAATATCAATTGCTCCTGAAAATCAGAAAAATACCACCTTCACATGCCCTTATGGCACCTTTGCGTTTAAACGCATGCCATTTGGACTATGTAATGCACCAGCCACATTCCAAAGGTGTATGATGTCCATCTTTCCAGAAATGGTTGAGGACACTCTAGAGAGATGTGAGAAAGCTAGCTTAGTGCTAAATTGGGAGAAGTGACACTTCATGGTAAAAGAAGGCATAGTCCTTGGACACAAGGTGTTACAGAAAGGAATTGAGGTCAACAAGGCTAAAATTGAGGTGATTGAAAAATTACCTCCGCCAATCTGTGTGAAGGGTGTTCAAAGCTTCCTAGGACACACCGGATTCTATAGGCGTTTCATGAAGGACTTCTCCAAAATTGCACACCCCATGTGAAAGCTTTTAAAGAAGGAGGTGGAATTTATATTTGATGAGGCATGCCTTAAAGCTTTTGAGTGCCTAAAAGAGAATTTGACTTTAGAACCAGTGATTATTGGCCCAGACTGGGCGGAGCCATTTAAGGTGATGTGTGATGCTAGTAGGACTGCGTTAGGAGTTATGTTGGGATAGAAGACCAATAAGATGTTCCATCTGATTTACTATGCTAGTAAGTCGCTAAATGGGGCACAATAAAACTAAACAGTCACTGAGTAGGAACTATTGGCTGTAGTGTATGCTTTTGAAAAGTTCAGAGCTTATCTGCTGGACACTAAGGTGATAGTTCATATAGACCATGCTACTTTGAGATATCTCATGGAAAAGAAAGATGCTAAGCCGAGGCAGATTCGATGGGTGCTGCTGCTGCAAGAGTTCGATTTTGAAGTGAAAGACAAGAGAGGTTGTGAGAACCAGGTAGCTGATCACCTTTCTTGATTGGATGCTGCAAAGAAGAAAGAAATTGAGCTTAAGATAGATGATACATTTTCGAATGAATAGGTATTAGCTACTACTCTTGATCTTATTCCTTGGTTTGCTAACTATGCTAATTTTCTGGTTAGTGATTTGATGCCTGAGGGGCTGACCTATCAACAAAAGAAAAAGTTCTTGCATGATGTAAGCAAGTACTTTTGGGATGAACCATATCTGTACAGGGTTTGTGCTGACAACATAATTAGGCGATGTGTTCTGGAAGTTGAAATGTTGCATATTCTGGAGGCCTATCACTTATCTCTAGTTGGTGGTCATCATGAAGGTGCTCAAACAGCCCACAAGATACTCAGTGTGGATACTACTGGCCCATAATTCATCAAGATACAGTGGACATAGAAAGGAGTTGTGATGTGTGCCAGCGTCAAGGAGCCATCTCTGGCCCCATGAGTTACCCATGACACCTAATCTAGAGGTGGAATTGTTTGATGTGTGGGGTATTGATTTCATGGGCCCCTTTGTCAGTTCATATGGGCAAATATACATACGGGTTGCGGTTGACCATGTGTCCAAATGGGTTGAAGCGGTTGCTTTACCTGAGAATGATGGAAAGAGTGTTGCTGGTTTCCTAAAAAAGAACATTTTCTCAAGGTTTGGAACACACAGAGCCATTATTAGTGATGGTGGTTCTCACTTTTGCAACAAAGTGTTCAGTGCGCTTCTGACCAAATATGGGGTAAAACAACACAAGGTAGCAACACCTTATCACCCACAGACCAGTGGACAAGTGGAAGTCTCTAATAGGGAGATTAAAGCAACCTTGTCCAAAATAGTTAATGCCAACATGACATATTGGGCAAGGAAGCTAGATAATGCTCTATGGGCATATCAGATAGCTTTCAAGACACCTATTGGTATGTCTCCATATCAACTAGTGTTTGGAAAGGCATGTCATTTGCCAGTTGAGCTTGAGCATATGGCACTCTGGGCATTGAAGAAGCTAAACCTCAATTGGAGCGAAACTGCAAACTTGAAGTTGGATCAGATCAATAAGATGGATGAGTTCTGTCTGAGAGCTTATGACAGATCAACACTGTATAAGGAGAGGATGAAACTATATCATGACAAGCATATTGAGAAAAGAAGCTTCACTCCTCGTGGCTTGGTGTTACTCTTCAACTCCAGACTGCATATGTTTCCAGGAAAATAAAGGTCTAAATGGTCTGGACCTTTTAAGGTCACACAGGTGTTTCAATCTGGTGCTATTTAGCTAGAGAATGATAAGGGAGAGAGGTTCAAATCTAATGGCCAGAGAATCAAGGCATATTTGGGTGTCCATGATGATGTGAAGATTGTCGAAGAATGCAAACTTGATGAAGTATGAGTAATCGAGTAACCTATTGTGCGCTGCTTTGGAGGCAACCCAAGATGTAATTGTATTAGGTCTGTTCACTTTTGCCTTATTTTTCCTTGTTTTTATAGAGTCACTGTGTGCATCTGTATGTAGGAGAGAATATGTGGATACAGGACCTGGTGCAAACTGAACTTCACGGACAATCTCACGGACTGTGGTACTCTTCACGGGCGCTTTCACGGTCCGTCAACTTTAAGCCTAAGTTTGGAAGCTACTGGAAATTGCATCAAATAGGGTTCACAAAAGGGTTCACGGACTATTAAGGTGTGTACGGACCGTCTAGCCTCTTGTGAACCTCAGGTATGAATATCGAGGGTCCCAAGTCACCTTCATGGGCTGCTTGATGAACCGTGATACTCTTCACGGGAAACTTCATGGTCCGTCGTCTACCTCAGATAAGTATCATCGTTGGTCAGTTTTATAGGTTGTCTCATGGACCGTGAAGCCCTTCACAGGTTTCTTCATGGTCCATAGTTTATGACTCAACCCTCTTGAAACTCGACCCGTCCCGCGATTGGAACAAATTGGAAAGTGCACATATATATTTCCTCAAGCGCCCAGTTTCAATTTGTTTTTCTCCTTTCTTTTCTTTCTTTTCTCCACTATTCCCCATAACAGCTATCCACAGTCCAAGTCGATCACTACTCACCCAAGAATCAAAACCCTAAACCTTTCAGTAGTGTAAGAGTGTTGAGTGAGTTCCTGAGTACCTTGTGTGGAAACCCTCATTATCTCCAAGTAAGTTGATCGTTCATGGTTTATAAAGTTCAATCTTGCCTAAACCTATGTTTAATCAATTCGATTTTCATGTGTTTAGCTTGTCATTGTGGTGATTAGTTGATAGTGGATAATGACTGTAGTAGGTAAGTCGACTTGGGAAGTTTTATTTGTTCTTGTGTATGAATTTGCCAAATTGTTCTTGTGGATTTAGTTGTGTGTAATTTTTCGTTAAGAAGTAGGGTAAATCAAAATGGGGTTGACAATTCTACATACACAGAGGTGTTGCTTATGTTTAAAATTGTGGAAAAATGGCTATAACATTGGGTAGGGAGGAAGGTGATCGTTTACTTGTCGTGTAAGGCCACGACAGGCTTCACGGACTGTAGAAGATGCCACGACCCGTGAACCCTGTCATGGACCATACTTGAAGTCCACCCAGCCCTCTGATAAAGTTGACAGTCATGATCACGGACCTTGGTGATCTCCACGAACCGTGAAAGTGTCCGTGAACATGCCTTGGATAAAAGATTCAATTGTCCATCATGTACACTGATTTTGTCCCAACTCCATGAGGGACTTCACGGTTCGTGTTGTATACCACAGTCCATGAAAGTTCCCGTATAGTTTACTTCAATTGTAATTTTTTGTAATTTTCCTATATTCAGTTTTTGTTTATTTTTTATTACGTGACCTTTCTAGATGATAGATTGGGTGACAAATTTCGTAAGGCAAGGCATCATGATGATAATACACAAGGGACGTCTGAGTACCCACTAGTGTGTCATTTTAGTGATGATTATACTGAATTGGTGTTTTGTTTCTCAGGTACAATGGGTCCCAGAAGGAAGAATGCTAACAAACCTGCCCCTGTCACAGCTTCTCAATCAAAGGGTCATGACGACTCCGACACTAGTGGCTCTGAAGTGCGCATAAATGTTACACCTGAAGCAAACTTACCTCGGGCTACTAGATCACTGGAAAAAAGGGCAATCCTCCAAGACTCTGCTCCTCAGTCTGAAGAGGGAGGTGAAAGTTCTAAAAATTGGGAGGACTCAGGAAGTTAATTGGACGCTGCCAGTGGTAGTCAATTTGCTGATAACTCGGGGGGTAGTGCAGAATCTGAAGGTGGTTCTCAGGAGAATTCGTACTCATCTCCACCTACAGCAAATACAGAAGCTACAACTGGTACATAAGAAGAAACAACTATGGGAGAAGATGATGAGGTGACTCCAGATGACACGATGGTTCAATATGTCCAAATTCA
Organism: Solanum commersonii; assembly: GCA_029007595.1. Lineage (NCBI taxonomy): Eukaryota > Viridiplantae > Streptophyta > Magnoliopsida > Solanales > Solanaceae > Solanum > Solanum commersonii. Next base: position 844,053 of record JAJTWQ010000129.1, on the reverse strand, counting down.
TTTGCAGACTGTCGGCTCAAACAGAAATGAAGAATTCCAGAAATAGTTGGCGGACATGAGAGTACAAGTTGAAAAACTAGCTGAACAGCCGGTACGGGTGCCCACCTCAGCCATCCCAGACTAGTTAATGAACATATTTGATGAGCAGCCCGCTAATCACTCTCTTGACGACATTTGGGGGGATCTCCCTAAAAGCAAATCCAACAAGAGAAAGAAAAAGGTTGGAGAACCTGATGAGCAGACACCTGATGACTTAGCCATAGAGGAAACATGGCAGGAAAAGAAAGCTTGTCGAGCATCAAAGAAGAAAGCTCGAAAAAAGGCCGCCCGGGAGCAACACCAGCGAGATGCAATCGTAATTGGCGCTTCTGGGAGTGGAGCACCTACTATTTCTGAGAGTGGTGCACCTACCCCTGTGACTAATGACCAAAATACTTGGGAGCTAAGTTCTAAAAGTGCACCCAGTGATAAGGGTGTCAATGCCGACCCGACGACTGACGCCTAGAACGCCGTAGGTATGACCCCTACTCATAGCCCTGTATGTTTTACTATTCTGTATTGACTTTGAGGGCAAAGTATCTTTTTAGGGAGGGGGTGGTGAGCAACCTTCCATAGCTATTAAACAAATTATGGAGGTTGACTCTGTGTATGTGTGACTATTTTGAAAGATTATGTGTGTTGATTTGTGTAGCAGCTACTCTGTGATAAATGAGAACCTAAATCTGAGTTTGACTGTTAGGATCTTTAGATGACATCTTAGATACTAATGTGTTGAATATAGCTAATCTGAACAATTAGTTGGTGACCCAAGAAACTGAACGATGCAACCTTGTGTTATGTGTGTGTGAGTTTTGATTGATGTCTAGCACTAGGAGTAGAAACTAGAACTTGCCTAAGTAGTCTTGCTTGAATTTGAGAATAACCGGATAGGAAAGGATCAGTAGGACATTTTTGTTAAATCAGTAAAAAAAAGAAAAAAAAAGCCAAAATCAAAGAACCAAATGAAAAGCATACCACTTGAACCCAATTTGAGCCTTGAATCAATCTTTGTTCTTAACCAAAATATATCATATCCTTGGTTTTCCGATGGTAAGATATCACAACTCAGGCCAAAAGCCTAAGTTGAGGGTGAGTACAATCCGAACAGAAAAGAAAAGAAAAAGAAGGTTCAACCAGCGAGCTAAAGGCTTATCAAAATGGTATATTAAAAAAAATGAAAAAAAAGGAGAGAGAATAATAGCTACTAGGTTGGATTGAAATAAAGAAAATGAGGGTTTCACTAAGAAAAGAGTATGTGAAAACGAAACATTGGAAATCCAAGGGATTAGTCACTCACGAAACCAAACACCCATTCCCTAACCCCGAGCCTATTTTACAAGCCAATAAAAGTCCTATAGTGATCCTATTCCGGGTTTTTGAAAGATAGAATGTAGAAAACAAGGGCAAGCCTATGGTAATTTGTTGTTAGTGTTAGAAGTTCTTTGAGAGTGTGAGCGTAGTATTCAGTCCCAACTATTTTGAGCAAGGGACTTCTTTGGTGTGAGGACACAGTGGGTGCATTGGAAAGTGAATTGTGTGAGCTGATGATTAACATACATAAGCATGGTTTACTAAAGGTAATGAGATGTCATGTATTGATCCTTATATGTTAGATTCAGAGGTTTGGGATACAAATTGTGCTTGAAATAGCTGCTGCATAATGTCAAAAGTTGTAGATAATTTGAGAGGTATTTGTACTGATGTTTCATCACTTGAGGACAAGTAATGGTTCTAAGTTGAGGGCGTATCATCTTTCTAGCTTTAAGGTAGGACACAAACTGACCTCTAGGCATAGAATTTCCCCCCTCCCACTCTAATATAGGCTCATTCGGAAATTGGAATATAACCACCCGAGTTCTACAATCGATAGAGGCATAACATGCATGCAACCAATCCATTCCAAAAATCACATAAAATTCTAACATGTCAAGCTCTACCAAATCAACAAGATTAACTCTATGGGACATCTTCTATAAACCCTCTTAGCCACCACATAATCACCAATCGGGGTAGAGACCGAAAAAGGTTCTAATAATACTTCGAGGAGTATATCAACTTCATGGCCACATAAGGTGTCACAAAGGAGAAAGTAGAACTAGGATCTAATAAAGAATATACTTCAATAAGAAAGAATTTTAACATACCGATCACCACATCCGGGGAGTTCTCTTGGTCACCTCGGGATTGAAGAGCATAAAAGTGGTTTTTGCTTTGGGGCATTGGAGTTTGAACCGCTAGGAGGAGTTTACTTGCCTTCTCTCCCCTTGTCCATGAGCATCGGGGAATCTCTCATCTTGTGGCCACTTTTTCCACAACTAAAACACACATCCGTGCCAACTAGGCATTTACCATCATGCTTTCTTCCTTACTTTGCACAATTAGGTCTAGCCACATAAAAACCACCACTATTACCTCCTTGAGGTTTAAGGTTAGACACTCTATCCTTGTTGACCCTTGGGGTAGCAATAGAGGAACCTTGGTTGGAGAACCTTTGTTTGAACCTTGGTCGACCTTGTCCATCAGACCTAGTATTGGAGAATCTCCTATCACCAGTCCTAGCTCTTTTCATCTCCCTATTCTTTTCCTTGAGTTTCTCTTCCTCCATTTTTTGGGCATACACAATAAGAAGTGAGATATCCATATCATGATGGAGCATTGCCGTACAACATTCTTTTCCTACCAAGTCGGACACATCCGTCAAAAACCTACTCATCTCATCCCTCAAATCTGCCACCATAGTTGGAGCATACTTGGACAATTGAGTGAACTTTAGTGCATACTCTTTCACGCTCATACTTCCTTGAAAAAAGTTAATGAACACTTTCACCTTAGCTTCCCTCAACTCTCACGGAAAGAACCTATCAAGAAATGCTGATTTAAACACTTCCCACTTTATGGGACCCGCTCCTACCAGTCTATTGTTCTTCCATTTATTATACCACACTTGAGCAATGCCTTTCAATTGGTAAGCGGCTAAATCCACTTTTTCTACTGAAGTCCCTCCCATAATAGCAAGTACTATATAAATCTATTCCACAAATCCTTCAAAATCCTCTTCCACTTTTGACCCATGAAACTCTGGGGGGGGGGGTCATTCTTACGAAATCCCTCACACTTGAAGCTGCTGAATTCACAGTAGTCACAACATCTCTATTGGCCTGAGCCATCACAGCTTGAGCTTGAGTCAACATTTGAAAAGCTGACCTAACCTCTACATTCGACATAGCCGAAGGATCAATCGGAGCTTGATGAGCTTGATGGGATTCTTCATTCACATTTTGACCCTCCATTCTTCTAGCATTTTCTATTCTAGTATTCATATCCTAAAGAACATAGGGCAAATATTAAGAGTTGAACTAGAGAGTTCTAGAGGTTTTCGTAAGAGTTTTAGAGCTTGATAAGAGGGTTTAAGTCGTAAAAATAATTCCCGTACTTAGAATGGAGTTTGAGGGTTAGGGCGTCAAGGTACGACCCCCCAAGAACCACCCAAGGGGTCCTTGAGGAGGACCTCAAAACAGCCCTAAAAGCTGACAAAAATCAGGCCACCCACTCACTCTTGGCACCTACTGGCCGTGAGTAGATCCATGCCCCGTGGGTCAAGGCCTGAGTTGGCCAGCATTTTCAGCCCTAGAACCAAAACCTACAGAGGTTCAGTACAGAGCATGGACCCACCCACGGTCCGGGAGTGTGTGGTTCGTGAGTGGGGGGAGATTTTTAGTTTTTGTTTTTAAGTTCGGGGTTTGGGAATTAATTAGTTATTAAGTAGGGGTTAAGGGAGGGTCGGTTAGTTAGTTATTTAATCTCATATATAAGCCTAATAGACCCTTAAACTAAATCATTTAAATCATTCTTCAAAACACCCAAATTCTCTCCAAATAATTCTCTCTCTGGAAGTGAAGAAGAAGAAGAAGAAACGAAGTTGGGGCAGCAACCTAGGTCGATTTTCATCCATTGTTTCAAGCTTGATTAGGGATTTGAATTGAGGTATGTTAGCTTAATCATCTATGGGTTCTTCCACCCATAGAGTCTCCTAGATTTTCCCCAAATTGTGAAGTCAAAAACCCAATCTAGCTAGGGTTTCCTTCTACATTGTTAGTAGGGTTTAGGTATGATTCCAATCTAGTGGATAATACCTAATTATGATTGTATTAACATTGAATTGTGATATTATTATGAATTCATGTGATTTCTATGGTACACCCTAGTCTATTTGATGAATTTGATACTTTGGTGGTTTATACAATTAGAGGTGAAATTGAAGGCTTATAGGTGATCTTCCTAACTCAATGTCATGTGTAGTAATTGTTCAAAGTTAGGAACATATAATCATTATTTGAACTAGACCTTATTGAATATGATTGATCTTGACTTGTAATGTTGGAATTGAACCTTTATGACCAATTATGACTAGAATCACGCAGTAATGAGGGATATGATTATAATACCTTGAAATCTAGGTATAATGAAGCTAATAAGAAGTAAATCTTCGAGTATAGAGCTTGTAGTCATGAATGTTGATCACTGGGATATTGAGAGTAAAGCTAATGTGATGAACTAGATGTGTTAAGGCTTGAAGAGTAAAGTCTAAATGAGAATAGAAGTCTAATATGTAGAATTGTGGTAAAAGGCCTATACTCACCTAACCTACCTTATGAATGCTTGAAAGTATAAAGTGATAGAATCACTTCAACATGTATTGATTGTCAAGGACATCCTTCCATGAGACATGAGTGTTAAGAAAGGCTTAACAAGTAAATCTTGGGGTGTATGCTTGGATCCAAGTGGATATTGACAATGATATGGAGTGTCACACAAGAAAGGGTCTGGGCTCCAAGTAGAAAGGAGAACCACACCTATTTGATGTGAGGACTATTCAAGTTATAGGGGGAAATCTTACGTAGTAGAGTGTGAGTTTTCACAAAGTTAGGTCTCATGAGATGGGAGCCTTCATATAGTTGAGTTAAGGTTTCCAGTAGCAATCTCCATAACCAATGTACTAAGACATGCTTAAACAAGCATCTCAAAGTGTTCCAAAGGATAAATGAACTAATACATACTTAATGAAGTACCTCATAGTGTTCAAGAGTATACACGGACTTAGACATGCTTAAAGTAGTATCTCATAGGGTCCATGTGAATAAGGAACTTAGACATACTAAAAGTAGTATCTCATAGGGTTCAAGCTAATACAGAACTAAGATGTGCTGAAGAGAGTACCTCATAGTGTTCTAAATTTAATGTTTTATAGTTTCCTGATAGCATCCAAGGAAGCGCAACTCCATTGAAGGACAAGGATGAAGCTTTAGAAACTCCAAGGAGGCCCATAACAAGATCTCAAACCAAGGAGTTCAATGATAAGCTCAATGGGCTTCAATCGCTGATCCAAAGGTGTCTTATTGGGGAAGAAGAGCTCAAGCCCAAGGAAGAGGAATTGTCCAAATGCTACAATTATTTGGTGGCCCAAATTCAAGCCCAAGATGAGTAATTTTAAGGCCCAATTTCGTGCAAATAAGATCAAGAAGAGTCCAAGAATCAGCCACAACAAGAGTTGCTTTCTGCCCAAGTTTTGAGAGAAGACTAGTCAAACTTTCCAAGATTGTCAAGATTCTTTTCCTAGTTGGGATTTACCTTATTTCTTTATTTATTTATAGGTTATTAATATTTTCCTTATTCTATTTATGGTCTCCTAAGTACCATAGCTTTCCTAGAAGTACTAAATTTGTTTTTAGTTAGATTACTTTATTTCCTTTCTAGAGTAGGAGTCCTTGTAATTGTCTTTTAGGGTCTTGGACGTTTTTCACCCCTTCATATAGGGGTCCTTTTTATTCATTAAAGACAATTTTAGATTGATATTAATAATATTTGAGAGAGTTCTTTGAACCTTTGTGACTTGTTCTTTGAGAATTTATCTTTAAACCTTTACTAGTTTCATAGTTTAAGGTATAAAGTAACTTCTTCTTGTGATATCTTTGATTTGTTTTTGGTATTCTTTAGAAGGTGATTAGTTTCTACATACTAATTATTGTCTTTAGTTACTCATAAAGCGTTCAAGATCCGAATCTATCGTTTTGATTCGTTTTCTCAAGTAAAGGCGTTAAATTTCTTCCATAAATCTATACGTTGTTACTTGGATCTTTTCAAGGCTTTAGAACATCTAATCCTTGGAAATTTGTGGATCTTTCCTTCGAATTTCCCATATCTTTAGTTAGTTTATTTTGTTTCTTTTCTTTGTGCTTCTGCATTCTAATATTCAATTCTCTATTTGTGATCTCCCTTAACCTAACTGTTATCATTTCCCTCCTAGATATAATTGACTAAAGGTGAGAGATTCCCTTAGTTATGAGAGTTAAGCTAATAATGAGGCAAAAGGAGGGTAGGTATGACTAAGATGACTTAAAGGTTACGCTTAGTGTGAAGGGTAGTATGAGATGCCTTACATACATTGCACAAATTTGCTTTGAGGTAACTTAGGAGTATGGTGCCCGTATGGTATAAAAGCTTAGAGACTTGACCATGTACATAGACTATGATTAAGATGACCAAAAAGGGTTACTTGGCTTGGGTGGTATTATGGGATGCTATTCATGCTTTGTACATGTATGCTTTTGAGGTTACTTGAGAATGAATGGGATAGATGACTAAGAGTCAAATTACGCTTATATGATGCTTATGTTGGAGACTTTGCTTATTATGATTATGATATTGTCTCTTATGATTATAGTTTATGTTTCATGAAGTATTTGCCTATATTCTAATCAAATATAGGGTTTGGAGACTTGAGTGCTATGTTGTAGCTAGGTTTCCTAAGGAGCTAAGGAGTTGAAGATCTTGGTGAGTCCTCATAGCTTCGAGGAAAACATCCACCATTCCTTTATGTCTTTTATTTTCATGGTGAGACTATTGTATGGGCTATGCACAAAGAGTTTTATTCTAAAGTTGTATTGGATGGTTTTAGACAAAGTATAGAAAGACTTTCGCTTGCTTTTATAAAAATGATTTTGATTGTAAAAAGTTCTAAATTTTTCCGTACTTTTCTATAATCTCATGTTCATGATATGCTAAGGGCTTGTATGATACTTTTCAAAGTCTTGTATGCCGTGTTACGTCTAGGGGGTACTCCTGGGTCGTAAAAAACTTGGTATCAGAACATAAGATTTTGGGATGGATTTAGAATGTCTCAAACCACATCTAGTAGAGTCTTGTTCATAAATGTGAAGCACACCACATTTATGAATAGGAGGCTATTGGATATTTAGTAAATCTCACTTCTTCATTCTCTAAGTCGTGCCATAGAGTTTGGTTTTAGTTGTCCCTCTTCTAATCTGTGCCCGTTGGTTTTCAAGGTATGGCTAATACAAAGGAGAATGTTAGGAGAGAAGAGAAAGGCAATGTGGAGCAAAAGGTTCCTCCCCAAGTGCCATATCAAGCTCCTCCTCAAGCTCCAATTGACCTTATAGGGAAAAATGTGACTCATGCGGAGTTTAGATCCACTCTCCAGATATAACTCAAGCCATGACCACTTAAGCCCAAGCTATGAAGGCCTAAGCTAATAGAGAGGTGGTAGCTCCGGCAAACCCAATAAGTGTGATGGCTCTTCTAGGGTGAGAGTTTTTTAGGATGAACTCTCCGGAGTTTTATGGCTCGAAAGTGGAGGCGGATCCTCAAGGTTTTATAGTTGAGGTGTATAAGGTGCTTGCTATCATGGGACTAACTTCGTTAGAGAAAGCGGATCTAGCCGCTTACCAATTGAGGGATGTAGCACAAATTTGATTTGAGCAATGGAAAGATGGTAGGCCGGTAAAAGAGGGCCCAATAGAGTGGGAAGGGTTCAAAGAAGCATTCCTCAATAGTTTTTTTCCCCTAGAGTTGAGGGAACTAAAGATGTAAGAATTTAGAAACCTTCGTCAAGGGGGTTTGAGTGTGAAGGAGTATTCCCTTAAGTTCACCCCACTATCCAAATATATTCCAACGATAGTGGGGGATTCTAGGGCCAAGATGAATAAGTTTGTGATAGAAGTGTCCGGCTTAGTAATTGATGAATGTCGTTCGGCAATGCTTATCCCTAGTATGAATATTTCCCATCTCATGGTGCATGCTCAACAAATTGAGGAGCAAAAGCTTAAGAAAATGAATAGGGAGGTGAAAAGAGCTATAACCAATGATGGGAACTTTCCTAATGCTAAGTCAGATGGACAAAGTAGGCCTAGGACTAAACAAAGGTATTTCTGTCAAGATTCTTCCAACAACCCTAGGTTTGACCAAGAGAAGGGTAGTAGGTATCCATTCCCCAAGTCTACTTTCTCCAAGTGTGGGAGGAGTCATTATGGTAAGTGCCTAGCCAGCATGGATGATTGCTATGGGTGTGGTAAGGATGGCACAAAATAAGAGATTGCCCGGTTCTTAAGGCTAAGGGAAGGGAGGATAAGAAAGTTGCCTATAGTGGTCCGAATGATAGTGCTAAAAAGAGAATAGGTTTTATCCTCTCCAATCTAGAGAAGATCAAGAGTTATCTCCTCATGTCCCTTTCCAGTATGTGTTTTATGCTTTAGTAAATTTCCGTATTTCTTGTCTTTTATGACTTTTTATGTTGGACTTTGAAGTTGATTTTTGTATGCATGAAGTTTAGAAGAGTTTGTGTAGGTTTACTCCCAAGGGGGAGTTAGTGTGCCTATCTAGCAAGGTTATTGTGTGTTTATATGTTACCATGATTTTCTTATATGCATGTTCATGAAAATGCTTGGTCTTATTAGAAATGACTTATATGCATTGTTTTCCTCATGTTGTAGTGTATTTGAGTTAAATTGCAACTAGACTTCATGATATGAGTTAATGAGCATGCCTTAGTTTGGAGTGAAAGATTCCTCCATGAATAAATGCTTTTTTGAGAGTAAAATGCATTTAGGCTCCATGAGTGTGTATTGAGCATGTTTTAGTTGGGAGATGTTAGGTCCTCCTTGAGAATGAGTAAATAAAGAATTTCATGCATTTTGGGTAGGTAGAAGTAGTTCCTACTCCGTTGTGCTGCATTGAATGTGTTTAACTTGGAATTGAAGTTTTCTTGCTTGGTTGTGTGCATTTAGATATGTTGCATGCATGATGCAATGCTAGTCTAGAGCTGTGACTTTAAGAAGTGTCTAGAATCGTCATTCGATGATGAATGATCCCAAGGGGGAGATATTGTTACGCCTTGGAAACTAGTAAGTTGAACTAGAGAGAGTTTTAGAGCTTGATGAGAAGGTTTAAGTCATAAAAATGATTCCCAAACATAGAATGGAGGTTTAAGGGTTAGGGAGTCAAGTAATGACCCCCCAAGGACCACCCAAGGAGTCCTTGAGGAGGACCTCAAAACAGCCCTAAAAGCTGTCAAAAATCAGGCCACTCACGCTTGGCACCTACTGGCCGTGAGTGGACCCACACCCCGTGGGTTGGGGTCATGAGTCAAGGCCTGAGTTGGCCTGCACTTTTAGCCCCAGAACCAGCACCTACAGAGGTGCAGTACGGAGTGTGGAACCCACGGTTTGTGCGTGGGTGGTTCGTGAGTAGGGGCAGATTTTTAGTTTTAGCTGTTAAATTAGGTGTTTGGGAATTAATTAGTTATTAAGTAGGGGTTAAGGGAGGTCGGTTAGTTAGTTATTTAACCTCCTATATAAGCCTAATAGACCCCTAAACTAAATCATTTAACTCATTCTTCAAAACACCCAAATTCTCTCCAAATAATTCTCTCTCGAGAAGTAAAGAAGAAGAGGAGGAATAAGAAGAAGAGGAGGAATAAGAAGAAGAGGAAGAGGAAGAGGAAGAGGAAGAGGAAGAGGAAGAGGAAGAAGAAGAAAAGTTGGGGCAACAACCTAGGTCGATTTCCATCCATTGTTCAATCTTGATTAGGGCTTTTAATTTAGGTATGTTAGCTTAATCATCTGTGGACTCTTCCACCCATAGAGGCCCCTAGGTTTTCCCCAAATTGTGAAGTCAAAAACCCAATCTAGCTAGGGTTTCCTTCTACATTGTGGGTAGGGTTTAGGTATGATTCCAATCTAGTGGATAATACCTAATTATGAGTGTATTAACATTGAATTGTGATATTATGATGAATTCATGTGCATTTTATTGTAAACCCTAGTTTATTTGATGAATTTATGATACTTTGTGGGTTTATGCCATTAGAGGTGAAATTGAAGGTTCATACGTGATCTTCCTAACTCAATGTCATGTGTAGTAATTGTTCAAAGTTAGGAACATATAATCATGAATTGAACTATAACTTATTGAATATGATTAACCCTGACTTGTAATGTTCGAATTGAACCTTTTTGAACAATTGTGACTAGAATCACCTAGTAATGAGAGATGTGATTATAATACCTTGAAATCTAGGTATAATGAAGCTAATAAGAAGTAAAGCTTTGAGTATAGGGCTTGTAGTCATGAATGTTGATCACTAGGGTTTTGAGATTAAAGCCAATGTGATGAACTAGATGTGTTAGGGGTTTGGGAGTAAAGTCTAAATGAGAATAGAAGTTTTATAGGTAGAATTGTGGTGAAAGACCTATACTCACCTAACCTACTTTATGAATGCTTTAATGTATAAAGTTATAGAATCACTTGAACATAGATTTATTGTCAAGGACATCCTTCCATGAGACATGAGTGTTAAGAAAGGCTTAACAAGTAATTTTTGGGTTTATGCTTGGCTCCAAGTGGATATTGACAATGAGATGGAGTGTCACACAAGAAAGGGTACGGGCTACAAGTAGAATGGAGAACCACATCTAGTTGATGTGAGGATTATCCAAATTAAAGGGGGAACTTTTACGTAGTAGAGTGTGGGTTTTCCCAAAGTTAGGTCTCATGAGATGAGAGCCTTCACATAGTTGAGTTAAGCTTTCTAGTAGCAATATCCATATCCAATGAACTAAGAGATGCTTAAAGAATCACCTCAAAGTGTTCAAAAACATAAATGAACTAAGGCTTACTTAATGAAGTATCTCATAGTGTTCAAGAGTATAAATGGACTTAGACATGCTTAAGGTAGTATCTCATAGGGTCCCTGTGAAGAAGGAACTTAGACATACTAAAACTAGTAACTCATAGGGTTCAAGCTAATAAAGAACTAAGATGTGCTTAAGAGAGTACCTCATAGTGTTCTAAAGTTAACGAGAGGCACTAGGCTCCAAACCAAAAAGTATTAGTATGAGGACCTAAAAGTGGTACTTAGCATGAATAGTATTATGGGGTGCTATGCATGCATTGCAGAAGTATGACTAAGGGTTATTAAAGAGAAGTCTTGAGATAAGATTGTGCTATAGTTTCCCTCCTAGCTATAATTGACAAAAGGTGAGAGATTTCCTTAGTTATGAGAGTTAAGATAATAATAAGGCCAAAGGAGGGTGAGTATAACTAAGATGACTTCAAGGTTATGCTTAGTGTGAAGGGTAATATGAGATGTCTTTCATACATTGCACAAGTGTGCTTTGAGGTTACTTAAGAGTATGGTTCCCTTATGGTAGAAAATCTTAGAGACTTGACCATGTACATAGACTACGATTAAGATGACCAAAAAGGGATACCTGGCTTGGGTGGTATTATGGCATGCTATTCATGCTTTTCACATGTATGCTTTTGAGGTTACTTGAGAATGGTTCTATTATGGAATAGATGACTAAGAGTCAAATTATGCTTATATGATGCCTATGTTGGAGACTTTGCTTATTATGATTATGATATTGTCTCTTATGATTATAGTTTATGTTTCATGAGGTATTTCATATGATTTTGGATTATGTCGTATGTTGACTAACCCTTGTCTTATGCTAGCTAACATATTTAGTACATTTTGTATCAAATTCTAATCAAATATAGGGTTTGGAGACTTGAGTGCTATGTTGTAGCTAGGTTTCCTAAGGAGCTAAGGAGTTGAAGATCTTGGTGAGTCCTCATAGCTTCAAGGACAACATCCACCATTTCCTTTATGTCTTTTATTTTCATGTTGAGACTATTGTATGGGATGTGTCCCAAGAGTTTTATTCTAAATTTATATTAGATGGTTTTGGACAAAGTATAGAAAGACTTCCTTTTGCTTTTAAGAAAATGACTTTGATTGTAAAAAGTTTTAAATTTTTCTGTACTTTTCTATTATCTCATGTTCATGATATACTAAGGGCTTATATGAGACTTTTTGGAGTTTTGTACACTGTGTTACGTCTAGGGGGTACTCCTGGGTTGTTACAAAAGTGGAAGTCTATACTTGTTTCAACATAGCCATCTATTACAATATTTGAAGCAAAAAGGGATACATCCCATACAAAATAGTTCGAAAAATAAATATAAGAAAAGAACTACAAAGAGATAACATCCGTCCTTGAATCATGAGGACTCACCAACAATCTAGGAGAATAAAAAAATCCAAGCTCTAGCCACAATGATGATTACCTTGAGAATCGGACCCTACACTTGTGGAAAATGTAGGAAAAGTATGGGTTAGTACAAAAATGCCCTAAGTATGATAGTCATGCATAAAACCTTGAAAACATGCTAAAAGGGACATTTCATTTGAATGCATGCATTTTATTAAATTAAAGCATCATTTTGAAGATAGTGGAAAAGCAAAAGTCAGAGGCATATTCATTACATAGATCAACAAATCATAAGAGGAACATATCATATATACCCTCAAAGCATACTTGTACAATGCATGAATAAGACCCCATAAATCTCACCCATGATAAGTAAAGCTTCTTGAGTAACGATAGTTCATAATTCATATTCATGTTCATATTGTTGGAGTTATGGGAAACAAGCCTTAATCGACATGAGACCATGTGAGATTAACATGGAATTCGGTGACTCCCACACCAAAAATGGTTGATCTACTTGCCTAAGGTAGAACTATACTCTTAGCTTAGGTGGATCCACTAGCTAAATACCTATGATGGCACATAGTTTATGGTACAAGGAGATTGCTACTAGAAATCTAGCCTCTACTGACGTGAGGGCTTCCATCCCAAGAGATTGCTATTAAAAACATGGCCTCTACTATCGTGAGGGCCTCCATATCATATCAATATCCACTCGGTGCTAAGCATTAATTACCGCGGAGTTCATATTAAGTCTTGACTCAAGTTCATATTCATGGAAGAATATATTGACACTCAATCCAACATAATTCATAAAATAGCTCATTAGATCATGATGCGAATAACCTTTCACCGTCCATGTCTTCATATAGATTCCATAGGTGAGATAACCTTTCAACCTTAGAATTATCATATGGTGAGAAAACCTTTCACATCATATCATATTCATATAGAATTGTGTATATGAGAATAACCTTTCAACAACACAACAATAGATCATAATCATAGACACTTCACTCCTAAAGTGTTCTTAAAGCACATACTTAAATCTCATAATCATTCATAATTCTCATACTTTTCCCTTCAGGATCAAAGATCATATTCAATCAACAGATATAGAATTCACTACATTAGACATGGATAATAACATAATTCAAGTAACTCAATTACTACAAGCATAATCTCATACTATCCTTCTTTCACCAACAAGCACACATTACAAGATCATAATTTGGAAATAAGGGGATTTTATGGGTTCTTGGGGATTTTAACATAAAAACAATAATAAATCATCAATTCAATCATCATATAAAGTAATTAAATCATTAGAATCATTTTTTGAAAGGAACCCATGTCTTTGGAATCAAACCCTAAGTTTTAGGAATTTCTTTCTTCGAAATTAGGATTTTGAAGGGGCTCTATGGATGAATTGTATCCATGGATAAAGACCTACCATACCTTAGAAAATAAATACAAAGAATTATAGAAGAAAACCTTGTTGCTTGAACCCTAGCTCCAACTTCCTTCTTCTTCTTCCTTGAAGTTCTAGAGAGAGAATATTTGGAGAAGATGAAGTTCTGTTTTGGGATTTAGAAATAATGAGGTAGTTGACTTAATTTAGTGGTATAAAATCCTTATATAGGTGATCTAATTAGGATAAAATGACATCCCTTAATATTAATTAAATGGAAAAACCCCAAAGTACCCCTAAACTAACTCACCAAAACAGTATCGAGATCACCACCCACGACTCAACACTGACGGACCATGGTTAGACCCACAACAAGTGCTGGTGAACCATAGTTTGGTTCTCGAACTTGGTTCCTGGGACCTTGATCTATGACCCCTCATCCACGGGCGTGGATGGACCTACGGGGCATAGGTCCCCATTGTGGGTCACTGTCTAGACAAATTTTCTAGGACTTCCTCAAGGACCCATGGTTGGTCCTTGGGGGTTGTACCTTGACGTTCTCACATAAAACCCTTTATTTTTAAGTAAGGGGAGTTATATGCATGGCTCTAACCCTTACATCAAGCTCTAGTTTAGCCTACTAATATTCGGAGTGTTACAGTTTTTGGGATGTCACTATATCTGACTCTAAACTGATGATAGCCGGATCTGAGGTCTATCTTAGAAAAATAACTAGTACCCTGCAGTTGGTCGAACAAGTCATCAATCATGGGGATGGGATACTTGTTCGTGATTGTGACTTTGTTCTACTGGCATTAGTTAATGCACATTCTGAGAGAACCGTTCTTATTTTTCACGAACAATATTGAAGCACCCCATGTAGAGGTACTGGGTCTGATGAAGCCCTTATCTAGATGATTTTTCAACTGTTCTTTCAATTCCTTTAGCTCAGTTGGAGCCATTATGTAAGGAGGAATCGAAATAGGATGGGTATCTGGAAGGAGATCAATTCTGAAATTGATTTCCTTTCGGAAGGAACTCTAGGAAGATCTTCTGGGAACACTTCTGGAAAATAATTTACTATTGGGACTGACTCAAGAGTTTGGGTTTCGGAGTTTGAATCATTAGCCTGAACAAGATGATAGATATACCCTTTGGAAATTATTTTTCTTACCTTAAGGTAATAGATGAACCGACCTATAGGAGTTGAGATACTACCCTCCAATTCTAAGACTGGCTCGTTCGAAAATTGAAACTAAACGAGCCTAGTTCTACAATCGACTGAGGCATAATAGGAATGTAACCAATCCATGCCTAGAATGAAATTGAAATCTACCACTTCTAACTCTACAAGATTTACTGAGGTGACTTTCAGGGAAACTATGACAGGGCAATTTTTGTATACCCGTCTAGCTATTAATGGGTCACCAACTGGTGTAGAAACTGAGAATGGTTTTGAGAGTATTTCTGGACTAACACCGAAGTTTAAAGCTATATAGGAAGTTACAAAATACAGTGTAGCCCCAAGATCTAACAATGCATAAACATCTAAATAAAAGACACATAATGTAACCGTGACCACATCAGGAGAATCTTCCTAGTCGTGGCGAGCCTGGAGATCACACAACTTGTTTTGGCACTGACCGCCACCTGTATCAAACGAAGGACCCTGCTGAGTTGGGCTAGTGCTGCTTGAGCTATAGATTGAGCCCAATTTTTGTTACCTCCTCTCCCCTGCCTGGAAGAAGGGCAATCCTTCAACTAATGGCCAGATTGACCACACCCAAAACACCCCTCTCTGCCAGCAAGACACTTACCCAAATGGTTCTTACCATATTTTGGGCAAGTTAGAAAACTCTTGTTACCTGGAGTACTCCCTTGAAACTTAGAGCATGATGCCCTACATTTCTGATCTTATTAAAACCTTGGGATGGAAGACTAGCTAATGAAGGTGTTGGGGCAATAGATCTTTGTTGAAGGACAAGGATGAAGCTTTAGAAACTCCAAGGAGGCCCATAACAAGATCTCAAACCAAGGAGTTCAATGATAAGCTCAATGGGCTTCAATCGCTGATCCAAATGTGTCTTATTGGGGAAGAAGAGCTCAAGCCCAAGGAGGAGAAATTGTCCAAATGCTACAATTATTTGGTGGCCCAAATTAAAGCCCAAGATGAGGAATTTTAAGGCCCAATTTCGTGCAAATAAGGTCAAGAAGAGTCCAAGAATCAGCCACAACAAGAGTTGCTTTCTGCCCAAGTTTTGAGAGAAGACTAGTCAAACTTTTCAAGATTGTCAAGATTCTTTTCCTAGTTGGGATTTACCTTATTTATTTATTTATATATAGGTTATTAATATTTTCCTTAGTCTATTTATGGTCTTCTAAGTACCATTTAATGCTTTCCTAGAAGTACTAAATTTGTTCCTAGTTAGGTTACTTTATTGCCTTTCTAGAGTAGAATTCCTTGTAATTGTCTTTTTAGGGTCATGGACGTTTTTTCCCCTTCTCCTATATATAGGGGTCCTTTTTATTCATTAAAGACAATTTAGATGGATATTAATAATATTTGAGAGAGTTCTTTGAACCTTTGTGACTTGTTCTTTGGAAATTTATCTTTAAACCTTTACTAGTTTCATAGTTTAAGGTATAAAGTAACTTCTTCTTGTGATATCTTTGCTTTGTTTTTGGTATTCTTTAGAAGGTGATTAGTTTCTACATACTAATTATTGTCTTTAGTTACTCATAAAGCGGTCAAGATCCGAATCTATTGTTTTGATTCGTTTTCTCAAGTAAAGGCATTAGATTTCTTCCATAAATTTATACATTGCTACTTGGATCTTTTCAAGACCTTAGAACATCTAATCCTTGGAAATTCATGGATCTTTCCTTCGAATTTCTCATATCTTTATTTAGTTTTTTTGTTTCTTTTCTTTGTGTTTCCGCATTCTAATATTCAATTCTCTATTTGTGATCTCCTTAACCTTGCTGTTATCAAGTGGTATCAGAGCGGTTTATCAAGATTCCGTTCTTGATATATCTTGGGATTTCTTCTTATATTAGAGCAGGAAAAAAAACGTGAACAGTAGCGTGAACAAAAAAATAAATTACAAAAGCGTGAACAAAAAGAAAAAAGTTATAACTTGCTCTCTAAGAAATTTAATTACTTGTCCTCCAAGAAATTTGATTACTTGGTACCCAAGAAAGCTTATTACTTGCTATTTAAGAAATCTTATTACTTGCTCTCCAAGTTTTGCATTACTTTGTTTGCAAGCAAGAAGGTAACAAGAAGAGGGAATTTTAGATCTTTAAGAATAAGGGGAATTTTTTTTTCTTGTTCTTATAATTCTAAAATAAGTTCATTTTTATTCGTGTTTAGTTTCAACTAAATCCTACTTGTTCTAGGACTAGTTCTTTACTTTCTCTTTGTAACCCAAGATTCCATACCTTATTACTACGAACTTGATACACGTTTTGGTTTAATTATAAATCTACAAAGTATTCTCGTTCAAAGGTTATTTTGAGTGGAAAAAGGCAAGTGTGGGTGAGTTTAAAAGAGGCTACAAGTCATATTAAAACTATGATACTTGATCATTTTTTTTAGATGTCTAATTCAGGTGGTGATGAGGAAAGGGCTCGTTTAGAAGCCGAGGTCAAAGGAAGGAACGACTTCACTCTTCAAGCTATGCACCAGCAATTTGAGAGATGGACCCTTCAATTTCAAGAGATGAGGGATATGATTATCGAGCAGAATGACACCATAGCTTCAATTAGGAGGGAGAATGATGTTGTACCCCGAAATAATGTTAGACCCCAAGTTAGAAGGAATGTACCCCATATCCCTTTTGTAAATCCTGAATATGATAATGATAATTTTGATGTTGAATTTAATCTAGAAAGAAGAGATAGGAGGGGACAAAGAGGTAGAGTAGAAGATGATAATATAAATAGTATAAAGATGAAGATGCCATCTTTCAAGGGGACAAGGGATCCAGACTTGTACCTTGATTGGGAGAGACGAGTTGAAGCCATCTTTGATTGCCATAACTACTCTGAGGGTAAGAAAGTTAAACTTGTTGTTGTTGAGTTTTCTGATTATGCTGCTTCTTGGTGGAAAAAGCTTGCTAGGGACAGATTGCAAGAGGAGCTACCACCTATTGCTACGTGGGCAGAGATGAAGAGGGTAATAAGGAAGCGATTTATTCCATCATACTTCCAAAGAGATCTACAGTCTCGCCTTCAACACTTGAAGCAAGGCTCCATGTCGGTGGATGAGTACTTCAAAAGCATGGATATGGCTATGATCCAAGCTAACTACATGGAGGAAGAAGAGGCTACAATAGCTAGATTTTTAAATGGTTTAAATACAGAAATAGCTAATGTAGTAGAGATACAACAATATATAACTTTAGATGAGTGAGTTGATTTGTCTGTAAAAGTTGAAAAACAAATTGAGAAAAAGCAGCAAAATAACTCATGGAGAAGTCGACCAAACACTATCTCTAAGAAGCCATGGTCAACTCAAGAGGGGAAAGCTCCTTCCAAACCTCAAGATGATAGAGGTAAAGGTAAAGTTGAGGAGGGAGGTAAAACCTTTAATCCTAAATCTTCTAAACCTTCAAGCTCTATTCAATGTCACAAATGTCATGGAAGGGGGCATATGATGCATGAATGTCCAAGTAGAAGAAACATCCTACTTAGAGAGAATGGAGAATATGAGAGTGAAAAAAGTGAGGGGGAAGAAGAAGAGGGAGAAGGTGTAAGTGAGGAAGATGATTTGGAACTACCTAATGATGGTATAATTGGAGTGGTTAGGAAAATTATGACTATCAATTTGCGTAGTGTTGATGAAGGGCAGAGAGAGAATTTGTTTCATACTAGGTGTGGGATAAAAGGAAAGAATTATTCTATGATTATTGATGGGGGAAGTTGTGCAAATGTGGTGAGTTCATACTTGATGGATAAAGTAGGAATTGCATGCATGAAGCGCTCTACCCCATATAGGCTCCAATGGTTGAATGATTGTGGAGGAGTAAAAGTTAACAAACAATGCATGATTTCATTCACTGTTGGTAGGTATGAAGATGAAATTCTTTGTGATGTAGTTCCAATACAAGCATGCCATATTTTACTTGGCCAACCTTGGCAGTATGATAGGGATACTACTCATCATAGGAGAAAGAATAGGTATAGTCTTCTGCATAATGGTAAGAAGTATATTCTTGCACCATTTTCTCCTTCTCAAGTGTTTGAAGATCAAAACTGATTGAGGGAAACAATGGGAAAACAAAAGGGAGAGGTAAAAAGTGAGCTTGAGGGAAAAGAAAAATGCCAAGAGATGAAAAAAAAAAAAAAGACGGCCGAGAGAAAGAGAGAGAGGGCACCGATCTAAGTAAAGAGGTAAAAGAGGGTGTGAGTAAAAAAATAAAATGTTTTGGTGAGAGGAAAGAGGCTAAGGAAAAGAAAAATGAGAGTCTTTATATAAAAGTCAAAGAGTGTTTGAATGCTAGGAGAGAGGGGCTGCCCATAATACTACTTACTTACAAAGAAGTGTTGATTAATTTTGAACAACTAACTCCTTCTTTGCCAAATAGTGTTTCTTCTCTTTTGCAGAATTTTGAAGATGTTTTTCCTGATGATGCTCCAAATGAATTGCCACCTTTGAGAGGTATTGAGCACCAAATAGACTTTGTACCTGGGTCTCAACTTCCTAATAGGCCTTCCTATAGGAGAAATCCTGAAAAGACCAAAGAATTACAAAGGCAAGTTGAAGAATTGCTTGAAAAGGGATTTGTTCGAGAGAGTATGAGCCCATGCTCTGTTCCAATCCTATTGGTCCCCAAACAGGATGGAACATGGAGGATGTGCGTAGATTGTCGAGCTATCAACAAGATAACGGTAAAGTATCGCCATCCTAGCCCTCATCTTGATGACATGTTGGACCAACTGTATGGTTCCAAAATCTTTTCTAAATTGGCTCGTTTTATCCCATGTAAAAAGACTAATGATGCATCTGATGTGGCTGACTTGTTTGTAAAGGAAGTGGTTAAATTGCATGGAATACCTAGAACTATTGTTAGTGATAGGGATGCCAAGTTCTTAAGTCACTTTTGGAGAATTCTTTGGGAAAGTTGGGAACTAAATTGCTATTTTTAACGGAAGTGGTTAATAGAACTTTAGGGAACATGTTGAGGGTTGTTTTGAAAGAAAAGTTGACTTCTTGGAAAGATTACTTACCTATTGTAGAATTTGCTTATAATAGGACCTTCCATTCTCCTACTGGTAAGACTCCCTTTGAAGTTATATATTGATTCAACCCCCATACCTCCCTTGATTTATTGCCTTTGCCTACTAATGATTTTGCTAATCTTGATGGTAAGAAGAAGGCTGATATAATGAAGAAAATTCATGAACAAACAAGGCTTGCAATTGAAAAGAAGAATAAGGAAGTTGCATTACGAAGGAATAAGGGCAGAAAATATGTTGTTTTTCAACCTGATGACTTGGTTTGGGTGCATATGAGAAAGGAAAGATTTCCTTCCAAAAGAAAGACCAAACTAGATCCTAGAGGAAGTGAGCCATACAAAGTCCTTGAAAGGATTGGAGACAATGCTTATAAACTTGATCTTCCTGGTGAGTTCCAAGTTAGTGCTACTTTTAATGTTTCTGATCTTTTCCATTTTGATGCAGATTTGAATTCGAGGACGAATTCTCTTCAAGAAGAGGGGAATGATAGCATCCAAGGAAGCACTACTCCATTGAAGGACAAGGATTAAGCTTTAGAAACTCCAAGGAGGCCCATAACAAGATCTTAAACCAAGGAGTTCAACGATAAGCTCAATGGGCTTCAATCGTTGATCCAAAGGTGTCTTATTGGGGAAGAAGAGCTCAAGCCCAAGGAAGAGGAATTGTCCAAATGCTACAATTATTTGGTGGCCCAAATTCAAGCGCAAGATGAGGAATTTTAAGGCCCAATTTCGTGCAAATAAGGTCAAGAAGAGTCCAAGAATCAGCCGCAACAAGAGTTGCTTTCTACCCAAGTTTTGAGAGTAGACTAGTCAAACTTTTCAAGATTGTCAAGATTCTTTTCCCAGTTGGGATTTACCTTATTTATTTATTTATATATAGGTTATTAATATTTTCCTTAGTCTATTTATGGTCTTCTAAGTACCATTTAATGCTTTCCTAGAAGTACTAAATTTGTTCTTAGTTAGGTTACTTTATTTCCTTTCTAGAGTAGGATTCCTTGTAATTATCTTTTTAGGGTCATGGACGTTTTTTCCCCTTCTCCTATATATAGAGGTCCTTTTTATTCATTAAAGACAATTTAGATGGACATTAATAATATTTCAGAGAGTTCTTTGAACCTTTGTGACTTGTTCTTTGAGAATTTATCTTTAAACCTTTACTAGTTTCATAGTTTAAGGTATAAAGTAACTTCTTCTTGTGATATCTTTGGTTTCTTTTTGGTATTCTTTAGAAGGTGATTAGTTTCTACATACTAATTATTGTCTTTAGTTACTCATAAAGCGATCAAGATCCGAATCTATTGTTTTGATTCGTTTTCTCAAGTAAAGGCGTTAGATTTCTTCCATAAATCTATACGTTGTTACTTGGATCTTTTCAAGACCTTAGAACATCTAATCCTTAGAAATTTGTGGATCTTTCCTTCGAATTTCCCATATCTTTATTTAGTTTTTTTTGTTTCTTTTCTTTGTGTTTCCGCATTCTAATATTCAATTCTCTATTTGTGATCTCCTTAACCTTGCTGTTATCACCATGCTAGGTATTTTAACCCTTGGAATGCTGTCCTCATAAGTCAACCAATTAGGATCGACCCATGCTAAGCTTTCGCCCCTGAGCTGCCACCCTTCTATACCAATTGGGATCGGTCCATGCTAGGCTTTCGCCCCTGAGTTGCCACCCTTCCATACCAATTGGGATCGACCCATTTGCCCCTGGGCTGCCACCCATAATTATACAGATTGCTTCACTTAA
This sequence comes from Solanum commersonii, assembly GCA_029007595.1. Lineage (NCBI taxonomy): Eukaryota > Viridiplantae > Streptophyta > Magnoliopsida > Solanales > Solanaceae > Solanum > Solanum commersonii. The sequence goes on along the minus strand of JAJTWQ010000129.1, from coordinate 822,261 downwards.
ATTCTTTAATTTTTGAGATTGTTGTTTTGATGATCATAAGTCTTTTGAGATTTTTCTTTTGATGATCTCTTTTGAGATTGCTATTTTGGTGGTCATAATCATTGTTGAGATTTGGAACTATGGACCAATCACTACCAAGGGCACTTAGAAAGCTTACTTTGTAATACAAGTGTTGGATTCATGCCAAAGAAATAGGAAATCAAATAGCCTTACATACCTTGCTGCACAACTTTGGATATTACAATGAGTTAACTGTCTTCCTTTGAGATTATTTAGCTACAATGGAGTAAATAATAAAACTAGCATTAGTATCTAATAAACAAGTTTGGGCTACTTGATCAGACCAAAACAATAATTGGCAGAAAATCTATAATTGATCCCATCAAGGGTGTTCTTCCCACCCATTCTCCTCTAATTTTTTCATATACTATACAACATGAATATGGGTCCTCTGAAACTCCTCGAGCTTCATAACATTTGGAAAACAATATACAAAGGGATGCCAGGAAGTAAGCTCCTGCAACACTCAATTGAGTGGTGTATCACTACACTTTCAATGTTTAATCCTATAACCAGTTCCCATGACTTCTCTGCACATATCCAGCCACACCCCCTTATTTTACGATACACAAAACAGTCCATAAGCATCATAATGTGGAATTAGAAATATGAACATACGGCTTCCGATCAACATCCCGTGAGTTCCAACAACCATTACATTTAAGAAGCTCAAAATGAGCTCACAATCAAAATTTAAGCGGACTCCACTCCATGGCTTTCCCAACCAACACATCCTTCTTCCAAGCTCACACCATATAGAGACAACACTCCTTATTTCATTAACACATAAAAACTTTCACAAACAATGCAAGAACAATAGAGGGATGAAAAATTCCATAGCTTACCTTGCTGGACAGAAACCTCACTTGCCAAGACTTGGATTCTTCAAGGTTTAGGTTGTCCTCTCCCCCATAACTTGATGTTAAATCAGATTATTCACTTGAATTCCTTAAGATGGGATATGTTCTACTAACTTGTACTTTAAAAATAAAGGGTTTGCTTCAGATTTTAATGGTGAAGCTATAGAACAGAACTCTAGGAGCTTTTATGGTTTTCCTTGGGAATAATTTTCTGGAGAATAAGTGATGAAGGAGATATGATGAGCTTGAGTGATTTACAAGTACCTTCTAGACGCTTTCACTTAGTAAATTGGAGATATAGTATGGTCTTTTACTTTAAGCAAGCAGGTGCATCACCTCCTCAAGTTTTGCCACAAGTTTTTAAGTAGATGCATCACCTCCTTTCCCTTTTCACTTAAAATGCAGTCCACCTATTCTAAGTAGGTGCATCACCTACTTACTCTTTTTAACTTAAAACTCAGTCCACTAATTCTAAATAGGTGCATCACCTACTTGTCACCTACTAGCATAGTTTAGTCAAGCAAGCACCTCACTTATTTTACACCATTTTCCCAATCTTAGTTTCTTTATAAGACCGTAGCACTGTACTTGACCACTTTGACTTTTACATAGAATACCACCTTTCTCGAGTTCAAATTGTTTTTGGGTTCACTTAGTTGTATATGTGTTGGAAGGCACAGAATATTAAAACTTTAAACCTATTCTATTGTCTAGTCACATAGGAAACCGAGTCAATAACTATACCACAGGAAATTTATAAGCATCATATAAATAGAACTAGTACACATAGAATATGGGGTTATTCCTTTTGTTTTATATCTATGATTTCTTGTGTTAAATAAATGCTTGGGGGTTGTACGACCTATGTTTATGACCCATGACCTTGTTTGGAAGAAATAGGTGTGGTGAGTCAATCATGGCTCATGATCTTGGTCTAAAGACTTAAAAGATGGTGAGAAACTCTTACATATAATGACCCAATTGAGGGATGATATTCATAACTTGTACCTAATTTGGTGCTACGAGATGATTTAACTTGGGTTTGGAATTGTTACATTGGAGGCGAAGTTGAGAATGAGAATGGGGGTATGTGATGCCCCTTGTCAAATGGTCAACAAGAGTGAAGTGAGGTTGGAATCTCAAGAAGAAGGGGTTATGATGAACAAGGATTAAATCATAGGTATTTTCAACCAACCCAAGCCGATAAAATTGTAAAATGTTGAAATTAAAGAATTGATACTAGAGTTCCAAGAAAAAGCAAAAACTATTATATATGACAATTCTAGTTCGTTTTGAAGTGAGAGTGTCACTTACTACCATTTTTCGGTGTGGAATTCATTTTATTGGTAGATGATAAATGTAAGATATACTAAGATATTTTTGGTAGTGTGGTAGGTGAGGAATTCATGACTTTTTTGGTAGGTGTACATATTTGGTAGGCGAGGAATCCATTTTAAAGATTTTATTATAATATTCTTTTGCTAAGTGTCTTGATCTTCCTTATTTCCTTTGGTATAAGTTTTGAGTATATGCAAAATTAATATCTTATGTGCTAAAGTCATTTCATCATGTAAATAAGTCATATCAATCACCACAATAGCAATTTAATACAATTCCTTCATATCATAATCCTGATAGATAGTATTCATATCAGATTATTATAACTAGATTATTTTCAAACATTTTTTTGTCACTGTTAACATCGTACTTTCGAAAATACTTTCTTCCTACAGCGCCTCAACTGTGTTTACTCCCTCACGGCTCCTCATGCCTACGGTTTCAACTTTAGGATAGCATAGTCGGAAGTTTTCTTTTATTTCCTCATGTTAACAAACTTAAAAACATTTGACAATAATTCTAGTATATAACAACTTAATATAAATTTATCTTATCAACATCACGATATTCAGGAATCAAACAATTTAGCTATTCATAATTATGAACATGTGTATAATTATAGATAGATGTACTTGTGTAGTATCTCCGGTATGTTGATCCATTATTAAACAAAGTTTCGCTTGAGAAAAATATTTATTGAGAGAATATTTGTTTACAAAAGGCAGTGCTTTCCGTGTAGAAAGTCTTGCCTCTATCTTGCCTAATGGCTCTCTATTTATACAAGTATAAGTAACCTTACTATGGTTACTTTTTTTTTTACCTATAGTTACTTTAGCTAACTATGATTACTTTACATTTTGTCTAATACTATTCCTATCACTACTTTATATCCGCACTAATTAACATGATATCCTAACTTTACAAAATGACAAACAACTTTGTTATCTACTAGTTATTTTGATATGTAGCCTACCCATAATTGTATAATTTTATTTACGTCTGCTACGCAATCTAAATCTAGAAAACTATTATTTCTTGTTGTTGTAGATGGTGTCCATTTTTTATTTAATCTTTTGTTCCATAAAGTATCATATCTGTCTTATTCTTGGTAACTAACTGTGTAATAATTCGGACTTATTGTTCTTGGATTTTTTACTTCTGTGCTTGTGCTGGTACTTGCTTTATTTTCTACTTCTTCGGTATTTATTTCTATGCTATTGGTTATTTCGGTTTCTTTTATTTTTTCTAATATTTCTGTATATGTTTCACTTATATCTGAGCCTTGTTCTGAGCAGTTTTCATTTATATCAAGATTATCGATGCTTATATCTGGGGTTAATTGTTCCTTAAATCTTTTTATTTCTAGTTCTAATTCTGTCTCTTTTTCTTTTTGTTTAGCGGCGTATAATTCTTTAAGCATGGCTAGTTCCTTTTCTAGTGCAAGTATTCTATCATTTTTTACTTCTTCTAACTGTTGTAGTTCTAATTTTGTTTGTTGTTTTATTGTCTCTATTTCTTTTTTCCTATCTATTTCTTCATTTTCTTTAGTTATTTGTACCATTGCAGTTAATCTATCTTCTAATTTTACTGTTTCTTGTTGTTTTGTTATTGCTTTCCTGATTAATTCATATCTATGAACTTCATTATTATTATTCCTACCTGAATATTTACTATCTAGCTCTGATACCAATGTAAAGTGTCCTTGAATGAAGATGTGATCCACATCATCCCACCCTTGTTTAATACAACAGACACACTTCACTGGCTCCACACCAAAGGCTGCCAAACTTTCATTGGTTGGTAGTTTATGTCTTAATGCTCTCCATAGAAGAAAGGACATTTTGAAGGGAATGTTCTTATGCCAAATCTGGGAGTAGATCACTTTTGTATTTTTCCTATGTCTACAAATTTCCCAGGCTGAAGCACATGAGAAAATTCCAGCATCATTAGGCTTCCAAGCTGCAATGTCTTTCACTCCTTATTGGTATTGAAAGTTAGTGCTCAAAAAATGAGGAATGAGCAGTGGTGGAACTTGTTGTTTTAGCTTCCTTTCATTCCATTTTCCATTGATAAGAAAGTGAGCAATAGTGGCATTGTTAAGGTTGGAAATATTAGTGGTATAATTAGCTAGAGAACCCCTCCCTAGCCAATCATCCCACCAGAAGGAGCAACTTCCAGAGTTAATTTTCCAGGTGATATGCTCCTCCACTTTGTGCTTGTTTTTCGTCATATATCTCCACACTAGAGATTGACCAGTATCCACCTTCTTTGCAACTGGGTTGGCTCTCTAGCAATATTTTGCTTTCAAGAACTACCCCCATAGTGAAGATTTAGCCTTGAAATTCCACCATTGCTTATATTGTAGAGAAGTACATATATCTGTGAGATTTCTCATCCCCACACCTCCTTTTGTACAAGGTAAGCTCATGGTTTCAAGTGATGTCCAATGATATTTCCTTTTATCCTGTTCTGTTCCCCAGAAAAAAATCTGCAATAATAGACTCTATGTATTTGATAGTAGTATTGGGAGATGAGATTGCAGCCATTGTGTGGACAGTCCAGGTATGGATTGCAAAGCATGTTTGACCAGGGTGATTTTGCCTCCAAAGTTGAGTAGCCTTGCCTGCCATCCACAGATCTTTTTGGAGACTTTCTCTACTAATTGGGAGTAATAAATGATCCTTTGTCTACCAATATAAAGAGGGCATCCCAGGTAGGTGATTGGACTGTCCTTTTGAGAAAAACCAGTGACCTCTTGTATGTTATTGATGATGTCTTGGGAGGTGTTGACTGGAACCATAAAGTGGATCTTCTCCTTGTTAATAAGCTGATCTAAAGTATGTTCATATTCTTCCAAAGTGTTCATGATGAGCTTCATAAAGTGTCTACCAGTTGAAGTAAAGATAATCACATCATCTGCAAAGCTTAGGTGATTGATATGAGGACCTTTGGGCTCCATGCTGAAACCTCTGTACATTGGATTCTATTGAATAAGGTCAAGCATTCTTGAAAGAACCTCCGCACCTAAAATAAATAGGGCCAGAGATAGACGATCACCTTGCTTAAGGCCTCTAGTTGAATGAAAAAAACCATGTATGTGGCCATTAATAATGATTGAATACCAATTGTTGCTCATGATTCTCCACACCATGTCAATGAAGAACTCTCCAAAGCCAAATCTCCTCAACACTAAACAAGTAAATGACCAAGACACTCTGTCATATGGTTTGGTCATGTCGAGTTTAATCACAATATTTTCTCCCACTTTGGGTCTTTTAATGCCACGAGTGATATTTTATGAAAGCATGATGTTTTATGTAATGCTCCTCCCCCTTACAAACCCTGATTGATTATCTGAGATGAGTGGTGGAACGATATCATCCAATTTTATAATTAAGAGTTTGGAAATCTTATTTGAGAAATTGTTGAGACTGATAGGCCTGAGGTCAGTGAATCTGTTAGGTTGTTCTGTTTTGGGAAGTAAAACTAAGCATGCATGTGACATAAACTTAGGCATAATGTGACCACAAAATAAGGATTGTACAGCTGCTAACAAATCTTCTTTAATGATGTTCCAACATTCTTGGTAGAATTTGCCCCCTATACCATCTGGACCTGGTACTGAATTTGGGTTCATAGCACAAATCACCTATCTTAGTTCCTCCAATGTAGGCATTTCTTGCAGCTTCTGGTTCTATTCAGGAGTAACTAAGGTACGCAAGTGCTGAAGAATTCTTTCATCTATTCTACAATTCTGATCAGTAAACATCCTCTGAAAATATTCACAAGCTTCTTGTGCAATTTGATCATCACCCTATATCCACACATCATTGCCTATACAAATTTTATGCAGAAATAATCTTCTTCTTCTTTCCCTCATCAAGGCATAGAAGCATTTGGTGTTGGCATCCCCTTCTTTAAACCATTAGAGTTGAGTCTTCTATTTGAGAATAGATTTCTCCAGCTTCAAATATCTAATATAGTTGGCATTCATAAGATGTAGCTATTGTCTAAGAGTTTCTGTGTTATTTGTCAGCAGTTCTTCCTCAACTTTCCTGATTGTCTCTCCAAACTCCTTCACTTTAGTATAGATATCTCCATATTCTTTCTTTGACCAGTTGCTAAGGGTGGTGGTTAACCTCTTCATTTTCTGATGTAGTTGCCTCAGAGGTGTACTAGTGACCTCCCTATCCCAGCACTTTTGAACAGTCTCTAGAAAATTCTTATTGTCAACCCAACGGTGTAAGAACTTGAAATATTTGGTATGACTTCCAGTTTTCCTAACCATTTCTATCAACAGAGGACTGTGATCAAAGCCAACTGAAGAAAGGTGTTCAATAGTAGTTTGAGGCATAACCTCTAACCATTTATCATTAACCATGGACCTATCTAACCTTTTCCATACTATAACCTGTGCAGCCCTTTGATTACACCATGTGAATGGAAGCCCTGTATATCCGAGATCAATCAGACCACAAGCTTCTATCACACTTATAAAATCAAAGCTCTTGTTCATGTTGTAAGGCATTCCCCCAAGCTTCTCCTCTATATTTTTTATGACATTAAAGTCTCCAATGGTACACCAAGGGATGTCCCTGCTAGCATAATGTAGTAACCTATCCCACAGAGGCCTCCTCATATGCTCCTGACATTTAGCATAAATAAGGGACACCATGAATCTCTCAGTGAGAACAGAATGCTTGAATTCTCCTATGATATGTTGTTCACTATTCTCATGATTATTACCAGTGATTTCACCAGACCAAAAAAGCTAGATTTTCCCATTAGTATTACTAACTTCCTGGTCCATTTGAAGTTGAATTCTCACAATGTTTAGATGAGAATTGTCTGCAAAAGGTTCAAGGATAGCAATCATAGATAACTGATGCATCTTCTTGAGTGTTGAAGTCTTTCCAAAGAACTTTGGGTGTTGATACTCCTAGCATTCCAACAAATGGCCTTAATCATTAAAAACCTTTTGATTTGGACCTTGTGATGGGTCTGTTGGAAGTTGCAGAAGTGTTGATGGTAGCCTGTTATTTGGTTTGTCTGCCTTGTTTCCTACCTCTTGGGGATAGTCCTTGCTGTTCGGTGAGTTCCTGAACCTCTTCTGTCAATGCATTATGAAAAGTGGATCCAAATTCTCGAATGAGATGATTACTAGTTTCTTCTTCCTCTTCATCATATTCTTCAATGTACTGGTTGTCAGGATCCAGCTCTTCTTCTGAATTCAAAGCCCCATAATCATCTTGTATTGGCCTACCCTTCTTGACCTTGTTTGTAGCATGTTCCTCTGATTGTTGACCCTTGTCTGTTAAACCATGTTCATGCTCTGTACTTTTTTGCTACCTTTTTTTATTGTCTCTCTTTTCTTTTTGCTCAACCTCGCTCCTGATTTATTATTGGGCCTGGTTTTCTATTGTCCTGTTTCAGTAGTCTTACCATGTTCTTCCTGACTATACTGTTGTCCAGCTTTCTTTTGATTCGATATAGGGGTAATGATAGCATCCAAGGAAGCACAACTCCATTGAAGGACAAGGATGAAGTTTTGGGCTTCAATCGCTGATCCAAAGGTGTCTTATTGGGGAAGAAGAGCTCAAGCCCAAGAAAGGGGAATAGTCCAAATGCTACAATTATTTGGTGGCCCAAATTCAAGCCCAAGATGAGGAATTTTAAGGCCCAATTTCGTGCAAATAAGGTCAAGAAGAGTCCAAGAATCAGCCACAACAAGAGTTACTTTCTGCCCAAGTTTTGAGAGAAGACTAGTCAAACTTTCCAAGATTGTCAAGATTCTTTTCCTAGTTGGGATTTACCTTATTTTTTATTTATTTATAGGCTATTAATATTTTCCTTATTCTATTTATGGTCTCCTAAGTACCATTTAATGCTTTCCTAGAAGTACCAAATTTGTTCCTAGTTAGGTTACTTTATTTCCTTTCTAGAGTAGGATTCCTTGTTATTGTCTTTTTAGGGTCATGGACGTTTTTTCCCCCTTCTCCTATATATAGGGGTCCTTTTTATTCATTAAGGACAATTTAGATTGATATTAATAATATTTGAGAAAGTTCTTTGAACCTTTGTGACTTGTTCTTTGAGAATTTATCTTTAAACTTTTACTAGTTTCATAGTTTAAGGTATAAAGTAACTTCTTCTTGTGATATCTTTGGTTTCTTTTTGGTATTCTTTAGAAGGTGATTAGTTCTACATACTAATTATTGTCTTTAGTTACTCATAAAGCGGTCAAGATCCGAATTTATTGTTTTGATTTATTTTCTCAAGTAAAGGCGTTAGATTTCTTCCATAAATATATACGTTGTTACTTGGATCTTTTCAAGACCTTAGAACATCTAATCCTTGGAAATTCGTGGATCTTTTCTTCGAATTTCCCATATCTTTAGTTATTTTTTTTGTTTCTTTTCTTTGTGCTTCCGCATTCTAATATTCAATTCTCTATTTGTGATCTCCTTAACCCTCCTGTTATCAAGTGGTATCAAAGCGGTTCAATCAAGATTCCGTTTTTGATAAATCTTGGGATTTCTTCTTATATTAGAGCAAAAAAAAAAAACTGTAGCGTGAATAAAGAAAATTACAGTAGCGTGAACAAAAAAAAAAGTTATAACTTGCTCTCTAAGAAATTTGATAACTTGTCCTCCAAGAAATTTGATTACTTGGTACCCAAGAAAGCTTATTACTTGCTCTCCAAGTTTTGCATTAATTTGTTTCCAAGCAAGAAGGTAGCAAGAAGAGGGGATTTTAGATCTTGAAGAATAAGGGGAATTTTTTTTTCTTTTTTTTGTTCTTATAATTCTAAAATAATTTCTTTTTTATTCGTGTTTTGTTTCAACTAAATACTACTTGTTCTAGGACTAGTTCTTTACTTTCTTTTTGTACCGCAAGATTCCATACTTTATTACTACGAACTTGATACACGTTTTGGTTTAATTATAATTCTACAAAGTATTCTCGTTCAAAGTTTATTTTGAGTGGAAAAAGGCAAGTGTGGGTGAGTTTAAAAGAGGGTAAAAGCCATATTAAAAGTGTGATACTTGATCATTTATTTTTTTATTTTTTTTAGATGTCTAATTCAGGTGGTGATGAGGAAAGGGCTCGTTTAGAAGCCGAGGTCAAAGGAAGAAATGACTTCACCCTTCAAGCTATGCACCAACAATTTGAGAGATGGACCTTTCAATTTCAAGAGATGAGGGATTTAATTATCGAGCAGAATGACATCATAACTGCAATTAGGAGGGAGAATGATGTTGTACCCCCAAATAATGTTAGACCCCAAGTTAGAAGGAATGTGATAACAGCGAGGTTAAGGATATCACAAATAGAGAACTGAATATTAGAATGCGGAAGCACAAAGAAAAGAATAAAAAAACTAACTAAAGATATGTGAAATTCGAAGAAAAGATCCACGAATTTCCAAGGATTAGATATTCTAAGGCCTTGAAAAGATTCAAGTAATAACGTATAGATTTATGGAAGAAATTTAACGCCTTTACTTGAGAAAACGAATCAAGACGATAGATTCAGATCTTGACCGCTTTATGAGTAACTAAAGACAATAATTAGTATGTAGAACTAATCACCTTCTAAAGAATACCAAAAAGAAACCAAAGATATCACAAGAAGAAATTACTTTATACCTTAAACTATGAAACTAGTAAAGGTTTAAAGATAAATTCTCAAAGAACAAGTCACAAAGGTTCAAAGAACTATCTCAAATATTATTACTATCAATCTAAATTGTCTTTAATGAATAAAAAGGACCCCTATATAGGAGAAGGGGTGAAAAACGTCCAAGACCCTAAAAGACAATTACAAGGACTCCTACTCTAGAAAGGAAATAAAGTAATCTAACTAAAAACAAATTTAGTACTTCTAGGAAAGCTATGGTACTTAGGAGACCATAAATAGAATAAGGAAAATATTAATAACCTATAAATAAATAAATAAATAAGGTAAATCCCAACTAGGAAAAGAATCTTGACAATCTTGGAAAGTTTGACTAGTCTTCTCTCAAAACTTGGGCAGAAAGCAACTCTTGTTGTGGCTGATTCTTGGACTCTTCTTGACCTTATTTGCACGAAATTGGGCCTTAAAATTACTCATCTTGGGCTTGAATTTGGGCCACCAAATAATTGTAGCATTTGGACAATTCCTCTTCCTTGGGCTTGAGCTCTTCTTCCCCAATAAGACACTTTTGGATCAGCGATTAAAGCCCATTGAGCTTATCATTGAACTCCTTGGTTTGAGATCTTGTTATGGGCCTCCTTGGAGTTTCTAAAGCTTCATCCTTGTCTTCAATGGAGTTGCGCTTCCTTGGATGCTATCAGAATGTACCCCATACCCCTTTTGTAAATCCTGAATATGATAATGATGATTTTGATGTTGAATTTAATCTAGAAAGATGAGAAAGGAGGGGACAAAGAGGTAGAGTAGAAGATGATAATATAAATAGTATAAAGATGAAGATGCCATCTTTCAAGGGGACAAGGGATCCAGACTTGTACCTTGATTGGGAGAGACGAGTTGAAGCCATCTTTGATTGCCATAACTACTCTGAGGGTAAGAAAGTTAAACTTGATGTTGTTGAGTTTTCTGATTATGCTGCTTCTTGGTGGAAAAAGCTTTCTAGGGGAAGATTGCAAAAGGAGCTACCACCTATTGCTACGTGGGTAGAGATGAAGAGGGTAATGAGAAAACGATTTATTCCACCATACTTCCAAAGAGATCTACAGTCTCGCCTTCAACACTTGAAGCATGGCTCCATGTCAGTGGATGAGTACTTCAAAAGCATGGATATGGCTATGATCCAAGCTAACTACATAGAGGAAGAAGAGGCTACAATAGCTAGATTTTTAAATGGTTTAAATACAGAAATAGCTAATGTAGTAGAGATACAACAATATGTAACTTTAGATGAGTTAGTTGATTTGTCTGTAAAAGTTGAAAAACAAATTGAGAAAAAGCGGCAAAATAACTCATGGAGAAGTCGACCAAACACTATCTCTAAGAAGCCATGGTCAACTCAAGAAAGGAAAGCTCCTTCCAAACCTCAAGATGATAGAGGTAAAGGTAAAGTTGAGGAGGGAGGTAAAACCTTTAATCCTAAATCTTCTAAACCTTCAAGTTCTATTCAATGTCACAAATGTCATGGAAGGGGGCATATGATGCATGAATGTCCAAGTAGAAGAAACATCCTACTTAGAGAGAATGGAGAATATGAGAGTGAAAAAAGTGAGGGGGAAGAAGAAGAGGGAGAGGGTGTAAGTGAGGAAGATGATTTGGAACTGCCTAATGATGGTATAATTGGGGTGGTTAGGAGAATTATGACTATCAATTTGGGTAGTGTTGATGAAGGGCAGAGAGAGAATTTATTTCATACTAGGTGTGGGATAAAAGGGAAGACTTATTCTATGATTATTGATGGGGGAAGTTGTGCAAATGTGGTGAGTTCATACTTGGTGGATAAATTAGGACTTGCATGCATGAAACGCTCTACCCCATATAGGCTCCAATGGTTGAATGATTGTGGAGAAGTAGAAGTTAACAAACAATGCATGATTTCATTCAAAGTTGGTAGGTATAAAGATGAAATTCTTTGTGATGTAGTTCCAATGCAAGCATGCCATATTTTACTTGGCCAACCTTGGCAGTATGATAGGGATACTACTCATCATGGGAGAAAGAATAGGTATAGTCTTCTGCATAATGGTAAGAAGTATACTCTTGCACCATTATCTCCTTCTCAAGTGTTTGAAGATCAAAACCGATTGAGGGAAACAATGGGAAAACAAAAGGGAGAGGTAAAAAGTGAGCTTGAGGGGAATGAAAAAGGCCAAGAGATAGAAAAAAAAAAGAGACGGCCGAGAGAAAGAGAGAGAGGGTAGCGATCTAAGTAAAGAGGTAAAAGAGGGTGTGAGTAAAAAAATAAAATATTTTGGTGAGAGGAAAGAGGCTAAGGAAAAGAAAAATGAGAGTCTTTATATAAAAGCCAAAGAGTGTTTGAATACTAGGAGAGAGGGGCTGCCCATAATACTACTTACTTACAAAGAAGTATTGATTAATTTTGAACAACTAACTCCTTCTTTGCCAAATAGTGTTTCTTCTCTTTTGCAGAATTTTGAAGATGTTTTTCCTGATGACACTCCAAATGAATTGCCACCTTTGAGAGGGATTGAGCACCAAATAGACTTTGTACCTGGGTCTCAACTTCCTAATAGGCCTGCCTATAGGAGCAATCCTGAAGAGACCAAAGAATTACAAAGGCAAGTTGAAGAATTGCTTGAAAAGGGATTTGTTCGAGAGAGTATGAGACCATGCTCTGTTCCAATCCTATTGGTCCCCAAACAGGATGGAACATGGAGGATGTGCGTATATTGTCGAGCTATCAACATGATAACGGTAAAGTATCGCCATCCTATCCCTCGTCTTGATGATATGTTGGACCAACTGTATGGTTCCAAAATCTTTTATAAAATGGCTCGTTTTATCCCATGTAAAAAGACTAATGATGCATCTCATGTGGCTGACTTGTTTGTAAAGGAAGTGGTTAAATTGCATGGAATACCTAGAACTATTGTTAGTGATAGGGATGCCAAGTTCTTAAGTCACTTTTGGAGAATTCTTTGGGGAAAGTTGGGAACTAAATTGCTATTTTTAACGGAAGTGGTTAATAGAACTTTAGGGAACATGTTGAGGGCTGTTTTGAAAGGAAAGTTGACTTCTGGGGAAGATTACTTACCTATTGTAGAATTTGCTCATAATAGGACCTTCCATTCTTCTACTAGTAAGACTCCTTTTGAAGTTGTATATGGATTCAACCCCCCTTACCCTCCTTGATTTATTGCCTTTGCCTACTAATGATTTTGCTAATCTTGATGGTAAGAAGAAGGCTGATATGATGAAGAAAATTCATGAACAAACAAGGCTTGCAATTGAAAAGAAGAATAAGGAAGTTGCATTCCAAAGGAATAAGGGCAGAAAATATGTTGTTTTTAAACCTGGTGACTTGGTTTGGGTGCATATGAGAAAGGAAAGATTTCCTTCCAAAAGAAAGACCAAACTAGATCCTAGAGGAAGTGGGCCATACAAAGTCCTTGAAAGGATTGGAGACAATGCTTATAAACTTGATCTTCCTGGTGAGTTCCAAGTTAGTGCTACTTTTAATGTTTTTGATCTTTCCCATTTTACTGCAGATTTGAATTCGAGGACGAATTCTCTTCAAGAAGAGGGGAACGATAGCATCCAAGGAAGCACTACTCCATTGAAGGACAAGGCTGAAGCTTTAGAAACTCCAAGGAGGCCCATAACAAGATCTCAAACCAAGGAGTTCAATGATAAGCTCAATGGGCTTCAATCGTTGATCCAAAGGTTTCTTATTGGGGAAGAAGAGCTCAAGCCCAAGGAAGAGGAATTGTCCAAATGCTACAATTATTTGGTGGCCCAAATTCAAGCCCAAGATGAGGAATTTTAAGGCCCAATTTCGTGCAAATAAGGTCAAGTACAGTCTAAGAATCAGCCACAACAAGAGTTGCTTTCATCCCAAGTTTTGAGAGAAGACTAGTCAAACTTTCCAAGATTGTCAAGATTCTTTTCCTAGTTGGGATTTACCTTATTTTTTATTTATTTATAGGTTATTAATATTTTGCTTATTCTATTTATGGTCTCCTAAGTACCATTTAATGCTTTGGATTCTTTAGGTTATTGTTTTTTAGGATTTTATAGGTTTAGGCTTTAGGGCTTAGGTTTTTTTGATGTTTTTTAGGGTTTAGCATAGACGATTTAGGGTTTCATGGCGTTTAGAGCTTAGAATTTTTTTTAGGTTTAGTTGTATTAGGGTTAAGGGTTTTATCTAGGTTTTTAGGGTTTTAGGCTTTGGGGTTTTTAGGTTAAGGTTGTTATGGTTTTATAGGTTTAGGATTTAGGGTTAGGGTTTTTTTTTTGTATTTTTTAGGGTTTAGCATATATGATTTAGGGCTTTATAGGGTTTAGAGGTTAAAGTTCTTTAGGTTTAGGGGTTTTTGTTTTTTTTTTTAATGTTTTTAAGGGTTAATGTTTCTTAAGGTTTTTTAGGGTTTAGGGTTTAGAGTTTAGGGTTTTTTTTGTGTTTTTTAGGTTCAGGATTTATAGATTTTAGGATTTAAGGTTTAGAGCTTTGGGTTTTGTAGGGGTTTCTATGGTTTATTTTATGGTTTAGAGGATTTAGGGTTTCTTAAGGTTTAAGGTTTCGAGTTTCTTAGGATTTTAGGTTTTGGATTTAGAGTTTTAGGTTAGTGTTTAGGGTTTAGCGCATAGGTCTTTTTTAGGTTATGGGTTTTATCTAGGTTTTTAGGGTTTAGGGCTTTGGGTTCTTTAGGTTATGGTTTCTTAGGATTTTATAGGTTTACGGTTTAGGGCTTAGGGCTTTTGTTTTGGTGTTTTTTAGGGTATAGCATATACGATTTATGGCTTTATAGGGTTTAGAGATAAGAGCTTTTTAAGGTTTAGGGGATTTTGGGTATTTTTAGGATTCTTTAGGGATAAGTAATAATTTGGGTTTTTTGGGGTTTAGGATTTAGGGCTTAGGTTTTTTTTGTTGGTGTTTTTTAGTTTTAGGGAGGGGTTTTAAATGGTTTTTAGTGTTTATTTTAGGGTTTATAGGATTGAGGGTTTCTTAGGCTTTTGGTTTTTGGATTTAGGGTTTAGGCTTGTTTTAGGTTTAGGGTTTTTGGTTAAGGATTTTATTTACGTTTTTAGGGTTTAGGGCTTTGTGTTTTTTATGTTATGGTTTTTATGGGATTTATAGGTTTAGGGTTCACGACTTAGGATTTTTTGTGTTTTTAAGGGTTTAGCACATACGATTTAGGGATATATAGGATTTAGAGCCTAGACTTTTTTAGGTTTAGGGATTTTTCGGTGTTTAGGGTTTTTAAGGGTTAAATGTTTCTTAGGGATTTTTAGGGTTTAGGATCTAGATCTTAGGATTTTTTTTGTGTTGTTTAAGGTTTTTTATTTTATTTTTAGAACGACCCTTGAGGGGGTCAAGGGCTGAGCAACACCCCTAGGCCTTATCATATATAAAATCAAAATATACAAGGAGGGGGACATATACCCTACCTCCAATCTTAAGGTGGGTCAAGAGTTGACTTACCTACTAAGGTTAGTCGACTCCACCCTATACAATAAGATGTAATATTAAACTAAGCACGTAGAGAGGACTCCTCTCTTAATACAAAGTACTAATAATACATAAATAAGGGAGACTCTCCCCTTACAAGAGAATTGAATTACGTCTAAACAAACTACTATACCTAAATAGGACATAGTGAATTCGGATAGAGTGTATCTCATGAAGCAAATTAATGCATTGTTAGAAACAGAACAATGACTTCATCGTGCCTATAAAAGATTCTGTTGTCCTTCAAATTGATGAAGAACATATGTATAGCATTTGTCCTTGATATTCCATGTTTGTTAAAAGGAACTTCTACTATTCAAGGTTGTTGTTTTATCCCTTTCAACTTCTTGCGTCTGAAATTTTGTAGCCCCATTTTCTCCAATAGATAATTTCCTTTTACTGTCTGAGGTAATTGATTAGGAGTGTAGCAATGTTGTTCAATATCATGTTGGTGACTGTGTTTGGCCAATACGTCTGCTGTACTATTCGCCTCCCTGTAAATATGCAAACACTGAAAAAACACACATTGGTTAGCAAGAATTTGTAGTTCCTATATATACATGTGTATCCTCCAAGGGGAATAGAAACCTGCAAGAGCCACTTAGTTAATAACTCAGAATCAACTTCTAACAAGATATTAGCATAACCATGTTGAATGCACCAATTTAATCCATAACATGCAGCCTGCACCTCGGCTTGATTATTATTCCCTTCAACAAGAGGTATAGCAAAAGCATATATGATAGCCCCTTGATCATCTCTTAGAATGCCTCCCCCTCCAATTTTCTTGGGATTGTGTAAAGCACTACCATTTGTATTCAACTTATATCTATTAAGAGGTGGAGTTTTCCACATAACTAATGTAACCCTTATCTCCTGATTACATCTTTCAATGCATTACACCACTTCTGGCCAGATTACATGCAACTGAAGGTAAGGAAAAACATATTTAAGAATTAAAAGCATGTCTTTGAGAATCAAATATTTAACTTTGAGGATACTGGAAATTTTTCCTCCATACTTGACTGAGCATCTATTTTTCCATAGATTCCAGCATATGACTATAGGCAGCATTTTTATAATTGTTTTGTGTGCTGCATTTTTCCCTGTAATACCATTCTAACACAATAACTGGTTAAGCAGTGAAGTTTGCTGAAATTTGAGCCCCATGCTACCTACAAAAAACTTTCAGATATGGCCTGCAAAATGTCCTTGAATTAAGATGTGCTCCACTTCATTCCATCCCTGCTGAATACAACAAAAACATTTCACAGGTTCCACTCCAAAAGTTGCTAATATTTCATTGGTTGGTAATTTATATCGTAGTCCTTTCCATAGAAGAAAAGACATTTTGAAAGGTATATGTCTATGCCAAATTTGAGAGTTAATGACAGCAGTGGCCTTCTTATTTCTGCAAATTTCCCAGGTTGATGTGCAAGTGAATTTTCCAGCTTCAGTCTGCTTCCAAACTGCATTGTCTTTAACCCCCTGCACAAATTGAAAATTAGTATTTAGAATAGAGGGAATAAGGAGAGGTGGAACCTGTTGCCTCAGTTTCCTTTTATTCCACTTTCCATCTACTAAAAAATGTGCAATAGTAGCATTATTGAGACTTGATACATAAGTAGTATAATTAGCTAGAGCACCCCCTCCTAGCCAATTGTCCCACCAAAATTAGTAGCTTCCAGAGTTGATTTTCCAACCTATATACTCTTTTACTTTAATCTTGTTCTTCATCATGTATTTCCAAATTAAAGACTGTCCAGTATCCAACTTTTTGGCAACTGGGTGAGCTCTTTGACAATATTTGGATTTAAGAAATTTACTCCATAAAGAGACTTTAGACCTGAAACTCCACCATTGTTTGTACTGTAAAGAGGTGCATATATCTGATAGTCTTTTGATCCCTAACCCTCCTTCTGTACATGGTGCCTAGAGATGCCCAATGGTATTTCCTTCTATCCAGATCCTTTCCCCAGAAAAAATCTGCAATAATGGCTTCAATGTATTTAATAGTCATGCTGGGGGAGAGAAATTGCAGCCATAGTATGTATAGGTATAGATTGCAAAGCATGTTTGATCAATGTAATTCTGCCCCCAAAACTAAGTACCCTTGTCTGCCCACCACAAACCTTTTTGGAGATCTTCTCAACTAAGGAAGAGTAATAAATGATCCTGTCTACCAATATAAAAAAGACAACCTAGATAAGTAATAGGACTACTTTTCTGGGAAAAACTAGTTACTTCTTGAATGGTATTGATAATGTCCTGTGAGGTATTGTCTGGGATCATAAAATGGATCTTTTCTTTGCTAATAAGCTGGCCAGAAGTATGTTCATACTCTCCTAACCTGTCCATAATGAGCTTCAAATATTGTCTGTCAGTAGAAGCAAAAAAAATAACATCATCTGCAAAACTTAAATGATTGATCTGAGGTCCTTTAGGTTCCGTAAATAAACCTTTCTAACTTGGATTCTGATGTAGAGAATTAAGCAATCTTGACAATACATCTGCTCCTAAAATAAATAGGGTAGGAGATAAAGGGTCACCTTGCTTAAGTCCTCTAGTGGAGTGAAATACACCATGTATGTGACCATTAATGATAATAGAATACCAATTGTTACTCATTATCCTCCATACTAAGTCAATGAATAACTCCCCAAAACCAAATTTCCTTAGTACCAAACATGTAAATAACCAAGACACTCTATCATATGCCTTGGTCATATCAAGTTTGATAACAACATTATTTCCTATATGAGGTTTTTTTAATACCATGAGTAATCTCATGTGCAAGCATGATACTTTCTGTAATGTTTCTACCTCGAACAAAGCCTGCATGATTATCTGATAATAATAAGGGCAAAACAGTAACCAATCTGATGCTCAATAATTTGGAAATTATCTTATTAGTAAAATTACTAAGGCTGATAGGTCGAAGATCTGTGAATTTGATAGGCTGCTCAGTTTTGGGAAGTAAAACTAAACATGAATGAGTCATGAACTTAGGCGTAATGTTACCACCACAAACGAAAGATTGTACAGCTGCCAGCAAATCTTCTTTAATGATACTCCAACAAGCTTGATAAAATTTACCCCCTATACCATCAGGACCTGCCGCTGAATTTGGATTCATAGCAAACACAACTTGTCTGAGTTCCTCTATATTAGGCATTGCTTGCTTCATCTCATTCTATGCAGGAGTGACTACTGTAGGAATATGCTGAAGTATTCTTTCATCTATTCAATCATTCTGACCAGTGAATATTTGTTGATAATAATCACAAGTTGCCTGAGCTATTTGATCCTCACCTTGTACCCACACCTCATTTTCAATACAAATCTTATGCAGAAATAACTTCCTTCTTCTACCTCTCATCAAGGCATGGAAGTAATTGGTATTGGCGTCACCATCCTTAAACTATTGTAGTTGAGTCTTTTGTTTAAGGATAGATTCCTCCATTTTCAAATACCTAATGTAGGTTTCATTCATCTGATGTAATTTTCGTCTAAGAGCTTCAATGTTGTTAGTCATAAGTTCCTCCTCAGATTTCCTGATAGTTTCTTCAAACTCCTTTACCTTGGTAAAGATATCTCCATACTCTTGTTTGGACCAGTTGCTAAGTGTGCCTGCTACTTGTTTCATTTTCTAATGTAATCTCCACATTGGATTGCTAGTAACTCCTTTTTTCCAGCACTATTGTACAGTTTTCATAAAGGTGACATTATCAACCCAAAAATGGAAGAACTTGAAATATCTAAATATCTAGTATGACTCTCATTAGCCCTAATCATTTCCATCAACATGGGACTATGATCAGAACCAACAGAGGATAAATTCTCAATAGTAGTTTGAGGCATAACCTCTAACCATTTATCATTACCCATAGACCTATCTAATCTCTTCCAAACTCTAGCTTCTGCATCCCTTTGATTACACCGTGTGAATGGAATCCCTGTGTATCCAAGATCAGTCAATCCTGTGCCTCTATCACTCCAATAAATTCAAAACTCTTATTCATGTTGTAAGGTACTCCCCCAAGCTTCTCCTCTATAGATGTGATAACATTGAAATCACCAATTGTACACCATGGTATTTCCATATTAGCATAAAACATTTGCCCATCCCACAAAGGTTTCCTCATATATTCCTTACATTTAGCATAAATAAAGGACATCATGAATTTATCTGGAATATCAGTGTGCTTAAAAGTTATTGTGATGTGCTAATCATGCTTTTCAAGAATATGACCAGTAACTTCATTAGACCAAAACAACCAAATTTTCCCATTAGGATTACTGACTGCATGATCCATTTGGAGTTGAATTCTCACCATGTCAATATGAGAAATATCCGCAAATGGTTCCAGGAGAGAAATAATAGATAGATAATGAAGTTTCTTGAGTGTTTTTAGCCTTTCCAAGGATCCTTTGGTGTTGATACTCCTAGCATTCCAACAAATGGCCTTAATCATTAATAACCTTTTGATTTGGACCAAGTCATGGGCCTGCTAGAGGTGTTAGACATGCTGTTGATAGTCTGATGAGGGTTGTGTCCAGGCTGTTTCCTTCCCCTTGGGGATAAACCCTGTTGTTCTGTCATTCTTTGAACATCTGAGCATTTATCTTGGAAAGTGGAACCAAAAACATGACCTATAAGCTGCATGGTGTCCTTTGCATCCTCATCAGACTCATCCATAGATTGATTATCAGGATCCATCCATCTGCATGCTGTCTGGTTTTTGTCAATTTTTTATCTTTATGAGACACATGTGTCTCAGTTTGTTTACCTGCATCTGTACCATCTAGATCCTGACCAGTACTCCGTTTCAATCTCTTTTTTATAGCCTCTCCTTTCTTTTTACTCAATCTATCCCCAGAATTGTTATTAAATCTGCCCTGTTGTTTCCCTGTATTAATAACTTGTTGAGTTGCAGTTTTCTGCTGATTTGTGATAGGGGTAGCAGGGGATCTAGAGTCTCCACTATGCTCAAATTCCACTTCCTCATGTATAACATGAGTCAGTCCCCCCCCCCCTCCTTTAGACACCCCTTCCTATAGGTTAGTATGTGTCTCTTGTCCCCTCCCATCCAAACCTCCAACAGCTTCCTCAGCAATAGTATTAACAACATTATCAATAGGTTTAAGGGATGGGAGCATTGAGTCAATACCTGTATGAGCTTTCACTGTAAGAACTTCCTTTCCTTTATTTTTACCTGTTGTAATTGTAGGAACTATATCCACCTGTAAGTGCTTGTTAGTTTTGTCCTTTCCAGTATTTGTTGTTGTATTTCTGATTTGCTCTCCTTGGTCCTGCTGATTTTTGTTGATGTCTGATATATGCTATCACCTCTGTTGCCTCTATGTTTGTCCAACTAGGTGATGACTCCTGCACATCAAGATTAATGTAGGTGTTTTGTGTAGGAATAGTAATTATACTTGCCTGTTTGGTGGACTGTTCTGCTTATCTAGTATTGCCTCTAGGTGCCTGTATTTGATTATTGTTCCTCCTTCTTTGTGTTTACCAGTGATCCTCTCATTGATACTTCATTTGTTCTTGATCTCTTTGTTGGTTATACTCCTGATTGGTACCCTCCTTCTGATCAACTTCTTTTTGACCCTTTCGTTGTTGTAGATTTTTGTCCATCTCTTTATTTTTCTTGTTTTTCACATTCTCCATTTCCTTTTTCTTTTTATCCTCATCCCTTTGCCTTATGGTACAATCGCTTTCCAAATGCCCTTGATACTTACAGTAGAAATAATAATCAGGAATATTATCATATTCTATTTTCTGCCATCTCCCATTAGTGATATCCTCCCCTATATAACCCATCCAAATATAAGGTCTCTTTTGAGTAAGATCAACTTGTACCTTCACCCTAGCTTGACTAACCCTAGTCTTTTTAATAGATGTAGAATGTAAGTATAAAACCTTGCCAATAGGTGAAAGCTGACCAGAAACAAACTCCATATTATAACAATGCCAAGGTAGTTTAGGCAGAGAAATCCAGATAGGGACTTTAGGAGTTTCTTCAGCAGGTTTAAAGTTAGGAGTCCACACTTGAATTCTAATCACCAGCCCAGCTAAACTCATCTTTTGCTTAGTCCAAACCATATCGTAATCAAGCTCATTATCAAAATCAATATATACATGTCTAGAATTAAAATGTGTAATTTTAACTCCAGCAGATAATTGAATTTGTAATATGAAATTATTCCTAATAAGCTCCACTTTAGGCATGGTGTTACTAAATTTCCCAATGAGAGTATATTTGCAAGCTGCTGCTAAATCTCTCATGACCTTTTCTTTCACATACAGAACAACAAGAAGGTCTTGTTTAGTGGTAATTTCAGGAGCTGTCAAGGTAATGGGAACATCACATTTGGCCTGATTATATCTAAGTCGATCAGCATAAGTTTGCACGACTGTATAAGAGGATTAACTTGAGGACGATCACTCCTAACATTATTTGTATTAGCTTTAGGAACTTGTTTATCAAAATTGCTAGAAATTCTAGGAAAATTATCATGATAAACCTGTTGTTGATCAGCTCTAATGTTAGCCTTAATTGTATTACCTTTCCCTTGTTCTTTAGCAACACAAATTTTCATTTGATCATTCTCATTTCTACGATGCTCAGTACCAGAATTCAAAGGGGCTTGAATTGCAGTAATCACAATTGTATGAGATTTATCAATATAAAATATACTTGTGTCCTTGCCCTGTTTCTTGATGAGTTGCTCATCCATATGAGAAGTGCTAGATTGTCCCAATTCTTGAACATGTTGATTTCTTTCCCTATGTTGAATTTGTGTCTCTGGTAGCACCCGCATATCGTATTCGTACTGCAAATTTTCAAAATTCTTCGCTGAAATTCTGGTAGAATCACCTGAACTAGCAATTCCACCATGAAATGTACTTGTAGCTTCAATGTTCTGACCATCACGACCAGTATTACAATCCCCAATATCAGACATATCGCGAATCACCTTAGTAGTGCTTCGATTTTGGTGGGGCATTGGGGTGATTCACCTGCGCTCCTCACCGCCATCGCCTATGGATTTCGCTCAATTGGGACGGTGAAATCGTGTGCTTTTTTACTATTATGTAGATCTTAGGACTGGGATTCTTTGTCTCCAGTCCCTTTTCCTTGAATTTGACTCGAATCTTCCCTGGAAATATTAGTACAAGTTCCATCCAATTCCCTTTCTGTCATTGCAGTATGGATCGCCTCTTCTCTCACCTGCAAGGAATTGTAGATTGATTCTAAGGACAATTCTTGTAGCAGGGAAGGTATATTCAGCTTGTGCATCACTGTAAATGGATCTGATGGCCTGAATCGATCAGCTGGCGGCGCTCCTTCAATTCTATGGATGCTGAAACGTTGGGAAATTAGTCGAGATGGCTAATTTCTTGAGAGAATTCTAGAGAGAGAAAAAATTCATGAAATGATGAGGCGATCTTTTAGGGTTTCTTAGGGTTTTTGTGTTGTTTAGGTTTAGGATTTAGGATTTAGGGTTTAGGGTATAGGGTTTACAGATTTTTAGGATTTAGGGTTTAGAGCTGAGGGTTTTGTAGGGATTTTAAACGGTTTTAGGGT
The DNA here is from genome assembly GCA_029007595.1 of Solanum commersonii. Lineage (NCBI taxonomy): Eukaryota > Viridiplantae > Streptophyta > Magnoliopsida > Solanales > Solanaceae > Solanum > Solanum commersonii. The sequence goes on along the minus strand of JAJTWQ010000129.1, from coordinate 799,237 downwards.
TTATATTAGGGTTTGTAGGATTTAGGGTTTCTTAAGGTTTAGGGTTTAGGGTTTCTTATGGTTTTCGGTTTAGGATTTAAGGTTTTAGGTTAGGGTTTAGAGCTTAGGGTTTTTTTAGGTTTATGGTTTTATCTAGGTTTAGGGTTTTAGGTTAAGTGTTTTATCTATGTTTTTAGGGTTTAGGGCTTTGGGATTTTTGGGTTAAGGTTTTTTAGAGTTTTATAGGTTTATGGTTTAGGCTTAGGATTTTTTTTTGTGTGTTTTTAGGGCTTAGTATATAAGATTTAGGGCTTTATAGTGTTTGGAGGTTAAAGTTTTTTAGGTTTAGGGGGTTTTGGGTTTTTATAGTATTTTTAAGGGTTAAATGCTTCTTAGGGTTTATGGTTTTAGAGGGTTTAGGAGTTGATGAGAGTCTACCCTATGAGGAAGTTCCAGTGGAGATTTTAGACCGGCAAGTCAAGAGGTTCAAAAAAAAAGGAAGTAGCTTCTATAAAGGTTTTATGGTGGAAACATTTAGTTGAGGGTGCTGCATGGGAGGCCGAGGTCGATATGAAGTCCCATTATCCTCATCTTTTTCCTTCTACTCCTATTCAAGCTTGAGGTAAGTAGTTTCTCTTGAGTTTTAGTGTTTTGGGGGAGTCATGTGTGTTGTATGCATTTTTTCACGATTTCCTTATGTTATGCATGTTCTTGATGAAGTTCATGTTTAGTTAGAAAATGAGTTCTATGGTTTTTATGTGTCCCTCATGTTAATAGTACCTTTTAGTATGATGATGGCATATTTGAATTCATGAGGTGATTTATTGAACATGCTTGGTTATGCTTGTGATGAAATAGCATATTGGCTCCATGATGTTGTGTTGAGCTTGCTTTTAGTTGGAGAAGGTAGTTCCTCCTATGAACATGAGAAATGTTGTATTTTATGCATATTGGGTTGGTAGATGTAGTTCCTACTTTCTTGTCTTGCATTGGCCATGTTTTGAAATGGAGTTGAAGTTTCCTCCTTTTTAATAGTGCATTTGTAAGTTGTGCACATTGTTGATGTTTCTGCATGAGGGGCTGCTAGTCTTGAGTTTTTAAATTAGTTTGGTGTCTAGATCATCATTTTCGGACGAATGTTCCCAAGGGGGAGATAATGTAACACCCAGAAAATCTAACGAACTAAGCTAGATCCTAACATGTAAACTAGTAGCCTAAATGGGGTTGAACGTAAAGATTAGAGTCCTAAAACAACCTCCCTAAGTTAGTATCAGTGTGTTAGGACCTAAACGTCAAGGCATGACACCCTAAGGACCAACTAAGGGTCCTTGAGGAGGGCCTTAGTTTGCATCCAAAAAGCTTCCTAAAGGCTAGACCTCCTTGTGGGTAGACTTACGCCCCGTAGATGGGGGGTTGTGAGTCAAGGCAACACCTCCCCCAATTCTTCAAGTCTTTGATGGAAACTACGACCATGCAGTACGGTCCATAGACCCACTCACACCCTGTGGGTAGGGTCTTGTGAGTGGGGGGCTTGTGTTGGCTATAATGATAGGCTACAGACCCAAACCACGAACCTGAAAGACAAGGCGTGAGCTCACCTACGGCCCGTGGGTGGTGGGCGTAGGTCCCCATAGCAAAAGCTGCCCCAATCTCGGCCAAGGCTTAGTCAAAGCCATTAGTTCCAAAACTTATTATATTAGTGTAGGGTCGTTTTAATTAATTTATTTAGACATATAGAAGTAGTTATTAACTATTAACCACCTCTTTAACACCTCGTAACTCACAAGACTCAAACTAAAAACTAACTCCCCTCTCCAATATTTCTCTCTAAGACTCCATTGAAGAGCAAGAACAAGGTCAAGCTTAGGGTTCAAGGAGCAGACTTTTTTCTCCAATTTCTTGTGGAAATCATCCTAAGGTATGGAGACTTTTCATCTAGGGGTAGTTTTCTCCCATAGAGCCCTTTCAATCTTGGTTTTTAAGATTCCATTTCCCCCAAAAACCTAGGGTTTCAATCTATGTCATGGGTCTTCTTCCAAAACATTTTCAATTGTTTATTTATGGTTTATTATGGTTGATTATGATGATTTATGATTGTATTAATGGAGTATTGTTGAAATATGATGACATTCCCCTTTGGACCCATGAATCCCCCATTTTTCTAAATTGTAAACTATGGTGTGGGTTGATTGATGAAGGAAGCATGCCAATTGATTATGTTTATGTTAATTGAGTTATTGAATCATTACATTCCCCTATCTAAGGTAGTAATTCTATAAGTTTGGGTTGATTTTGATTCATAGTCTTGAAGGGAAAATTGTTAGGGTTTGTACATGTTGATGAGGACTGTATATGAGCTTATGATTCACTTAGATAGTGATGATCCTATGACTATTGTGTAATTGTGGTATTGTTGCAAGATCCTTTACCCCCCATACCCTTACACATGGCTATGCATGAAAGGTATATAATTATGACATTATTGTTGTGTTGATTGAAAGGCTATTCTTATGAAACACTATGAGCATGATGTGTATGGTTTACTCATGCATTAATGATTCTAATGTTGAAAGGACATTCTCACCTAATGAATCCATGAGCTACCATGATACTATGTTGGTTTGAGTGCTAGGCATTCTTCCATAAACATGAATCTAAAGTAAAGACTTCACATAAAGATTAAAGGGAATTAAGCTTAGCACCGATTGGATATGAATATGACATAGAAGCTTTTACGTCTGTTAGTCCGGCTTCCCAATATGGTTATCATGAGATGGAAACCTTTTACCTTAGTTAGTCCGGGTTTATAGTTGCAATCTCCTTATCCCGTAAATGCTATGTGCCCGCATAGGTCTTTAGCTAGTGGATCCACCTAAATGCTAAATATGTTAGTTCTACTTTAGGCAAGTAGGACACCTCTTTTTGGTGCGGGGGCATAACACCGAATTCCATGTAAAGCTATATTTGCATAGGTTAAATCTATATTTACCTACATGACAAGACCATGATCCATGAAATGACAAGAATAAGAATATGAACTATGAACAAAAACATGAGTTATGTTCTATGATTACCTAAGAGGTTTTACTTAGTGTCAGTGGGGGTATGGGACTTCACTCATGCATTGCACAAGCAAGCTTTGTGAGTGAATGTGGTATGTGGTTTTATGACATAATTCTTTATGAGTTAATGCATGCGTTACATGAATATGAACCATGAACATGAACATGAACTATACTTATGACTTCTTAATGAGCTTTGCTTAATTTGAGTGGGGGTATGGGACTTCACTTGTACATTACAAAAGTAGACTTATAAAGGAGTTATGGTGTTGTTTCCTTATGCTATGAAGATATGTGAATCCATGTATGCATGATATGAATTGTTCCCATGAATGATTTTACCTATTGTAAGATAGGAACATGAATGACTCCTTGTCTATGAGTGTTGGCCATGGATGAGGTCAAGGTAAGTTATGCATGATTTTGGTAGCCTATGGTTGCTTATGAAATGGTTTAACTATGTAATTACTCTACATGTGCATGGTGACTTTTAAACTTGATAAATGCATGATTTCAACGAAATGCCCCTTTTATGCAAGTTTTAAGAATTTTCTATGCATGGCTTCCATACTTAGTACATTATTTGTGCTAACCCATATTTTCTACATTTTCCTATAAGTGTAGGTTCCGGTCGTTGAGATATACTTCTTCTTTCAAGTAAAGCTTGGGTTGACTATTCTCTAAGCTTGACGAGTCCTCATGGTTCGAGGACAAGACATTATTCATTTCTAGTTCCTTTTGTACTTTCCATTTTCAAGACGATGATGTAAAGGGCTATGTCCCTAAGATTGCATTCGATTGTATTAGATGGTTTCTTTGAGACAAGGTCTAGAATCTTATATTTCTTTTATGATAAAGATTTCTATTATAAAAAGTTTAAAATTTCGCATCATTTCTATGTACTTTTGTTCATGATTATCCTAAGGGCTTGTGTTAAATCCCTTCGGGTCAATTACACCAAGTTACATCTAGGGGATACCCCTAGGTCATGAAACAAGTCATCAAGAAAGACTTCAGGAAATTCTCTCACCACAGGGACCGACTCTAAAGAAGGAGTCTTGGACTCAACATCCATAACCCTAACAATATGGTAAATGCAGCCCTTGGAGATCATTTTCCTAGCTTTGTGACAAGAAGAGAATTGACTTCTAGGGATAGAATTTCCCCCTTTCCACTCTAAAGTAGGCTCATTTGGGAATTGAAACTTAACCACCCGAGTTCTACAATCAATAAAGGCAAAACATGCATGCAACCAATTCATACCCAAAATGATATCAAAGTCTAACATGTCTAACTGTATCAAATCAAACAAGTTGATTTTACGAGACAAAGAAATAGGACAACTCCTATAGACTCTTTTCACCACTACTGAGTCACCAACTGGGGTAGACACCGAAAAAGGCTCTATAACACTTCGGGGAGTATTTCAAATTTCATAACCACAAAAGGTGTAACAAATGACAAAGTGGCACCGGGGTCTAACAATGAATAAATATCTATAGAAAATACTTGCAACATACCAGTCCCCATATCCGGGGAGTTCTCTTGGTCACCTCAGGATTTTAGAGCATAAAAGTGGTTTTTCTTGGGAGCATCAGAGTTTGAACCACTGGGAGGGACTTGCTTGCCCTCTCTTTCATGAACCTTTAGCATGGGACAATCTCTCATTATATGACATCTCTTCCTACAGTTAAAGCAACCATCCGTGCCAACTAGGCACTTACCGTCATGCTTTTTATCACACGTTGCACAATTTGGCCTAGCAACATAAGAACCACCACTATTTCCTCCTTGTGGTTTAGGGTTAGACACCCTATCTTTGTTGAATCTTGGAGCACTAGAGGAGCCTTGGTTAGAGAACCTTTTCTTGAACCTTGGTCTACCTTGACCCTCAAATTTACCCTTTGAATAATTCCCATCATCGGTTCTTGCCCTCTTCACTTCGCTATTTGCTTGCTTGAGCTTTTGTTCCTCAATTTGTTCGGCATGAAACATAAGATGTGAAATATTCATATTTGGGATGAGCATTACTGAACGACATTCATTTACTACCATGTCGGATACCCCCTTAACAAATTTGTTCATCTTGGCCCTAGAGTCCGCTACTAAGGTTGGAGCATACTTAGACAATTGAGTGAACTTAAGGGTATACTCTTTCACACTCAAACCTCCTTGCCTAAGATTTATGAACTCTTGCATTTTTCGTTCCCTCAACTCTAAGGGAAAGAATCTATCAAGGAATACCAACTTGACCAATTTCCAATCAACCAGGCCTGCTCTTACGGGTCTCTCACCCTTTCATTGCTCATACCAAACTTGAGTCACATCATTCAATTGGTAGGCGGCTAGTTCCGCCTTTTATTGTGGAGACACTCCCATAGCATCAAGCACCTTATGCACTTCATCTATAAACCCTTGTGGTTCCTCCTCCACTTTGGAGCCATAGAACATAAGAGGATTCATTCTAGTTAAATCCCTTATACTTGAAGCAGTTGTACTTTCATTGGGGTTTACTTGAGTCCTAGTATCCCTATTGACTTGGGCCGTCACGACTTGAGTCAATATTTTGAGAGCCTACCTTATTTCCACATTTGTCATAGCCCCCTCATCATTAGGACCTTGAGGAACTTGAAGCTCTTGAGGACCTTGGGGAGGAACTCCCTCATTCACAATATCCTATTACATCCTTCTTACGGTCGCCCTTCTTGTATTCATATCCTATAGACACAAGAGAAGGGTTAGGAAAAGGACATCATAGAGTTAAAACTCTAAGGCATGACTAAAGTGTAATGAAAGAAGTGAAATTTTCTAAATATCTTATCGCCTCTCATTCATAAGTGTGACACGCTTCACAGTCATGAACAAGACTCTACTAGACGTGGTTCATGAGACATCATCCTAGAATCATTCTAAACATTGTGCTCTAATTACCAAGATTGTCACGACCCAGGGGTACCCCTTAGATGTAACACGGTGTACTTGACCTCGAAGGGGTCTCATACAAGCCCTTAGCATAATCATAAACATAAGTAATAGAAATGATGCGGAATTTAAAACTTTTTACAATAGATGTCTTTTTCACAAAACCAATATAGAAGTCTAGACCTTGTCTCAAAACCATCTAATATAATTGAGACCAATAAGGGTCACAACCCTTTACAACATAGTCTCAAAAAGAAAAATACAAAAGAAACATAGAAAAGAATAAGTCTTGTCCCCGAACCATGAGGATTCACCGAGCTTGGAGAATAGTCAATCCAAGCTTCACTCAAAAGGAGAATTATACCTCAACGACCGGAACCTACACTTATAGAAAATGTAGAAAATATGGGTTAGCACAATTATTGTACTAAGTATGGAAATCATGCATAAAAATCCTTGAAATATGCTCAAAAGGGACATTTAGTTAGAATCATGCATTTATCAAGTTTAAAAGTCATCATGCACATTTTTGAAGAAACATAAGTCAAACCAAGACTTTACTTGTGCAATGTATAGGTAAGATCCCATAATCCTACCTAGCACTAAGTACCACTTTAAGGTCACCGACATCATACATATCATACCTTGACCTCATCATTAGCCAACATTCATAGACAAGGAAATATTCACATTCATAACTTATAGCAAGTAAGGTCATTCTTAACAACAATACATATCATACATGCATAATTCATAAGTCTTCATAGCATAAAAGAACCTCACCATAACCACTCTAAGAGCCTACTTGTGCAATGCATAAATGGAGTCCCATACCCCCACTCATACTAAGTTGTACCCCTTAAGAAGTCATAGTTATAGTTCATGTTCTTGTCATAACTCATATTCTTATCATATAGGGAAATATAGCCTTAACCGACATAGACCATGTGAGCTACATAGAATTCGATGTCTTACCACCACACCGAAAAGAGGGGTCCTACTTGCCTAAGGTAGAACTAACATATTAGATTTTAGGTGGATCAACTAGCTAAAGACCTATGTGGGCACATAGTTATGGGATAAGGAGATTGCTACTAGAAACTAGACTTTCTAACATAAAATGTTTCCATCTCATGAGATAACTTAATTTGGGAAGCTGGACTTTCTAATGTAAAAGCTTTCATCTTATAATCATATCCACTCGGTGCTAAGCATAATTCCCTTTAAAATTCATATTAAGTCTTTACTTAAGTTCATGTTCATAAATGAATGCACTAGGCACTCAAACCAACATAAATATCATAATAGCTCATAGATTCATTAGGTGAGAATGTCCTTTCAACCTTAGAATCATCAACATGTGAGTAAACCTTTCACATCATATTCATAGTGTGTTCATGAGAATAGTCTTTCAATCAACGCAATAATATTATCTTATTCATAGACATTTCATGCATGACTCATGTGTAAGGGTATGGGGAGAATTATCTTGCAACAATACCACAATTACACAATAGTCATAGGATCTTCACTATCTAAGTGAATCATAAGCTCATACACAATTCTCATCAACATGTACAAACCCACAAAATTTGCCCTTCAAGGCCATGAATCCAACTCAACCCAAACATCTAGAATTTCTACATTTATAGGGGAATATAATGATTAAATAACTCAATCAACATAAACATAATCAATTGGCATGCTTTGTATAATTAGTCAACCATCATCATGAAATCACTATTTAGTAATATGGGGGATTCATGGGTTCTTGGGAGGATCTTATCATAATTCCACAATTTCAACCCCAATTAGGCCATAAGACTACATATTAGGCTCTAGCTTAGTTCATTAGTTTTTCGGAGTGTTACATCCGCTGAGAGTTGATCCAGGCCAATGGTTCGCTTGGGGCCATCAATGGTTCTCGAGTGTCAGCCATGGCTAGGGTGTAGGCTCGGGGCATGACACTAGTAATATATTTAAAGGGGAAGGGGGGCTAATATAATATATGTTTTTTCCATCTATTGATGATGATGGCCTTTTGTGCTGCACAGAAGAGGTTCTTTTATTGTCCGCTTTTAATTCTGTTAATACAAACAAAGTAGTAATTGTCCAAGAAACATAGGAGTTAGTCCCTTTTAACTTAGACCCTTCTTTTGCCAAAGCATCTGCCACCTTGTTCTCCACATTGAATTTATGGTGTATTAGGGGTTTTCCAGCTTGTGTAGCAGATACCTGCAGTCAATCAAAACATTTGAAAGAGAAGGATTATCGTTAGTAAGAAAATGTATAATACATCTGCAGTCGATAAGTCCTTTTTAAGGCATATAGTTTTGTCATAATGGTGGTTTCCATTATACATATTTCCCATGAATCTTATTACCCAGTCCCCTATATTATTCCTAATTACCCCACCTATTCATATTCACTAGTTTTTTTCCAGAGGAAAAGTCCTCTGTTATTGGGGGTTCCAACTAACATACTGAATATTGGGTTGTTCGTGGCATGGTTTTGGTTTGGTTAGGGCTATGTATTCCAATGGTGTAAGAGTATGGCATTTTAGGATAAATTTTTTTTTATGATAGTTGTCATTACTTTTAAGCCAAATTATCTATAGATACAAGGGAAAATCATCCTCCCAGGGGATGGTTTCCCAACCCTTTGTACTTATTTGTTAAAAGAGAGGCCAAGGTGGAGTTGGGTCTATTAAAATCTCTCGAAGCTAGTTTGAAATTCCTTTAGATTTGGTCAATTTTTTTTGTAATTCCGAATGGGAGTTTTATGTATTGCATAATGTGTTGGAATGTTATTCAGACTAGCCTTTGCTAGAGTTGTTCTTTCGGCAGTTAGGTTTAGGAATTTAGTCTTCCATCCAGCTAGCTTTTGTTTGAGCTTATCTATTATAAGTTTTAAGTAGTTAATGATGAGATATATACTATTAACCACGTGTTTAGATATGTATTTATAATTATTTATTAATTTTTAATACATCATATGTTCGTTTATAGTGTCTGTTTACTTATATAGTAGATGATTTAGTATATAGAGTTTTAACTTATACAAAGAGGATTAAAACGTCAATTCTTATTAGTATACATTTTTTTATTCACAATCTAAGATGGGAACTAGACATGCCATCAATACGATTGTAGAACAAGATTATATATAGTTTATCTTGATTATGGAAATGGTATTGTTCCAACTTCTTGTGCTACTGTATTTTTGTAAGATCCCATAGTTTTTTTCTCTATTCTTGCATAATATATCTGGCGTAGTATGGCATGGTTTTATGAGGTGTATATGACTTTGTTTCATACATTGGTGATTAGGATTGCAAATGGGTGGAAATATCAAGGAACTAAACTAAAGTTTTAGCTCAAAGGGACCCCTAAAAAAAAGTTGAGGATTAAAGAAATGGCTCGGGTAAAACTTTGCCTATTTGAAAGGTTTAAACTATCTCATACCTTGGGGATAAGCCTATCAATTTCTAACATGTTAAGAATAGTGTGTTATGAGGTATTATAATAGCACAAGGGTCGTATATTAAGTTTTGAAGTCAAGATAATTAACGAAATTAAGGTCAGCAAAAGTTATCGAAGTTTCTCTAATAATGTTTTCTCCCAGTATATAAAGAGTTAGAAAGCTCATGAACAATTATATTGAAGGCCTACGAGTCTAGTTTGCAATGCACAAAACCCCGTATCCAACCGATATCGGAGTAAAAAGTTATGAGGGTTTTATTGCGGACTTTCGAGGTAAAATCTGGGTTGTGATCAAGGTTTAAACTTGTTTTTCTAAGGTTATCATCTCGGGACTATTTTATGATTGTTTTTATGAAGGTCTACGGACATTTTGTCAAGTTGGGGCCATACTGAAAATCTGTCGATTTAAAATCAATTATTAATTGTTTATATGTGCGTACCAGCTGTGTATATATATTATTTTTGAAGCTTAGGACGTAAGTAACAAGTTTTGTGAAGAAATTACAGACATTGACCGTTCATTGGAAAGGTATGTTAAGGCTAAGCTCTGTCCTTCATTTTAGCACCACTCCTGGAAACGCCAAATGTGATATTTATTATTCTGTTGCTAGAAAGACCTTTTGTGAAATGCATTGGGATCTCAACTGAATTATTTTAATGATTCTATTATTTTAATATTCCACTCGTTCGAATAAATAGAGTTTTCGACATCTACATGTCATTTTATCAGTTTCCTTGATTGTATGTCCGCATGTATTAATTCTTATTCTTCTTTGGGTGATGTGGCTTAAAATAGTATGGGAAAACCTTATTATTTGTAACCAACCATTTTTTTCCACTAAAGTTATTATGAAAAATCTTTAAAGTAGCTCACGATCTTCAAAACTCTCAAATATAACTTAAATGTTTAAACTATTCGAACACTTGATTTTTGAAATACTTCTTTTTATAAAATATCTAGTAACCAAGTAGAGGAACTAAGTAAATAACCTTAAAATGGTTATGAATATCTGCAAGGTTAGGTTATTTTTCAAAATTTGAGTTAAGTTCAAGCTTATTTGGAAGAATATATGAGGTTCCATGAGATGGCTACATGTCATACGAAAGTGATTATGGGGTTTTGAGAATAAGATTACAAACGAACCAAGATTGGGAACATGACAACGGTAAAATATATGTGTTATAGATCCATGACATGACAATGGCATGGGACGTATTTCCTATATTTATGCGTATGAGACAGCGATGACCACAGATTGGCAAATATGATCCCGGTTAGGTACCGGGAAGAACCACCATTGCTAACATTTGGTTGTGTATGTCATGCATTTGCATCTATTTATTTGTATTCACAACATATGATTATATGAGCATACCATGCATATTTAAATAGTAGGAGGCCAAATGTAAGCCATGGAGATTATTTGAGTTTCACTTTCAGGTTGTATCTCTATTAGACCATCTCCAACCCACCTCTATTTTACTCTCCATTCTCTATATTTTGAGAGTAAAATAGAGAATGGGCACTCTAACCCACCTCTATTCTTCATATTTAGAGAGGCGAATAGTAGTTTGGAGAACTATTATTCACACTCTCTATTTTAACTTTTTGAATATTTTATTATTATTTTGATTACTTTCTAATTAACATATTGTTTTAAATATAATGTCATTAATTAAATATCTAATATTCACACTTCTTTTAAAATGTAATATATTATTTTAAAATATATATTAATATGTACTACTTTCATCCCGAATTAATAGTATTTTAATTTTTTTTCTAATTTTGGTCGATAATATAATTTGATTTTATTATTAATTTTCACTATAAAAAATAAACAAAACTAAAACGATAAGATGAAAATTTTAGATAAAAAATATAACACATAATATGATAATTTAAATACAAGATAACAATACAATACATAACCTATTAATTTAAATACAGGATAAAATACAAAATATAATATAATAATTAATTCAAGATGAAACAAGGAATCATGCCAAGAAGATGTTGAACGTGCATTCCTCTTGCAATCACGTTTTTTTTATTTTTCCAGGACCGTCACATTTTTGGAGAAAGAAAGTTCTACGTGGTATAATGACCACATGTATTATACTGCCCAACATGATAATTGAGGACGAACATGATCTTAATACACCAATTTAAGATATTGTAGTGGCTCCCACTCCAACGATATCAATGGTGGTAGATGAGAATCTTCGATTTGAACAACTTTTAGCTAGACATAGAAAAATTAAGGACAAAAATGTTCGTTTTGAACTCCGTAATGCATTAATAGAGCATTTGTCGGAGCAACATAATAATTCCAAAAAATGACTGTTTATGTAATGTTTATGTAATTGTATTTCACTTTTATTTGAATTTTTCCATTAATTTGTATGTTATATAATATTTTCTTGAAATTTATGTTATTTAAAATTTAGAAGAAATATAATTTATATTAAATAAAAATTTGAAAAAATAAAATTATATATGACATGAAAATTATATAAAGTAATTATCAAGAAAAAGAAATAAATGATTTATATTATGAAATAAGAAAATAAGAATGAAATAAAATAATAATATAATATTAAGGAGAGAGAAAAAAGATTATTTTTAGAGAGTAAAATAGAGAATTGGGTTGGAGTTGATTGACTGAAAAAATAGCTATTTATGATTTTACTTTCCGTTTTACATACTAGGACATTTTATTCAAACTGACGTCCCATTGCTTGGGGATGCTGCTTTTTGTTTTGTGAGAGCAGGTTCAGGCAGGGATTCTGATCAACCCGACCACTAGGATTCGGGTTCAGTTGTGAGTTGGTAAGCTCTATCTTATCTTGTGGCAATCAAAGGATGTTTACTTTTGTTGTACAGTTTGTGTATAGTCCGGGCCTTGTCCCGACAGTGCTTATGTCACTCATAAAGGCTATTGTGGACACAATATTCTGGGTTTTTTTTGTAAGATTCAATCTCCAGCCCATAGACTTCACATGTATATATGTGTTTGTAAGTAGGTATGTCTTCAGTTGTGGCTTCATCGGCTAGAATAAGAGTTGATGAAATAAATGATGATGATCTAGAACAACATTCAGAAACAAGCGAAACATATACGAAACTTTTAGCAAAGATAGATAATACAAAGAATTTAAAAGTAAATTCAGGTGACATAGACATGGACGAAAAACCTAGTACATCAGGAGTAAAAAACCCAAAAAATTTTAATCCAAAATATTATAATGAAAACTATGAACAATATGATAGAGAAAAACCTATATGGGATAAAAGATTAAATAAAAAATAGACACCTAAACTAATAGCTGAACGACATGATTTTTTAGATTTAGACTGTGTAGCAGATATAAATAAAACAATCCAATTATGGATAGGATATATATCAAAACAATTAATAGATAATAAAATAGCAATAGCAGAGACACCAGGATATATAGAAAGAACGCTTATAGGAACAGTAAAACTATGGCTACAAAATTTATCAGATAAAAGTTTAAAAACTCTAAGAAGTAATAAAAATTTTAATGGCGAATTAGCTACTACAACTATAGAAATATTATATAAATACGAAGTAGCTATAAGAAATGAATTTAGTAGTATGACAACAGAGGTAGAAGAACAAAATAAAGAAAAAATCATAAATCGAAATCTAATGACAAAATTAGCAATATGTAATATGTGTTACATAGATGAATATACATGTGCATTTAGAGATTACTATTATAAAGGAACATATAACACAGAAGAAAGTAAAGAAATAAAAAAATTATATTTTACAAAATTACCAGAACCTTTTAGTTCAAAAATAATAAAAAGTTGGAATGAAGCAGAATTAACAGATACCTTAGGAGCTAGAATGAAATTCTTGCAACAATGGTTTATGGAACTATGTGAAAAACATAAAGAAGAAATAAAAATGGAAAAAATATTAGTAAAAAACTTGGCATGTTGCAAAAATAAAACAACACCTCAGTTTGGTTGTACGGATAGGTATTATAAAAATAGAAAGAAATATAATAAAAAATACATATCAAAATATAAATATAAAAAACCGAGAAAAAGATACTATGTAAAAAACTACAAAACCAAAAGACCATATAGATCACAAAGAAACTAACGGAATATACTTGTTATAATTGTGGAAAATTATGAAATATAGCTAGAGATTATAAATTACCTAAAAATCCGAAGAAAAAACAAATATCAGAAATAATAATAGACAATGAAAAATATACACAAATAGAATACGTAGGTTATGAATTAGAAAGTGAAGATAGCATATATGAATTATCAGAAAAAGAAATAGATGAAATGGAAAATAATTCATTAACAGAATTAGATAATGAACACTATATAAATGACTGAACCAGATATACAAATAATAACTAAAGAAAAATATCAAGATGAAGAATCGGCAGAACAAAAAATAATATTTGACAATAATATATTTGAACAAATAAAAGGAAAAGAATTAGACCTAAGCGTAGCAAAAATATTCGAAATACCAACAATAAGAAACTGGTTTAAACGACAAAAAGAAGAATATTATGTAGTAAGCCAAAGAGAACATATCATAAATTGCAAATACACCAAAGGAAAGGCTAAAATATCAATAATAAACAAACGAATAATAAATAAAGAAATACAATATATTAAGGCTAAAAATCCAATTAAATACGTACATTTAGGAGGAACGAAAATATTAATAAAAGCATATTTTAGAGAAGGTATAGATACACCCATAGAAATATATACTTAGCAGATGATAGGATCATACGGTTATAGAAAAAAGTATAATAAGCGCAATAAAAGGTAACCTCATATACCAAAAATTTAAATTTATAATAAGTGCTAACTACTCAGTAGCAGTAAATGACAGAAATATAGATAAATCATTAGTATTATATTGGAAAATGTCAGTGATAGAACTAGCCCCAGGAAGTAAAATATTTACAGCTAGATGTAAAAACTTATATGTTTTAACAACAAAACATAAAATAACAGCAAAAAATAAAATAAAATAAATAAATATAGAAGATCCCTTTGAAAGAATAGTTACGGTCATAGATAAGAATGATTATAGTTATAATGAAATTAACATAGAAGAAGATTTAGAAATAGTAAAAGAAAGATTAAGCACATCAAAAAGAATAAACTGTGAAATACTACAAATATCATAAAAAATGAGTACCTCAAGAAGAATAGATAAAACTCCACAAAAATCAATGGAAGAAGAAAGAAAACCACATCATTACTACATAACGGAAATAATGGAACAACGAAAATATTTAATATTAATAAATACAGGATTAGAAGAAAACTATATTACAAGAGAATTAATAACGGAAGAGGAAATAATAACTACGGAATAATCATGCCCCGAACTACCAAAATAATTAACTTATACCGAAGAAAATACGGAGAAGAAAATAATCATTGGAGGAATACCAATAATAATAAAGTTTAAAATATATCAAGGAGATGAAAATATCACTTTAGGAATAAAATGGCTAGAACAAGTACAACCATATAATCTAGAAGATAAACAGCTGACAATAAATTATGAAAATAAAAGAGTAATAATAAAAAGGACTTTAGTATGACAAAAATATGAAAATATATATACTTGCAAAGATAATAATAGAAGTATATTACAACAGATATTATACACCAATGATAGATACAGGAGCAGAAGCTAATATATGTAAATGCAATTGTTTACCAGAGGATAAGTGGGAAAAATTAAAAACGCCGATAGTAGTAACAGAATTTAATAATGAAGGAAGCATGATCACATATAAGGCAAAAAATATAAAAATACAAATATGGGATAAAATATTAACTATAGAGGAAATATATAACTTTGAATTGACTACAAAAGATATGCTATTAGGGATGCCATTTTTAGAAAAATTAAATCCACATATAATAACAAAAACACACTGGTGATTCACAACACCGTGTAAACAAAAAATATGAGCAAAAAGAGTAAATAATAAAAACGAAAAACAATAGAATGGATAAAAGGGAGCGAAAAAATTACACAAAAATTAGAAAATATAAAAGAAGAAGACCCTAAAATAGAATTAATAATATTCTCTATAGATAAAGTAAAAATAATCCAAGATAAGTTAGAATTATTATATAGTGAAGATCCTTTACAAGGATGGGAGAAACATAAAACAAAAGTAAAAATTGAACTAATTGATAATAATAGTATAATAACCCAAAAACCATTAAAGTATAATTTTAATGATTTAACTGAATTTAAGATACATATAAATGAATTACTAGAAAAAGGGTATATACAAGAAAGCAATAGTAAGCACACAAGCCCGACATTTATCGTAAATAAACATAGTGAACAAAAAAGGGGAAAAAGTAGAATGGTTATTGATTATAGAAATTTAAATGCAAAGACTAAAACATATAACTATCCAATACCAAATAAAATACTAAAGATAAGGCAAATACAAGGATATAATTATTTTAGCAAATTTGATTGTAAATCAGGATTTTATCACTTCTCTGTGCCGTGGACCCACTCTCAAATATTGATTTCTTGATCTTTTCTCATGTTTAGTTATCCACAATCATTCCTAAACATCATGAGAACTTTCCTATCACAAATCACAATCCTTGAATTCATAATTCAATTCAAGGAAAGTTAAGAGTCAAGTTAGAAGCTAAGAAGCAAGTCAAGAGGAAATCTTTAAAGTTTTCAAAAAGTCTTTTACAAATGTTTTAACTTTGTTTTAAGACTTAAAGTTGAACTTGAGTAAAGATTAAAGAGTAAAGTTTGAAGTTCATTTCTTCAAAAGTATATGGGGACTATCTATTCCCAAAGGGTTTAAAATGTTTACACATTTAAACAAGAAAGGAAACCTCGATTTCTAAAGAGCCTTCGGGCTAGTTTTCCAAAAAGAGTAATTGCTTCCTAAATGAATAAAGAGAGGAAACTTTGATTTCTAATATAGCCTTTGAGCTAAGTTTTTGAGCACTAATCTCAAATAACAAAAAAGAGTACGTTTTTAAACATAAGAGTTAATATTATATTTTTGGGAGTAGTAATGAGTACCGATATGAGGGAGAGTTCACACAACTCACAGACCCCATAAACCATGTAGCCACCAATGATAGAAAAGGGTAATTCTTTTTTGATGATTTCTTTAGTGCTTTTTAGCATAGACTAGTGGATCCACTTAGTAGTTCAGGTTTTATACCATCGGCACGGTATAAGACGGCCCTGGTAGCATGAGGTAAAACATTGTATCATCATAATAGCTCTTCTGTGATAGGTGTCGGTTAGAGAAACTCTCACAGAAGTTAATTGTATTCTTATATACACAGTTATTTGTATTTTTACATACATTTTAGAGTTTTAGTATATCTTTGGATACACACAAAGTTGACATCATGTTTTAAACAACTTTTCTTTATATTACACTTGTTTTAAACTGCTTTATATTGAAATGAGTTCAGTTATGTTGAGTTGAGTTGAGCCAGGTAAGTTCTTCAGATTTCTTTCAAGCTTATGTTGTGTTTGGCATTCGAACTCGCATACTGGTACATTCAATGTACTGATGTCAGTTGGCCTACATCGTCTTATAATGTAAATATATGTAACTAGGATCGACATCCAACACATCGTTGATCCAGTGAGCAGTTCAGAGTCTGTTGGTGATCCTTTTTGCATTCCGGAGTACTCTTTTACTTTGCTTTCAATATTTTTTATTGTTAGGATGATCGGGGGTCTTGTCCCGACATCCCTCTTTGTTTTAGAGGCTTTATAGACAGTTAGTAGTTCCGTTGTATTTACATTATCATTTCATATGTTAAGACTTGAGTTGCAATTTTTTGCCAAGTTGAATGTTTGACTTTTAAGCATTCTCAGTATTCTATTATTCAAGTGAGTATAATGCTATTGATCATTAAAAATATGCATATAGTCTTCGCTGAGTAAGTAAGCCGGGCCAAGGGTTCGCTTGGGACCAACAATGGTTCTCGAGTGCCAGCCACATCCGGGGTGTAGGTTCGAGGCGTGACAATTTAGGTGGTCATGGATTTTTTTGATCTTTGATTGACATGAAATTTAATGGTTCAATCGAAAATTATTTAAATGGGTTTTAGGTAGTTTGCCGAATTTAAATTTTATCTAAATATAATAAAGTCATGTTGTTTTAATTCATAAATATACTTAAATCACATAAATTTGAATTTGCTCATAGCTTTTGGAAATATTTTTTATAAACTCCAATTAACCTGAAATTTTGTAAGTTCATTGGGGACAAACTTGTAAGAAATATTCATATCTATGTGATTATATTTTTGAGGGTCCTTAAAATGGTTTTTAAGTTGTTCTTTAGAATTAAAATGTGAGTTAGTATGAATATAATCCTTTATATCAGTTTTAATTATTTATGTTAAATGTGGTACATGATTACAGGTGTTGGGTTAACATGAATTGATATATGATAAGAATATGGATCTAATTATTTTTCTTAAATTGTTTGGAACTAAATTTGATCATAGCTTTGGAGATGAATAAAAATTTATTTTGAACTCTGATTGATCTGGAATTTAGTACGTTCATCACTAATAATCAAATTAAGAATACACATTGTTATACAATGGTTTGTAATTTGAGGTCATTCAGATGATGTTTTTGGATAAAAAATTTTGTATCTTGAAAATTACTCACCTATGATACAATGGTGATACATATTGTTCTCTATGACTTTCATAATTAAATTTTAGTGAACTATTACGTTCATGTATTGGCTTAGACCTTCCTCCATATCGGATGAAATTAATACAAGTTATTAAAATTTAATCTCTAGTTTTGATGATCTCCATTGACTCTCTCTATTTTAGTACATTTGATTGGATCGATGACCTAGGGATAATGATATTCACTTGGCATAAATCAACATTTGTATGTTGCATGAGTAGTTATTTGTCATCAAAATTTATTGTTCAAGATGCAAGGATATCCCTGAGATGTGTTTTGAATTTTAATGTTGAATGTATACATAAACATGTTGATTTTTGAAAAAAAAAATAGTATACAAATAATGTAAATAGTTCTAGAATTTGGTTCTTTGTTCTTGATTCATGTATCAATTTCACAAATACTAATATGTGATAAGAAAATTTGAACGAAAAAAATTATATTCTATTTTTGACCAAATAACATTTTCAAACAAATTAATCATAGTTTTGGAATTCAAAAAAAAGGACTCTGATTGATTTGAAATTTCGTTAACTCTTAAGAATGACCTAGTAAGAGATATTTTTTTTGTTCGTCATATGAGTTTTTGGTCATATATGGTTATAGGGGGGTCCTTCCCTTGAATACCGGCATTAAATAATAGTGAAGTATTAGTTTCATGTGTTGGCTTAGACCTTCCTCCATATCGGATGAAATTAATACAAGTCACTATGTATTTAATCGCTAGTTCTGATAATTTGTATTAACTCTTCTAAGCTGAGTAATATATGATTGGATAAATATAACTAGGGTGATTTTCACGTGACTTAATCTAAGTGATAGAATCCAAGGAAGCGCAACTCCATTGAAGGACAAGGATGAAGCTTTAGAAACTCCAAGGAGGCCCATAACAAGATCTCAAACCAAGGAGTTCAATGATAAGCTCAATGGGCTTTAATCGCTGATCCAAAAGTGTCTTATTGGGGAAGAAGAGCTCAAGCCCAAGGAAGAGGAATTGTCCAAATGCTACAATTATTTGGTGGCCCAAATTCAAGCCCAAGATGAGTAATTTTAAGGCCCAATTTCGTGCAAATAAGGTCAAGAAGAGTCCAAGAATCAGCCACAACAAGAGTTGCTTTCTCGCCCAAGTTTTGAGAGAAGACTAGTCAAACTTTCCAAGATTGTCAAGATTCTTTTCCTAGTTGGGATTTACCTTATTTCTTTATTTATTTATAGGTTATTAATATTTTCCTTATTCTATTTATGGTCTCCTAAGTACCATAGCTTTCCTAGAAGTACAAAATTTGTTTTTAGTTAGATTACTTTATTTCCTTTCTAGAGTAGGAGTCCTTGTAATTGTCTTTTAGGGTCTTGGACGTTTTTCACCCCTTCTCCTATATATAGGGGTCCTTTTTATTCATTAAAGAGAATTTAGATTGATATTAATAATATTGGAGAGAGTTCTTTGAACCTTTGTGACTTGTTCTTTGAGAATTTATCTTTAAACCTTTACTAGTTTCATAGTTTAAGGTATAAAGTAACTTCTTCTTGTGATATCTTTGGTTTCTTTTTGGTATTCTTTAGAAGGTGATTAGTTTCTACATACTAATTATTGTCTTTAGTTACTCATAAAGCGGTCAAGATCCGAATCTATCGTTTTGATTCGTTTTCTCAAGTAAAGGCGTTAGATTTCTTCCATAAATCTATACGTTGTTACTTGGATCTTTTCAAGGCTTTAGAACATCTAATCCTTGAAAATTTGTGGATCTTTCCTTCGAATTTCCCATATCTTTAGTTAGTTTATTTTGTTTCTTTTCTTTGTGCTTCCACATTCTAATATTCAATTCTCTATTTGTGATCTCCCTTAACCTAGTTGTTATCACTTATTATACCAACTGAAGATATTGGTATTAAGGATATCCTCTGTTATGAGGAGATTCCCGTTCAGATTTTGGATCCTCAGGTTCGCAAGTTACTTATAAAGAGAAAAATTTAGAAAGAACTAATTTGGAAAGAGCCAAATCTGATATTTTGCAAGTTATGCTAAAGTTGTGAGCTTTGGGTTAACTTCAAATGGCCATAATTTTATTACATGATGATTTGGTGACCCATAAGATATAGAATGAAAGGTCTTGGAATGCTCTTTCCAAGGCCGCCGAGTTTGGTAATTTTCGAGCTTGTATGAGGGAGATATGCCCATTTGAAGTCAGGTTGTCCAATTAAGGAAAGTTACCCAAAAATGTGAGGGGTATTTTAGTATTTTCCTTACCCCAATCAAATTAAAACGAATTTAGTATTATTTTGGGGTCAAATCTGATTTGGTTCAATTTTACAAATCCTAATTACGCTTAGGGTTTTAGAAGAGAATTCAAGAAGAGGAAAAAAGTACGTAAGGAAGAACAAACAAGGTTTTCGCAAATGGAGGATTTGTTTCACCAAATCAGGGTATGTAAGCTTTCATAATGTTGAGTTCGTTCACCCACACGCCAATAATGATTTACATATTCGAATTCCATTCACAAGATTGATTATATTTGAGTTCTTAATGGGTTCTTGATAAGTGTTCTTGAAGTGTTGCTTTCGTTCTTGAATTAGGATGGGTTTGATGAGTTCTTGAGATAAATGTATGAGTTTGAGGGTTGTTTTTTAGTATATTTTCGTGTACTATTGTTGGGTATTCGAATTTAACTAGGTTGAGAAGAAACCATTCGACTCTAGGTGAATTAGGGCCAAAAATAGAAGAAGAAAATTTATCAGATTGTTCTAGGGAGGGGATGAGGCGGCGCCCTCCAGATGTGCCAAGAGGGCTAGGCCGGCGCACCTGCAGTGCGCTAGAAACCAGCCCCAGCCAGTGGGGGGACAGGCGCGGTGCACCAGCAGTGTCAACCCACTTGTCCTTCCGCCCTTCGATCCGTACTTGTTCCTTTACGCCTAGCTTTCATTCCTTTCTTAATCCTAGCTATTTAAACTACATCTAAACATCGAGAGATCATTCATAACATGAATCATAACCCTTAAATCCATAATTCAAATTCAAGGTAGAGCTAAGAGTAAAGTCTTGAGAGTTCTTTTGAGAAGTCTTTTACAATCTCTTAAATACTTGAGTACTTGAGTTGAGGAAGAATAAAGTTGAGTTTCATTATTTTTGAAATTATATATGGGAACTAAGTATTGTCAAGAGTAAATATTTTTACATTTAAGAAGAGAGGAAACACCGATTTCCAAAAGAGTTAATGAAGAGTTTTGAGTACAATCTCTTTTAAGAGAAATCGTTTGAGTAATAATCTCGAAGTTGAGGATGAGGAAATGTTTCTTTAAAACATATGAGCTAAGTTATATTTTGGGAGTAGTATTGAGCACTGATATGGGGGAGAGTTCCAACAAGTCACAGCCCCCATAAACCATGTAGCCAACGTGGGTAGAAAGGGTCATACTTTTTAGATGATTCCTTATTGCTTGTAAGCATAGCTTAGTGCATCCACTTAGTTAAGGAGTTCTATACCCCAACAAGGTATAGGACAGTTTCTGGCAGCATGGGCGAGGCGTTGTATCATCGCATAGCTCATAGTGATGGCTGTCGGTTAGAGAATCTCCCAACTAGAGTTTATTTTTTATTTTTACATACAAATTGGGTGATATTTTATTTTCCAATACATGAAGTTGTTATCTACTATTTTAAAAGTTTTTCTTTAAATCGCATTATTGTTATTGCTTTTATATTGAAATAAGTTGAGATTGAGTTGAGGTTGAGTTGAGATGAGGTAAGTTGTTTCTTCAGTTCCAGTTCAAGCTTATGTCATGTTTTATATTTTCCCTTGCATACTTGTACATTCCATGTACTAACGACATTTGGCCTGTATCTTTCATGATGCAGATACAGGTAACCAGGATCATCAACTAGCAGTCGTTGATCTAGTTGAGTTCCAGAGTTGTTTGGTGAGTCTTCTTGCTTCCGGAGGATCCCTCATTTATGTATTATCATTCTAGTTTTGTTATCAGTATGATGTGGGTCTTGTCCTAACGTCCATCTCAATTAGTAGAGGCTTCATAGATAGATAAACAATAGTTCATGAGTCTTGTTCATTTCAGTAGTTATGTTCTAGACTTGAGTTTCCCTTGAGGCTAGTTTGAATGTTTTATTTCTAAAATATTCTAAGTTTACCTTGTGAGAAGTTTTGTAAGGTTACTTTTGGGTACTTTTAATGTTGAGTAAGTCTTCCGCTAAGTATTAAGCCATGCCAAGGATTTGCTTGGGGCCAACAATGGTTCTCAAGTGGCGGCCATGTCTAGGGTGTAGGTTCGGGGCATGACATGTTTGGGGGGGTGAAATGGTCGTTGGGTGGGGCATACTAACCGTTGTCAACAACTTTATACATTAAAAAAATTCAAAAAGTCAATTTCCCATCTAATGAATCGGACCAATACTAGTACAAATTAGATTGGGACGAACGGATTGAAAACTCTCTCCCCCTCCTGATACCCTCCACCACTTCCCTAATCGGAGGCTACCGGACCGGTACGGAGCCGGTAATTGGTTGGGATTGATCAGTACTGATAGCTAGCAAATTTGTTTCCATACTTAGTGGGGAAGGTGCGATTGTGCTTGAATGGAATTATTCATTTATTTTAATTTTATAAAATAGTGAGTGAGTCAACTACTTGGTAAAGAAGACAATAATAAGAAAGTAAATGACACTAGATATTTTTATACTGGTAGGAAGACAATGTCTGTTTTAATCCAATTCCCTTTTGAATGGCAAGGGTGTTTTATGTAAGCTCTTGAAGTTTGTATTGTATAATAGTTGTAAGGTGCAGTTCTTACTTCTATAGACAAATTTTTCTCTCTTGATACAATATCTCACCAATAAGATTTTGTTGATAAAATATCTTAATTATCTTTAAAAAGTATAAGATTTATCTTTTAAAATCTTTATATCTATTATTAAAGTTGGTCAATAATTAATTATATATAATTGTCCCTTATTATTTTAGCCTTAATAATATTTTATTAAGTATTATTCAAATGGGGCCAACAATTATTTGGTTTATTATGGAAGTGGGTTAATTGCCTTTATGACATTAGTCAAATATTGATAGTGTTTTATCGGCAAAGATTTGAAGGAATATATGTATGGTAATTAAGTCAATAGCCTTTATGATATTTTTTATATTGTATATTGAATTTTCAATGTATGCACAGATTGAATCTATTACATATATGTGGGGACAACTATGGTCATGGTAGCTGCGGTGAAGTAGGCATGGGTATCAACATCTATAACAACTTTGTATGTTAGAAAAGAAAGAAATGAAAAGAAAAACAAGGAAAACTTTTTTTCTTATTTTATTTCCTGGGTCTTCTTTAAGTAAAATATTTTCATTGTTAGTTTTTTGGATCCTAGTTGTAATACTAAAAGAGCTTGTTGAATCCTGGGGGATACACCTTAACCAGTAAAGTATTCTTAAGGACAGTGCCATAGGCATGCTTCAAGCTACAAGATTTATGTGATTTTCAATATTTTTCAAGAATCTTAAGGATGGTTTTTTATCATGGTCACAAAAATGATCCATTTGCTATTGTTATTGATAATACCACCACTAGTACTCAAACATCTTATGTTGTTATCTTTGTTGAGCCTTCACACAACTTTACCAAATACTTCTCTAATGTTTCAAAAGTGGAAGATTTTAGTGAACATAATTTTAAGAGATGACAAAAACTTATTTTCTATGATTTTGGCATGTATGGAGTGGCGTCTGTGCTAATAGATTCAAAATCAGATGAATATTCTTCTGACCAACAAAATTAGTAGATTCATGAAAATAAGGTATGTAAGAACATAATATTAAGTACTCTTTCGAATGAATTGTTTGATATGCATTTTTCTAATAAAGAAGCAAAGGAGATTTGGGAATGACT
The DNA here is from genome assembly GCA_029007595.1 of Solanum commersonii. NCBI lineage: Eukaryota > Viridiplantae > Streptophyta > Magnoliopsida > Solanales > Solanaceae > Solanum > Solanum commersonii. The sequence continues at coordinate 775,137 of JAJTWQ010000129.1, read as the reverse complement.
ACATGCTAAACATATTATTGAAGATGCTACAAAATAAAAGTTTGTTATTGATAATTTAAACAAATGGAGATGACCGAGAAGAAATATGTGAAAGTATAGATCAACGAGTTTTACAAACTAGTTGAAGATCTTATGTCAGAGAAAATTACTATAGTAAAGTAGTTTGTTGCTATTATGTTGATTAAAACTACCACAATCATGGAATCTCACACACAAAATTTGAAGCACAAACGAAAGCAATTATCTCTTGATGATTTGGTGGAACACGTCATCAATGAGGATGCTGATAGAAAGCAATCAATTTCTATCAAAGAAAAAAAATCAATACAAAAGCCAATATTGTGGAAGACAATAAGTCTAGCAATAAAGATACTCTCTCTCCAATTTTATGTGGCACCAGTTTTTTAGTCCGTCCCCAAAACAGTTCACCTTACTATAATTAGAAACAATTTAATTTTAAAATACACATTTACCTTTAATGAAATAATTTTCAACCAAACAAATATCTAAGGATGGATTTAGCCAACAAATTTCAAAAGTCATCCTTTTTTTAACACCATGCCAAGTCAAACAGTGTCACATAAAATGGGATGGAGGGAGTAATAATTATGAAAAAGAACTTGATTACAAACTCAGAGTCAATAATCAGACTTTCAAGAAGAAAGGCAATTATTTTGTGTGTGCCAAACCATCCCAACAATCAAATACAGAGTTGGAAAAAATGACAATCCTGCTAAGCCACGAGTAAATATGGTTGAAGCAGATGATATCATTGTGGTAGTTATTTCCCAAGTGAACACTATAGCCAATGTGAGCGACTAGGGAATAGATTTAGGTGCTACTAGGTATATTTGTGTCGATAAAATAGATTTTGTATCTTACACCCAAGTCAATGAAAGAGAAGAAGTTGTGTATCATGGTGATTCCTCAACCATTCAAGTCCTTGGAAAAGGAAAAGTTCTGTCATGATCAGAAAATCAAATGTGATGGCTTGTGTCTTATCCACCAAGACAGGTCATCCTAAACCCAAATCATTAGGGTAAATGCAAAAATTAAAACAAAATAAGGAACTAAGCATAACACAAACATGTGAAATCAAAGTATAACCCAAAATGCCCTTAAAACTAAGTGTTATGTATACAAGCCTCTAAGTGTATCAATAGATTCAATAGAAATACAACTCTAAATATCTTTATTTCTTGAACAGAAAAGGATATAATGAATGAGTAATAGGTGTCCATCGAGATCACAAGCAGCTACCTCACAAACTTCCAACAATAAGCCGCAAGCATAGAAGAGACGAAGGAAAAATCACGATCATCCTAGCTCGTAACCTTCACAATTGAGGAATCAAGGGAAAAACTATAAAACAACAACGACACTCAACAAACAACCAAACTAACTCTAAGTAAAGTAATACAGAACACGAGTACTCGTAACACTCCAACTGAACCTCCACAAACTACAACCTATTCATAAATCATACTAGCCCAACCTAAAAATTCACAATTTATATCGCACACAACACGTATAACAACACATATGGGTGAATTGCCATTCATTGCAAGAATATCGCCAAACATTCCATGGTGCCTCCATTTTGCAGCCCTGACCCTCTATAGCGGGTTCACCCAATGGTGTCGACGAATTGCCTAGTAGGTGATGAGCATTGGAAAAATAGACAGTATGCACCTAAAGTTGAGCCCTCCATTGGGCGTACTCATTGGAGCTTTGCCTATTGTACTTGGTGCATCAACAAATTGCCTTTACCATCCTCCATTATTACACGATAACTGCACATGTTGACACCCACATTATTTAAAACAACTAACATTTAGGTTGTCTCCAAGAAGCACCTAATTTAACGACATGGATATGTTCTTCAAACATTATCCAAATACACCACTTCAACAACCCACACATCTTGACTGTCTCCAAAGTATGCCTTCAACCTTTACCCATTGGCTTTGAATTTCATCTTCTTTGCATATTCAATTTCAATTGCTCCATTGTCATACACTTGTACAATAGTGTGTGGACAAGCCCACCTGGACTTGAGCTTACCTGGGAAGAGTTTCAACCTTTAATTGACAGTAGGACTAACTCCCCCACTCGAAACTCATGAGGTAGTAGCTTAGCATCATGCCACTGCTTAAAATTTTCATTAAATAGAGTGGAGCTTTCGTAGTCCTACAAACAAAATTCATCCAACTCAAGGATTTGATGTACGCAATCTTTAGAGGCTACGTCCTAATTCAAATTAGTTTTCAATGCCTATAAATCTTTGTGTTATAACTCAATTGGAAGATGACAAGCTTACCCAAACACTAACTTGTAGGGAGACATACCAATTATAGATTTGAATACCGTACGGTAGGCCCATAGTGCATTATCATGCTATCCAGATCAATCAGTATGATAGACATTTATTGTTTTAGCAAAGATGCTCTTTATTTCTCGACTAGCCACTTCAACTAGTTCGCTCAATTATGGATGATATGGTGTTTCCACTTTGGCCTTGATTTCATATTTTGAGAGAAGGGTTGCAAATGAACGATTGCAAAGATGTGATCCTCCGTCACTTTTTTCTTTACCCTCCCTAGGAGCTCCTACCCTTTTTGCTCCCTTGGTGACTCGAACTCGCAACCTTCAGGTTGGAAGTGAGGGGTGCTTACCATCCGAGCAACTCTCTCTCGTCGATCCTCCATCACTTATAATGGCCCTTGTGGTACCAAACCTTGTGAAGGTATTCTTTTTGAGAAACTTTGTGAAGCTTCGTGCTTCATTGTTTAGTAATGACATCGCTTTCACCCACTTAGAGACATAGTCCACTGCTATAAGGATGTACTTGTTTCCAAAAGATCTAGGGAAAGGACCCATGAAATAAATCCCCCATACATAAAAAAAATCAATCTCAAGGATTTTTTAAAGTGGTTATACATATCTCCTAGATATGCTTCCTTGTAATTGACATTGGACACAACACTTGTAGAACACATGAGAATCTATAATCATCATAGACCAATAATAACCACATTGCAAAACCTTAGAGGTAGTATGAATGCCCCCATGATGACAACCTACTGGCGAGGTATGGCATGCTTCAAGAATCTCATTCACCTACACTTCCGGCACACAATACCGAATGATGTTATTAGCACACTCTCTAAAAAGGAAAGGTTCATCCCATATATACTTCTTCACATCAAATAGGAATTTCGCATTTTGATGGATACTCAAATAATCAAGTAACAATCGACATACAATAAAATTTGCAAAAGCAGCATACCAAGGAACAAAGGGTGTAGAAATTACCATTCATGATTCATTTGTAAAAGCATCATCAATGTATTTTTTTTCAGCCATTCTAGCATCCGCTTCCGACCTTGAAAACTGGTCAACTACTTGGTTTTCATAACCCTTCCTATCTTTTTCCTAGAAGTCAAATTCTTGAAGGAGTAACACCCATTAGACCAATCTTGGCTTAGCTTCTTTCTTACCTATTAGGTACCTTAAAGTTGTGTGATCTGTGTGCACAACCACTTTGGTACCCAAAAATATGCTTGAAACTTCTCAAACCCATATACCACACCCAACAACTCTTGCTCCATTACGGTGTAATTCTTTTGAGCACAATTCAGTATTTTGCTAGCATAATAGATAGGATAAAATAACTTGTTCTTACGTTACCCAAGAACAACTCCTAGAGCCAAACCACTGGGATCACACATAATTTCAAAAGGGAGATTCCAATTGTGTGCAATGATTATAGGAGTAGCGATAAGTTCCTCCTTGAGTGTTTTGAAAGGTACCATACAAGCAGTTTAAAAAAAATGTGCTCTCTTTCCCAAGAAGTTTACACAACGAAATGACAATCTTGGAGAAATCTTTAATGAACCTCCTATAAAATATGACTTGACCAAGAAATCTCCTCACGCCTTTTACTGAAATTAGGGGAGGTAATTTTTTAATTAGTTGAATTTTTGCTTGATCAACTTCAATACCATCCCTGGAAAATTTGTGCCTAAGCACATTTCCCTCTTTCACCATAAAGTGTCACTTCTCCCAGTGAAGGACCAAGTTTGAATCTAAACACCTTATCAACACCATCTCCAAATTCCTCAAAATATTTCCCACCGATAGAGAAATCATCCAGGAACACTTCAATGAAGTCCTCTACTATATTTGCAAAGATTGATAGTGTACATCGTTGAAAGGTAGCCGAAGAATTACATAGCCCAAAGGGAGTTCACTTGAATGTGAAGGTGCCATAAGGGCATGTAAACATTATCTTCTCTTGATCGTCCAGTGCAATGGATATTTGTTTGTACCCATAATATCCATCAAGAAAGTAATACCACCTTTTTCCGGAAAGCCAATCAAGCATCTAATCAATAAAGGGCATGGGGAAATGATCTATTTCGGTCCATGAATTAAGCTTTTGATAGTCCATGGACACATGCCACTCAGTGATTGTAACACCTCAGGATCAAGAGGGTTAGAAAAGGTGCCAAATGGGAGGTCACTAGCCCAAAACTGAGCCATGGGCCCCTTCATAGATCCCTTGACGGGCCAAGAATGGAACCACAACTCATGGTGGTGCTCGTGAACAACTTCTAGAACCTAGCCAAGAGGGGTTCCTCTCCCACGAGCCCTTGGACAGCCCACGATGAGCCTTATGCTTTATTAACTAAAAAATAAATATTAGGTTTAAGGATTTGTTAGAGGCGCCGCTTAATTTTTAAAGAAAAATTATGAAAACTAATTTTTAAAAGATCTAAAATAGAAAATCAATTGAAAATAATGTAAGGGGGACTCGGGGTTCACATTAACATTTCAGGAAGGGTTTGAAAGCACCTAAAATGCCCACTAACCCGCAATTATCTGATAATTAAAATATTTGGCTAAATAACTTAAATGATAAGAATGCTTAATTAAGTTAAGAAAATAAACAATTTTAAAAATTTAAAGCTATATTAAGGGGGGAGGGGAATATTAAAATATTATTTAAGTATAGTGTTTTACAAATAATCTTAAGAGTCAAGTAGAAAATAAGTATTCACTTAATTTTAAATATTTACTCCAAAATAGCTATCCTTTGGGGAATTGAATTATGAAACCTTAAAATTAATATAATAAATAAGCACACAATAACAATTAAATAAATAAGGAAGGAAGGAATTGGGCCCAAGTCTGGTTTTGTCCGCCTGGGCCAATGCTTGGGCCTAATTTCTGCTTTTGGACTTTTAGCTCATTTGTATCTGTACTAGGCTAACTTGAAAATGACTTCTCTTTGGGCCTTTGGCCCAATTTCACATGTCCTACAAACTAAAAAGATAATAATAATTGAAAACAAAAGTCTTAGGCCTAATAATAACAAAATACAACTTCTAGAATTTTGGGGGCTTTTTTGGTCCACTTCTACTGCATTTATACAATGTATAAAAATACTGTATATCGATGTATCACACTATATATCAGTTTATTTTCAGCTCTCGGGACCTGTACATCGACGTTCAGGAACCTCTTCTTTGATTCCACTAGATGGCTAACACGATAAGAGAGTATTTGGGCTTTTATGGCTCATTTAGAGGATGCAAGAGAGGAGTCACCCACGGACTCGGAAAGGGTTCATACAACAAAAGAAAGAAGACAAAATTAGCATATGAATCAAATAAGACAAAGGAGACACAACTAAATTGAAATAAAAAAAGGCCATTTAAGAAATTCAAAACCAAGACACAACCAAATCCAACTGTTATACTAAAATAACAGATAAGTTTTAATGAAGATAAAAACAAACTAATTCAATAGTTATAATAATTAATAAACAAACTTTGATACCTAACAACAAATGAAGGTTATGCAAGGAAGGTAAGTAATAGCTAACCTAAAAGATGTAATTCTAACTAAGCATTCACTGGACACGATTAAAAAAAGTAGCAGAGATATACCAATAGCACCTTATCGGATAAGAGGAGTTGTAATTAGAGGACAAACAACACAAACAAGATAATATTCCAGTAGCTTGAAGTAAACCGTTTATTGACATCATTTTAACTTTGTCTTAGTTAGGAAGAAACTTGAAATAAGCTAGGCTAGAATATAAAGTAACAAGCAATATACAACAAACACTATTACATTTTGGCAATATGACGACTAGCATTGATTTCTAAAGAACGGGAATCATAAAGAAGCAAATAAGGCAGTAAACTAGAGCTCACATAATTTAAACTAGTATAAGTACAAAGAAAATGAAAACAGTCTCCATGTATTAGTTAACGTAAAATAAAATCACCTATAGAAGGTGATTCTGAACTCCATGACTAAATCATAACTCCACAGCTAAGGAGACGAGATAATAATGAAATAAAAAAAAACTCTAACAAGGAGAAATGAACTCAAGATTGCACGGAATCATTAATACTTCAAGCTAACAAGAACGAGCAACAACATCTAACTAACAAACTAGCTATAACTCAGATTTGCAGTCCACAAGGAGTCAAAATACTCTCGAAATTATAACATTTGAATGACTCACAACGATCAAAAAGTAAACAATCTTCACATTAGTTGAGCAGCAAGATCACACCATCAAACCATAAAAATTAAGTTATTGTTATTTCACAACAAAAGAAACCAAATCAATAAGGAGGGTTACCTTTTCGGGGGCAGCGAAGCCTACAAGCTTAAGAATAGTGACTTCACCACAAGCGGAGCTTCACCGGATTCCGACAAGCTTCGGCAAATTCAAATGAGAAAATCACTAAGCTTTTGAACTCTAAATGTACTTTTTCTTAAGCTATTTCTAGTGATTTTTCTGTTTCTAAGTCTATTTCTTTCAATGGAAATTTTCTCTGTTTTGGGTAAAAAAACAATGTCTAAAAAAATATCTCTCAAAACTTGAAAGAAGGGAAGTATATATAGAGAAAAATAGAATCGATTAGGGGGAAAACGGGTGAAAATTTGGGTGAATTTGAATTTGAAATTTGAATCCTCTCTTTAAGGATAAGGTCAAATAGCGGGAAATAGTACCATTCTCAACGGAATGAAAATGGTATCCGTCCGATTCTAGAGCGAAGGACGATTGACCTGGTCGATTCTCGAAGATTTGCGATATGGAAATGATAAGGAGAGGAAGAGAGCACGTGCGATGGGTTGCTGGAGCTCAGGTCGTTATTTCTACTGGGCTGAGTTCGCAAGGTTGCTGAATTTCGCTGCAATACTGGGTTTCATTCGATTGCAGTTTCCGCGTGATGAAAAAAGAAGAAGAACGAGGTAGGGTTTGGATCATGTACTGCTGTTGTGCTGTTGATTGTAATGTGTGAATGGTTATTGCTGTAAACGTTGAGTTTCTTTGTTGATATTGGTGGGCTGCAGTATGGGATTGGGCCAGTTGAGACTTCCATTGGAAAACGGGCTACTGATAATTAAAATTTGGGCTGGAAGGTTGCTTGTTAGGCTTGTAATAAAGGAAAAATTACACCATATACACATTTAAGAGATAATATTACGGATTTTAAACATACTTTTAAAAAATTCTTACTTATAACAATTTATTTATGGGTTATAACATATCAATTAAATTTAAGTTTATTTAAAAATCAATTACAATTTAATTTAATAAATGATAAATCTTTTTATATTTTTTATATTATTAATTATTAATAGTTAATTAATTTGATTGCAGTTCCTTTTTTAAAACAGTAATTATTAGTTACACATATTTAGGGATTTACATTGATTAGAGTTCCTTGATTACCGTTATACTCCAACTTCCCATACGTTAATCCCCCCCACGCCTATCCAATACTACACGCCACCACCCCACTACCCCACATTCACAATCGTCCCTCCCATCTTTCTTACTACCCCACATTCACAATCATCCCTCATATATTTCTCACCACCCCACTACCCCAACTTCATAATCACCCCTCTCGTTCCGTTTCTTATCATCATAATGTCGAAGAAAATCATTGTAACGCCTCGAAAGAATCCTCAATTACTTGAAGGAAGTTCTACAGATGAAGTACATGCTCCAACTTTCAACATATTGACTCAAATCCTGCCACCAAAAAATATTGAAACTCCGGCAAAGGGTGGTTCTTCTCACTTGAAGGATCAAAAGGAGAAAAAAAATGAAGCAAAGAAAAGGGTGAGTCCGGCAAATCAAAAAGGAAAAAAGAGAAAGGGAAAAATTGTAGAAACCCCTTCTGATTATGATTCTGATTTTTTTTTTAGTGAAATAAAAAAGAAAGAATCAAAAAAAGTAACAAATGTAGAAGTTGTTCAATCTTCAAAATCATCAATAAGAAGAACAACAAAAAAGAAGGAATCAGAAATCCCAATATCTGAAAAAGGCAAAAAAATTGTTAGGATAGGTACTATATTTAATTTATTTTCACATTATTCATATGATGCATGTGCCTCAACAAGAAGATAGTTCCAAGTATGTATTTCTATACTTTACTGATTTCATTAGAAAAGTTAACTTAATTTTTTAAAATGATTTTTCTTTTAAATTTTTTTCGTAATTATGGTTTGTACACATGTCTATTTGTTGAATACATCAGTAATGATATTTTTTATATGCGTTCTATTGATATCGATGCAAAGTACCATCGTCAAAAATAAGTCACAATCATATGGCATTATGGAAAAACAAAGAATGAGGATGGCACGATCAGTGAGAGTGAAGTAACTGGTACGGTTGCTAGCAAATTTGGTGGAGCTCACATAGCAAAAGAACATGCTCCAGATACCAGCAATTATCCTACACCAAGACCACGGAAAATAAATTTGAGATTGTTGATTGCACCTTCTACTTTTTAGAATTACATGTTTTTTTTTTTAACTTTTGGACAATATTTTTGTGTTTCAATATTTGATGATATATAATATCCACTATTTTATTCCATTCAGATACCATCTACATATGAATTACTGATTGACTATCATAATTTTAGGATACTAGTAATATACAAACTGCATACCATTTGGATACACCATTTGGAAGATATATTACATATTGAGTATAACAGTTTTCGGGATGACAGTTATATACAAACTACATACCAATTGGATTCAGCATTTAGACTTACTGATATTACTGTGTATTACTAACTAGAAACAAAAAGAATATCAATTTATAGTTCATGAACCAACTTTGTCTTATAATTGGTATCCAAACTATACACTTATGGCATCCAAATTCATTCATGATTGATTTTTTTTACTTCATATTCTAACACAAAAAATAAAAAAATAAAAAATGAATGAAGTTGGTATCCAACTGGTACAAATTCCTTGAAGATATGATTATGCCAATGTAAAATAGTGATCATTGTATTTTGTAACAACCTCAATTACATTTTGTTTTATATTTATTCAAGTTGGACACCTAATGGATACCAAATTATTACTAATTGTAAATTACATTCTCTTAACAAGCATGGATTAAGTTCTTTAAAGATGTATGAAATTGGTATACAATTTATATAAATACTGGAAGAAACGAATCTGACAATCTAAAACAGCGATTTGATTTAGAGTAGGGCACCAATTGGATACCAAATTAATACTCATGTAAACTTACATTAAATAAGATCAACTGTTATTAGGATACCAAATGCATATGAACACTATCTTAATATCAACTTACATTAAATTATCACTAATATGAACACTATCTTATATATTAAACTGGAATTAATTTCAATTTGTATGATTAATGAATGAATCTTGTATAAAATATGAACAATATATTAAACACTTAGTTGTAATGTATTTCATACCAATTCTGTTTCATATCAAAATAAACATTTGTCTAAAAGACAAAATAAAAAAAAATTTTTATATATTTTATACTAACAGGTGGACATCGATCACTAACTATATATTTTATCTCTATATCATTAATATTAACATCTATCATAAGCTTCGATTTTATCGCATTTACTAAACCACTATACAAACTAGAAGATTCATAGATAATCCCCTCGATCTGAAAATCAACATAATTTCATGTTTCATTAAAAAATATAACAGTTAGTCTTACATAATACAAAGTAATTATAAATATGTTGTATTTATATTAACTTTTCATAACAAAGATAATACAAATTTAATCCACAACTTCATTCTACTCACACAAAAATTACACACACTCGTGATGCTTATCGTGACCAATGACACTAACTTACGGTATGAGTTTCTATGATCATCGATAGTATAGTAACCCAACTAAAGGTTGGGGTCCTGTCCCAAAGGAGTGATTTTGAGAATTGATAGAAAAATAAAACTATGCTCTAACTAGTCGTATCTAAAGAAATTAACGATTAAAAACACAGTAAATTAAAGGGGGCGACACAAAAGTGTCAAATACCGATTGGGCATTTTGTCACAAGTAGTAAAAATAGCAAAAAATAACAAGAAAATCAAATATAGTGAAATGTTCTTGGGGTGTGACTGCAATACAAGTTGAGATAAATTGTTGGGTACATGCTTTCAATAGAAAATTTGCAAGATAATAGTGACTAGGCTAAGCTTTAGCTGGAAATAAGTTCCCTCTCGGGCAACTTACCCTGTTTCAAATGGGTTTCTCTCGGACACCCATTTCCCGCATGAAGACCAGCCTACGCCTTACCCCACCACTCTCTCAAGTTGAGTGTTAGGATATGAGACTAGGGCTCACTTTCTCAGGCTGAACCTTATGTTGACCCACTCCTTAGGCCATCAGTCTAGTGGTCTTGGTTTTGCGACCTCCCTCTCGAGTAAGCCGAAAACGCATGAGTGGTTTTGTATTTGCAACTACAAATCCATTAAATTAAACCACAACCACTAGGTGAAATCACCATTAAAATACATCTACCCTATCAACAAGCAAGACCCAACAACAATATCAACACATATTTGCTAAATCACACCCCAAGAATGGGGGGTTTTAGCCACACATCAAGAAATAACAAAATACACCTAAAATGTTACTAAAATCAAATGGTTATAAGAAATTAAACCTTGATTTAAGCAAAGGAAGGAGAATGGAGAATACTCACTTCCAACTTGGGGAGATGAAATCCTTCTCTCTTCAAGTCTCCCACAAAATCCTCTCCAAACTTGAGAGAAAATATCTAAAAACGTACTATTCTATTCTGAAAGTAATAATAATGGTTCAGGACTTGTAAAATTAATAAAGATTTTAGTATTTATAGCCATCAGAAATTAGTTCAGGCGGATAGTTCGGCGAGGTTAGTCGAGTCCGCCGAATGACTCGGTGACTCGCCTTTCTTTTGTCTTATTGTCCTTGAGTGCTTGCCTACAACATCTTCACATTCTGGACCATTGGGTGGTATAGTACTGCTTCGCGAAACTATTCGACGAAGTGTCCACTGCTCCTTTTATCACCTTTTTGATCCTCTTTTTTCAGGGCTTCGGATACTAGAACAAAGGGCGGAGTCTGTCCTTTCATCGAATCACCAAAGGTTCTTAGCGATGCTCATGCTTTAGCTTCTTCGTTCTTTTCAGCCTTTTTGTTCCTTTTTGTGCCTCAGTGTCTATTCTTCCACTAAAACTTCAAATACTTGAAACTTAAGAGTTTTCATCAGATATTGAGACAAAATAAGCATTTGAGGACACTATTTCTATCAAAATAAAGCCCTAAATGAGTCCAATTTGTGGACTCATCAACACCCCCAACTTAAACTTTTGCTTGTCCTCAAGCAAACTTGAGTTCAGCCGTTCAAAAAGGGTTTCTCAAACCGTGCTACACAAGACTCAATCATGAGTGTACACAACAAGACTCAATTTACTTATGCAAGGATTAATTATGTACTCAAAGATTCAAGTTGTGACACACCATTACCAAAGATTCTCATGCTCGCAATACTTGTTACTTGTGCAAGTTCAAGCTCAACAAAAAGTATCTAAATACCCTCATATGAAGAATGATTCCATATTCACACACAAAAGTTAATCAATTCAAGATCAGGAATCTGATGCAACGCTCACACTCATAAAGAGGAACAAAATGCATGTTTTCACCTATAGGTTTACCCTTATTTTCCAATCAACTTTCGATTCGATTTACTCAAGATCAAAAAGGTCTTTCTAAGGCTTGTAATGGGGATGAGTGCAAAGGTATGGTCATTTAGGCTCATTGGCTCCTTCTTCGTGGGATGTGGTATTCTCAAGGCATTCCCTTCTTTTCCTTTATCGATTCTTTTTTCTAGTGCTTCTAAGTCACAATTTTATTCACCCTCATAGATTGCTTGGAAACCCAATTTCTTTCATACCTTTATTATTATTATTTTTGAATTGAATTGAATTGAAGGGGTTTCAACTTATGCAATATCATGGATTAGGGGGGACTTTTTCTTACACTTCTTGACTTCTCCTTTTCCTTTTCACCACAGCCCCCTAAGTTGGCTATTCACTAAATCACAAATTAAGAGGATTGTAGGTAGTGGGTCAAGTAAGGTCAAGGGTGAAATCAAGGTTTTTCCAAATAAAGGTAAGGCTCAAAGGGTGTTCAAAAGAGTTTCACACGCTCACGGATAGGACACAAAAGTGGTATATGTCAAATTTGGCTCACACTTTTTAAAGTTGCCTAAGATCATCTCAAGAGGAAACCTTTCTAAATCAATCAGACTAACAGGGCAAATTCTAAGTTTATTCATGCAAGTTTCAAAGCAAGAGAATCACACAAGGCATCGACACTTAAGTCAAACAAGGCTACACAATTTTGCTAGTGTACAATGGTCATTACAAGAGAGTTAATTCGATAAATGACTAATCACAACGAGATGCAACGAGTTCACATATTGTCTATGCAACTTATTGTAGCCGTACATTCATGTTTGTTCAATTGAGAGCACTATTCAAGTCATCGGTATTGATCGAAACCAAGGCTCAATTTTTTTTTGCAAAAGAACAGCCACATTCTACTCACAAGGGGTGGAAAAAATGTGCGAAAATTTCAAAAAAAATTGGAAGGATAAAAAATCGTTTGCAATTAAGAATAAGCAGAGCCACAAGCTCAAACAATTGCAAAGCAGTTTTAAAAACACAATTAAGAACAGATAACCCAAATGTACACCAAAACAAGGTGGGCCTCACCCCACCACAAATATGAGTGGTTGTCCTTAAATGCGAATAATGACAGTACCTAGAGTTTAAGAAGGATAAGATATAGAAAGAGGTCAAGAAGAGTCCTGTCTATGCAGTTTCTTTATCTGCCGAGGCTTTCGATGCATTTCCCTAAAGTAAAACCATGGTCCTCGGAGTATTGTTGTTTTAGTCCTCATTGTTTGCCTTTGTCGTGGCCTCTGCAGCAAGATTAGCTACAATCATCTGATCTATTTCCTGAGCTGCTCTGAAGGCCCATATTGCATTAACAAAACTTCGATCTCATGAAGGCACATTAGGGTCGATGGGAATTCATCTCTTTGCTCTGGCTTCTTGGTATATTTCCTTTGTCTGGCTAGCTCTACTTTCTTTATGTCTTTCTTAAACTCTCGTGCTATTATGTGCCTGGGTGGATCATTTCTCCCTGCGACTTTTGATCTAGCCATTATTGCAAAGACTTCAAGGATAAGTTAGATAGCACTTTAAACAAGAGAAAAATGATGTTTCTGGGTATGGAATCGCTTAGCCAAGCTAGTTGGCAAAGTACTTTTCATGTTAGGCCAGTCGTTGAAATTGATGTACAACTGATACAAGGGCGCAGACAAAGGGCGAGCAAGGGATCATGCGGCGAGTTGCTGAGTGAATTTTGTTAATTAAACTTACCGCCGAAAATCACAGATCGATGAATACATAAAGTATTCAGTTAAAGGTGGAATGGGGACGTTAGGCAAATCACCGAGCAATTCGACGGATTTTGTTCATCTCGCCGATCAGCTTAACGTGTCTAGTTTCAACCCATCCTTTCAAATTTCACCCCGCAACCACAGATAATGCAACTTACGCTTATATAACTCAATTTCAATGAAAACTCAAAGAAACTTCTATTCCCACCGCTTAACAGTTCAACTCAAAGCAAAGTTAAGTGGTAGTCCCTCAAATTATGCAGAAAATATCAAGTCTTAATCGATAATATATACAATCCCAGTAACTCAGAGACTCAACAGAGATTTTCTACTATCAGTAATTATGCAAATTAGTAAAAATTCTGATCAAATAAGTGATGAGTTTGATTGCCAACCTTTGATGCCGAATTAGATAGTACTGGCTTGCTAGGCAGTAATGTGATCCTAATTCAAGCACAATTCGACACATAAACAACTCTAAAAGTGTGAAAAATATAACTGCTAAAGTGTGAGTGTGAGTTTGTGAAAAGGACAAAGTGAATGAAATGGAACTTTTAAACATGTGGCTTGTGACCGCCCAGTTTTTGCTCATTTGGCGATGTTAGTTGATTTCGCTCAATCGCTCGGCAAAAAACCGAGTATAACAGAGTTTTCAGCTCAGGTGAGCAGTGCATCGGCGGTTTTTTTGGAGATCACCAATTGGATTGGCGATGCACCGACAAAATTCATACTCCGCCGAGTTTTACAAACTCAACCTTTAAGACGTATTGTGCAAAATAGTGGGAGGGATTTGGTACGCCATGCTTGTTGGCGATCTGCCAAACTGAATTGTTGCTCAGTATACATCTTTTCAAGCACTTTCCTTACTCAATCTGTACAAACATCACACTATTTTTTATCAAGATAACAAAAGGCGAGTAAATGGTTTTGGGTTGCCTCCAAAACAGCACTTTAGTTAACGTCGTGGCACGACGCAAGTTAACCTTCATACTTCACTCTTGGGGTTAGCCATACTATCACTAGGCAAACCCCTTTGTTGTTTCGAATTGAGATGGGACGAGTGGGTCTCCAACTGTTTGATTGAAACTGAATGAGAGGTGACAGTCTGGCCAAGGGTAGACACGTCTTTTTTCATGCTTTTTAGCATTTTTTCTGACCCTTCAACTTTGTTTAGGATACGTGAGACCACCTTCCGAGTCCTTGGGCTTCTGATGCTCGTGGGGAGGCACGTATCTATCCTTCTCTCGATCCTTCCAATTTGGATTATGGTCCCTCCATTCGCGATCTCGATCATTCCAGCCTTCGTCTCTAACCCATCCCTTATTACCACCCTGCCTTGGATAGTTTGAACGATAGCCCCCGCCTTGGTTAGCTAGAAAATTTACTTCCTCATCATACATGGCTTCAAACTTCATCTTCTAAGGATTCGCACCCCCGACTCCCACAGCATTGACATCACGGTTACCTGCCCCCATGACATTTTTGGATAAAATATCAAGCTGCGTCATGATCTTGGCCATGTTTGGTCTCTCTCATTATCTTTGTCAACCTGCTCCTTGGATACCTGAAATGTGACCTGTAAGACCTGGTCTTCACGGGTGTACCACCCCCTGTTTATGGTTAGCATGCCATCGAGAAGTTGCGCTGCTACTGCATATGGTTGCTGCATTAATCCTCCGAGCGAGAGTTGGTCAACTATACCTTTGTTTACCGAGTCTAGACTCTGGTAAAAATATTGAAGGAACACATTATCAGGTAGACCATGGGTTGGACATTGTAGCACCAATTTCTTAAACTAGAGCAAAGTTTCGTGCAGGCTCTCCATTCAGACGCTTGAATTTTGGATGCTATCCTGAATAGTCATCAACTTCGAGGGAGGGAAAAATCGCACATTAAATGCGGTGACCAACTCCTCCCATGAAGTGATCGAGTTACGTGGCAACTCAGCTAGCCATTAGCACGCCTTCCCTATCAATGAAAAAGGGAAAAGGATCAATCGAACTGACTCCTGTGAGATGTGTTTGAATGAGAATGGTCCACACACATCTATAAAGTTTTGAAGATGCTCATGTGGGTCCTCATGTGCTAATCCACTGAAAAGTCCCTTTAGTTGCAAGAGTTGCAACATGGTTCTCGTTATGTGGAACACCACATTTCCCTCTACTAGAGGTAGACGGATGGCTCCAACACCTCCCATGAGATGTGGATCATTGATGTTCAGCTCTTTGGACATCGTTGACGTTGCCAATGTCATCCTGATGGCCCATCTGGCTCCCGTTACTACCGTTAATACTCATTCTTTCTGTAATGTTTACATAATCAACAAAACAAAACAAAAACCTAAGTTAGTAAACCACAACTAAGAAGAACAAAAAGTCTACTAATCTAAAAATTCTCAAATAACACCACTCCCCTGCAGCGATGTCATATTGATGCTTATAGTCACCAACAACACTACCCTACGGTATGAGTGTCTACGATCGTCACTAGTAAAGTAACCCAACTAAAGGTTAGGGTCGTATCCCAAGGGAGTGGCTTTGAGAATTGATAGAAAAATAAAATTAAGCTCTAACTAATCGTAGCTAAAAACATTAACGTTTAAAAACATAGTAAATTAAAGGGGGCAACACAAAAAGTGTCAAATTTTGATTGGAGGTTTTGTCACAAGTAGTAAAAACAGCAAAATTTAATAAGAAAATCAAGTATGGGGAAATGTTCTTGGGTGTGACCGCAATATAAGTTGAGATAAATCATTAGGTATATGCTTTCAATAGGAAATTTGCAAGATAATAGTGACTAGGCTAAGCTTTAGATGGAAATAAGTTCCCTCTCAGACAACTTACCCTGTTTCAAATGGGTTCCTCTCGGACACCCATTTTCCGCGTGAAGACCAGCCTACACCTTACCCCACTCACTTTCTCGAGCTGAGTGTTAGGATATGGGACTAGGCCTCACCCTCTCGGGCTGAACCTCATGTCGACCCACTCCTTAGGCCATCAGTCTAGTGGTCTTGGTTTTGCAACCTCCCTCTCGGACAAGCCAAAAACACATGGGTGGTTTTGTATTTGCAACTACAAACCCATTAAATCAAACCATAATCACTAGGTGAAATCACTATTAAAATACATCTACCCTATCAGCAAGCAAGACCCAACAACAATATCAACACATATTTGCTAAATCACACCCCAAGAATGGGGGTTTTAAGCTACTTATCAAGAAATAACAAAATACACCTAAAATGATACTGAAATCAAATGGGTATAAGAAATTAAACCTTGATTTAAGAAAAGGAAGAAGAACGGAGAAGACCCACTTCCAACTTGGCGAAGATGAAATCCTTCTCTCTTCAAGTTTTCCCACAAAACCCTCTCCAAACTTGAGAGAAAATATCTAAAAATGTATTATTCTATTCTGAAAATAATAATAATGGTTTAGGACTTGCAAAATTAATAAAGAGTTTAGTATTTATAGCCATCAGAAATTAGTTCAGGTAGATAGTTCGGCGAGGTTAGTCGAGTCCGCCGAATGACTCTGCGACTCGCCTTTCTTCTGTCTCATCTCCATTGAGTGCTTGCCTACATCATCTTCATGTTCTGGACCATTGGGTGGTATAGTACTGCTTTGCGAAACTATTCGGCAAAGCGCCGACTGCTCCTTTCATTGCCTTTTTGATCCTCTTCCTTCAGAGCTTCGCATATTGGAACGAAGGGCAGAGTCTATCCTTTCGGCGAATCGCCAAAGGTTCTTGGCGATGCTCATGCTTCAGTTTCTTCGTTCTTTTCAGCCTTCTTGTTCATTTTTGCGCCTAAGTGTCCATGCTTCCACTAAAATTTCAAATACCTGAAACTTAAGAGTTTTCATTAGATATTGAGACAAAATAAGCATTCGAGGACACTATTTCTATCAAAATAAAGCCCTAAATAAGTGTAATTTGTGAACTCATCAACTCGTCATTACTTATTAATACAAATATCATTCAGACAGTATACCAGAATTCATAACATAAAACAGATTTCATAAAAAAATAACATTTCACATTTCACACCAACTTAATACACATTTCATACAAATAATCATACTTCTTGCTCTCTTTTTTTACACAATACTGATTAATTTTTCAGACCAATTTCATTCTACTCACACAAAATTACACACAATCGTCATTACTTATTCATACAAATATCATTCCGAACAGTATACAAGAATTCATACCATAAAGCGCATTATATAAAAAATAACATTTCACGTTTCATACCGACTTAATACACTTTTCATACAAATCATCATACTTCTTACTCATATTTTTTAGACAAAAGTAAATACATTTTCATACCAATATCATTCCAGTTACTCTACCAAATTCATTCCAGCTTATACATTTTATTTACATTTTCAGAAAAAAAAATAGTAATCCATATATTAATTTAATCTGCATACCGAATCCATCTCATTTTTATTATCAAATTGACTAAAGAAATTCCAATTTCATAACAATGTTACAACAAATTTCATAACATTTCAACAATAAAACTATTAATATTCTATACATTCATAATCAAATCATTTATATATTAAGACAATTTCACACCAAATCATGGTACAGTCATTATACAAAATAACCAAAAAAAACAAAACAAAAACGTACCAACAAAATCATAGAATGTCATTAATTACAGTTTCACATAAATTAGTATGTATGAACTAAATGGATGGTTTATACAAATAACATCACAACTTAAATATAGTATACAGAAATAAAATCACAAAATGTGATTTACAATTTCATCGCTCTTTTTTTTTTTTTTTTACATTTTAGTAATATACAAATACAAACAATAAATCATAAACAATACTAACCTGAAGAATCCCATCTTCCACCATGTTTAATTAATATAGATAAGGAGTCGTCCATCACAACAAAATGAAGATTTTTCAAACAAAAAAAAATAGATTTACTCGTCAATGACGAGAATTCAGGAAAAAAATGAAGAGAGAGAAACGTTGAAGAAAATGGATAGAATCAGATTTTTTAAATTAATTTTAACAAATTAGAGTGAATTAATGAAGATAAATATTCATAATCAGTTTGAATCTCCTTAATCATACTAATTAACAATTATCATTAATCAATTCAAATTTAATTAATACTCCTATTTCTGTTTTTTTTTCTTTTTTTATTTCAAAATCGTTTTATTTTTTTCAAAACAGATATTTACAATTACCTAAAAATCATTTTTTTAATAAAATATTACAACCTAAAAGTTTTTAATGTTACAACTTGAACGTTATATTCTACTGCTACAACTTGAAAATATTAGTCTAATATTTGCCATTTATAAAAATTTTACTTTATCTTCGGTCTCCATCTTAATCGACTTACCAAAATCAGTTATATTCCACCTTACTTTACCATGAAACTCCACAATTGCTAACAACATATTCTTACTAGTTCACAAACTCACAGAGGATTGGTGTTTAACCATTTTTGAAGTTCAAAACTTCAAAGTTTAAAAATCAAATTTATGCAAATAAGCTCTTTTTTTGAGTAAGTATTATTGCAAAATACGAATTACATTTTGAGGAGCCTAATTATGAAATTTTGGGTGATTTAGCGTAGCGTTTGAGGTATTCTTTGATGAATCTGGAGCTTAGATTTAAGAAAAAAACAAAAAGTTGATTTTTTGTATAATAGTGTATAAGATTGTATATTATTGTATGGGTGTATAAATATTTCATCTTATAATTTGGTATAATATTGTATATTTGATATATAATATTGTATACCAAAATTTTCAATATTTTTGTAAAAATAAAATATGAATGTTTTGTATGTTATTGTATACCGGATGTATATTATTGTATAGCTAATTGAGTTTTGTGCTTAAGATTTGTGATGTATGTTTTATGTAAGCTAGATAATTATAATTTTCTAAAAATTTCCCTATTTTAAATTTCGTGCTCAGTTAAACTATATCACATAAATTGAGACGGAGATAATACTTGTTTGGGATATCTTAATAGATAAATAAGGGATAAGGGTCTGAAAAATAACCCAACTTTGGTCGAATTTGCTGTTGTGATACTAAACTTTCATGAGGACCTATTACCTCCCTAGACTATTTAATACCGTATTTTAAACATATATATTTGCCCATGTGGACATAAAAAATAATGTAAAATTATAAATAGTAATGTGTCCACGTGGGCACATATATACCTTTAAAATACACTATTAAATAGTTCAGGGGGTAAAAATTACGGTACTGAATAGTCTAGGGAGGTAATAGGTCTTCGTGAAAGTTTAGTATCGCAAAAGCAAATCCAACCAAAGTTAGGATATTTTTCAAACTCTTATCTCGATAAATAATATATACAAATATTTTTAAAATTCAAAGTTTGAACGTTGAAAATAATTCTCTCTAACTTTTTCTCTCAATGATACTAATAGCTCAGTGTCTATTGCTCACGCTCAAATGATTGAGCCTCTTGGTGGGGCCAATCCGGCCCATCTAGTTTTGATGAAAGCATATGGTGAAATATATTCGGTAGCTACACTTGTTTAAGTAGTTTGCTTCATTTGTGTCAACATTTATCGTGTATGTTGCTACAACTATTATAGCAGTTGCTGAAACATATTTGGCACCTTTGTTTTAAATATAGCTACATTTATTTTGAGCTACTGCATAGTGTGTCGTGGATTTACAACACTTTTGAATCTTAAAACTTAATATTTGTGCAAGTTTTTAGCACTTTTTTAGTAGATTTGATGTGTTTTGTTGGTAAAACAAGATTCGGTATCTAAGTGCAAGAAAGAGGAGCAGTTCAACTATTTTTGTTATTTGCGAGGGCAGTCTACAAGTCATGATCTGAACTATGAATCGTGGATTCCTTTTTAGATGGAGAGACAGAAGCTATGCTGAATTCCTTAGAATTATGAGTGAAGACCATGAGTCGTAGATGGTTCCATGGACCATAAATCTTGTCCCTGACAAAAGTTTTGAAGCTGAACTTTTCCTGTCATCCATGAGAGGGTTCCATAACCCGTAAATAGAACTACGATCCGTAGATTGAGTCGTAAAAGTTGTCCAACACTATTTTTCTAGTTTGTTTAAGATAAGTTTTTAGTAACAATAAATATTTTTCCTAGGTTTTGTTTTACACTTGATGCTTGTTTTATCATCTAAACAAGGAGAAAACAAGTACTTTTGGTGTGTGTTCTTGAATTTGTATAGAAAATACATTGTGATTCTTAATTTTTGATTTTGAGTTTTAATTCAAAATTCAGAGTTTCTACTATTCATCTTGTGAGTGTAAAGTTTATGCTTAATTAATTTATTTATCATTTATTGTTATCATTGAAGTATAAGTAACTAAACCCACAACTAGGATTGTAGAAACCATGAAAAATTGACGAAGTAGACCTAATATCTAGTAATCCTTGGAAAGTGTGCATACATGTATTGCTTTTACCTTCATCTTGATTGATTTTAACAGTTGCAAATGTTAGAACTTGCCTTATTCTTACTTGTTAGGCCAAAGGGGTAATGAAAGGAAAAACAAATTACATAATAGAGATTTGAGGCTACCAACCCTCATCTAATAGCTTGACTTTGTCCGGAAATAGCTAATTTGGAATGAAGGGTAAGGGTTAGGGTTAGTAATGCGTTCCCATAGACGTACCAAGTTGCGTGTTGGCATTCATCTACTTACGGGACCAACCACTTAGGTGAAATGAAATTACCGATCTTGCATGCGATACACTAGAAAATATTACTAGTATTTGGTCTTACTAAGTTATGACTTCGTGGGGATCACAAAATCTTAATATCATCTCTCATTTGATTCAAAGCACATTCACTTGATTCTTTGTTAATTATTATTTTGTGAAGATTTTAAAGATTTTCAATTGCACAACCTCCTTTGGAAATAGTCAAACTAAGAGCGCAAATAACCACGATTGATCTGAATCCAAGTCATATTCTCGGTGAGATCGATCGTAACTTTGGTTAGGTTCAATATTTGAACAAAGACCTCTTTATATTTCTATTTGGAGGTGTAATTTGGACGTATTAAATTTTGTTACCGTAGCTAAAATATATGACTTTTGGATTAGATTAGTTGTGTTATTTGACTATTAATCATTATTTCTTAATCTACTTTTTTTGTTGTTTATATATTATTTAGGTTAAACACTTGTGTATACCAGATACACGAAATCAAAACAAACTCCTGATTCCAATTGATCTTGAAATTCAGAGAACCCTATGAAAAATGACCAATAATGATGCTCATGCAATTGAGGAAGAAGCCATAACAACATTGATGGCCGATGAATGAGAACGGGTCGAGTACATCAAGATGAGGCAGCTCATCTAGTTGAAAATTAACGCTGGACTGCAGGTGCAAATCAAGTTAGGAGAGATGAGTTGACTCGCCCAACGCTTCGAATAATCAACCCCATATAAAGGTGTTCTCTTTCTCACCAATCAAATTGATTGAAATATTTTATAAAATCCAATGAATAAAAATAGTTTGGTGATCATTGGCTGCTTTGCATAAAAAAATAATATTTAGTACTATTATTTTAATGAGGTTATCATGAATATATTTCAAAAAAAAAAAAAAACTCAACGACGAAAAGTTGTAAATATTTCTTTTAGAGAGCATATAGTACTATATGTGAACTTTGTTTTTTCTATATGGAGAAGGGCCTAAAAGACTCCTCAACTATTTCAATTGATACAAAACTACACTCCATCAACCTTTCAACCCTCAAATACCTATGGCGTCAAATTTTTGGCTAACAAATATCCTCGATATTAATCATTTAACTCATATTTGTACTTATTTCTAACAGCTTTCCTAAAATAAAATTATTAAATATTTATTTATTATGTTGGCTAATTTGATTGGTTCGAATTTCAACCCTTCTCAAATCAATAATAAAAATCACAGATGATTCATATTTTAACTCAAAAACGCTTCAAAATATTATTAAAATTTTATTAATAACATGTTATCATCCTATTGACCTATTTTAAATCAACCCCAATTTATTATAACCTAACTCATAAAAAGCGATCCAACTAAAATTTGTACTCATCCCATCTGGTGTCCATCTAAAAGAAGATTATTATTCTTTTGTTAATATAAAATTTTCTTCCAATGATCTTCTTCATTCCTTCTTTTTGTTATTTTTTTAATATCTTATTCTTAATTAGGTTCTATCAGGGACTCAAACTTGAAATAAACTTACATGTTCATATTCTTTTAATTTGTGTTATTTTCACTATTTTATTTTGAATTTTTGGTACACACAAAGATAAATGTAGTATACGTACACATTTGCTGAACTAAATTATCTTTTATATCACCATAGATTTCATAGCCCATAAACACTTGCACTAATGGATCTCTAGATGCAATTTAATGAGCTTTTACAGCAAGATCTATCACTGTTATCACTGATAACTCTTCATACACAACCAACAATTTGAGTGGACGGTATAAATCAAATACCTTAACTTTATCATGAGCCCTCATCCCTAACTGACCTGCAACAACATCTATCATAGCACACCCTTTGGACAAAAAGGGTCTCCAAGGGATGAATGGAACCGCAAGGTCTGGCTCAAAATACAACACAACAAAATCAACTGAAAATATCAATGATCCTACTTGGACGAACACATCTTCCACAATTTCCCTCTGGCATAGCGACTCACCAATATGCCAACTATTAGATAATGGTGGTAGGCCTAGGGCTACCCAACCCCAATTTCTTGTACAAAGATATTGGCATAAGATTAATGCTAACACCTAGATCTCATAACCCTTAAGCATGAGTGCTCTGACCTATAGTGATCTGGACCGTGAAACTTCCTGGTCCGTTAGCTTAGTGGGAAGCCTGATTTGAATCCTGGAACTGCACTCTTTAGTGAGTTATATTGTTTCATACTCCATAAGTTTCATCTTGTTCACTACAATTTCCTTCACATTTTTGCATACCTCAGTATTCCCTGCAAAAGATCAACAAGAAGTAGATTAGTATGAACTTGTTTGAGGAGAGAAAAAAACTTACCAAAACATTCATCCTCGCTTTGTTTTTTGAACTTTTAGGGGAATGGTGTAGGTGATTTCACTTTGCTTGATACTATTTCCTCATGTGTACTTTTCCCACTCTCACTACTCTTCTTTTTCCCTATTAAGGTTTCAGTGGTTCTCTTCTTAGGAGCTAACTCCTCCAATTGTCAACCACTACGAGTACCCACAACATTCATCTGCCTTGAATTTGGATCTCTTTTACCTAGCAAACCTCCTTGATGGAGTGAATTTTGGTCACTAGCAAATTTTTCGAACAACTTTTCCACATTTTTTTTGCCAATTGTTTGTTCCTCAAATAAGCAACTATCTTATCCATATTCGCACTCACTCTAGCTTGTTCATCCATGATTTTCTTCAATATCTCCTCAGTGCTATTGTTTCCTTGCTTGCCATTTTGATTATCTATGTGACCTTGCTGTTGATAACTTTTGCCCATTGCTTAGAGGATCGATATTGATTTTGGCCTTGTGCCATATTCTGCTTTCCTCCCCATAAAAAAATTGGATTTCTCATCCAACTAAGATGAGGTCCAACTTCATCTTTGATTTTGAATATTTAATTTATAATTTATAAGAACTAACAATTTTAATCTTTCGCATATTAGTTAAATAAATTCATAGACAAAAATCATCTACAATATAAGTAATGGACATGCTTATAAACACAATAATATGTTCAAACAAAGACTTTATCATAATAAATAACATAAAATACAAAGTCCTTATACATGATTAAAACAAATACTATAACTCAATCATATGGTTAATAGTATATCCCAATAATAATGTTAGTAAGATTCTTAAAAATTACTCCCTTCATCCCATTTTATGTGGCACCATTTAGTTTTTAGTCCGTTGTTGCATCCAAATGCATATGCACCTGTATGCGGCCGTGCAAGTAATATAGTGGCTCTAAAAGAGCCAAATTATCGAACCCAAATGACTTGTCGATTAACTATTTTATTAAATTACACTAATCTTAACTATTTATTCAAGCATACCAAAAGAGTTTGAATTATTAGAATGCTAGAATATAATACATACACTAATGATTGGGAAAATTCCAGGGCTGCAACCTACTAGAATTCATACATAGTATCTTTTTCTATGGACTTCAATTTGTTCTCAAGTCGCTAATTTACAAAGTTGAATATATAATCATGATCTCCCGACCTCTAATCGCCTACCATAATTAGCAGTCTAACTACATCGTTGAGTGGGGATAGACTGAACCAATTGTGGAGCATTAAGTTTTTATCTTGTTTAGTAACCAAGCAAGGTTTCTAGGTATATCTCTATCCTAGATACAAATCAACCCTAGTTTCTAGAGAAGATCATGCTTCTTTTGTCCAATGTTCTATCCTCTTATTCCTTTCCCGAGTTCAAATTGAACAATGAGTTTATTTCAATGGTGGCCAGTCACAAAATATTAATCAAGAACAAAAGAGAAATTTATACGATTATAAACTTCAATCCATAAAATTTGATACTACACAATCATTCGTAGCCACAACCCTAGAATAAGGGAATTTAGCTACTCATAATTTGATTCTCAATCTTTAACTGTTCAATAATCATAAGAGAATTCAATAGATGTAAAGAGTAGGAATGAACCCTTAAATTGAAGTACAAGTCAATTTTATGATTATTAAACATATAAAGATTGAGAATCAAATTATGAGTAGCTAAATTTTTATTCTAGGGCTGTGACTATGAAGGATTATGTAGTATCCAATTTTATGGATTGAAGTTTGTTATCATATAAATTTCTCTTTTTTTCTTGATTTCGTATTTCGTGAATGGTCACCATTAAAATAAACTCATTGACCGAACCGAACCTTAGGAGAGGAATAAGAGGATAAAACATGGGACAAAAGGAGCATGATCTTCTTTAGAAACTAGGATTGCTTTGTATCTAGGATAGAGATATACTTAGAAACCTTGTTTGGTTACTAAAAAGACGAAAACTTAATGCTTCACAATTGGTTCAGTCTATATCCACTCAATGTTGTAGTTAGACTGCTAATTGTGGTAGACAATTAGAAGTTGGGAGACCATTATCATACATTCAACCTTGTAAATTAGTTATTTGATAACAAATTGAAGTCTATATAAGAAGATACTATGCATGAATTCTAGTAGGCTGCAACCCTGAAATTTTTCCAATCATTAGTATACATCTTTTGTTCTTGCATTCTAATAAGTCAAAGTCTTTTAGTACGCTTGAATAAATTCTTAGGATTAGTGTAATTTAATAAAATAGTTATTTGACAAGTCCATTGGGTTCGATAATCCAACTGCTTTAGAGCCACTATATTACTTGCACGATCGCGTACACTTGCGTCTGTAATGACCTTCAGGTCATTTTTATGTTTATGCATATGGTTTATCGTTTAGAGCTTTTCTGTAGAGAGGTCATTTATTACTTTTGGGACATACTGTTCGGTCACCTAGTCATTCGCTTAGTTTTTATGTGAGGTTCAGTATTTTAGAGCTTTTGAACCTTGAACGGATAATTTTGATCAAAAGTTCAAGAGAATGACCTCAAAATCTAATTTTGACAATTTCATCAGGTCTAGAAAGGTCATTTTAGGCTAGAAGCATGGTCGACATGATTCCCGAAGCTTTCAGTGCGAGTCTGTGCGATTACGTATTTTAACTTTCAAGTTAAGGCCTAAGCTTGACTTTAGTCAACATTCTGAGTAAACGAGCTTGAGTGAGAATTGAGTCTGTGTGGTTAGTTCTAGAATATTGAATTTTGTCTAAAATGACCCTTCATTTGGGTCCCGAGGTTTTTGGGCTAAATGCCACATCCCTTTTTGGCACAACGAAAAGGGTTTTTCCAATTTAAGTGACGGTATTGATTAGAGATTATTTTATTTTTTTCTTTTTAGGGTTGCCACTTTGAATTGAGTTACATGTTCCAAGTGACATTTTGAATCCCTAATCAATAGGAAATGACTCTTTAGTTTTGGTCTACGAAACAAAGTTCGGGTAAGGAATTTTGTGCACCGAGGGGAAGGTATTAAGAATCCCTCGAGTCCCGTGCACAGTCGTTTTTATTGTCTTATACTTTAAAATATTTTTTGGACATATTTATTTCAGGACATGACTTGTTCACAATTTTATCGTTGAACTTTTATTTTGTCTTAACCTAGATGTGTAACCTCATTCTTGGTTTTGACATTTAATAGCTTCGAGTCATAATTGCTTTATTCTGTTGAGTGTGTCACCTAATACTTTATATCTCACATCTTGATTTTAACAAAATAAAATACTTACGAGAATAATTTTACCAAGGTGTGTCACCACATCTTTGAATTTCTTTTAAATGTTTCAAAAAAGATGTGTAGCCACATTCTTAAGTGAAACAATTTCCTTTTTAATGTGTCCAAAATTTTGTCTAATCAATATAAAACTAATATTTTTCCTTTATACATAAAACCAAGTAGAGTAAAATAAATCTAAATATTGAGGATATGATATATAATTCTGACATCATTTCTATATCCTTTTATTTTATATTTTATACTTTTATTACTCTTAAAATTAACGTCAAAATAAAGCATACACTTTCTAATCAAACAAAACAATAACGAATTGTAAAAAATAAATCTCATTTTTTGTTTGATAAAATAAAACCACAATAATTTATTTATTTATTTATTTTTAGCCTAGCAATACCTACTTTATCATTATTATCTAAATCAAGACAAAAATAATGTAATGATCCGTTCATTTTAAGAGATCACAATTAATGAATAAAAGTAAATAAACAAAAATAACCACCAAATATAACTACTTTCATTCATTAAAGAGATATAACATTTAACACATTCTTTATTTTAATCAAATTATGAATAAAACAAAAGTGTAAGAAAAAACTTATCACATGATTACATCAAATTCTATTAATAAATAAAAGAGATAAGGTAAAGTTGAACCTTAAATGAAGAAATAAGAACCACAAAATCTTGACCGAAGCTCGATGAGTACGCTCACAAATCTTTTTTTGGTGTGGATGTGTGTTGTATTTTTGTTGCCGTATGTCGTAGTAGTTCGAAGGAAATTAAAGTGTTTGGATGTTGTTGCGTTAATATTTGAGTATGTGATTGTATATTGTGGTTTTTTTTTTTCCAAGAAGGTTGCGTGTGTGTGTTTAGGATAGTTTTTTGGTATATATGAGGGTTTGTTGCTGATTTTTCTTTGATTTGTTGTGCGTGTGTATGTATTTTTTTGGTTGCTGATCTCTTTTCTTCTTTTTTCTCTTTCGCATATGTGTGTGTTGTGTTGTATAAAAAAAATGGGGAGGGAAGTGGGGTTAAAGTGAGTGGAGTGGGGGTAATATTGTGAAGTGGGGGGTGAGGGTAATGGAGGTGGATTGGGGTAGTGGGAAGATGTGAGGGAGTGTTAAGTTATTATTATTTTAATAGTATAAAATATAAAATAAAAGCAATATTTATATACTAACTTATTTATTAAACTAAAAATAAAAAAACATTTTTTTTTGTTATTTTAAAATCTTTTAAAACAAACATAATAAAATAAGATAAAATAAAAATATCTAGTTTATATATGAAAGCAATATTTATGTACTAAAAATGGTGTAATACCTTAAGTTCGGTAAAAAATTATGTGTCTACAGTTTGCCCCTCTTTGACTGGAAACACGATGAGTTTTCAGACAAAGAAGTAGATAATGTGACAAATTTTGACCGGACTTGTATTTGAAGGAAAAATTTGTGCGATTGAGTTTTGGTTTTGGACATCCTACATATCTCGGGTTATAAGGGAATCAGGTCACATGTAGTTTAAGGAGATAAGGTGATGAGTTGAATTTAAGTGAGGTTTCCATCGAGGCTCCAGGTTGCGGTTCTTATCCTTAAAAAGTGAAAGCTAATAGTCAAAAGGAAAATAAAAGTACAAGCTCCTATGTATGTAGCTTCTCTTGATTCTTGAATTTGAGATATCACCTTGATTTTTGTGAGTATCTTGATCTTGAATGGATTCGATGCTTAACTTGCCACTTAGAGTGAGTTTTTGGCACTCTTCAAAATGACAATTTGAAAATGCTCTTGAATGACTGCATGTTTTCTTGATTAGAAGTTGAATAGAAATAGATGTCAGGAAGTCAGACTGCTACATGCATCGAAGAACCTGATTTTGGCTATCGTGGGATTGATCATTCTGAAAAGAGTTGAAACTTTGTTCTTGAATTTCAAATTCATGTTTCGCTTGAAGAAACCTGAAAACCATCACAAACAAAAGAAATAAACAAAAATTTTGCCTCAGTTTTCACTGGAAATTTTTGTGAGTTATTAGCAAATGTGAATTTAAAATATAAATATAAAATAAATAAATAAATAAAAGTAAACTTAGAGTAGGAAGTCTTATCCTAGTAGAAAAATTATCGGTCTCAAACTAGGAAGTATTTATCCTAGGAGAAAGTAACCAAATTTCATTATGTAGGAGGGTCCTACTAATCCCATTGTCGAGGAAGGTCCTGCTAATCTGAATCTCATTGTTTAGGAGGGTCCTACTAATCCCATTGTCTCATTGTTTAGGAGGGTCTTGCTACATTGATTCCCATTGTATAGGAGGGTCCTGCTACACTAATTTCCATTGTTTAGAAGGGTCCTGCTACTCTAATTACAATTGTCCAGGAGGGTCCTGCTACACTAATTCCCATTGTTTAGGAGGGTCCTGCTACACTAATTTCCATTGTTTAGGAGGGTCCTACTACACTAATTTCCATTGTTTAGGAGGGTCCTGCTACACTAATTCCCATTGTTTAGGAGGATCCTGCTACTCTAATTCCCATTGTTTTGGAGGGTCCTGCTACTCTAATTCTCATTGTTTAGGAGGGTCCTGCTACTCTAATTCACATTGTTTAGGAGGGTTCTGCTACTCTAATTCCATTTATTTAGGAGGGTCCTACTACACTAATTCCCATTGTTTAGGGGGTCTACTACACTAATTCCATTGTTTAGGAGGGTCCTGCTACACTAATTTCCATTATTTAGGAGGGTCCTACTACACTAATTCCCATTGTTTAGGAGGGTCCTACTACACTAATTCCCATTGTT
This sequence comes from Solanum commersonii, assembly GCA_029007595.1. Classification (NCBI taxonomy): domain Eukaryota; kingdom Viridiplantae; phylum Streptophyta; class Magnoliopsida; order Solanales; family Solanaceae; genus Solanum; species Solanum commersonii. The sequence goes on along the minus strand of JAJTWQ010000129.1, from coordinate 745,138 downwards.
TAGGAGGGTCCTGCTACACTAATTTTCATTGTTTAGGAGGTCTTGCTACTCTAATTCTCATTGTTTAGGAAGATTTTGCTAAACTAAATCATCAAATACAATCACCATATCATTTTTTTTAATTTTTAGTTTTTAAATGTCTTATATTAGAAAATGTTTATCCTTGGAGAAGAATGAAAAATGACTGTCTTAGACTAGAAAAATGTATATTCTAGGAGAGAAAATGCATATAAATTTTTATATAATGTTTACGAATTTGAGTCTTTAAGATATCCTTTATGTCAGGAACATTTCTCTGTTTTAGAAAAAGAAAGAAAGAAAATTTATGGGTTTTTTATTTTATTTTATTTTTTAAATTGCGGTCGATTTGTGGCATTGTCTTTGAGGATGATTGCTCCTGTTGTTGCCATGCTTGAAGCTAATTTCAACTTGACATAAACTACTTTCGTTCACTAGTCAGCTCACCTTGATATTCTTTAAAACATCTCTACTTGTTCAGAACATGAAATTTCAAATTTTTCATATTGTTTCCACCCTCCAACAATCATTGAATCTTGTATTCATATAAATTCTTAAAATTTGACAATTGTTGACAAGTTACTATGCATACCACTATTTCTTGAATCATGTCACATCGGATGTGCTAACCAAACTTTGCTTTGTGTAATTGAAGAGATGGTAGCAATTTCGAAATCATTTTCTGCTTGCTTTAATAAAGACTAACTCAAGGGAAAAAAATGCAAACCGAATTGGGAGATCAGATAAAAAATAAAAAATAAAATAATATTTGACCCTTTTGATAGAAAATGAAAATGAAAATAAAAAGGGACTCCTTTGAGAGTGGTGGTCAATTCTAATGAACATGACATGCATGTGAGATTAAATAATTTGATTTGTCCAATAAATCTAAACTTTATCTTTGTCAAACTTTCAGTCTTTCGAAGTCAGACTTTTATAATCCATTTTTTTTGCACTAGATACATGTCTGACATTCGACTTGAGGGTCTCGAAAGGTTTTTAAGCAACAATCTCTCTCATTTGGTATGTCTCTTACTCACCATCGTCTTATAGTGCCATGAGGTTTTTCACCAATAAGACTCTTTCATTTTTCACTTTCTCTCAACACAATGATGTCTTATAGTGCTTTCGAAGATTTTTATCGATAAGACTACCTCATTTTAAACTCCTTATGAGAGAGACATGACATTTTCCTTATAAGATAATGAAAGCTTGCTTGACTTGTCATTGTTAAAAATTGATCAGAAGGTCTTTATTTGGATTGTAACGTGGCTTTTGGACAGGGTGACAATGAAAAGATTGACATGAAGGCTCAAATATAATACGGTAATAGGGTTAAGAATTACAACTTTTGGAATCGACTCTATTTTAAAAAATAAATAAATAAACAAAAAAAATAAAATATTATTGTTGTTGTTGTTGTTGTTGTTGTTGTTGTTGTTGTTGAGTTGTTGTTGTTGTTGTTGCTGCTGCCCCTGCTGCCCCAGTTTTTGTGATGAAGACCTTTTAGATTTCTTTTCTTGGTTGGACCGAACCTTAAAATAATGCTGCCTATGTATCTTGTCAAAGTAAGAATCAGGTCAAACGTAGTTCATGAAGTTTGTTCTTTTGTTGTTATTGATTTTTTTCAACCTTCTTTTTTCACTTTTTTTTTTCTTGATTCTTTTTTGTGATTTTTTTTTTTTTTGAATTTCTGACTCTTTTTTTTTTTTGACAGTATTTTGATTTCAAAAGAGGGGTATGAAAGAGAATAAAATTAAGGCTCAAAAAGGGTAGCAAAGGATTACATCGTGTTTGGATAGTAGAATGAAATGCCTTCGTCATATCAATTATTAAAAATGTCAGATACAAGCATGCCCTTTAAGATGTGAAGTGAAAATCATACATTATATCTTTGCAACGTATGCATTGATGGATATGTATATTATTTTTGTTCCATATTTGTCAGCTTGAAATCTCCATTTGAGTAATACCTTCTTGACAACAAATGACATACGTTAATTTAAATGAAATTTATTCTTTTAACCATTTTTGATACTAAAGGACGTATCAAGGTGTTTAAGTCATTTATTCATTTCCTCGAATGTATTTCTTTTTTGACTTCTATGGTGTATTAATTCCATGACTAGATATAATCTTAAGCCAAATCCTCTTGCATATCATGTCACAAAAATTGAATTGAACAGAGATGTATATATGGAAAGCCAAATAGAACGGGTCAAAGTGACACATAATAAAGATTATATTAAGTTAAAAAAGACTTGATGATAAGACACCAAACTAAATTTTAGGTTACAACACTATAATAACCCAAACCACGACAAGACTCAACAAACAAACACTTAAGAGAAATGATAGAAATGTTTGACTTACTAAAATAACATAAAAAAGAATTGCATAGCAGAAATGATGACAAAATAAACTATCCATACACTCTTTTTAGAGAAAAGAAGAGTGTCTCCCATTCACCAAGCTTGACTTATTAGCCACTACTTTTCACATTAGCCATCATAAAAGCTCCACCAATTTCAATTGTCTTTTCTTCATAATTGTCATGTTCTTTGTCATCACATATCATCTCGATAAAGTGTACATACTATGCGCCGATAGAGGATTCTTAGTAACATTTGGGGGGTCATCATTTTGAATCACAATCATCTTTGCTTGAATCATCTCTTCCACCTTTCTTCTTAAATTTCGACAATCTTCAGTACTGTGCCCAGGAGCATCAAAATGGTTTGCACACTGTATTATAGGATTGAAACCTTTTGCATGTGGATCCACATAATTTTAAGGAATTGGCTCTATCATATTCAAACGTTTCAATTTCTCAAATACACCTTTGTAAGACTCTTCAATTGGTGTGAAATTGTTCATAGGTCTTTGACCTCCTTCAAATACCTATCATGGACGAGGATTATAAGGTGCTCAAAAATTTTGAGAACAAGGACGAACATTTTGATTTGTTGGTTCTCGCCATTGAGGATAGTTTGACTGATGTTCATATGGTTGTGCACTATAAACTGCGTATTGAGGTGGGACAATGGAGTATTGTGTGTCTTGCATGGGGAGATAGTGATGGAATTGAGGTGGTGCATATTCATAAAGTGGACCCCTTGGACTTTTTTGTGTGTCTGACACAACATTTGCTACATCATCCTTTATTTTCTTTCCACCAAGGTTTCCCAATCCATTTTTAATCACTTATGTTGTGGCTTTCAAGGCAGCTTGACTTACAATCTTTCCAGACTTGATGTCATTTCCACCATTTCACCAATCTTAATAACTTCGGCGAATGTTGTTCCAACAATAAAAAGTAAATAATGAAAATAGTCGGGTTCTTGCGCTTGTAGAAAAACATCAATCATTTCTGACTTTTTCATTGGTGGCTTAACCTTAACAGCTTGCTCTCTCCACCTAATAGCATATGCACAAAAAATTTGTTGGTCTTTTTCCTCATGTTGGCAAGTGAGGTACGATCTTGAACTATGTCAATGTTATATTGAAATTATTGAACAAAACATCGAGCCAAATCATCCTATGTATGCCAGTTAGAAGTATCTTTGATCTATGAACCATTATGAGGAAATTCCCATCAAACATTCCCCAAAATAAGTCATGAGTAATTCTTTTTTGCTTCTAGCCCTTCTCAATTGATTACAATATCTCTTTAAATGAGCTACATGATCTCCATGTGCATCATATTTCTCGAATTTTGGAGTTTTAAAACCGATGGGTAGATGAACGTGGGAAACATGCACAAATCATTAAATAAAACACTTCTGTGACCTCCCAATTGTTGCATATCTCTTACACTCTGTTCCAAACTCTTCATTTTTCTAGACATTTCTTCATGTTTCTCACTCTTAACAACTTACAACTTTTTCAGCTTCAACAGGGAATTTATACTGATGAGTGTGAGGGTAAGAGCCTAGAATTTTAAAAGTCAATTCAGGAGTATAATCTCAACCATATTGAACTTTGGGTGGAGGATCATTGTTAGATTTTGGCTCCATTATAGGTTGTAGGACTGTTTTAGTCGGTGCAGTTAGAATGAAGAGTGAATTAATACTCATCATAGACGTATTCAAAGGGTGCACTATAGAAGTTAAAGCGGCATTGGATAGCATAGGGGACAAATCCAGGTGGATAAATGGGATCAGTTGTTGACATTCAGATAGGGGGTGACATATTTGTATTTAGATAGTCACGGATTGAAGACGGTGGAGCTTGTCCATTCATCAAAGCTTCGTACATTTTCGTCATTTGCTGTCTTAACATCCATACTTCTTTTATTGACATTGTTTCTTGCGAAACCATCTGATTTTCAACCTCATCATTCTCCGACTCATTTCCTTTTTTGCGGATCATTTTCTTTTTCCCTTTTGATCTTGTATAGTAGAGATGAGATGTCAGCTTAACCACAAACCAATAACCTTAATTTAACTGTGTGCATGGACGATAAAGTTTGTCAGGGTTAGACATTTCTTAATTATTAGTTATTTTTTCTTATAAAAAAAATGATTTGATAATGCATTGATTAAATCTGTTTGGAATTGCATACGTAACACGCTCGAGAACATGAATAAGATCTTTGCATATTTTTTCTAAAACTCAATAACTAAGCTTTTTTTAGTGCTTTGAGATAAAATCCTTTAGTTTTTTTTTGAATTATTAAAAGAAAATTAAGAAAAACTTATTTTTGAATTTTTGAAAAAATGACTTTTAAATATTTTTTTTGAATAAAGATCACCGAACCCAAAGAGAGTTCCCTATTTATCTCATTGAGATGAGAATGAGGTGTGCGTAGTTCGTCTAGATTGGACAGTAAAAAATCTGTAAGATATTGATTTGACTTGACAAATGCATTATTTTCCAAAGATTTATGAAAGCAAAATCTTTTGATTTCTTTTAAATGCACAAAAGAAACTAAAAATAATTTAATTTTTTTATTGTAATTTTTGTTAAGTAGTGAAAAATCTTTCATTTCATTTGTTAAAAAAAAAGGTATAATAACTTCTAAAAGAAGAAATATAACATTTTATCTCATTTCACTAATCGCACTAAAATGGATCAACTTGTCAAGACTTTCTAAATAAATGCATTTTCATGTAATACAAAATATTATCTAAATGGTTAAATATGATAGGGGTACATGTCCTAGACGAATACGACCCCTATATTGAGTCCCACTAAATCAAATGCAAATGATGCAAATAAGCGGAGACTACTAGAGATAATCATGTATGTATATCAGGTTTAATAGGCTTTAGTGTCTAGACTGGTTTACCCAAGTGGAAAACTCAGGCCCGGGAGGGGCAACTTATCGGTAGCGACGCTATTCCGACTTCATTCCTGGTCCAACCTCGCCTAACATGTGCGACTAAAATCCTTCACTAGGTTTCAAGACACTCCAGCTTTATCTCAAGAGAGAGTAGGATGCATAACTGCATTCCTGTGAATGTGTGTGAAGTGTTTTCAGAGACTAATAAGTTGTGCGCGAGAGAAAATAATTCAGTATAGTTCAACAATATAAAAAGAAATAAATGACCAGCAAGCAACACATTAGGCCCTGATACGCAATATATCCAAAATAAGTAACAAAATCAAGTAAATGTCAATATAACAAAGTTCGAATTCTTGTTATTCCCCAACTGAGTTGCCACAGATGTCACACCCTTTTTCGGCACGGCGGAAAGGGTTTTTCAAATTTAAGTGACGGTATTGATTAGAGATTATTTTATTTTTTTCTTTTCAGAGTTGCCACTTGGAATTGAGTTAGGTGTTCCAACTCACCTTTTGAACCCCCAATCAATAGAAAATGACTCTTTAGTTTTGGTCTGGGAAAACAAAAGTTCGGGTAAGGAATTCTGTTGACCGAGAGGAAGGTATTAGGCATCGCTCAAGTCCTGTGGTTCTAGCACGGTCGCTTTTATTGACTTATAGTTTAAAATATATTTTGGATATATTTATTTTAGGCCATGACTTGTTCGCAATTTTATCGTTGAACTTTTATTTGGTCTTAACCTAGATGCGTAATCGCATTCTTGGTTTTGACATTAAATAGTTTCGAATCATAACTGCTTTATTCTGTTGAGTGTGTTACCTAATACTTTATGTCTCACATCTTGATTTTAACAAAATAAAATATTTACGAGAATAATTTTACCAAGGTGTGTTACCACATCCTTGAATTTCTTTTCAATGGTTCAAAAAAGTTGTGTAACCACATTCTTAATTAAAACAATTTCCTTTTTAATGTGTCCAAAATTTTGTGTAATCAATATAAAACTAATATTTTTCCTTTATACATAAAACCAAGTAAAGTAAAATAAATATAAATATTGAGAATACGATATATAATTCTGACATCATTTATATATCCTTTTATTTTATATTTTATACTTTTATTACTCTGAAATTAACGTCAAGATTAAGCATACACTTTCTAATCAAACAAAATAATAACGAATTGTAAAAAATAAATCTCATTTTTTGTTTGATAAAATAAAACCACAATAATTTATTTATTTATTTATTTTTAGCCTAACTATACCTACTCTATCATTATTATCTAAATCAAGAGAAGAACAATGTTATGATCCGTTCATTTTAAGTGATCACAACTAATGAGTAAAAATAAATAAATAAAAATAACCACCAAATAAAACTACTTCCATTCATTAAAGAGATATAAAACTTAACACATTCTTCATTTTAATCAAATTATTAATAAAACAAAAGTGTACCAAAAAACTTATCACATAATTACGTCAAATTCCATAAATAAATTAAAGAGATAATGTAAAGTTGAACCTTAAATGAAGAAATAAGAACCACAAAATATTGACCGAAGCTCGGTTAAAATGCTCACAAATCTTTTTTTGTGTGGATGTGTGTTGTATTTTTGTTTCCGTATGTCGTAGTAGTTCGAAGGGAATTAAAGTGTTCGGATGTTGCTGCGTTAGTATTTGAGTATGTGATTGTATGTTGTGGTTTTTTTCCCAAGAAGGTTGCGTGTGTGTGTTTTGGATAGTTTTTTTTGGTATATATGGGGGTTTGTTGCTGATTTTTCTTTGATTTGTTGTGCGTGTGTATGTATTTTTTTGGTTGCTGATCTCTTTTTTTTCTTTTTTCTCTTCCTCATCTGTATGTGTAGTGTGTGGGTGTTCATATAGTAGTGTATCTATGTGTTGTGTTATATAAAAAAAATGGGGAGGGAAGTGTGGTTAAAGTGAGTGGAGTGGGGTATGGTGAAGTGGGGGTGAGGGTAATGGAGGTGGATTGGGGTAGTGGGAAGATGTGAGGGAGTTAAGTTATTATAATTATTATAATATAATATAATATTTTTAAATTAACAAAAAATGAGTAGCTAATAATAAATTATAAATAAGAAATACTAACTTATTTATTAAACTAAAAATAAAAACAAAACATATATTTTTTTGTTATTTTCAAATCTTTTAAAATAAACTTACTAAAATAAGATAAAAGAAAAATATCTAGTTTATATATAAAAGCAATATTTATGTACTAAAAATGGTGTAATACCTTAAGTTCGGTAAAAAATTACATGTCTACAAGCACCGCAGTACCCCATTGATGTATGAACAACAACATTTAACCTTCGTGCCACGAACCATCACAAAATCTACCAACTTTAAAGCACTGGCCTTCCTCTTCCCCTTCGGTAATAGCTCACCACAGGCTGAATAGAACTCCCGAACCCAAGAAGGAATGTAGGGCCCCCGGGGTTTAGTGAAGATCTCGAACTTGATAGTGTTCCACACCTCTGGATGCCTGTCCACCACACCGTCTCTGGACAATCTCTTTTCCTCTAGAATGGTCTTCAAACCCTTAGCCTTTAGTCGGTTAAGTGACCGGGGATGAGGACCCTGAACAGGTGGTGCCTGCACTACTGTCTATGCTGGAGGAGGCACTGGAACTGAAGCTGGAGGGGTAGGAGTTGGAGGCACTGGGATCTTAGACGAATCGTTCATCAATTTGGAGCGTAGCTCCTCTGGCTCAGAGATGGAAGCTTGAGAATCGCTCTGTGAGCTATCTTCACTGTCGAAGGTAGTGAGGTGTGTCTCGTAGACACCCTCATAGGTTGAACTAGCCTCTTTCGGTGTCATAATCACGGGCGATTTGCCCTTGCCTTTACCTTCCATTGGAGGTAGTTTCTTAGCCTTTACTTTTGAAGCAACTGCCTCCTCGTTTATCATAACTCCGCATGCCCGTTTTCAGAGTGATATGTCTCTACCAGCAACTTTGGGTCTAGCCATTCCTGCAAAACAATGTAGAAAATGTTAAAATAAGTCAAGAAAAAATTTAGAAAAGAAGTTGCAGGAAGACTCACCAAATCGGTCAGCGAGTCACCGAACCACTTTGGCGAGCTAGGTCGGGTTCGTTGAAAGGTACAGTGCAAAAATTTGCCCAAATTCTAAGCTGGTCGGTGATGTCGAGGGCCTTTCGGCAGATCAACGACATCATTCAGCAATCTAGAAGTAGCTCGCCAAAAGTTACAGATTAATTTTATGGAAAGGGGGTGCAAATGGGAGATGAAAAGATACTTTCGGTGAGTGGCCGAGTGAACTCGGTGAGCAGAGGCATATCACCAAAAGTTACAACACATAAACCCACATAATAGAGAAATAAAGGGCAATCTAGGGGGGACTTAGGTGAACCACCGAACCATTCGGTGAGCTAGACCAAACTCGCCAAATTGCCCTTCGTGCTAGTTTTTCACCCCTTTCTTCAAAATCAAGCCCACAGCACAATCAAACACTTACATTATCAAATTAAAGTAAGACACATACTACCCATTCCCTCGGGGTACTCAGACTTCCCCCGATTTGGCTAAAATTGGCCAAGTGACGTCTGTTCCCTTAAGAATGACGTCAACCGCTCCATCATTGGGAAAACTACGACAATTAACCCAATCTGGGGTTACTCAGTCTTCACCCCACTATACCCAAAAACTATTCAATGCACCCTAACAATTCAACTCAATTTCAACAAGTAACGACATGAGAAATTATGATTTAAATCTAATTAAATACTTTCATTCAAATATGGGTAATCCAACAATCATACGATGATCAAACTACACTACCCAACGATATTCAACAACAATTTATCAAAAGCATTTGATTTCAACCAACAATTAAGTTCAGGGTTCGGAAAACAAACCTTTAATACTGAAAAAATTGAAATGCTAGGCAGCAAAGAAATCCAAAATCAATCTCGAGTAAATATCCCAAGTAACAGGAAGATAAAAGTACAAAAATATGAAAGATCTAATATTGGATGAGAGAATGCGGGAGTTAAAAAGTAGGAAAATGAAATGAGTTTTTAAATTTAAACCATTTGGCCTTTAAAACCTTTTAGTTCGCGCGCCAGTCGGCAAAGGAAGTCACGTCTGCCGACCGACTTGGCGATTCACCGAGTGGTATTTTGTCTCACCGAGTTTTATATAACTCCCAGCCATTTGGGGGGTTCAAACGACGAGCAAAGTTGGGCTCGCCGACCTATTCTGCGAGTCGCCGACTGAGCTTTTTGCTTGCCGAGTTTTATAGACTTCCCTATCAAGCTGGGTGGTTCAAACGTTGGTCCAAATCGAACCTGCTGACCTGTTCGGCGTGTCGCCGAATGGACTTTTAGCTCGCCTAGTTACCATTTTCTCAAAATTCTGACTTTTCAACCTGCACATTCAATACCCATTATTCAAACAAGAGAAATAAAAGCAATAAACCTTGGGTTGCCTCCGAAGAAGTGCCTTAGTTAACGTCATTGCACGATGTGGATACGCTTTGAAGGATCATTCTTTGGGTTGGCCAAGGTTTCACTTGGCAGGCCCCCTTTTGGCCTTGGGTTCAAATGAGATAAAATTTGACCCATTTGCGTTTCCAATTGCTTGATTGACACCGAATGTGAGGTGAGTGTCTGATTAAGTGTAGATACGTTCTCTTTCATTTCCTTCAAAACTTTGTCCGATCCTTCAACCTTATGGAGAATGCGTGAAAGCATGTCTTCCGTACATATATTTTCCTAGTCAGCCCTTTGTTCCTTAGGTTTTTGACGCTCATGAGGTGGGATGTATCTGTCCTTGTCACCCTCTCTTTCCTTCCAAGTAGCATTACGATCACATCATTCTCTATCACGATCTCTCCATCCATCATCTTTATTCCAATTTGGATTTCCACCCAGCCTTGGGTAGTTTAAACGAAAACCTCCTCTTTGATTTGCAGGAAAGTTCACTTCCTAATTATACAATGCCTCAAAATGTGCCTCATCGGGGTTTGCTCCACCAATACCCAAAACATTCACACTCTTCAACCCACTACCGATCACATTTTTCGACAATAAGTCCAGCTAGGTCATCATTTTTGCCATATTTTGGTCTCTCTCTTGATCCTTCTATATCTACTCTTTGGTCATCCAAAAATTGAGAGAAGACACTTGGTCTTCACGAGTATACCATGCTCAGATCTTGGTCATACCATCAAAGAGTTGAGATGAAACCTCATAAGGTTGCTGCATTATACCTCCGGGAACAAGTTGATTAGTAACCCCTTTGTTTATCGAGTCAAGACTCCAATAAAAGTATTGCAACAGAACATTGTTGGGGGAGTTCGTGATTCGAACTACCAACTTCTAAAATCTCAGCCACGCCTAATGGATTGGCTCACCTTCCAACCATTTAAAACCTTGAATACTATCTCTCTTATGGATTGGCTCACCTTCTAACCATTTAAAACCTTGAACACTATCTCTCACGTCATCATTTTTGATAGGAGAAAGTATCGCATATAGAAAGATACGGTATGCTCATCGCAAGTGGTAATGGAATTTCTTGGGAGATCAGCTAGCCACTTTGTAGCTTCTCCCATCAAAGAGAATGGAAAAAATTGAAGACAGACCGATTCTTAAGAGATATTCTTGAACAAAAATGATCCACAAACGTCGATGAAATTCCGAATGTGCTCATGGGGATCCTCATGAGTCAGCCCTCCAAACAATCCTTTCATTTGGAAGAGCTGAAGCATTGTGCTAGTGACATGAAAAATAGTGTTCCCTTCAGCATGAGGTAGACGTATAGCCCCGACACCACCCAATTGGATAGGGTCATTAACATCATTCAAATTCCCTATATCGGCTTGGTGGCCAACTTAGCTACTATTGCTCCCATTCACGCACATTTCTTCTTCTGTTCAACACAGGCAACACAAACACAAAACAAAGTAAGTCGATTCAACTATAACACAAAAAGATCACAATTCAACTTCGATAATAAAATTCTAAACAACACCACTCCCCGGCAGGGGCAACATTTTTTATTGATGCTTAATACACCACATCCAATTATAGGTGTAGACAATCGTTAACTAGTATAAAATCCAACGAAGAGTTGAGGTCGAACCCATAGGGAGCGGTATGTGTTCAAAATTCAGTTAAGAAGTGATGAAAGTGGTCTAATCGGTTATATGAGTATACATTATTGAAAGTGTATAAACAATTCTATGGGTTTGACAACGAATGTAAGATTGGGGATTTGGATTGACAATTATCAGCTACAACACAATAAAAAACAGAGGAAATAATAATATAGAGAGGAATTCTCGGGATGTAATTGATTATAGGCTAATTTCACTATATGGGTGATTGAAATTACTAACGAATTGCTAAACATCAGTCTGTTGGCTAGACTATAGGTGTAATAGGTTTCTCTCGAACAACTACTACGGTTCAAGTGTTTTCTCTTGAACATCAACAAGCTTCTCAATAGAAACATCCCACAACTTTAATTCATCTACTCTCTCAAGCTAGATAGGTAGAATTGGATTAAGGATTCACTCTCTCGACCTGAACCCATATCAACCCAATACAATCATTAATCAAAAACTTTGGTTCTAAAACCTCTTTCTCAAGCAAGCCTAGAACTCTAAGCTAGAAATGCATTTGCAACTATAATTCATAGATTAAAACATAGCTATCGATTAAACCTACTTCAATTAAACATTTAAATCAGTATATAACAATACCCATAACCTAATTCAGCCCATAATCACATGATCGCACCCCAATAATTGGGCTTTTACCTAAACATCATAAAAAGATAAAAATAATTACCAACTAGATTAGCCATCAGTTAGGTAAGAGTCTCCAAGCCTTTACAATGCTCCAAAGTGATTAATCTCAAAAACCCACTTACAAATACTCAAAATTAAACATAGAAATCCTCAAAGTCAACAATAGGAACCGAAAAACTAAGAGAAAACTTTACTCTCAAACTTTTTTTTATCAGAACTCCTTTTAAATTCTAATTTATTATTGCCCACCTTTTGTCTTGAAAGTCCCTTTGGCGGAATAAGTCGCGCCTCACTGGGTGGTTCGGCGATCCGCCTTTTACTCTCTTCCATCGCCGCTTTGCATTGGTCATCAGTCCTCTAGGTCCTGTAACTTTGGGCGATCAAGGTTAGCATTGCAGAGTCATTCAACGATTCACCGACTACCCAGTCCTGTCACCAAATTGGTTCTTCCTCACGGCTGGCACGTTGGAACTTTATGCGAGCTAAAAAGCCACTTGGTAGTTCACCGAGTGGCCTTGGGGATCACCAAGATAGCTTTTCTTCACTTCTTCTACTTTTTAGTTCCTTTTTGCCTAGTAGTGTCCTTGCCTTGCTCTTTATCCATATACTTGCAAATCAACACTTTAACATCTGTTTAGAGCATAAAATAGGCATTTGACGACACTTATACTATCAAAATGAAGCCCTAAATGAGTTGAAATCTCAAACTCATCATAACACACCGGTTGGTGTTATCTCTTTTACTTAGGATTAAAGGCTAGTGGCTACCGAATGCCTGTCCTATTTGGCATATGTGCGGGATGTGAGTAGGGAGGTCCCTTCAGTTAGGTTTGTGCCTATTGTCTCATATTTTATAGATATATTCCCTATCAACCTACCTGGCCTAACCCCATAGCGTGATATTGACTTTCCTATCGAGCTTGATTCGGGTAGGCTGCCTTCTATTCTGCCATAACGAATGGCTCTTGAAGAGCTCAAGTAGCTTAGTGTTCAGCTTCAGGATCTCTTGAGTAAGGGGTTCATCAGGCCTAGTGTGTCGCCTTAGGGGTTCTCCTGTTCTATTTGTACAGAAGAAGGATGGCACAATGCGTATATGTATTGATTATTTGCTTCTTTCTTTGACTTTAAAGTTAGGGATTGTGGTTCATTATCAACACCTATTTTAGAGCAATTTAACCTCCTTGTCCGCCTCTCAATGTTTGAGTCTTTCCCCAGCCCTCTCTCTTGATATGGTGCCTTTCACTCTGGCAGTTAAATAAGGTGATGGTGAAGGACCACTACCCCATGCCTAGTATTGATGATCTATTTGACCAGGTTCAGGGTGCTGCAGTGTTTTTTAAGATTAATTTGAGGTCTACTTTCCATCAGGTAAGAATTAGGACAACAGACATTCCTAAGATCGCATTTAGGACTAGATATAGCAACTATGAGTTCTTAGTGATGCATTTTGGGTTGACTAATGCCTCTACCACTTTTATGGATTTGATGACGCATGTGTACAAATAATATCTTGATTTGTTCGTCATTGTGTTCATAGATGACATTCTGGTATACTCATAGAGGAGGAGTGATCATGAGCAACATATGAGGATTGTGCTTTAAACCTTGAAATATCAAAGGCTTTATGCCAAGTTCTCAAAGTGTGAGTTTTGGCTTGAATGTGTAGCATTCTTGGGGCACGTGGTGTCCGAAGATGGCATCATGGTAGATCTGACAAAGATTAAGGCTATTCGTGATTGGGCTAGGCCCACTTCTGTTACTGAGATTCAGAGCTTCATCTGTTTGGCAGGCTACTACAAACGGTTTGTAGAGGGATGATCCACCATTGCTATACCCTTGACTAGGTTGATTTGAGTAGTCTAAGGAGTGTGAGTTGATCTTTTGGAAGCTCAAGGAGTTGCTGACTATTGCTCCTGTATTGACTCTTCCAGTTGAGGGTTAGGGCTTTATGGTCTATTGTGATGCATCTGGTGTTCGTTTGGGTTTTGCTTTGATGCAGCGGGGTCGGGTCATTGCTTATGCGTCGATGCTAGGTAGGTTACATGAGCATAACTATCCCACTCATGAATTGGAGTTGGTGACTGTAGTGTTGTGCTGAAGATCTGGAGGCACTACTTGTGTGGAGTTCATTGTGAAACTACACTAATCACATAAGTCTTCAGTATATTATGAGCCAGAGGGATCTTAATTCGCGACAGTGTCACTGGATTGAGCTTCTAAAGGATTATGACTTCTCTATTCTCTACCATATAGGAAAGGCGAATGTAGTAGCAGTTGCCTTAAGTAAGAAGGAGTTTAGTATGGGTATTTTAGCCTTCCTATCTAAGGTGGAGCGACCTTTATCTTTGGAGATTAAGTCCTTAGCTAATAAGATGGTTTGGTTGGGTGTTTCAGATTCTAGGTGTCTTCTAGCCTATGTGGGATTTGAGTCCTCTCTTCTTGATTAGATTCGTAGCTGTCCGTTTGAGGATGAGGCCTGGGTGACATTTCGAGATCATGTGTTAGTAGGTGATGCCAATCAGGTTACCTTGGATTCATATGGGGTTTTGAGATTCTCAAGTAGTATTTGTGTTTTGAGAGTTTGGGGTTTGATTTAGTTAATATTTCAGAAGGCCCATGATTCTAGATATTCTATCCACCCGGGAACTGCGAAGATGTACCATGACTTGAGGTAGCATTATTGGTTAAGCGGTATGAAGAGAGATATTACGGACTATGTATCACGTTGCCTTAGTTGCCAGCAGGTGAAGGGCAAAAATTTTAGACCTTGTGGTGAGTTTCAGAGATTACCCATTCCGGAGTAAAAGTGGGATCGCATCACTATGGACTTTGTGGTAGGTTTTCCTTCGACATCTAGAGGTGTTGATAACATTTGAGTCATCATTAATCGACTGACCAAGTCAATAAAATTCCTCCATGTTCGGTCTTTATTCAACGTCCAGAGGTTATCTTGTATCTATATTTATCAAGTGGTTCATCTTCATGATGTGCCAGTCTCTATTATATCTAATAGAGGTTCTCAGTTGACTTCTAGCTTCTGGAGGACTTTTTAAGATGAGTTGGGTACAACCTTCAACCTGCAGACTGATGGTCAGTTGGAGCATACTATTCATGTTCTTGAGGACATGTTGCACACTTGTATATTAGAGTTTGGAGGTCAACAGAACTAGTTCTTGCCTTTGGTGCAGTTTACATACAATAATAGGTACCATTCTAGCATTCAGATGGCCTCGTTTGAGGCCTTATATGGCAGAGATTGTCGCTCTCCAGTTGGTTGGTTTGAGACTACAGAGCCTAGACCATGTTGCACAAAATTAATTTCGGAGGCTTTACAGCAGGTGAGGGTGATTTAGGATAGACTTCAAACATCTCAAAGTAAGCACTAGAGTTATACTGATCATAGGTGATAAATTTTAAGGTTCTCAGGTGGTGATGGAGTTTTTCTTCGCGTGTTGCCCATGAAAGGCGTGATGAGATTTGGGGGGTGGGGTGAGCTTCACCCCAAGTATATTGGGCCTTTCGAGATCCTCTGATGTTCTCAGGTATCCACCCAGTCTTTCATGTATCGATGTTGTGCCAGTATGTTCCAGATGAGTCAGTAGCTATTCTTCCCAGAGATGTGTGACCATTGTGCTTGAGATCTATTCCTGCAGTTAAGGTCCGTTGGAGGCATCGTCTAGTTGTGGAGGCTACCAAGGAGACCGGGCATGATATGCGGGAGTAGTTTCCTAATTTGTTTGAGCTTTCAGGAACTTCTTGACTCTTACTTTTGCAGACGAAAGTTCAGTTTAGTAGTGGATGTTGTAATGACCTTTAGGTTATTTATGTGTTTATTCCTATTATTCATCATTTAGAGCTTTTCTGTAGTGACCCCAAGCCATATTATGACTTGATGGGACTGAATATTCGGTCACCTGGTCGTTCATTTAGTCTTTATATGAGTTTTAGTGCTTTGGAGCTTTTGAACCTTGAGCAGACAATTTTGATCAAAAGTTCAAGAAGATGACCTCATAATCAAATTTTGACAATTTTATCGGCTCTGGAAGGGTCATTTAGGCCAGTAGCATGGTCGGCATGACTCTGAAAGCTTTCAGTGTGAGTCTGTGTGATTAGACATTTTAACTTTCAAGTTAATGCCTAAGCTTTACTTTAGTCAACATTCAGAGTAAATGAGCTCGGGTGAGTATTCTATCTAGAACAACCCCTCGTTTGGATCTTGAGGCCTCCGATTAATTTGAAGCCCTTTATGGATTTTTGCTTAAAATGGAGTTTGGATGAGGGACCCACTTTATATCGAAATGACCTCAGATTGAAGTTTTGATGTTTCCATTGAGTCTGGAGTGTCGAATTTGATGGGGTACCATAGTTTATTTGAACACACTGGGTTCTGATAGAATCTCGGACACCCTTAAGAGAATTTGGAGTTTAAGCCAAATAGTTGAAGTGCTGATATCTGGTGTATAGTTTTAGAGATCAGAAATCAGATTTTTAGCGACAAAAATTGGACTTTGAGTGACTGGATTTGTCTATTTATTTATCAAAATTGTAGCCTCATTTCTTATTTTCAAAAGGCAATTTTCCCTCATTCAAGCTCTAATTTGAGTGATTCGAAGTCTTGTATGATTGTTTAGAGCGTGGCTACTTAGGTTTGTAATTAAAAGTTGTTGAGGAACCTTCGTTTGAGGTGAATTTCTTGTTTTAGTTGTTTCCCTCTCTGTAATTTTAGCTTGAATTGGTTTTTTATTGCATGTGTTGTTGTTGACTATTTTTAGGCCTCGGATTGTGTTCATCTTTGGAACACAAGTTTGAGGCATAGTTTAGGACCTCTTGACGGAGTCAATTCCAGAAATTACGATACAGGTCCCACAATTCCCATTTGATTCTAAAAATTGGCCCGGTTGCTTTTTGGGTGATTTTGGTGTCTAAGAAACCGTATTGACATTGTGATTCTATTTTTTATAGTGTGGCAACGTTTAGAAACCTTTCGAAAGGGAAAAAATCCAACCTTGTGATTTGAAGTGCGTGGGGCCGGCTAACTTGTAGGCTACAACTTACTTTCTATCTAAATTGAGCCTAAATGTGTGAACTCATGTTGATTAGTGTGAATTGGGGGCGCAGACCTAGTATTCTTACCTCTCTTCTCAAAATACCATGTTTAAGGTTTGATCGACATTATTTCAGGCATAGTACCTTGCTAGTTGGGTGATTTGGGTTTGTGCATGCTATGTGAATTACTTGAATTTACTTGATATTTGATGCATGTCCAGCCTTAGCCAAGGATAGACTAGTGTTGCCTTAGACTCTCAAACTTCGTTGCTTTGCTTTATCCCTGACGTCATTTTGGATAGACTAGATCCTTCTATACTGGAATAGCAGACTTTAATATGAGGGTATGGGCCTTAATTTAGGTGAATGTGAGGCTTACTAGATCTTCTATCCTTTCTCTCTCTATTTCTGTAGTTCTGAGGTGTTACTGGAGTTTTATACTATCGTGACGATTGGAGATTGAGTGGTACTTGACTAGGAGCCTTCTGTTGATACCTTTGGGTGGATGGCATCCCACAGTGACTTGACTTGACATGATATTCTCCTTGGAATTGAGAGACCCTTGGCACTTTTATTAATTAGGTTATGAGTTGGTAACTTGTAGTGATTATTTACGGTTTGAGACTGTTATTTCTAGTTTGAGGCTGGCATTTTATGGTTTGAGATCATTATTTAAATCTTGAGACTGATGCTTTGGGTTCGACGCTCAGATTCTATCACCTTGAGTTCAAGGCCCGTATTCTATCATCTTTGTTTTGAGGCCCAGATTCCATCATTTTGGGTTCTAGGCACAACTTCTACCACTTTAGGTTCAAGGCCCGATTGACTTCTCTTATAATTGTGTTTGAGTATCTTATTCTAGTAGTCTTAGTAGCTATTCTGTGTACCTCTCGGGCTTATGGGGTCTGTTTGGGTTTTATTTTAAGTTGCACACAAGTGTACCTTATGGGCTTATGGTGGTCCAGTTAGGTTTAGTTTAGCTATACTTAGATTTACTTTCGGTATGCTGGTGTGCTTCTTTTCACATTCATTAACCTCTGTTTTTTCCTAGATTCTATCTTTTTAGATTGTTTTTGGCTTTCTTGCTCGGTCGACCTGTGATGCCTACTGGGTACCTTGTTTTGGTCCTTATATTACACTCTACATCTTTTCATGATGTAGGTCCTAGTACCAGCTACCTGCGGTGATCATTTGTGGCGTGTTTTGCAGCTTGTGGGTATCGGAGACGACGGTGAGCACTTGGCATTCTGGATCAGCATGTCTCCTTTTGTACTTATGTTAGCTTGTCTTTTGCCCTTGAGTTGTGGTTCACTTTTGGGACTTGTAGTTACCTAATTAGACAATTATGTACTTGTGACTTTCAAGTTTAGGAAGGGTTTCTTATGTATATAGTTTTTGGTTTGCTTTCCGATTTTGTCTTTTCTTATTGTTGGCGTTATTTTCTATTTAGTTCTACCCTTGTACTCGCTACTTCTTGTTCTAGGTACGGGTTTGCTTACCTATTGGTGGGTTTTATTAGGTGCCATCATGACAGTGCGTGTGTTTGGACGCAACAAGTTATTGGCGCTTCTACCGGGGCCTTAGGTATTAAATATTTTTCTAGGTTATACTTTTTTTTATATATATTTAGGTTTTCATTTTTTTGTGCATTTATATTTTTATTTTTTTTCCTTGAATATCTTGTACTTGTAACACCTCGGAAGTTTGAAAGTCAAGTTGGAAAGGAAAGTTGTTGATAATTTGCTGAGATAGTATTTTACGAGTCCTACCTATAGATCTAAGAAAGTCTTACAAGCTGTAGGAAGTGAATTTTAGGACCCAGAGTTGAGTTTTAGATGATTAAGTATCTGAAGTGTGAAATCAGGTTAGCCAGGACTATTTGTATTAAGTTTGATGGGTCGTATGATTGATTTGTAGGGTTAATTGAGAGAAATTGATTGAGACCTTAGTCTACAAGAAAGTTTTGATGGGTTGTTGTTAGTTCTATAGGTCGAAGGGTTGTCTCGTAGAACTGATCTTGACTTAGTGAAAATTTTGACCAAAAGTGGAGGTCTACGGACCGTAGGAAGTTAGATGATCCGTAAATGGGTGTCGTAGGAAGTTTGCCAACTTTTTAGGCCCCAGTTACTTGACCTACGGTTGACCAGTACAGTTAAGAGGAATTTCTACGGTCCGTTGTTCACAACCGTAGGGGTGTCCAACAGTTATTTCTTAAGGGTAGTTGGGTCTTTTATTCTGCATCTAATAACTATACTATGTCATTTTGACCCTTATTTTAAGTCATATAACTAACCTTCCACCCTTAAAAACTTCTCCTAACTCTGTTAGTCACTTAAACCCCCAAATCCCATCCACATTCATCCCCTCATATTTTCTCTCAAGTTCAAGAAGAAGGTTAAGGCTTTGATCCTCAAGGTATGTAAGGTTATATGAATGAGTTTCATTCACCCATTGATCCCCAAGGTTTGTTAATCCTCCAAAGTTCAATTACATCCAAATTTATTAGGTTTTCATCAATTCTTCATGGGTTCTAATTGTGTTGATTCAATTGTTTAATTTTGATCTTATTATGAATTATTTGACTCAATTTCATGTTTTTCAATTTTTTCACATGAACTCATTGATCATCTTGATAATAGCTAGGTTAAGGGAGATCACAAATAAAGAATTGAATATTAGAATGCGGAAGCACAAAGAAAAGAAACAAAATAAACTAACTAAAGATATGGGAAATTCGAAGGAAAGATCCACAAATTTCCAAGGATTAGATGTTCTAAGGCCTTGAAAAGATCCAAGTAACAACGTATAGATTTATGGAAGAAATCTAACGCCTTTACTTGAGAAAACGAATCAAAATGATAGATTCGGATCTTGACCGCTTTATGAGTAACTAAAGACAATAATTAGTATGTAGAAACTAATCACCTTCTAAAGAATACCAAAAAGAAACCAAAGATATCACAAGAAGAAGTTACTTTATACCTTAAACTATGAAACTAATAAAGGTTTAAAGATAAATTCTCAAAGAACAAGTCACAAAGGTTCAAAGAACTCTCTCAAATATTATTAATATCAATCTAAATTGTCTTTAATGAATAAAAAGGACCCCTATATATAGGAGAAGGGGTGAAAAACGTCCAAGACCCTAAAAGACAATTACAAGGACTCCTACTCTAGAAAGGAAATAAAGTAATCTAACTAAAAACAAATTTAGTACTTCTAGGAAAGCTATGGTACTTAGGAGACCATAAATAGAATAAGGAAAATATTAATAACCTATAAAGAAATAAGGTAAATCCCAACTAGGAAAAGAATCTTGACAATCTTGGAAAGTTTGACTAGTCTTCTCTCAAAACTTGGGTAGAAAGCAACTCTTGTTGTGGCTGATTCTTGGACTCTTCTTGACCTTATTTGCATGAAATTGGGCCTTAAAATTACTCATCTTGGGCTTGAATTTGGGCCACCAAATAATTGTAGCATTTGGACAATTCCTCTTCCTTGGGCTTGAGCTCTTCTTCCCCAATAAGACAATTTTGGATCAGCGATTGAAGCCCATTGAGCTTATCATTGAACTCCTTGGTTTGAGATCTTGTTATGGGCCTCCTTGGAGTTTCTAAAGCTTCATCCTTGTCCTTCAATGGAGTTGCGCTTCCTTGGATGCTATCATTCCCCTCTTCTTGAAAAGAATTCGTCCTCGAATTCAAATCTGCATCAAAATGGGAAAGATCAGAAACATTAAAAGTAGCACTAACTTGGAACTCACCAGGAAGATCAAGTTTATAAGCATTGTCTCCAATCCTTTCAAGGACTTTGTATGGCCCACTTCCTCTAGGATCTAGTTTGGTCTTTCTTTTGGAAGGAAATCTTTCCTTTCTCATATGCACCCAAACCAAGTCACCAAGTTTAAAAACAACATATTTTCTGCCCTTATTCCTTCGTAATGCAACTTCCTTATTCTTCTTTTCAATTGCAAACCTTGTTTGTTCATGAATTTTCTTCGTCATATCAGCCTTCTTCTTACCATCAAGATTAGCAAAATCGTTAGTAGGCAAAGGCAATAAATCAAGGGGGGTAAGGGGGTTGAATGCATATACAACTTCAACTCCCTTAGAACTGACCACAAAACCTAAGAAAACCACATGATCCACACAGAAAGTACACTTTTTGAGATTAGCAAATAAATGCTGATTTCTAAGAACTTCAAAAACTTGTTTTAAGTGCTCTAGGTGTTCATCCAGATTTTGAGAAAAGATCAAGATGTCATAAAAATACACCACAATAAATTTTCCATGGAAATCTTTAAAAACATGATTCATTAGTCTCATAAAAGTGCTTGGTGCATTAGTCAAGCCAAAGGGCATAACTAACCACTCATAAAGTCCATATTTGGTCTTAAAAGCAGGGCTCATACTCTCTCGAACAAATCCCTTTTCAAGCAATTCTTCAACTTGCCTTTGTAATTCTTTGGTCTCTTCGGGATTGCGCCTATAGGCGAGGCCTATTAGGAAGTTGAGACCCAGGCACAAAGTCTATTTGGTGCTCAATCCCTCTCAAAGGTGGCAATCCCTTTGGAGTGTCATCAGGAAAAATATCTTCAAAATTCTGCAAAAGAGAAGAAACACTATTTGGCAAAGAAGGAGTTAGTTGTTCAAAATTAATCAATACTTCTTTGTAAGTAAGTAGTATTATGGGCAGCCCCTCTCTCTTAGCATTCAAACATTCTTTGGCTTTTATATAAAGGCTTTCATTTTTCTTTTCCTTAACCTCTTTCCTCTCACCAAAACATTTTATTTTTTTACTCACACCCTCTTTTACTTCTTTACTTAGATCGCTGCCCTCTCTCTCTTTCTCTCGGCCATCTCTCTTTTTTTCTATCTCTTGGCCTTTTTCTTTTCCCTCAAGCTCACTTTTTACCTCTCCCTTTTGTTTTCCCATTGTTTCCCTCAATCGTTTTTGATCTTCAAACACTTGAGAAGGAGATAATGGTGCAAGAGTATACTTCTTACCATTATGCGAGAAGACTATACCTATTCTTTCTCCCATGATGAGTAGTGTCCCTATCATACTGCCAAGGTCGGCCAAGTAAAACATGGCATGCTTGCATTGGAACTACATCACAAAGAATTTCATCTTCATACCTACCAACATTGAATGAAATCATGCATTGTTTGTTTACTTTTACTTCTCCACAATCATTTAGCCATTGGAGCCTATATGGGGTAGAGCGCTTCATACATGCAATTCCTAGTTTATCCACCAAGTATGAACTCACCACATTTGCACAACTTCCCCCATCAATAATCATAGAATAAGTCTTCCCTTTTATCCCACACCTAGTATGAAACAAATTCTCTCTCTCGCCCTTCATCAACACTACCCAAATTGATAGTCATAATTCTCCTAACCACCCGAATTATACCATCATTAGGCAGTTCTAAATCATCTTCCTCACTTACACCTTCTCCCTCTTCTTCTTCCCCCTCACTTTTTCACTCTCATATTCTCCATTCTCTCTAAGTAGGATGTTTCTTCTACTTGGACATTCATGCATCATATGCCCTCTTCCATGACATTTGTGACATTGAATAGAACTTGAAGGTTTAGAAGATTTAGGATTAAAGATTTTACCTCCCTCCTCAACTTTACCTTTACCTCTATCATCTTGAGGTTTGGAAGGAGCTTTCCCCTCTTGAGTTGACCATGGCTTCTTAGAGATAGTGTTTGGTCGACTTCTCCATGAGTTATTTTGCCGCTTTTTCTCAATTTGTTTTTCAACTTTTACAGACAAATCAACTAACTCATCTAAAGTTACATATTGTTGTATCTCTACTACATTAGCTATTTACGTATTTAAACCATTTAAAAATCTAGCTATTGTAGCCTCTTCTTCCTCTGCGCTTAGCTTGGATCATAGCCATATCCATGCTTTTGAAGTACTCATCCACCGACATGGAGCCTTGCTTCAAGTGTTGAAGGCGGAGACTTGTAGATCTCTTTGGAAGTATGATGGAATAAATTGCTTCCTCATTACCCTCTTCATCTCTGCCCACGTAGCAATAGGTGGTAGCTCCTCTTGCAATCTGTCCCTAGCAAGCTTTTTCCACCAAGAAGCAAAGATAATCAGAAAACTCAACAACAACAAGTTTAACTTTCTTACCCTCAGAGTAGTTATGGCAATCAAAGATGGCTTCAACTTGTCTCTCCCAATCAAGGTACAAGTCTGGATCTCTTGTCCCCTTGAAAGATGGCATCTTCATCTTTATACTATTTATATTATCATCTTCTACTCTACCTCTTTGTCCCCTCCTTTCTCTTCTTTCTAGATTAAATTCAACATCAAAATCATCATTATCATATTCGGGATTTACAAAAGGGATATGGGGTACATTCCTTCTAACTTGGGGTCTAACATTATTTCGGGGTACAACATCATTGTCCCTCCTAATTGCAGCTATGGTGTCATTCTGCTCGACAATCATATCCCTCATCTCTTGAAAGTGAAGGGTCCATCTCTCAAATTGCTGGTGCATAGCTTGAAGGGTGAAGTCGTTCCTTCCTTTGACCTCAACTTCTAAATGAGCCCTTTCCTCATCACCACATGAATTAGACATCTAAAAAAAAAAGATCAAGTATCACACTTTTAATATGGCTTTTACCCTCTTTTATACTCACCCACACTTGCCTTTTTCCACTCAAAATAACCTTTGAACGAGAATACTTTGTAGATTTATAATTAAACCAAAACGTGTATCAAGTTCGTAGTAATAAAGTATGGAATCTTGGGGTACAAAAAGAAAGTAAAGAACTAGTCCTAGAACAAGTAGGATTTAGTTGAAACAAAAGACGAATAAAAAGGAACTTATTTTAGAATTATAAGAACAAGAAAAAAATTTTCCCTTATTCTTCAAGATCTAAAATCCCCTCTTCTTGCTACCTTCTTGCTTGGAAACAAATTAATGCAAAACTTAGAGAGCAAGTAATAAACTTTCTTGAATAGCAAGTAATAAGCTTTCTTGGGTACCAAGTAATCAAATTTCTTGGAGGACAAGTAATCAGATTTCTTAGAGAGCAAGTTATAACTTTTTTTTTTCACGCTGTAATTCACGCTCCTGTAATTTTTTTTCTCACGCTACAGTATTTTTTTACGCTACTGTTCACGTTTTTTTTTTTTTTTTTTTTTTGCTCTACTATAAGAAGAAATCCCAAGATTTATCAAGAACGGAATCTTGATAGAACCGCTTTGATACCACTTGATAACAGCTAGGTTAAGGGAGATCACAAATAAAGAATTGAATATTAGAATGCGGAAGCACAAAGAAAAGAAACAAAATAAACTAACTAAAGATATGAGAAATTCGAAGGAAAGATCCACAAATTTCCAAGGATTAGATGTTCTAAGGCCTTGAAAAGATCCAAGTAACAACGTATAGATTTATGGAAGAAATCTAACGCCTTTACTTGAGAAAACGAATCAAAACGATAGATTCGGATCTTGACCGCTTTATGAGTAACTAAAGACAATAATTAGTATGTAGAAACTAATCACCTTCTAAAGAATACCAAAAAGAAACCAAAGATATCACAAGAAGAAGTTACTTTATACCTTAAACTATGAAACTAGTAAAGGTTTAAAGATAAATTCTCAAAGAACAAGTCACAAAGGTTCAAAGAACTCTCTCAAATATTATTAATATCAATCTAAATTGTCTTTAATGAATAAAAAGGACCCCTATATATAGGAGAAGGGGTGAAAAACGTCCAAGACCCTAAAAGACAATTACAAGGACTCCTACTCTAGAAAGGAAATAAAGTAATCTAACTAAAAACAAATTTAGTACTTCTAGGAAAGCTATGGTACTTAGGAGACCATAAATAGAATAAGGAAAATATTAATAACCTATAAAGAAATAAGGTAAATCCCAACTAGGAAAAGAATCTTGACAATCTTGGAAAGTTTGACTAGTCTTCTCTCAAAACTTGGGCGAAAAGCAACTCTTGTTGTGGCTGATTCTTGGACTCTTCTTGACCTTATTTGCACGAAATTGGGCCTTAAAATTACTCATCTTGGGCTTGAATTTGGGCCACCAAATAATTGTAGCATTTGGACAATTCCTCTTCCTTGGGCTTGAGCTCTTCTTCCCCAATAAGACACTTTTGGATCAGCGATTGAAGCCCATTGAGCTTATCATTGAACTCCTTGGTTTGAGATCTTGTTATGGGCCTCCTTGGAGTTTCTAAAGCTTCATCCTTGTCCTTCAATGGAGTTGCGCTTCCTTGGATGCTATCAATGATTTTTGACTATGAACCCTAAACGACATGAATTGATGAAGGAATTATGAATCTATAAATGATGTTGTCATGAAGTTATGCATGATTTATGAAACTAGATGTTTTATGATCTAGGTTGCTTTAAGATAAGAATCAATGAAATTGAGAAAGGTTTTCTCACATTTGCATAAACTGTGAAAGGTTTTGTGTCACATTAAGGAATCATGATTTGTGAAATGTTTTCTCACACATGATTTAAAGAGCTATTCTATGATATTTAAAGCTTGTAATAGTTACTTAATCCTACTTTTACTATTATGAAATGTTTTTGTTTATGACTATTCCATTGGGATTTTTACTAAGCACCGAGAGGATATTAAGATATGGGCTCTCCCATTAGTAGAGATCGGATTTCTAGTAGCAATCTCTTTATCCCTAAATATGTGAACTTTTTAGATTATCTTTAGTAACATAGCTAGTGGATCCACCTATGCTAGAAGTTTAAGGTCTTTTCCTGGGGAAGTAAAGACATCTCTTTTCGGTGTGGGAGTAAGACACCAGATTCCATGTTATAGCTCACGTGGTCTATGTCGGCTAATGGTAAATATCCCATAAAATAAACTAAGTTTCTTTCAACCATTTTATGAAGCTTCATTATGATTTTAACATGCATTGACCATGTTCATGACTTATGATTCTTCTTGAAAGATTTTACTATGTTTAGCTTGGTCATGCATGTTATGTTTTTGATTATGTCCTCTTCTAATCATGCTTCATGTTTTATGCATATCCCTCATACTTAGTAAATGCCATGCATTAATGCATACTTATGCAGACATTAGTTCACTAATGTAGAGTGTGACACTTCCTCACCTCTCACTCATGGCTGTTTGATCGCTTTAAGGATTTGAAGACTTGGTGAGTCCCCATATTCTCAAGACCATGTCACCTTTATTGCTTTCATATATATATTTACTTTTCGAATATTGTTCGTGGTGTCGGGTTACGTCCCGACCACTTCATTTGATAAACTAGATGGCTTGTCAAGACTATGATATATTTAGGATTAAATATAAAACTCTTTTATTTATATGAGATTTCCAACTTTTTTCTATTATGTTGTATATACGTATGTCAAATGGCTTGCGTAGGGCTTCTCGGGATCTTATACACCATTTCACATTTAGGGTGTATTTTGGGTCGTGGCAGTACTCTTATTGATATGGATGATTGGGATAAATGGTGGTTGGGTGATGGTTATCCTTGTCAGTATTGTGAAGGACTACACTTGGATATCGAGTGTCCTAATATTAAAAGAGTTGGTTTGGAGCACCTACAAAATATTTTTATTGGATTATGTCATATATGTGGTGGTCAATATGGCTATGAGAATGGTTGTCCTAACTCTTATGCTCCTCCTCTGAACCTCAATTATGATTCTTCTATTATTTTTTATGTTGGCAGGAATATTGAAGTGAAGAATGCGAAACACGAGGCTCAAAGTATGAATTTATTTGAGCAACGTGTGGAGCAAAAAGAGGAATTCCAACCATTCAATTATACTTTATTCCTTAGTGTCAATGTTTAGAAGGAGTACAAAACTGAGAATGTTGTAAATAATGTTGCTTTTGAGTTGAGGCATATTGAACCTCATTCGAAACATTTTTCTACATTATGCTTGGATGACAACATGAAATTCTAGTCATCTGAACTAATGGATGTGTGTCTAGATGAGAAACAAGGACCATACACCCTAAAGTTTTCCAATCCACATGGACAAAATGTCATTTCTCACATAAGGACCAAGGACTGCAAGATGTAATATCTATTACTTGGTTCCTTTGTCTTTATACCACTGCCTCATGAGTGAAACAAAAAAATTGATGTTAAGTTAGCGGTACAATTCATAAGTTTAAAGTGGATAGAAAAGTGATGAACTTAATGGATTCATGTGCGCCGTTAAATTAGGATTTTATTGGGAGACAATCTAATTGGTAGTGTAGCTTCTTATTATTTAATTTTCTTAGTTTCATTTTTTTTGTGTTGTTTTTTCAAATAAGGGGAAGTCTGAGTACCCATGATTTGAAGCAAAGGAGCACATTTGATCTTAATTGTAGGGTGCATATGACCCTTGATGAAAAGTGAGAGAACATGCTTATAACTAGGCCTTGTTTTAAATTTTAATTGATGTTTTGGGGACATAGCATCTTTTCAAGTGTGGGGTGGAGAGACTTCCACATATATTAGTTAGGTGAAGTGGGATTTAGGGTTGTTTAATATTGGTTTCTCTTTTACAAAAAAAAAAAAAAAAACTCCAAAATCAGAATGAGCTTGCCTGCGGACCACTCCGTTTCATTCTTGAGTGAGCTGGAGCGCAACCATATTATCCGTTGAACTAGCTAGAAGCAATCGCTTCAATTCGAAGCACTAAAAGAAAAGGAACGAGAAACACAACATCATAGGAACCACGGGACCCCAACTAGTAAAGGGAAAATGGAAGCGCACTCCTGCGCACCAGCGGAAAAGGCCCTTCCCCCTCTTAATAATAACAAATAAGGTAAGATTTATAGCACCAACCTAGTCAAGGGGCTTTGATGCCCTTTGTATAGGTTTGGTTGGTGGATACAGGATCCTCATAGTAGAGAAAAAATTAGACAGTAAGGTCCGTATCCAGGCCGTGTTGCGGATCTGGACATAAAAAAAAAATTGTATAAAATTTTATTTTCTAAAAAGCTTATTATTTATTAGAAGCACAATTATCCCACCCTTTGTTTTTATCCCATGTCACAGGGAAAAAATAAGTTCTTTCTTTTACTCTTAGCCTATGTACTAAATTGTTGCACTGGGATAGTGCCATGCTTTAAGTGTGGGGATGGGGAATGAATTTCTAGTTTTTACTTTTTTATTGAGTCTTTTCTCATTCTTCGGATGGTTTCCTTGACTTTTGTTTGGTTCGTTTCTCGAGAATAGTTCCTTTGAACCGATTTTTTTCCATTTTTTAGAAAGTAAATTTTTTCTTATCTATTTTTTTGGAGAGAAAAGAAAGGACCCTTTTGACTTGTTTGATACTTGCTATTTTGGCCAAATTTTGAATAGTACTTTCTTGTGAAAGCTATTGCTAATGAAATTACAAATTTTTTGACACCAAGGCTCATGGTTGTGACTTTGTATATAGCTTATTTTATTTTGTAGTTTGTTATGATCATGTCTCTCTTAGAAGTAAAATTGATCAATCTTGATTCATACTTGTGCCATGTGTGGTGATAATTTGTATATTCCATATTTACATCTTAGTCTAGAACTTGCCTTGCATTTTATTTAAGCAAAATAAAAAGTGTTGCTTTGTTTAGGAGATGATAATAGGTTTTCTTTGATTTGTCTTGTAAATTTTAGCTTTTCCAAATATTTTATAACTAGCTATCCCTTTTGAGCCTGTAACCTTGTGTTGGTAGCCATATTTTTTCCTTGACTCTTTTGTTGAATCCCTAATTTTTGCACCTTGGTTTCTTAAGCAATATTACATAGACTTATTATAATTATTAGATCTAAAGAAAAAGGATAATTGAGTGTAAAAGATAATCAATGATAGCTACAAAGTGATGAAAAAATCCTCTTTGAAAGAATGTGTTGTACAAAAAATATGATTGAAGTATTCTTGAGCTGATGAGAATTAATTGTGAAATAATTATCGAAGAGAAGGCTGTAAATTAAGAGAAAAAATAATGGGTGATGAAGTTTTAAATTGCAAACTGCTTAGGGAAGTGTAAGTCACTATTATATAGTTTTCCTACCTGTTCCCTAGCCTACATTACAACCTGTTAAAGTCTTATTTGATTCTATTCGATCATGCTTAATTAGTGGAGATGTACATAACGATCAAACCTAACACTTTGTCCATACATGTGAATTTTCATTGTGAGTGTGAGAGTTGTTCTTTGATGCTAAGTCCTTAATTTATATTCAATCCTTTGAATTGAGTGTGTGAACTATTTCTTCTTATGAGGGCACTTGTTTTATGGTAGATAACTGATTTTATTAGCTTTCTTTGACAAGATTAGGTGAGCAAACTTACATTTAATGAGTTCAGAGTCCTTCCTCGAGGTTGAGAGGTTAGAGGTTTGTTTTTTTATTTATATATCTTTCATAATGAGTGAGAAGTGTACTTGATGTTTTGAAATTTGTGTATGACCTAATTGTTTGGATCAACCAAAGTGGTAGCATCACTACTTTGATAATTTGAGATGAGCTTTAATGCTTACTTGAGGATGAGTTAAAATTTAAGTGTGGGGTGTTGATATGGGACTAAAAATATATATTTTAAATCATTATTTTTCTCATATTTAATATTTTTATTTATCCTTTATCAACATAAATTTTATGAATTGTGCTTAATAGTATATTTTATTTGAAGGACTAAATTAGTGTGAAGATGAAGAGTTTTTGAGCCAAAACAAATTAAAGATGGAAGATTATAAAAGGAAATCAAATATGTGGTTTAATGGATTTAATTTAATATAATAATATATACTATATAAGAAGTACATATTGCATATTACGAATTGCAAAGTATAAATTAAGATGTGCCACATGTCAAATTCTGAAGGCAACAACAACAATTGAAGGTTGGGCAACCCATTGTCACGTGGAAACCCAATTTTTTTGGATTTTGGGTTTCCCAATTTATTTTGGAATCAATTATTTTGATTTTGATTTTCTACATCTATAAATAGTGCATAAGAATTTTTATTAGGGGGATCAAACTTTATAGTGAGAAGCCGTCATATTGATGTACAGTGAACTCATAGCACATTTTACACTCAAAATGAAGGATTTGTGCGAGAAACTGAGCTTTCTTATGTGGATATGATAGTTTATTTGATGATTGTACAGGTGAAACACTTGGATGCAAGAAAGATGGAAAATAAAAGTGATGGCTAACACCAGAGGCTCCACACGAGCTGTGGTCCGGTAGATGGGACATCTCATGGCTCGTGGAAACTAGACAATGAAACCAGTGGCTACCCAAGTGAAGGCTGAGCACCACGAGGTCCTACACCGGTCGTGGTCCAGTAGACGAGCCATATAATGGCTCGTGATGAATGGGCATTGAAACCAGTAGCTACCCAAATGAAATCTAAACATGACGAGGCCTTGCACGAGCCGTGGTCTAGTAGATGAGCCGTCTAGTGGCTCGTGAAGTCCAAAAGTGAAGGAACACCCCACACTGTCTAAGTGTGGGACCACAGAGGGCCTGACGAGCCGTCTAACCTTAGACGAGCTGTCACCCTGCCCGTGAAGCTGTGCGACAGTTGTAGTCCTACTTCAAGTAGGATCTTTTTTAAATACTATTTTAATTACTTAGGGATTAGTTTTTTGGAGGATCATCAATTACGTTGAGACATTCTGAGCGCGGAAAAAACATAGTTTCCATTTTTGAACACTTTGCTTGGTCGAAAACTTCGGATCAAAACTTTGTGTTCTTGATTTAGTGTTGGTAATCAAGAAGCTTTTGGTTTTCTATTATAGTAAGTTTATTTTATCATGCTTTCGATAATCTTTATTTTTAATTTTCTTGAAATAATGAGTGGCTAAACACCACAACTAGGGTTGTGGAACCACGACTAAAACATAACTACGGATTCAAATACGAGAAATGTTTAGTTGTTAATTGCATATGTTCATTCTACTTTCATTATGTCTGCTTTCTAATGAGTGCATGCATTAGAACTTGTTTGTATATATCACTTGTTCGAGAGAAAAGTGATAATTGGGAAAATCTAGAATCAAACTCCATTAACTTGTTGTGTAGATTAGAGTTCGAGAGCAGATAACCTTCTTAACAAATATGCACGGTTAAACTTCAAAGCACTCTAAGACCGAGAGGAAAAGAGTGAAAGCCATCTAATAGGGCAGAAAAGTGTTTAGATGTATCTAACCTGGTAGGAACATGTAATATTAACAACGAATAGTTATTTTTATAGAATTTGAGAGTGGACTAAAGGTCATGGGAAACACAACCCTAGTATCGTTAAATCAATTACTAAAATCTTGAAACCACCGTTTGCTTTTGTTGACTGTTAATCTGAACTAAACATTGGTTACTTGAACACAAACAACCCAACATTTACTTTTTCCAAAAATATTAACCGCATTTGAATAAAAGAATCAATAAGGTTATTTCTGTAGTAAATTCCCTGTGGGATCAACCTCAACTCTGGTTGAGTTCTATAATTGACTTCGACCATTTATACGTCTTATTCAAGTGTAAATTTGGACGTATAAAATTTTGGCGCACTGCCACAAAATTTTGGTTCAGAAATACTTTAGTAGCTATTACTTCAGTTGTAGTTGTATTTCCTAATTTCACTTCTCGTTTCTTATATGTGTCATTTACAGGTGAGTTCACTAGTGCATGCCAAACACTAGAAGTAAGGGAGCACCTTTGATTCCTTACGATCTCGAGCTAAGTAAATTCATAAGACAGATGGTGAATGCACAGGAACTTGAAGCCTAAAGGCAGAGATTGAGACAAGATGTTGAGACCCATGCTAGAGGTACTCAAAACAATGCTAATGACAGGAATAGGATGATTGAGGAGAATGAAGGGGTAGAAGTGATAGCCCCTCCTCAGCACCAACCTCTAACTCAAATCGGTCGAGTGCAACAACCAGCGCATATGGCATTTGAAGAAAATGACTTGGAGTTAGATGGAGCTTGAGCTACTAGAGCTACCAATACTACATCTA
The DNA here is from genome assembly GCA_029007595.1 of Solanum commersonii. Taxonomy (NCBI): domain Eukaryota; kingdom Viridiplantae; phylum Streptophyta; class Magnoliopsida; order Solanales; family Solanaceae; genus Solanum; species Solanum commersonii. Next base: position 712,968 of record JAJTWQ010000129.1, on the reverse strand, counting down.
GAAGTGAAGTTCACCATTACTAGCACCATGATCTAACTACTGAACCTGAAAGGAGACCAAAGACCATCGACGATCAGGGGTGCTTCACCGAATTTTATAGAAATAAATAGCCAAAAAAGAAGTTAGAAAGGTGAGACTAAATCCATTGGCGAGCACAAGAATATTGCCAAAAGTTAGAGATTAATTCACCAACATTTTAGGTCAAAAAGGCGATAAGGGGGTCAGTTGGCGAACCACCGAGTCACTCAGCGAGCTCCATTCAGCTCGCCAAATAGACCAACGTGCTAGATTCCCTACCCAAATTCCAATTTTCATCGAATAGCCTATGCCAACCAATTTCAAGTACAATTCTACCTAATTCAAGTCTACCCAAAATGATTATCTATACCGGGTTACTCCGACTTCCCCCCAATTTATCTAAATTCAACAAAACTACGATTTTTCCCTTAAGAACGACATCACCCAATCCATCATTGGGAAAATTCAAGTTGTTTGATGGAATTCGAGTTACTCAGACTTCACCTATACAAAACCCAACATACATACCCACACTTACAACAAGTCAAACACAAAACTCATACTAATTTAGGCTAAATAAGATATCAAGCATGATTGATTTCAAATTAGACTTCAACGAGCAAGATAACACACAATCAAGGCAAATAATAGATCTATGAAATAGTCTTACACATGCTCAACACAAATTATGCAATTTCAAACAAATTCCAAAAGCCAACCTCAATTGTAGACACGGGAACACCAAATCAAAGAAAGAAGGATGGGCAACACTTTAGATTCCGACCATACGAGGACACCCACAAAAATTGAATTTAAAAACTATGATCTAAAGTTTGATTGTAAGAGTGCAAGAGTAAAAAATTTTCAAAATAAGGTGAGGATTTAAATTTAAAACGGTTGAAAGGCCCTTGACGCTGCAGTTCGTGCATCGATCAGCGAGGTCTATTAACGCCATCGATCCACTTGGTGATTCGCCAAGTGGACTTTAGCTTGTCAAATTTTTTTAAAAAAACAAGCCTTCCAATTGGTTCAAAGGGTGAACTATATCAGCCTCACTGAGCCACTCGACGATTCCCAGAGTGGACTTTAGCTCGCACAATTGCCTTTTCCTCCAAAATTTAAATTTCAACCTCCACATCCAACAAATGCTATTCAAATAACAAAAAATAAACCTTGGGTTGCCTCCCAAGAAGCGCCTTATTTAACATCATGACACGACGTGGCCATGCAATCATGCCTCATTCTTGGGGTTGTTTAGCGTATCACTAGGAAGACCCCCTTTCGGTATTGGATTTAATTGAGCCAATATTTGACCTATTTGAGTTTCAAGCTGCTTTATGGAAATCGAGTATGAGGTTACAATTCAATTTAAAGACGACACATCATCCTTTAACTCCTTGAGTATCTTATCTGATCCTTCCACCTTTTTAGGATATGAAAAAGCATATCCTCGGTCCGAAAGCTTTTGAGATCAGCCCTTTGTTCCTTCCTCTTTGGACGTTCATGAGAAGGTAAATAACAATCTTTGTCACCATCTCTATCCCCCCAATTTGCACCACAGTCACACCATTATCGATCTCAATCTCTATAACAATTATGGCGATCTCTATTCCAACCTTGATTCCCACCCAACCTTGTATAGCTCAGACGAGAACCTCCTACTTGGTTTGACAAGAATTGTACATCTTCGTTGTAAATGGCCTCAAATTGTGCTTTATTAGGATACACACCACTATTAGCACCAACCCCGTTCACAATCTTGTAACCACTTCCCATGAAATGTTTCTTCAATAGGTCCATTTAGGTCATTATCTTGTCTTTGGTTTCATCTCGTTCTTGGTTATTTTCCATTTGTTCCTTTGTCTGCCCAAGATTTAAAGGAGACACCTAATGTTCCCTTATGTACTATTCAAAGGAGCCTTGTAACCACCTCCCATGACATGTTTCGTCAGTAGGTCCATTTGGGTCATTATCTTGGCCTTGTTTTCATCTCATTCTTGGTTCTTTTCCATTTGTTCCTTTGTCACCCAAGATTCAAAGGAGACACTTGATCTTACCTTGTGTACGATTGAAAGGAGCACGATTGATTTTGGTTATCTCATCAAGCAAGGCGGACACTATGTCAAATGGTTGTCTTAATATTCCACCTAGAATGAGTTGGTCAATGAAACCTTTGTTGACCATGTCAAGGCTCTGATAAAAATATTGAAATAGCACATTGTCCGGCAACCCATGAGTCGGACACTAGAGAACCAACTTGTGGAACCTCAACTATGTTTCATGGATGGGCTCACCATCAATCCGATTGAAGTTCTGAATATTATCCCTCAACTTAACCATCTTCAAGGGAGGGAAAAAACCTTGCATAAAATACTTTTGTGAGCTCTTCCCAAGAAGCGATAGATTCCCTTGGTAACCACTTTGTTGCTTCCCCCTTAGAGAAAAGGGAAACAAACGGAGTTAGACTGACTCTTGAGTGATGTTTTTGAAGGAAAATGGTCCACACACATCCACAAAATGTTGGATGTGGTCATGAGGGTCCTCACGAGAAAGTCCCTCAAAGAGACCTTTCATTTGCAACAACAACAACATTGTGCTGGTCACATGAAACACCACATTTCCCAATGTTGGATGCAATCAAATAGCACAAGCACTTCCCAGGTGATCCACATTGACATCATGCAAGTTGCAATGTCATCATTGTTCCGAAGTTGACTTGCATTGCTCCCATGCACACTCATTTCTTTACCTGTTTTAGAGTAATCAACAAGAACACAAATAAGAAAATTCAACTACAATAAAATTAGTTCACGAAAACACTTCAATAAAAGAATTCTAAACACCACTTTTCGACAGCGGTGTCATTTTTGATAATGCTCAACTACAGTTCTTCCGATTCAAAGTGTAGGTGGTTGCTAACAAGTATAAACCCAACTGAGAGTTAGGGTTGACCCCATAGGGAATAATACGGTAAAGAATTCAACTAAAAAGTAAAAATGTGTTCTTATCATTTGTAGAAGTAAAAGATTGCACAACATAAAATATATCACGAAGTTTCAATGATTAATAACAAATGGGGGTAATTTAGTAACCAATCCATGAAAAGGAACAATTAACATTGTAATTAAACAATTAGAGATTGGACCTTAGAAATGTGATCAATCGAATGCTAACTTCATTTAATGGGTAATTACTAATTGCTTCAAGTTGTTGAATCTGAATGGGTAGGATGTGTTTTGAATACAAAAGCCATCTCTCGATCAACTATCAAGTTTTAAGTGGGTGTCTCAAACCTCAGAAAGCTTAACACTACCAAACAATCCAATTCCTTAATTAATCCACTTTCTCAAGCTGGGTTTGTAAAGATACATTTTTATACAACTATCAATCGTTCACTCTACTCTAAAACATATTTCTCAAACAAGCATAGTGAGCTAATCTAGAACCGAATTTGCACCTCCAGTTCATCAATTAAAAAATGAACAAACAATTGAACTCATTTCGAAACAACATTAAATTCAACAATTAACAATACCCATTAGTTAATTATTGCATTCGACTACTTGATCACACCCCTAAGGTAAGAGTTTTTATCCAAACATAGTAAAAAGTAAGAAATCATTACCAAAAGGATTATCCATCTAAATTGTCAATAATCTGCAATACCCAATGCCAAAATTAAAGCTAGAATCCTACAATATCAAATCCGAGATCCAAATCTTCTCCAACAATGTTTAACAATGTAAAAGTGTAGAAACTCTCAAAGACTCGAGAGTTCTATGCCTCCTACGCTGCCACTGGTCATAATGCCATCTCTAAATGGGCTAAGTCAGTAGCTCAGCCTCCAATTCAGGCGACTCTAGTGCGGAACTTCCCAGTTGACATCTCCAAGACTATTATCTATTGGTTCATCTATGGTCCAGCCCACACTCTGTCGATCAATACAACAGAGTATGACTACAAGATGGGCGAGGTGTAGAGCGGGGCATTTTAGAGAGATGCTAAGCAGAGAGAGACATTGCTTTAGTGGATGGCTAGTCACATTATAGATGAGGGGAGCGTACCGAGTGGGTGCACAATATTAATTTGCCTATCAAAAAGGCTACTCTGAGCTTCACTACGAAGTTCTTTTAGACCATTGTGCGTACCAGACTGTCCCTTACTCAGGCAAACAACGTGGTTACTTAGGATGGGGTCGTAATGTTGGCAATACTTGTGGCAGGACTTGAGCTTGACTTGCCCGAATTTTGATCACGGAGATTCATGAGAGGGACTTCAAGACCACTACCACTTTGCCCTTTTCGTGTCTTATATTTCATCTGTGCATGGCAGTTGGTGTGCCGATTTGGCATTGTGATAGTCTGTTAGAGGTGACTAAGACAGTGGACATAGGCCTAATTAGAGATTAGGCCAACCTTGCTGCCCGTGGAGAGATCGCTAGGTTGACCTACCTTCTTTGGGTATTGACCTTGCCGATGATGTAGAGCGAATAGAGGCTACTGATACTTCTATTCCTCCAACTACCATAGACGCACAGGCTCCCCCTTCCTCACCACTAGTCAGGTCGCGAGCTCATCCAGAGCCACTCCCCTTTTAGGGTCCACTCTAGTTCCTCTGGCCCGAGTCCAGAAGTTGAAGACCCAGATAGATACCTTGCTGCAACATATGACATCGTGGATGAAGCATTTTGTTAAGGAGTCAGAGGCTCGTATGGAGTAGATCATGGATAGAAAGATTATGGCGGTCCACAAGCGCCTTGATGCATTTGAGTTAAGTGTCCTGGAGAGGCCTGCACCCACCATAGATGTGACCACCTTCCAGATGAATTTGGCTAGTCTCCATGCCGACGTTGATGCTCTTCTATCCCCTACTGAGACTGTACCAGAGTCTGCCCCTGCGGTTGAGGAGGATAAGGTGGTGATGAGTTCCCTCTTTGGCGACACTATGCCACCACCCGATCCTTCCCGTGCTATTGGAAAGCATCATTCAATGAGAAAGGAAGAGGGAGTGCTAGCAGATAGAGGCAGCCCAACGACAATCGATTATTGATAAGGATATGAGGCAGCAGCGGACTCGTGAGGTGGATGTTGGGCCATTTGGCATGTTGAGCACTAATAAGGGTGTTCTGACTATTGAGGAGGGCGCTATTGATGGTGTTCCTAGTATTGATCCAGCGGGTTCCAGGAAATCGGACCCACCCACCTCTTGATAGGTTTTTGACGCATATGCGCCACAGGTTTGCTTCACTCTATGCTTTATTTTTATAATCTGTGCATTAAAGGAAATTACACCATATTGTTTTAGGGGTGGGGTAGATGGATTGTGACTGATATGGTGAAGTCTGAGTAACCCAACACGTAATCCTCCCTTTTAGTTGTTTTTTACCCATGTTTTTTTTCCCCAAGGGACTATTTTACTTTTATGTTGAATCAGCATGTTTAGAATTGTATGTGTAGAAGTAATTAAAAGAATGAAAGCATGATGACATAAGAGCATGAAATTGATACCGGTAAAAATTATTGAAATGTGCTAGATCTATATGCTTAATGAGTTGAATGTGTTGGATCTTCATATGACATGGTAAGGAACCAACATGATAGCATGACATCAGATAAAAACATGAACGAGGTAAACACAATAATTCGATAATTAAACAATGTGCCAAGTGAGTATGAGTAAAGTTATTATGTTCATGTAGTATGTGCCAATCTAAAACTTGTCGTGTTGGTCATGCTAAGATAACCTAGGCTAGAAGTTGGGAAATGATCATATTCCCTTGTTCAAACAAGTCCACTTAAGCCTAAAAGTCAACCAAGAGAAATAAATACTCCCCTTTGTTCCAAATGTTTGAGCCTAACGAATACCACTTCTTTCAATTACCTAACTCACCTTCCCTAAAAAGAATGTTTTGGCCCTGGTCCCTACTTGGACATGTGTACCTTAACTTAGGCCAAAAGCCTAAGTTGAGGGTGGCTAATTCAACAAGTTACCTTAATTTTGTCCCTGGTCTGACATTGGATAGTGTGCACCTCAACTCATGAAAAATACATAAGTTGAGGGTGGCTATGAAAAAGGAAACCGAAAGAAAGGGTATGAAAAGAGTTGTGTGAGAAAAATATTGTAGAAATAGATGTGAATGAAGTCAAAAAAAACAAAAAGAAGAATGATAAAGATGCTGAAAGATGAACTAAAAGAAAAACAAAAAAGATTAAAAAGAAGAGCGATAAAGTCAAAATCACATCAGTGTTGAAGACAAGGTCAAGGAAAAGAGCAGAAAATAAAAAATGTCAAGAATTGGTTGAGAGAAGAAGTAAAAATCCAATGTAATGTCAAGGAGGGCCGAAAAGTCACTAAAAGTACCCAAATGTACCCTACCTGACCCTGAGCCTACGTTACAAGCTAAGAAACTCCTATAGTGATCCTAGTGACTAGTTTGGAGAGTCTATGCAGTGAAAATAGGGGCAAGCCTATGGTATTGGGTACTAACTGTACTTGACATCACTTCTGAGCGTGAGTATTAAATGAGTCCTTAATCCTGAAATTCAAATTCATTGTGTGAAAAAAAAAGATTTCTTTTGAAATGAGGGCACTAGTTACATTGTAGGAGAGTTGGTACCTTGGTGATTGTGAAAAATGTATTATGTGATGTCTATTGGTTTGTCTATGTCATGTTTTGATCCACATGAGTTAGCTTGTTAAGTCTATCTTGTCCATGTGATTGCTTGAGTTTGTATGTTTGCTTCTACATAAGTGTCGTCTAGAGTTTTAGTGTGTCGCTTGAGGATAAACAACAAGTTTAAGTTGAGGGTGTTGATATACCGTTAGTTTACGGTATTTTTGATGCATTTCACTTAAAGTTTGTGTGTGTCTTGGGCTAGTTTGTTACTAGAAATAATGTTTTTTTGTGTAAATCTTGCAGGAAATAGGTTTGGATGCGGTTGATTGAGATGAGGGCTGAAAATTGTAGAAGTGGCTAGTGACGGAGCCAACCACGGACCGTAGGTCCTATGCCAGACCGTAGGTGAAGTAGCGTAGATGAAGGTTCAAGGAAGTCTAACCAAGTGTGGAACCACAGAAGCATTGACGGACAGTAGGTAGACCCATGGGCCATCCTACATATTCGTCATTGGTGATCAGAGAGTTGAAGTTGCAGTACTTGAACCACAGAGGCAAGTGATGGACTGTACTCCAGTCCGCAGATTGTAGGTCCAACCGTCGTCTGAAGACCATAAAATATTGTTCAAGTGTTGATCCACGAAGGGTGAGCACCGAACATAGGTTGACCCAAGGTCCATAGGTCATGTCATCGACAGAAACCGCGTCCAAAACATTTATTTCCTTATTTTGTTTCCTAGTTGGTTTAGGAGTTGTTTTCTATAAATATTAGTTGCAATTTCCATTTTTGGGGGTTAGACATTATTGTAAGGTTTTAGTTTTTTGTATTTGGGAGTTATTTTGCAAACACTTAGCAATTTAATTTCCATAAATCATTTTATACAATTTTCACTTTGAATTTCAATTCAAGAATTCGGGTTTCATCTATTCTAACTGTAAGTTCATGAAATCTTTCAACTTAATTATGAATTGTGAACTCTCAAGCATGAGTAGCTAAATCCCCAACTAGGGTTGTGGGAACCATGAGAAATTAACAAAGTATGAATAATAATTAAGTAATTCTTGAATAGTGTTTATGCATGCATTGTTAATCCTTTCGTTTAGAAGTCTTTTTAACGGTTGCAAACGTTAGAACACGCCTTGTTCCTATTTGTCGGACCAAGGCAGTAACGAATGAGAAAAGGATTAAACAAAAGAGATTTAGTTAAAGATGTTATCTAATAGTCTGATTTCAATTGAAGTGAGGGTGAAAAATAAGCTAAATTGATATGATGATTAATCTGGGGAAAAGGTAAGGGTTAGTAAAACATACACTAGTAGACGGACCAAGTTGCATGGTGAAATTCTCCATTTAGAGGACCAACCACTTAGGGATACCTAACTTACCAACCTTGCATGTCAAACACTAGGATAGGATTACTATTATTAGGATTACTGTGTTAAGAGCTTGTAGGGAACACATATACCCTAGTTTACATCTCATATTGATAACTCAAATCGTGAATCTTGCTTATTTGTTACTTATTCATTTAAATCAACAATCTGTTTCTTTAGTTACAAAACCCTCCTCTTACTTTTCTCGAAAATCGTTTGACTAAACGGAGATAATTGTGAGTGAGTTTAAGTCTGAATCATATTCCTCGTGGGATCGACCCTAACCTACAAGTTGAGTTCTTTATTTGGCAACGACCGCTCATACTTCTTTAAGGAAGTGTAATTTGGGCAAATCAATGGCCTTACGTCTCTTTTGAGGAGAAGGAGGAGGAGAAGACTCTCTTTTCAACTCAGTGTCAAATTAAACCAGTTTCTTGCCCTTAGCTCGTGCCATTTCCTACAAAGCACACATTCAAGCATAGGATTTGTGAAGGTTAGTTGAAATAAAATGTAGATTGAATCAAACGTCAAAAACATTCCTGAGGCTCGTTTATTGTGAAGAGGGATCGCCAAACAAGATCAGTGAGTTCGCCGAATTGGGCAGTAGCAATTATCTCAGAGTTCAGGCACAAAAGATCAAACTCAATGCCAACTCGGTGATCCACAGAGTTGATTTCAGTGAGCTAAGACAAGTCCGCCGAAAATGATAGTGAAAAATTGAAAGATACAGGCATCGAAGGTGATATCCACTCCCACTCAGTGATTCTCCAAATGGGTACTGCGGATTAAGACAAGCCCACTAAATGGGACAGTACCCAAGGTAATGTATATTATAAAAAAGGTGAACTGGGGCGTACTCGGCGATTCGCCTAACTTCTTTGGTGAGTTAAGACAAGCCTGCCAAACAGAAAGTGTTCATCCCAGTACCTAATTATCACAACTAATCCAATATACACAAGAAATATGAGTTCCCGCAACATTTCAATCCAGCTATATGCTTATCTACCCATGCGTACTCAGATTTCGTATTGCACTAATTGATGATTTGCCCTTAAGAAAGTAGTCACCCTATCTATCATTGGGAAAAATCATGCAGTTGGGTCAACAGTGGGCTACTCAAACTTTACCAACATTAATTCGGACTTAGACCCAATAAATTTATGAATTCAATTTATCATTTTAACCAACACAAAAAAGATTCACATTTGACAGGTATACACAGTCATATATCTCATGGGGACAATTCAAATCATATATTATGATGTCACCTATAAAAATCTAGTACACACTAATAGTTGAAGGGCACAAGCCCACACCCCACATGTGATTTAAACTAAAAAATCTCAACAAAGATTCGAAACCAGCCTTATTAGTAGCAAGAGTTGAGAAAAATGAGGGATTCGAGTTAGGTTGACAAGAAATCCAAGAAAAATCACTTCTCAAACTTTGAAAACACTCAATAAGGACACACAATAACTAAAAGTTGGCAAAGTAAGAGAAAGAATTTGAAAAGTCTTTAAAATATCGAAGGTATTGATTTTTTCAATTTGAAAAAACCCTTAGTCATTTTATACGAGGCCTGTTTGCAATCTTGACTAACGTGAAATAATGTTTTCAGTGGATCACCAATTGGAGCTTAAGCTCACTGAACATGCCTAAACAAACACCAAACTTGAAGGTTGATTCGATGGACCCACTAGAGTTCGCATAATGCATTTCGACGGATCATCAATTGGAGTGTTGATTGCAGATATTGACAGAAGACTTTTTCATCTATTCAAGCTCACAAGGCAAATAAGAATGAGTTCCCTCAATGCCTTCAGCGGACCAGACATTGTGTTATGGCATCATCTATGCTTTCTTTTTCAATCTTTTGATCTCTTTTCACGCTGCACTTACAACGCACATTATTCAAAAGCAATAAAACAAAAGTAAGGACTTGGGTTACCTCCAAAGAAGTGATTTATTTACCTGTGTTTCATGACATAGTGCTCAAACTTAACAATCATTTTTAGGGTGAAATGGGGTCAGTAGGGAATGTTCCCTTTTGCCTTGGGTGGAGATGAGTGGCCATTTGGCCAAGTTGGGTCTCCATCAGCTTAATAGAAGCTGAGTGAGAAATCACCGTCTGGGATAAAGTGGTGAAGTCATTTTTCAATTCCTTCAACATTTCATTGGACCCTTCAACCCTATTGTAGATCCTGACAAGCATGTCTTTAGTTCGGCTTCCTTCTAGCACAGTTGGTTCTTTTGAGTGCGGATGAGGTTTAAGGACGTAATCAACTGACACTATTTCGGTTCAAGCGCCATACGATCGTGTGTAGTGATATAACCAACCCAAGGGTTAGGATCGTTCCCACAGGGAGTGGTTTTGAGAATTAATAGAAAAATAAAATCTAGTTCTAATCAGTCATAGCTATAGATATTAATGATTAAAAACATATTAAATCTAATGGGGGGTTTGTATTAAGCTAAAAAACAAAAAAAAAGAAATCGAGATATGGAGACGGGATTCTTGGGATGTGATAGGAATACGGGATAAACTAGACTATCGGGTACATGCTTCTGATAGGAACTTCGTTGAGTATTTGTGACTAGACTATACTATAGTGGGGCAAATTCTCTCTCGAGCAACTTACCTCGAATTAACTCGATTTCTCTTGAACACTGAGTTGTCGCATTAAGCACAACGTCTGCCTTAGCCCATTCACTCTCTCGAGCTGAATGTGTGGGAGAAGGACTAGGATTCACTCTCTCGAGCTGAACCCATGTCGACCCAATACCACCGGCTATCAATTTAGTAGTCTTAGTTTTACGACCTCTCTCTCGAGCAAGCCAAAAATACTAAGATGAAATCGTATTTTCAACTACAATTCCATTAGGTTCATACACAACTACTAAAAGACATCACATTTAAACAACAAATAAACCATCAACAAGCAAGACCCAACATATAATCTAACCCATATTCACAAAATCATACCCCAAGAATTGGGGTTTTAGCTACACATGTAAAAGAGATAAAAATTTATACCAATATAAGTTTCAATCAACTGGGTATGAAGAATTAATTATTAAAACACATCAAGAGTGAAAAATCTTCGAGACCCACGTCTAATTTCTTGAAGTAAAACCCTTTGAATCTTTAAGGTTTTAGAACAAAGTCTCCAAAACCTTCTAAAACTTGTAACTGAAAATATTCTAAGTCTGAAATAAAATTTTCTATGATTTGATTTCTTGATTGATACTAAGCTAACAATTTCAACAAGTATTTATAGTGTTTGAAAATTTGTGCTGCAGCGGATCACTCGGCGAAGTTAGTCGAGATCCCCGATACACTTGGCGATTCGCCTTTTGGTTGATTTCATTGCCTTTTTGCTTTAGCCTTTAGCCTCTTCGCGCTTTGAGTCGTTGGGCGATATGGTACTGCTTCGCGGAACTACTCGGTGACACGCCGACTGCTCCATTTTATCACCAACTTGATCTTTTCCTTCAGGGCTCAGCACACTGAACAAAAGGCGATCTCCACGTCAATCGGCAAGTCGCCAACTGGGCTCGACGATCCTTAGGCCTTCATTTCTTCGTTCCTTTAAGCCGCTTTGTTCCTTCTTGCCAAGTAGTGTCCTTGCTTTGCCTCAAACTCTAAATACCTAAAACTTAAAGGTTTTCATCAGATATTGAGACAAAATATGCATTTGAGGACACTAATTCTATCAAAATATAGTCCTAAATGAGTCTAATTTGTCGACTCATCAACACCCCCAACTTAAACTTTTTTCTTGTCCTCAAGTAAAACTCAAGTTCAACAGTTCAAAAAGTATGTATCAAACAGTGCTACATAAGACTCGATCATGAATGTACACAATAAGAATCAATTTACTCATGCCAGGATCAACTGTGCACCCAAAGATTCAAGTTATGACACACCATTATCAAAGATTCTCATGCTCACAATACTTGCTTCACATGCAAGTTCAAGCTCAACAAAAGTATTTGAATGCCCTCCACAAAGGATGATTCCATACTCACACACAATGGCTTAATCATATAAGCTTCAAAATCAAATGCAACACTCACACTCAAAAAGAAGAACACTATGCATGCTTTCACCCATAGGTTTTCCCGTATTTTCCAATTGATATTTGTTTCAACTCACTCAAGATAAAAAAGGTCTTTACAAGGCTTCTAATGGGGCTGAGTGCATAAGTATGGTCATTTAGGCTCAGTGACTTTCATCCTCATGAAATGTGGTTCTCACAACACTTCCTTTCCTCTTACTTCATCATTTTCTTTAGTGCTCATAAATCATCTGATTATTCACTTCCCATGGATGGTTTAGGAACCCCATTTCTTTTGTACTTTATTCCATAACATTTCTTTTTCATTCTTTTCTTCTATTTTTCTCTCTTTTTTGTTGTATGGAGGGTTCCATTTTTCTCAACACCATGAGTTAAAGAAGACTTTCTTTGCACTTCTTGACTTTCTCTTTTCTTTTCACCACACCCCAACTTAGGCTTTTGGCCTAAGTCGGCTATTCAATCAACCACAATTCATGAGGATTAAGGGTAATGGGTTAAGAAAGGTCATGTTGTCATCAAGTTTCTTCCAAAGAAAGGTAAGGTTCAAGGTGTGTTCAAGAGAGGTTCACACGCTCACAATGTAGGCCACAAAAGAAGTATATGTCAAATTGGCTCACATTCTTTGATGTTTCCTAAGATCAATACAAGAGATAGCCTTACTTAGTTGACCGAACCAACGGGGAAAATTCTAGGTGTTATCATGCAAGGTTCACAGTAAGCTCATCACAAAAGGCATTGACACTAAAGTCAAACAAGACTCCACACTTTCGCTAGTGTGCAACGTTCATCGTAAGAGAATCATTTTGATACATGGCTAATCACAACGAGATGCAATGAGCTCACATATTGTCTATGCAACTTTATTTGGTCTCATCGTAGCCGTACATTCATGTTCGTTCAATTATGAACACTATTTAAGTCATCGATATTGATCAAAACCAAGACTTAAATTTACTAAAGAACAGCCACTATCAAGTACATACAAGAGGTGGCAAAAATTTATTTTTTTTTGGAAGGATTAAAATCATTTGCAATTAAAATAAAAGGAGCCACAAGTTCAAACATCCACGGGAAGCAGTATACAACACAACAATATGATTCATAACACAACAAGAATATATCACATAAAGGTGGGCCACACCCCACCACAATTAAAAATATTTGTCCTCAAATGCAAATAACAAAATCGAAACATGAAAAAAGGTAAGACAGAGAGGGAGGTAAAAAGGGAATCCTGTCTAAGCAGTCGCTCTATCTGTCTGGGCATCACCCCGATGCCTCACCCTGAGCCTGGGCATCAGTGCCCGAGGTCACCTCAGGAGGAACAACAGTGTCAGTTTCACCAAGTTCTGTTGACTGTGAGTCTGCCAAAAAGACATGCACCACCCTGTAGAATCCCCTGGCCCATGAAGGAATATTAGGGTCCAGGGTAATTGTTTTCCTGGTAGAAGTGGGCCTTTTTCCCTTGCCTTTCCCAGTAGTTGTGGGCAATTTTGAAGCTTTTCCTTTTGACGTAACTGCATCCTTCTTTTATCGCAATCCCTTTGGACTTCTCTTGAGCTGGCGTTATTCTTTCAGCAGCTTTATATTTAGTCATGTCTTCAAACTCTTGAAGAGAACTTAGAGAAACTTAAACAAAAGCACATTAGAACAATTTCAGACAGACTCGCCAAACCATCGAGCTTGCCGAAGGGATTAGCTCTAAAATTACAGCAAATAGGCAATAGCAAAACTATTCGGCGTGTCGCCGTTAGCTTTCGGTGAACAAGGACAAGCTCACCAAAAGTTCCAGTGCACAAAGGTTAAGGGGTGCAAATAAAGGGCGAAAGAGAAGACTTTTGGCGAGTCGCCGAATGCTTTTGGGACATCAAGCTTCTTGCTGAAAGTTACAAAATCAATCATCAAATAAAGCACGAAATCAAAAGCGAGATGGGGACATTAGGCTAACTGTCGAGTGGTTTGGCAAGCTCGACCTAGCTCGCCAAATGGCCCAACGTGCCTATTTTCAACCCAACTTCTCAAATTCAACCCTGCAACCCCCGAAAATAAAATCAAAGCATGCACTAGTACAATTAAGGTAGGACCCATAACACCAATACACAACCCCTTGAATTTTAATCTAGTTTAACGCATGCAATTTTGGAAACTCAACAATCACAACTACTTGAGCAAGATTATCAAATTAAATCATGCATGTAAACAATCTAATCCTGTCAGACAGGATCAGAACACTACAACAAGATCAGGCATATGGGATTTCAAATTAAAACAGGCATTTGAACGATCAGATTTTATCAGAGAGGCACAACACACGACAGAGGATAAAATCACTTGCATAAAAGTATAAATACCAAAAGTACATGCAGGGTTTAGAAAACCAACCTTTTTGGCAGATTAAGTCAAGACTATGATGCTAAGCGGCAGATTAATCTAGATCCAAACACCAATTAATCATCTAAAATACTTACAAGATGCAAATTTTTTGAAAATACTAAGTAGGTGCTATTTTGCGAAGATCGAGAGTGAGAGCAAATGAGAAAGGCTGAGAATTTAAACCTGTGGCTTATAAAAACTATTCAGATCTCCCCATTCGACGATATTAGTTAAATTCTCTCAAAGACTCAGTGATCCGCCAAGTGGTTACTCACCTTGCTGAGTTTTACAGGACCTTCAGTTAAAGTGAGGATCCAAACAACGATCTTCCTCGGGGTCGCCGACCTAGTCAGCAACTTGCCATGTTAATCCTGGTGCTCATCGATTATTACAGACTCTAATGTGAGAGTTTCTTAAGTCTAACAGCATTCTGGGTTGGCCTCGCCGAACATCCTTGGTGTTTCGCCGACTGGACTTATGTCCTTCAACCTGCACTTTTCACACACTTTTCACGCTCCAATCTACAAATCAAAACACCATTATTTCAAAAATAATAAATTAAAAGCATTTAAGGGATTTTGGTTGCCTCCCAAACAACGCCTTAGTTAACGTCGTGGCATGACACAACTTAACACTTCAACTCCAATGTGGGGTTTGCCTCAGTTTCATCAGGAAACCCCTCTTTAAAATCCAGATAGAGCTCAATCAGCACTTGGTCCATTTGGGACCCTAGTAGTTGAATAAGCATAGCATGGGAGGTTGTCATCTGATTAAACAACAATACATTCTCCCTGACCTCCTCTAGTACCCTATGATGCTCATTGGCTTTCTGGAGTAGAAGTGTGAGCATTGCTTTGATCTGTCCATCCTCCTTGTTCTTAAGTTTCCTTTGTTCATGAGGAGGAATGTAGCGCCCCTTCTTATTGTACTGAACTTCAAGATCCCCAATTTTCTTAGTCAGCTCATCTAACTAGGTTAGCAGGACTACTAAGTTGAAGTCTCTCCTTTCACTTGGTTGGTTTGGCTCAGTTAAGTTGTCAAGCAATTTGGTGTTGTCACATAGGGTTGTCGTACTAGACTACCCGAGACAATTTGATCAACCCACATTCTGTTCCCTGGGCTAAGACTTCTGTAGAAACATTCTAGAAGAACTATGTCGGGTATCTCATTAGTATGGGATTGACTCAGAAGCGCTTTAAACCTCATCCATGCCTCATGAAGTTGTTCGCCATCTAACAGCTTAAAGGTTAAATCTTATCCCGGAACCTCATCGCTTCTATCGGGAGGTGCTCTATTGCTTCGCCATCTCCATCATGTATACTCATTATTCTGTCTTAACACACAAACCAGCAAGACAAAACTAAAAATTAAGTAAGTAAACTACGACTAACAAGAACGAAAATTCTACTTAACTACAAATTCTCAAACAACACCAGTCCCTGGTTGCGGCGCCATTTTGATGTTTAAGGACGTAATCAACTGACACTATTTTGGTTCAAGTGCCATATAATCGCGTGTAGTGACATAACCACCCCAAGGGTTAGGATCATTCCCACAGGGAGTGTTTTTGAGAATTAATAGAAAAATAAAATCTAGTTCTAATTAGTCATAGCTATAGATATTAACGATTAAAAGCATATTAAATCTAATGGGGTGACGCAAGCGTCAATTATCAATAGGGGGTTTGTATTAAGCTAATAAACAAAAACAAACAAAAATATAAGAAATCAAGATATGGAGACAAGATTCTTGGGATGTGATAGGAATAAGGGAAAAACTAGACTACATGGTACATGCTTTTGATAGTAAATTCGTTGAGTATTTGTGACTAGGCTAGACTATAGTGGGCTAAATTTTCTCTCGAGCAACTTACCTCGAATCAACTCGATTTCTCTCGAACAGTGAGTTGTCGCATTAAGAACAACCTCCGCCTTAGCCCATTCACTCTCTCGAGCTGAATGTGTGGGAGGACTAGGATTCATTCTCTTTAGCTGAACCCATGTCGACCCAATACCACCGGCTATCAATTTAGTAGTCTTAATTTTATGACCTATCTCTCGAGCAAGCCAAAAACACTAAGATGAAATCATATTTGCAACTACAATTCCATTCAGTTCATACACAACTACTAAACCAAATCACATTTAAACAACAAACAAACCATCAACAAGCAAGACCCAACAGATAAGCTAACCCATATTCACAACATCACACCCCAAGATTTGGGTTTTAGCTAGACATGCAAAAAAAGATAAAAATTTATACCAATATCAGTTTCCATCAACTAGGTATGAAGAATTAAGTCTTAAAACACGTCAAGAGTGAAGAATCTTTAAGACCCACGTCCAATTTCTTTAAGTGAAACCCTTTGAATCTTCAAGGTATTAGAATAAAGTCTCCAAAACCCTCTAAAATTTGGAACTGAAAATATTCTAAGTCTGAAATAAAATTTTCTATGACTTGATTTCTTGATTGATACTAAGCTAACAATTTCAATATGTATTTATAGTGTTTGAAAATTTGTGCTGCAGCGGATCACTCGGCACAGTTAGTCAGGATCGCCGATACACTTGGTGATTCCCCTTTTGTTCTAATTGCCTTCTTTCTTTAGCCTTCAACCTCTTCATGCTTTGAGTCGTTGGGTGATATGGTACTGCTTCGCGGAACTACTCGGTGACACACCGACTGCTCCATTTTATCACCAACTTGATCTTTTCCTTCAGGGCTCAGCACACTGAACAAAAGGTGATCTCCAGGCCGATCGGTGACTCACCAACTGGGCTCAGCGATCCTCAGGCCTTCATTTCTTCATTCTTTTTAGTTGCTTTGTTCCTTCTTGCCAAATAGTGTCCATTCTTTACCTCAAACTTTAAAAACCTGAAACTTAAGGGTTTTAATCAGATATTGAAACAAAATATGCATTTGAGGACATTAATTCTATCATAATATAGTCCTAAATGAGTCCAATTTGTGGACTCATCAGTGGACGATAATGAGGAGGCACAAACTTATCTTTGTCTATCTCCTTATATCTCCAATTTCCACCCCTCCAGTCTTTCCAACAACCATCTCAATCCTTGTTCCAACCTTGGTTCCCACATTGTCGTTGATAATAGGTGTGATAACCTCCCCCCCCCCCCCCACTTGATTTCCCAAGTATTGAACTTCCTTACTATATAATGCCTCCAATTTGGCATCATATGGGAATTGCTACGGTTGGTTACAACCATATTTACCGACTTGGGCTCCATCTCCTATGACATATTATACAACAAATAGATTTAGGTCATCATTTTTGCCATTTTTTCAACTCTTTCATGGTTCTTTTCTTTGCTTAAACCCAATTCTAGACGAGGAACTTGGTCCCATCTAGTGTGCTATGTTCAGTTGACATATCATCTAGCAATAAAGCAGCCACATCATATGGTTGTCTCATTAATTAGCCTTGGACTAACTGATTAGCCATGCCTTTTTTGACCAAATCAAGACTGCAATAGAAGTATTGCAACAACAAATTGTCCAAAATGTGCATTGGACATTGCGAAAGCATTTCGTGAATCTTAGCTATGACTCATGTAGAGGTTCACCTCCAATTTGCTTGAAATTTTTTATTCGGATTCGTAGTTTAACCATCTTCGAGCATGGAAAGAATATCTCTATGAAGGCATCATTTAGCTCTTCCCATGATGTGATAGAATCATTTGGAAATTTTGTCAACCATCTTGTAGCTTCTCCCGTTAAAGAGAGCAAGAATGACCTCAACCTTACGAAATCTTGGAAGATATTCTTCAACACAAAGGGTCCACATACCTCCAAGAAATTCCTAAGGTGTTCATGGGAATCCTCATGAGCTAGAACCCCAAAATTTCCATTTATCTGGAGCAATTGTATCACTATTCTGGTGATGTCAAACAGCACTCTCCCGGTTGTAGGAGGTTTCCTGATTGCTCATGTGGTTTGAATAACATTCATGTACATGTCATTCAAATCACCCACGTTTTCATTTTTACCATAGTTGACTATCATTGTCACTTCAATGGTCACTCATTTTCTCAACCTGCAAATTAGCCACCAACAACACCAAACAAAAAGTCTACTACAAATAAATAAAATTAAAATCTAATTTCTCAATTAGAATTCTCAACTACCATTGCCCATTAGCGGTGCCATTTTCTTATAACGCTCATGTCACTCTTCAAAACTAATCAAAAGAGTGAGTGGTCATAGTCAGTAAAAACCCAACTAAAAGTTGTGGTCAAATCCTACAGGGAATGGTATTTCGTGGAGAATTCCTATCAAGAGATTTGGTCTTTAAATTCACTCATTTTCACTAGTAAGAAGAACTTGGTGGATGATTCCACCAATTTAATAGAAAACTTTGGTAATCAATTATCCCAGTTAAACTAAAATATCAAAGAAATCAAGATTTAACAAGCAATCTAGTAGTGCGGAGATTGCAAATTGATGTCACACAGAGGTAATTATGTTTTTGTGTATTGATGAACATTCATGAATAGGCTAAGTCATAGTCATTGAAACTAATCATCTTTTGATCTCAAAGCATGTATACATAGAATCTCTTTTCGATCTCATCTAAATGCCAACCTAAAGAACCCAATACCTTACTCTATTCTCTTTTTTAAGAAAAGAGCAAATAGATCTGACCCATAACCTCTATTATCAAGCAAGTTACAAATATCAAACCTAAATTGCTAGTATCGAAGTAATTACCTAGCATCAACCAGAGATAAGAATTAATAATTAAGTTGGCAACCTTAACCCATAAATTGACCACATGGTAATTAGACCAAATTCATATATGAACAACAAAAAAACAGAGCATAGCACAATATCCCTAGATCTTGGGGTTTTAGTCACCCATCAGAAAAAGTAAAGAGATTATACCTTACATGAAAGCAGCCATGGGAATGCTGAAATCAAACAATTACAAGTAAACCCACTTTGGATTCAACTTCAATTTATCAAATTTAAACACCAAGTTGTAAAACCCCAAAAGCTAGAAAATGCTCTTCAAAGTTAAAGTGTTCTAAATCTCTAAGCTATATTTTCTCTCAAAATCTCTCTCTGAAAATTGCATATTTTCTCTCTCTTATTTGGGCTATTTATACATTCCAAAAGTTTTGCTTCAGATGTTTGAACCTCAGTCGGTGAATTCGATTGAGTAAATCTTTCACGTTCAGTAAATCGTCGAATACCACCTTGATTCGCCTTTTGAGCATTCAATCTTTGTTGTTCACATTAACGCTTTAGGCGATGTGCATCAGGGCCACTGTTCCTATTCAATGTATTGTCGTCTCTATTGCAGTCCGCCAACCTGCTTATATAGACACAAGTGAATGCACTGTCACTTTGGGTGAGGTCTTGCTTAATTGGTGATCTGCCTTTCTTGTTAGGCAATCAAAATTATATAGTTTACATTTTTTTCTGTATTTTAGGCCATCTTTTTAAATATCAATCCTTGCCTCGTCCAATTTCATTCATAGTTGTAGATCATTAACATTCTATTAGAATTGGACAAAATTAGGCATTGAGGACACTAATTATTGAGCTAAATGGACCTTAAATGAGTGCATATCTACAACTCATCACCATGCTAGTGCTTCATGCCATGATGGCCATTTTCCTAGGGGCAAATCATCTTCGAATTTCTTTTAATGTGGGGAGCTTGACCATTGATTTAGAGATTACCTAATACGTAGGCGAATTGTACCAGCTCTACCAGCTCCACCCGCAACATCTACAGCTAGGGGTCGAGGTCAGGGTCAAGACCATTACAGTGGACATTAGGGTATTCAAGGTCATCCCTATGTAGGTAGGTAGGTTAGGTGGTAGGACTTATGGTCATGGAAGAGGCGGATAGGGCCATTTCTATGCAGCTCTACTGAGGGCGCATGCATCAGAGGATATGATCATATGTATTATTATTACATGCCATTAACCCACCTTGACTTTATTTGTTCAAGGCTCAACCTATTTTGATGTGTTTATGTATTATACTTCTTGTATGGGTATGAGTTCTGAGCCTATGGCACCACCATTGCATATGTTGACCCCCGTGCGTGAGTCTTTAGTAGTGGATCAGGGGTTTTGATCATGCTTAGTTACTACCTAGGGGTATGACACCCGACCTAACCTTAAATTTTTAGATATGCGTGACATTTATGTGATTCTGGGCATGATTTGGTTATCCCTATACAACATAGTTTTAAATTGTTTCTCTAATACTATTTTATTAGCCATTGATGAGTGGTGGATTTGCACTCATTTGAGCTCTTTTCTTGTGATTTTGTGGCACTCAAGTAGATAAAGAGGCTAATTATCCTTTGAAATGTGTTGTTTAGGTACTTTGATGATCATGATAGAAACCAATTAACAAAAGTGGAATAGGCGCTAAAACAGAAAAGAAAAACAGGTAGAAAACAAGTCCTAGGTATTGCACCTGCGGAAGACTGTTTTCTCAAGTGATTAATGATGTTTCAAAGACACTTCATCTAATTCTAAGCGTCAATGGTCGTTAATCAGTATAAAACCCAACTAAATGAGTTGGGGTCGAATCCCACATGGAGCAGTACGTGTTTAAGATTCAATAGAGAAGTATGAACATGATCAAATCAGTCATAGGAATAAAAGTTATCGAATAAAGACATTAGTCAAATTAGGAGGTAACACGGATGTCAAATGGGGGGTTTTGGTTTGAAATTATCAACTACAAACAGCAAAAAACAATATGAAATAACAATAATGAGACGGGTTCTTAGGATATGATTCGATTATAGGCTAATATAGACAATTGGGTAATTGCAACTATTAGTAATTATCTAGATATTAGTGAGTAAGATATGCTATAGTGGAGGTAAACTTTCTCTCGAACAATTTACCCCGAATCAAGTCGATTTCTCTCGAACATCAACAAGCATGCAAAATAAGAACAACCCACACCTTAGTCCATTCACTATCTCAAGTTGAATGTGTGGAACAAGGTTTAGGGTTCACTGTCTTGAGCTGAACCAAGGTCAACCAAACACCCACAGATCATCAATTATGAACCTTAGTTCTAAACCTCTCTCTTTTGTAAGCCAAGAACACAAAGCTAGATTTGAATTTGGAACTAAAATTCTTAAATTAAACCATAATTAATGATTGAACTCACTTTTAAATAACATTTAAACTAACAATTTGCAATACCCATAAGATAAATCAGCCCATAATCACACCCCAAGAATTGGGGTTTCAGCTAGACATCATAAAAAGGTAAAAAGCGTTACCAAATTAACTATCCATCAACTGGGTAAGAGTGATTTCATCCTTACAATGGTCAAATTCGAAGAATCTCAAAGATCCACTTCCAATTTCTCAAAAGTGGAAAACTTCAATTCTTCAAAGCTTAGGAAAAATTAGAAAGACTGTCTCCAGAGCTAAAAACTTAAAAATAGATTAAACAAATATGATCTCCAATTTTTAAACTAAATGTTCAAAAATGTATTGCGAATAGTCACTCGGTGAAGTAAGTCTGGCTCGCCGAACCACTCGGCGAGCTGCCCTTTGATCACTTCCATCGCTCTTCTGCCTTGACATTCATCCTCAAGGTCTGTAACTTTAGGCGATTTAGCTCTGCATCGTGGAACTACTCGGTGATCCGCCGACTACTCCTTTCCATCACCAACTTCATTCTTTCCTTCAGGGATTGGCACATTGGAACTTTAGGCGATCAAATAACCATTCGGCGATTCGCCAAGTGAACTTGGCGATCACCAGACTGCTTTTCTTCATCCTTTCAGCATGTTTTATTCCTTCTTACTTGTTAGTGTCCTTGCATTGTTCCTCAATCCATAAACCTGAAAATTAAGGGTTTTACATCAGTTATTGGCACAGATTAAGCATTTGAGGAAACTAATTCTATATAAACAAAGCCCTAAATGAGTCCAAATCTCGGACTCATCAACACCCCCAACTTAAACTTTTGCTTGTCCTCAAGTAAAAACTGAAGTTCAACAATTCAAAAAGGATGTCTCAAACAGTGCTACAAAAGACTCAATCATGAATGCACACAACAAGACTCAACTTACTCATGCAAGGATCAATTGTGCACTCAAAGATTCAAGTTGTGACTCACCATTATCAAAGATTCTCAAGTTCACAATACTTGCTTCAAATGCAAGTTCAAGCTCAACAAAGGTACTCAAATGCCCTCACAACAAAGATGATTCCATATTCACACACAATTCTTTAACAATTTATAGTTCTGAAATCACAAACAACTCTCACACTCACAAAGATGAACACATACATGACTTCACCCATAGGTTTGCCCTTATTTTCCAATCAACATTCGTTTAAGCTCACTCAAGATCAAAAAGGTCTTTTCAAGGCTTGTAATGGGGCTGAGTGTAAATGTATGGTTATTTAGGCTCAGTGGCTGTTATCCTTATGAAATATGGTCTGAACATCACTTTCCTTTATTTTCTTCAGCGTTTTAACTCATGCTCAAAATTCACCCCATTATTCAACTTCCTATGGAATACCGGACACCCTATTTCTTTTCCAACTTTCAGAACTTTATTTCACAATTTTTCATTCTTTTTCTTTTGCTTTCTTCTTTTCTTTCTCTTTTTTTTTTGTATGGAGGGGTTTCCTCTTTTTCAAGACCATGGATAAAGGGGGGCTTCTTCACACTTCTTGGTTTACCTTCTTTTTCCACCACACCCCCAACTTAGGCTTTTGGCCTAAGTTGACTATTCAAACAAACCACACTTCATGAGGACTATGGGTGACTGGATAAAAAGAAGTCACATTTGCTCAAGTTTCTTCCAAGAAAAGGATAAGGCTCAAAGGGGGTTCAAGCAAAGTTCACACTTCTCACAAGGTTGGCCACAAAAGAGGTATATTATCAAATTGTTTCACTCTTTAAATTTTTTGCCTAAGATCATTTAAAGAGCTTGCATCACTTAGTCAAATGGACCAACACGGCAAAGTTCACGGTAAGCTCATCACACAAGGCATTGGCACCAATATCAAACAAGACTCCACACTTTCGCTAGTGTGCAATGTTCATCACAAGAGACTCCACTCAATAAGAGGATAGTCATAACAAGATGCAAAAAGTTCACATATTGTCTATGCAACTTCATTTGGCCTCATTGTAGCCACACATTAATTTTTGTTCGATTAAGAGCACTATACAAGTCATCGGTATTGATCATGATCGATATTCAAATTTGCACAAGAACAGCCACAATTATACACAAGAGGTGGCAAATATTTTTCAAAAGGGCCAAAAACCATTTGCATTCATAATGAGGAGCTACAAGCTCAAACATCCACAACACAATATCAAAACATAGAACACAAAAACCCAATATATATATAAAATAACAAGATAGTCAAAAGAGGTAGGTATGGAAATACCTCACCCCACTACAAACAAAAATGCAGTTGTCCTCAAATGCAACAAAATAGTAAAAGTCAATAAAAATGACAGAGAGGGAGGTAAAGAAGTGTCCTGACTATATAGTCGCTCCATCTGTCGGGGCAATAGTGCCCAGTTGATAGCATCCAAGGAAGAGCAACTCCATTGAAGGACAAGGATGAAGCTTTAGAAACTCCAAGGAGGCCCATAACAAGATCTCAAACCAAGGAGTTCAATGATAAGCTCAATGGGCTTCAATCGCTGATCCAAAGGTGTCTTATTGGGGAAGAAGAGCTCAAGCCCAAGGAAGAGGAATTGTCCAAATGCTACAATTATTTGGTGGCCCAAATTCAAGCCCAAGATGAGTAATTTTAAGGCCCAATTTCGTGCAAATAAGGTCAAGAAGAGTCCAAGAATCATCCACAACAAGAGTTGCTTTCTGCCCAAGTTTTGAGAGAAGACTAGTCAAACTTTCCAAGATTGTCAAGATTCTTTTCCTAGTTGGGATTTACCTTATTTCTTTATTTATTTGTAGGTTAATAATATTTTCCTTATTCTATTTATGGTCTCCTAAGTACCATAGCTTTCCTAGAAGTACTAAATTTGTTTTTAGTTAGATTACTTTATTTCCTTTCTAGAGTAGGAGTCCTTGTAATTGTCTTTTAGGGTCTTGGACGTTTTTCACCCCTTCTCCTATATATAGGGGTCCTTTTTATTCATTAAAGACAATTTAGATTGATATTAATAATATTTGAGAGAGTTCTTTGAACCTTTGTGACTTGTTCTTTGAGAATTTATCTTTAAACCTTTACTAGTTTCATAGTTTAAGGTATAAAGTAACTTCTTCTTGTGATATCTTTGGTTTCTTTTTGGTATTCTTTAGAAGGTGATTAGTTTCTACATACTAATTATTGTCTTTAGTTACTCATAAAGCGGTCAAGATCCGAATCTATCATTTTGATTCATTTTCTCAAGTAAAGGCGTTAAATTTCTTCCATAAATCTATACGTTGTTACTTGGATCTTTTCAAGGCCTTAGAACATCTAATCCTTGGAAATTTGTGGATCTTTCCTTCGAATTTCCCATATCTTTAGTTAGTTTATTTTGTTTCTTTTCTTTGTGCTTCCGCATTCTAATATTCAATTCTCTATTTGTGATCTCCCTTAACCTAGCTGTTATCACCAGTGCAACCTCAGCACTAGCTTCACTAGGGTTTGCCATGAACGTCTCTGTCAGCGCTGTCAGAATCACTGACTGCACAATTGTCTCCTCTAGTTCTGGTAGGTCTCCATAGATAGTCTCCTCTGGCACCTCTTTTTGCTCCTTGTCTGTCTCTGCCTTCGACTCATCAGTTACCACATCATCCATCGGTACATCTCTAGTGGTGGACGAAGGAATTTCAGAAATAGCCGGGCATCCATATCATCAGCTGCCTCCAAAAGCGAAGTGAAGTCTGTGGACTTCAAGTAGTCCACATCCTTTCTCAAATTAGCAACCTCAGCTTTCAAAGTTGTAACCTCTAAAGTAGCCTCCTGTCGACTCTCACAAGTCTCTATTCTCACTGTGAGAGTGTTAGTAGATGCCTGGAGGGGTGTCAGGGCACCTAGGATGGCCCTCTCAATCATCCACGGTACCTCAGCCTCCAATCGGTGGCCCGTACATCAGTAGAATGGGCTAAGTGCCCCATCTTTAGGATCATGGCCTGAGTAATCTTGGTGGGCTAGGAAGCAATAGAAGCACTAGAAACTTGGGAGGAAGTGGAAGCAAGTGTACATGAAGGCCCAGAGACCGGAGTAGGCATAGAGGCCTCTGCAAGTATCGTCTCAACATCAACCTCTAGGGATTCATCAATCAGAGCTGCTCTTCTCCGGTCTACCTTATCCCGAGTGAACTCAGCCTCTATGTCTTGGATGTCTGTGGATGATGTAGCAGTGACCTCAATTTCCCTCTTTTCATCACGAGGAACTCCAGCACACCGGCACAACTCCATCACTATTTGACCCTCATGGTCATCTCCTGCTCAATGATGAGTCCCAAATTGAGTCACTTCTCTACTATGATCGATCCTAAACAAGCTTCTTTTGGATGGATAATGATGGACTCATTCTACGAAAGTATGATGGAGTTTCTTATAAATCCAAACTAGTATCGTTCAACTAAATTGAACTCCTTCTTATCGATCTGAACTTCGACCTCAATCCACCTCGGGGTGGTGTTAGAAATTAGAGAAGCAAGCAAGACTTTTAGTTCATCAAGTGCTTGTGCTGTAGCTAGGCCCTCATACTCATGCTCAAATCTTGTAGCTCTATCAAGCATAGCATTTATGGGATCGATGTTGCACCCCACTTCTTTCCCCCAAACCGTCATAGACTTCATCGGTCTGAAGGCAGTGGCCTTCTTCTTCTCTGAGGAACTAGATCACCGTAAGCATAATAGAACTCACGGATCCAAGTGGTGATATATAGGCCTCGGGGTGTGGTGAAGATATCAAATCTATGGTACCAGAGCGTGTCCCATACTAGAGGGTATCTTCCATCCAAGCCGTCTATGGACAACAACTTCTCCTCAAGAATCATCTTCAACCCTTCAGCCTTTAATCTGTTGAGTAGCCGGAGAGGAGGACCCTAAATTGGTGGCGCTGGAACCACCATTTGTGTTGGGGTTGGCACTGTATCAGTAGTAGGTGGGGCAGCCTCTGGAACTCTAGATGAATCTTGATGAGACCTTGCACAAATTTTTGCGACGGGATTGTAGAGGCTGATCATCCTTAGGCTCAAAGAAGGCAGCCTGAGAATAAAAGGATTCTCCCTCACTGTCGGAGTTGTGCTTCGGTACCACAGATGTGGGCGCCTTGCCCAAGCTTTGCCTCCATTAGGAGGTGCCTTCTTCCATTAATTCGAAGGGTTAACTGCCCCTTCATTAATAACTATACCCCTTGCTCGTTTGCGAGGCGGCATATCCAAGTTGGTTCTAGCCATATCTATAAAATACACTAGAAGAAGTTAAAATAATTTTCAAAACTCAAGGTGCAGACAGACTCGTCGAACCGATTGGCGAGTTGCCGAATCATTTTAGTGAGCCAAATCGGTCTCGCCAAAAGGATTGGCACAAAAATTCCCAAAAAAATAGCACGTCGATGATGGGAAGGGACTTTTGGTGAATCACCGACATCATTTGGTGAGCACAGACTAGCCCGCCAAAAGTTACAGTGTATTTTAGGGGTTAGGGGTTCAGAAAGGGCGA
Source organism: Solanum commersonii (assembly GCA_029007595.1). Classification (NCBI taxonomy): domain Eukaryota; kingdom Viridiplantae; phylum Streptophyta; class Magnoliopsida; order Solanales; family Solanaceae; genus Solanum; species Solanum commersonii. The sequence goes on along the minus strand of JAJTWQ010000129.1, from coordinate 685,839 downwards.
TCAAGGAGACTTTTGGAGAGTCACCGAGTGAACTTGGCGAGTTCAGGCTTCTCGCCAAAAGTTACAGAATCAAAACCAATCAAAGCATGAAATTAAAGGCGAACTAGGGGATTTCGGCGAGCTCAACCCAGCTTACCAAACTGCCCAACGCGGCATTTTCAACCCCGACTTCCAAAATCAACCTCGCAACCCTCAAAAACAAAATCAAACAACACACCCACTCAATTAGGCCTGAACCCAATAGACCCATGCCACCAGAGTACTAAGACTTCTCCCAGTTTGGCCAAAATTTGGCTAATTGACAACTTTAGCACTTAAGAATGATGTCAAACGCTCCATCATTGGGCAAAGCACATTATTTAGCACAATTTGGGTTACTCATACTTCACCCGACTAGACCCAAATACAAAATAACACAAACCAACAATTTATGATTAATTTTAAAGCACAAAATTTGGGAAATCAACAACTTAGGCAATTACGGCATGATATCAATATTTTAATAGGCAAACAAGCACACACAAATGAATTCAGAGAGGCCCAACACACATCAACACAATTTATAACAATACCATTGAGTTCAATCACTATTGATGAGTTTGGGGTTCGAAAATCCAACCTTTAACGCTGAATTATGATTTGAAATGCTATGCGACAAAGGTTTCCAACTCCGAACATAATAGGAAAATGAGTAGCTTGACAAACTGGCCTCAGGATACGCAAATGCGAACAAGAGTTTGCTTAAACAAAGTCCGCAAAAATGGCTCCATCTCGCAAGAGAGAACATCACTTAAGAAAGGGCACTCGCTTACACGAACCCCACCATTTCACCAACAGTCACAAAAGTGACCAAACGCTTCGTAAGAAAAGGTAAGGCATTTCAAAAGGCTATTTAAGGGAGCCAGAAGGACAAAACTCACAAAATAAAATGGCCAACTTCTTGTTCTCCCCCTTCACTTATTCCGAATCGATTCTAGCCTCTTGGTCTTCATTGTGAAAACACAATTCGGTATATTTTCTTACTTTTACTCTATTGAAGTGGTAATAATCATTGTTTACTTTTGATTGCTTTGTCAAAAGTTAGGGGTAGTTAGTGGGTAGTAACTTTTCTAACTTAGAGGGTTTAAATTGTGATTGTGTTGGCCGAATTCTTTGTCAAAATTGTTAAATGCATGTATCTGGGATGATTTAAGGTATTTGGGGAAGTCTTGAGTACCCATTTCATGATCTAATTGTTGAAATTAATTTGGGACCATGTGTTTCATAAAATGTCCAAAAGAAATCAAAAATAATTTTTGAAACATTTTATGCCAAAATGATTGAGTTTCTTGGTTGCTTGTTTGGTTGTTGTTGATTTTACAATGATGGTAGTTGAAATTTTGTGCTAAAAATTGAAATCAAAATTGGTTTTTCATGTTGAAGGGGGCGACTGTTCGCTTATGTAGACATGCCATCGCTTATGTGATGTTTTCTTAAGCGATACCCTTCGCTTATATGACTTCTGCGATGTTCGCTTAAAAGAACTGAACTTTGCTTTTTGCGATATCTGGTGTAGTTTTCTATCGGTGTGAGATGTTTCAACTTGCTTATTTTGGTTCCAAATTGAGTTCTAGCCTTTTTCTTTGACTTCACTTATGAAATATCATTGTTTAACAGATAATTATCACACTTAGATGCTATTGTGAATAACAGATTCTCAAACAATCAAGAACGGCACACAAACTTGGTTTTGAGGAGGAAGCGGTGGTCGATTATGACCAATATCAATTTGTCTCTCTTCGAGAGCAAGAGATTTGTTATGTTGATTTAATGAAGAAGAAGCTACTTCTAAAGAGAGGCATATCGCTTCACAATGTTAAAGAAATGCTTCAAACTTTATAATAAATTTTTATTGCATTCAGTTGGACATGCATTGCAGTTGAACCTTGCAAGGCAAATGAGAAATGAGTGAGGGTGTTTTATGCTAACCTCATGGAGACTAATATGGCATCAAGGTTGATCACTAGCCGAGGTAAGGTTATCAATTATGAGCCAAAAGTGATCAATCAGGTATATGATTTGCTCAACCATGATATCAAAGCCTTCACTAACAAAGATTGTGAGTCGGGTTCTTGTCTAGCTTTGAAGCTATGCCCAAGAAAGAATTTTCCAAGGGCCATCACAAAGGCCAAAATTTTAAGCTCACTTTTACTGCAGAGGCTAACACATGGATGTGTATTGTATGTAAATGTATTTCCCCAAGTGGAAACATTAGCAATATTCTGGTGTTGCGAGCTTAGATAATGGCTTGTGTGCTTGATGATATCTCACTGAATATAGGCAATTTGATTGGGAATGTATTCTGGAAGTTCAAAATGCATGATAGCATGTCTCTTTTTGTTCTATCTCTGATCATGGAGCTTCGTAAACATGCTGAGGTTGAGGTACTTTTAGGTGACACATGGGTGGAGCCCAAAAATCCTATCTTTCCACTTAAGATCTGTGGTGAGGACATGGTGGTTAAAAGCAAAAGAGAAAGGTGGACTCCTGTAAGTATGTGCATGTGGAGGATGATTCTCCTATACCTCCAATTGTGGGTCCTTTGAGTCTTTGGCAAGTGAGTTGCGGGTGGTGAAAGAGTTAGTGGCAAAGCTACTCCATGGGTTGGGTGAATCATATGCGGGGCCAAGATCTTATGTGCCCCAAAGTAAGTTTGATGCCTACTTGATTAATCAAAGAAAGAAAAAGGCTCAACTTGCAAATTTGGAGAAGGCATATGGTAGCTGGGCCAAGTCACATGGTCAGTTAAGCATCTCATATGGTAAAATGAAGAAGTAGGAGAAGAGTCTAGACAAGTTCTTCACTCGGATGTAGAAAGGTGTAAAATGCCTTTGGAATGTTTTGAAGGCAAATGAGCCACTCCCAACTTCTAGGCCAGATGAGGATGAAGATGAGTCGGTCACATGGAGCGATGATGATGGAGATGAGGATAGTGGGGCCACCAAGACTGATGGAGAGGATTGAGGCAACCTAGGGAGCCATGTATTCTCTTATTGAGTATTAGGGTTGTTTTGTGAGGACACAACATTATTTTTAGTTGGGGGTGCTCCCTTTTGAGTTGTTTTATCTTGTTTTTATTAGCATGTTGGATTGCTTTCTGTTTGTTTTTGTTTTTGGATTAGTGTGGGGGTTGGTCATTTTTCTTATGATTTAGTTTTATTATATAAGCATCTTTAGTTTATGTTTTGTAGTAATAAGTGTGATGATTGTGTTTCACTCTTGTTGCCTTAAAGTAGGGTAAGTTTGAGTACCCATAGCTTGTGAATTTGAGAACCATTGCAAAAGCTAAATGAAAGGACTAAATTTTCCCAATGATAGATTGGTGACATAATTCTCAAGGGATTATCGTCATTTTGTTGAGTTTTTCTTGGCTTGGTAGTACTTTGATATGTGGTTGTGACTTGTTTGGTACTAATAGATTTAGTCAAGCCTTGTGAGTTTTGAAATAAGCATCCATCTAAATGTTTTTGTGAAAGTGAATGACTTTCTGAAAATGGGTTGACTCTTTTTGTGACTCCAAATTACTAGGTGGTGGGTGTAAGTGAGACTAAGCCATCTTGAATAGGTTCTTACTATGTGTGGTGAGTCTTTGTTTTCACTTGTGTTAACTAGAACTTACTATGCTGGTCTTAAAATGTTGGTCATGATTGAGTTTGGTAGGAGAAATTATCTTAAGCTTTCTTTGATTTTAATTGTAGTCCACATAGCCTAAAGATCCCACCTTTGCACTAATGTATCCTTAGTTGTCTCCTTTGAGCCTTATCATTTTATTGGCAACCACATTACAAGACATGACCATTTTTTAAAAGTAACCTTCTTTTGAACCCTTTCCCTCCTTGGACTCAAGAACTGTGAAAGTTTGGGTTGTTAAGGGAAGATTATAGACTGATGCTTACCAGATGAGGGCGTGATAAAAAAAATAGTTTGAGAATGGAGAAAAAGTTTAAAAGAAAGAAAAACTTGTGAAAAAAGAAACAAAGATAGATTTTGAATAAATGTGACACTTGAATCCTCCAAAATGTTGAGAATGGTTGCATGTGGGGCATCTTGAAAGAAAAATAAGAAAATGATGTGAAGTGTGCATTGAGTTGAAAAGTGAAGAAAAGTGGGAAAGTTGTTGTGTAGTGTTCAAGGAGGGTATCGTCACACGTACCTTAACGATATCCTAACCTTCCCTAAGCCTACATTACAAGCTTGACAAAGTCCTTTGAGATCTCCAACCAAATGAAGTTAAGTCAATGTTGTTTGAAAATATGGGCAAGCCTATGGTATGGCATTTGTGTGCTTGACATGATTTGTTTTGACTTGAGTCTTTCTATTGTTGTCCCTTGTGTTGTATATAACTGTGTGTTTTTGTCAGACATTTCTTTTCTTCTGACGGCATGAATGTAGGATGGATTGGTCAAGTTAATAGATTCCATAATTGAGTCATGGGAAGTTGTTAGAGTACTAGTTATTGTGAGTAACTTCTTGAGAGTCTTGTTGTCACTTGATCATTCTTGGAACTCATTGAGTTTTACAATTTGGTTTGAAGTTGAGGGAATTGCTTGAATTGGTAATCACTTGTTTGCCCATGACCATGATTCTTGTTGAGAAGGAAAGAGTATTGTGCTTAAATTAAGTGCCTGTTGTGTTTTGAGTTTTTGTTTTGTTTTAGGAAAAGCAAAGTTTTAAGTTGGAGATGTTGATAAGTGGTGGATTTTCACTCATTTGAGGCTCTTTTCTTGTGATTTTGTGGAACTCAAGTAGATAAAGAGGCTAATTATCCTTTGAATAGTGTTGTTTTAGGTATTTTGATGATAACAAAATAAATGGATTAAAAAAAGTAGAATGGGAGCTGAAAAAGAATAAAACCTGGAAGAAAACAAGTCCTAGGTATCGCACATGTGGAAAACTGGTCGCTTAAGCGAACTAGTCAACAAGGCCAATTATCCACTTAAGCGAGGACACAGGGTTCACTTCTACGAACTTGGCAGACGAGGTGGAGGTCGCTTAAGAGAAATTCTATTCACTTTTGCGAACCTCATTCCACTTTTGCAAATCCCCCCCTTTTCATATAGGGGAAAATGGGAAATTCTCAAGATTTGGACCCAAATTCAGAAAATAGGGCTAGAGTTGGGGATTATGGATGATCCATGAATTGTTAGAGAGAAACTATTGTATAAAGATAAGTACATTCAAAAAGTCAATTTCTTAGTGTTCTTGATCTAAGGGTTGAGACATTGAAGGCAAGTTGCCTAGCATCTCAATAGTGGATTTGAAGATTGTGTTCTATTTTAGTAATATATTTTACCTTTGTTCATTTCTTTGTTCTTAATTTCTGGAAATGTTGGTGTAATGACTTATATGAAATTGGGGTTTTTGTGCTAGAAATAGACAAAACTATTTGGGTGTTTGATTTATTTCTATATTGCTTTTGTGATTCCTGGTTTCCATGCTTGATTTCATGAAATATGTTTAATCTAGATCTCATGTTTGAATTTATAGGTTGAGAGTGCATGCTCAACTAAGTCTTTTGATCTTTGTGGGTTGCTTAAAAAAGTGCTCGTGAAGTTGAAAATTAGATTGATAATTATATTTTGACTTTTAATCTTGAATTTCAGATTGGAAGATGAAAGTTTAGGGTTTCATTGTTGGGTACAAGGCTTCCTTCAAAGAGAGGTCTATGTTAAGGTAGTGGATTGTTTTGTATTGATGTAGATGAGACCGATAGGAGATTCTCTACATAAACTCTTTGAGATCGAAAGATAATTGGCGTAATTGAAGATGACCTAGCATACCCATTAGTGATTGATATTTGATTGAATTGCAATGGATCATTGAGTGTTAATTGAATCTCAAGTTTTCCCTATTCCCATACATCCCTTGCTTGATATCATCATTGCCCTTGTTCGTAGTTTAATTAGAAAATTTTCCTTTTATTTGATAATTTTGTACCTTGTATGTTTAGATTCTAACTAGTATCTAGTTAGCCTTTATCTTTTAAATTGCTGTTACATTGTTCCTTGTGGGATTCGACCCTGACTCTTAGTTGGTTATTTTTATTAACGACGATTGCTCACTCTTTTATTAGTTTTGAGCATTATCATCCATGCCTGGTGTTCACCCGATGGTATGGAAGGGCTCTATTAGTAGCAAATCGGTTGGAGCTATCTCTTGTATTCAGGCTCGATGGCTAGTGGATAGCAGGTGTTTGTCTAACTTGGCTTATGTGCAAGATTTGAATAGGGAGGTCCCTCTAGTTGATTCAATTCAAATCATTCATGATTTTGTAGATATATTTCCTACCGACCTACCTGAAATACCCTAGAGCATGATATTGATCTCCCTATTGAGTTTGAGTTGGGTGCTCGGCCTATTTCTATTTCTCCATATCTAATGGCTCTTGCAGAGCTTAAAAACCACAGTGTTCTGCTTTTGGATCTCTTGGGTAATGGATTTATTAGGCCTATTGTGTCGCATTTGGGTTCTTTTGTTCAGTTTGTGAAGAAGAAGGATGGTATAACAGACATGTGTGTTGATTATATGCAGTTGAATAACATGACGATGTAGAGCTGCTACCCTATTCCTTGGAGCGATTATCCATTTGACGAGCTTTAAGGTGGTGCAATATTTTCAAACATTATTTGAGGTTTGGTTACCATTAGTTGAGGATTAGGGCAGCGGACATCCCTAAGACTGCATTTAGGATTCGATCTGGAAAATATGAGTTCCTAATGATGTGTTTTGGATTGACTAACTCCAATGACACCTTTATGGACTTGATGACACGGGTGTTTAGGTTGTATCTTGATTTGTTCAGCATTGTGTTCATAGATGAAATTCTGATATACTCACGGAGATGGAGTGATCATGAGTAACATTTGAGGATCATGTCGCGTAAATTGAGAGATCAGCGACTTTATGCCAAGATCTCAAAGCCTGAGTTTTGGCTAGAGTCTATAGCATTCTTGGAGCATGTGCTGTCAAAGGATGGCATCATGATAGATCCGGTAAAGATTGAGGTTATTCTTCATTGGGCTAGGCCCACTTTAGTTACATAGGTTAGATCTTCATCGGTTTGGTAGGCTACTACAGACGTTTTGTGGAGGGCTTCTCCATCATTGCAGAACCTTTGACCCGATTGACTTACCTTGATGTTCCTTTTCAGTAGTCTAAGGACTGTGAGTTGAGCTTTCAAAAGCTCAAGGAATTAGTGACTACTTCTCCTATATTGACTCTTCAAGTTGAGGGTGAGGGCTTCACGACCTTTTGTGATGCATCTGACATCGATTTGGTTTATGTTTTGACGCAGCAAGGTCGGGCTATTGTTTATGCGTCGATGTAACTAAGGCTACATGAGCGCAACTACCCCACTCATAACTTGGATTTGGTAGTGGTAGTTTTCGCCCTTATGATTTGGAGGCACTACATGTATGAAGTTTATTCTTAGATCTAAATTGGTCACAAGAGTCTTCAGTACATCATGAACCAGAGGAAACTTAATTCAATATAGTGTCACTTGATTGAGAATATGAAGGACTATCACCTCTCTATTCGCTACCACCCAGGCAAAAGAATGTAGTAATGGATGCCTTGAGTTGGAAGCTACTGAGTTTGGGCAGCCTTGCCTTCTTATCTACTATGGAGAAACCTTTAGCTTTGGACATTCTGCCCTTAGCTAATTAGATGGTTCGGTTGGATGTCTCAGATTCTAGGGGTGTTTTAACATATATGAGAGTTCAGTCTTCTCTACTTCATAAGATCTGTAGCCATCAGTTTGATGATGAGGCATTGGTATCAATTTGATATTGAGTTTTAGTAAGTGATGCTAGTCAAGTTACCTTAAAATCTGATGGGGTGTTGAGGTTTGCAAGTCGTATTTGCATTCTTAGAAATAGGGGTTTGATTCAGCTGATACATCGTGAGGCCTATGATCCTAGATATTCTATCCATTTAGGCACAGCAAAGATGTATCATGACTCGAGAAAGCATTACTAGTGGGTCGGCATATGGAAAGATATCGCATATTATATGTCATTCCTTGAGTTGTTAATGTGTGAAGGCCGAGCACTAAAAGCCTAGTGGTGAGTTTTAGAGGTTACCCATTTTCGGAGTGGAAGTGGGATTGCATCACTATGGACTTTATGGTAGGATTGCCTCAAACTTATAGAGGTGTTGACAGCATTTGGGTCATCATTGATCAATTGACTAAGTCAGCACACTTCCTCCTTGTTCAATCTTCATTTAGAGCCGAGAGGTTAGCTAGTGTCTACATCGTAAGGTAATTCGTCTTCTTGGTGTGCCAGTCTCTATTGTATCAGACAACGGTGCTCAATTTACTTCTAGCTTTTGGAGGACTTTTTGGGATGAATTGGGCACTCGTGTTGACCTTCACACAACTTTCCACCTATAGATTGAATGTCAAAGCGTACAATCCAAATTCTTAAGGATATGTTGCGGGCTTGTGTGTTAGAGTTCAGAGGTCATTGGGATGAGTTTTTTCATTTGGCGAAATTTGTGTATAACTACAGCTACTATTTTAGCATTCGGATGGCCCCATTCGAGGCCTTATATGGTAGGCATTGACTCTCTAGTTGATTTGTTTGAGTCTACAAATCCTAGGCCTCATGCTATAGACTTGATTCAGGAGGCGTCGGAGAAGGTAAGGGTGATTCAGGATAGACTTTGGACAAACTAAAAGTAAGCACAAAAGTTATGGGAATCGTAAGGGGTGCCCTTAGAGGTTTTAAGATAGTGATATAGTCTTTCTCCATGTGTCGCTCATGAAAGGCATGATGAGATTTGGGAGACGGGGCAAGCTTAGACCTGGTATATTAGGCCTTTTGAGATCCTTCGAACAATTGGAGAGGTGGCTTATGAGTTAGCTTTGCCTCTGATTTTCTCTGTTATTTATTAAGTCTTTCATGTACTGATGTTGCAACGGTATGTTCTTGATAAGTCTGTGCTTCAGTATGATGTGTAGAGTTGGATGAATGCTGACCTTATTGGAGGAGCCAGTTGCCATTCGAGCAAGAGATGCTCGACGGTTGCGTTCGAGAGTCATTCTTGCAATTATGGTCCATTGGAGGCATCGTCCAGTTGAAGATGCTACTTGGGAGACCAAACATGATATGCGAGAGCAGTTTCCTCGCTTGGTTGGGCCTTCAAGTACTTCTTGACTCTTACTTGCGCAGATGAAAGAATTTTTTAGTAGTCGATGTTGTAATGACAGGTAGGTCATTTTTGTGTTTATGCTTCTTGTTAAGCGTTAAGCGCTTTGTTGTAGCATCCCCAAGTCATTTATGGCTTGCTGAGACTGATAGTTCATTCAAGTAGTAGCCAATTTAGTTTAATGCAAGTTTTAGAGTTTTAGTGCTTTTGAACGTCGAACGGTCATATTTTATCAGAAGTCTAAGATTTTAATGATTCCATCAGCTCACAAAGGGTCAGTTTAGGCTAGTAGCATGGTCAGGATGACTCTCGAGGCTTTCAGTGCGAGTCTGTGCAATTAGGAGTTTTATATTTGAAGTTAAGGCGAAAACTTGTCTTTAGTCAACATTCTAAATAAATGACTCAGATGAGAATTATGTCAGCGCGATTAGCTTTGGAATATTGTGTTTTTTCTAAAACAGCCCTTCGTTTAGGTTTTGAGGCTTCTAAGCCGTGTTTTGCCTTAAAATAGAGTTGGGTTTGGGACCCATATTCTTTTAAGAAAACCTCAGATTGAAGTTTTGACCACTCTGTTGTGTCTGGAAGGTCAAATTTGAGTAGTTGGCATATATCGTTTGTGTGTATGGGGTTTTGAACCAATTCCGCTCAGGGGACTTTGCTAAAAGTTTCTGGTGCCTGATGTTTGCTATAGCTGCTTTTGCGCCCCTGTGTTTTCTTAAGCAAACACCGTTTACGCGACCAGTGCTTCCCCTAAGCAAGACTAGCTACTTAGGCAGTTGTTGTTGAAGCGACTCTATGTTCATTTTGCGACTCTTGCTTTTGCAGACTCTTTCAGTTAAGCACTACTCATTTTTGCGGCCAAGAGCTCACAAAGACGTGGCCCGCCTTCTTGAGGCATGTTAGTTAAGAGACATTAACCACCACTTAAGCGAAGGTCGGGATGTTTTTAATATAAAGACTTGGTAACGAATTTCAGCAGTTAGTGAATATTGGTCTAGCAATTTCTCCCTCTTTCGAGCTCCGATTTGTGTTATTCGAAGTCATGTTTGTTCATTGTGTCACAACACAAGGCTACCCCCTAGATGTGACACGACGTAGAAGACTCTGAAAAGCCTTATACAATCCTCATAGCATATCATAACATAGGAACATAGGGAAAAATGCGGAAAATTAAAACTTTTCTTTACAATCAAAGTCTTTTATAAAAATGAGAAAGTCTATAATGCCATGTCTCAAACCATCTATAATACTTGGATTAAAACTCTTGAATACAATCTTAGAGACATAGCCCTTACATAAGTCTAAAACATATAAGAAATACATAAAGGACATATGTCAAGCCCTCGAATACTATGAGGACTCACCAATCTTCTTCATCTTGATCTACTATGGTCCTAGCCACGAGGGTAGAATCCGATATCTCTAAACCCTACACTTATAGAAATTGTAGAAATATGGGTTAGCACAAAAATATATTAAGTATGGATGCTATACATAAAAATCCTTAAAACATGCAAAAAGGGACATTTTAATTGAAACCATGTTATATGCCACTTTTGAACATCATCTTTGAAATAGTTGGAGACTGTAGCTCATAAGACAAATCATGTACAATTCATCATAGTATAAAGGATATCATCATAATCACAAGCATAGTCTCCAACATACACATAATACATACCCTAATCATCATAATACATAGTTGACACATATAGTTAAATACCAAGATTATCTCATCATAATAGAACTATCACATAATCAGCCCTAAGTTGTACTTGTGCAATGCATAGAGGATCCCATAATCATATATACACTAAGTCTCACTTTTAGGCCACCATAATCATGCATAACTTAGCTTAAACTTATCCATAGCCAACAATCATAGACAAGGAGACCTTCATGTTCATAACTTATAATAAGTAAAGTCACTCATAGAACCAATCCATATCATGCATACATAAATTCATATATCTTCGTAGCATAAGGAAACCACACCATAACCCCTTTATAAGTCTACTTGTGCAATGTGTAAGTGAAGTACCATACCCCCACTCACATTAAGTAAGGCTTATTAAGAAGTCATAAGTATAGTTCATGTTCATGTTCATAATTCATATAAATCACACCTTATCTCATAATCATCATGTCATAATAGAAATGTATCATGCCCACTCTCAAAGCCTACTTGTGTAATGCATGAATGAAGTCCCTTACCCCAATTCATACTAAGTAGAACCTCTTGAGGAACCATAGTACATAACTCATGTTCTTGTCATAATTCATATTCTTATCATATAGGAATATATAGCATTAATCGACATAGACCATGTGAGCTACATGGAATCCTGTGTCTTACCCCCACACCAAAAAGAGGTGTCCTATTTGCCTAAGGTAGAACTAACATATTAGATTTTAGGTGGATCTACTAGCTAAATACCTATGTGGGCACATAGTTATGGGATAAGGAGATTTCTACTAGAAACTCGGACTTTCTAGTATAAAAGGTTTCCATCTCATGAGATAACTTACTTTGGGAAGCCGGACTTTCTAACGTAAAAGCTTCCATCTCATTTTCATATCTACTTGGTGCTAAGCATAATTCCCCTTAAAATTCATATTAAGTCTTCACTTAATTTCATGTTCATGGAAAAATGCACTTGACACTCAAACCAACATAGTATCATAAAAGCTCATAGATTCATTAGCTGAGAATGTCCTTTCAATCTTAGAATCATCAATATGTGAGTAAACCTTTCACATCATATTCATGGTGTGTTCATGAGAATAGCCTTTCAATCAACACAATCATATTATCATAATCATAGGTATTTCATATGTAGTCATGTGTAAAGGTGCATATGAGAATTAGCCTTTCAACAACACCTTAGTTACATCATAGTCATATTCATGCATGGGGTGTGTGTGATTGTCCTGTCAATGACACATCAACAATATTATCCTCATAGACACTTCACTCTCAAAGCATTCATAAAATATGCACATAATATCATAATCATGCATACCCCTCATATCTTGCATTTAAGGATCATAGGACATATTAAGTCAACACATCTAGCATGTACTACATTAGACATGGATAAAATCATAACTCAAGTAAATCATTCATTATATGCATAAACGCATGTACTCATATTAAAGGTCATGTGGGTGAAGTCCTTTCACAATAATGTCATATACAATTCAACATACATAATAGCTTCCTTCTTAAAGCCTTAACATCCTTAGCTTATTCATATTAGCTTTACCCTTAAAGCCCTAGGAGTCATCTTCATATTATGATCATTACTCTCAAGCAACACCTCACATGGTCATCATGTAAACCTAACTCTCAAGGTAAACTAACCACACGCTTCATTCTTACTCAATTATAGACATTTAGCATCAAGTAAACTAAATATTAATACTACTTCAACCATGATTCATCATGTAAGAACTAATCAAGTTAGTTCAAGTCTAAAACCTTTTCTTATAAGCAATTCGTGTCTAGGTGATCTAATCTAAGGTAATTCATCAAGAAGTTCATCAATCTTAAAAAGTCACATCTAAACCCTCAATTTGTCTCTTTCATGACATAGCCCTAGGCCACATCAATTTCACCCTAGAATCTTAGGTTAATCAAGTATACATGTAGAATCATATTAAAATCATGCAATCACGTCATAATCTACTCACATCCAATCAATTTGGACCAACTTGCAACAACATTCATAATGTAAATAAGGACCATAGCTAGGGTTGGGGAACTCATGGATTCTTGAGGAATTCAAGTCAAAATCTTATAAAATCAGTAATACATTCATAAACTAACATAATTCAACATTTAAAAGAAACTTTGAAAGGAATCCATGGGGTGGAGTTGAAACCTAGCTTTTGGGGATTTCTAGATTTGAGATAAAATCTTTTGAAAGGACTCCTTGGGTGATAGCTACTCAAGGATTAAAACTATCATACCTTAGGAATATTTCCACATGAAATTGAAGAATAAAGGATTCTCCTTGAACCCTAAACTTGATCTTGTTCTTGCTCTTCAATGGAGTTTCTAGAGAGAGAATATTTTGGAGAGAGTTGGTTATATTTTGGGGTATTGAGATATAATGAGTTAATAGGGTGTTTAATGACTTAAAATAGTTTATATATATGTATAAATACTATATTATATGACCCCTACTTAAAACTAATTAAAAATGAATTACATAAATGAACCCTCCTTTGGCCGAGACTTAGACAAAACATCAGGCCATGACTCACGCCCTCCACTCACGGATCATGAGTGGACCTACGGGTCGTGCTTCTTGTTTGTAGGTCAGGTTTGCAGCTCATAAAATGTTTCCTTGACCCACAACCCCTTCCCATGGGGAATGGGTCCATCTACTGGCCGTAGATTCCCATATGTGGGTGGCCCATTTTGGGTAGTTTTGGGTAAACTTGTCAGGGTCCTCCTCAAGGACCCTTGGTTGGTCATTGGGGGGTCATACCTTTACGTTTAACCCCTAAAGCCCCCAACCTAAGCTCGGGAAACCATTTTACACATTTAAACCCCACATCAAACTCAACAACTCACACGTAAGGCTCTAGTTTCACCTACTAGTTTTCATTAGGCTCTAGCTTGGTCTTACTAGTTTTACAGGGCTTTACACATTGGAAGTGTGGCTACATTGTAGAGTGATTGGATTGCGTTGAGGAACCTCTGTTTAAGGTGAATTTCACCTTCAAATTGTTGCTCTTCCCTTGGTTTGAGCTTATTTTGGAATTTCTTTGCTTGTTACTGTGTTTTCTACGTTAGGCCTCAGATTGTTGTCAACTTTGGAACACAAGTTAGAGGCATAGTTTAAAACTTTTTTTATTGAGTAAATTACAGAAATTTCAGCATGGATTCCACAATTCCCATTTGACTCTAGAATTGGAATGTCTCTATATTGTGTGATTTTAGTTTCTATGCAACTGTATTGATGTTATGATCCAATTCTGATAGTGTGGGAGTGTTCAGAGCCCACTCGAAAGGGAAAAGCTTTAGCCATATGATTTGGAGCATGCGGGGATGGCTTTCAAATAGGCTATGGCTTCCTTTCTTTAAGATTGAGCATAAATGTGTGAATTCATGATGATTAGTCTGAATTGGGGGCGGGCACCTACTTATTCCTGCTTTTCTTCGTATAAACCATGATTTAGGATTGTTTACCATTGTTTAAGGGGTAGTACTATGTTGTTGGGATTTTATATATGAGTGAAGCATCCTATGTGATTTACTTATTTCACTATTTGTTTCCCTAAGCATGTTCGACCATAGTCTAGCATAGACTAGTGTTGCCCTACACTCGTGAACCTTCTGACTTTGTTATATCTCTAACGTCGTTCGGACGAATTAGGTCCTTGTAGATTGACATAGTAGACTTGGGTTTGATACTATGAGTATAAACTTAGGTATTTGCACAACCTTGTGGACCTTTTGTTTCTCTCCCCCTATCTTTGCAGCTCTGATGGATTACCAAAGAGACTACATCTTCGAAAGACTTGAGACTGGGTTGTTCTAGGCTTGGAGCCTTCCATGGATGATGGTGGGTGAACGTAATTCCACGATAACTTAGTTTTGATATTAGAATCCTCTTCAGAGTTGACAAGCCCATTTGTCACTCTTCCTAGTTGGAATGGGAGTTGACTGGACACTATGACAAGCCCATTTGTCACTCTTCCTAGTTGGGATGTTTACGGTTTGGGGTCGTTATCTCTAGTCTTAGGTTGATGCTACTGGTTCGAGGTCGTATTCTTAATTTGAGGGTGATGGTTTGGTGTTCGAAGTCGCCACCTATAGTTAGAGCCTATCACATGGCCTTTGAGGCCCAACGTACATTTATTGGATCTTGTTTCGAGGATATTCTTTCTTATTGACTTAGCTATTCAATGTACCTGTTGGGCTTATGGGGTCCATTTGGGTTTTGTTTAATCCTGCACACAATAGACACCTTCTAGGCTTATAGGGTCCAACTTGGTTTAATATAGTTGTACTTAAACTTAATTTTGGTATGCTCATGTGTTTTCTTTTCATATCCTCATTGACCTCTTGTTGTGTTTAGATTCTCTCTTTTTAGATATTTTTTACCTTTCTTACTCGGTCAGCCTATGATGCCTACTGAGTACTTTATTTTGGTACTTAAGCTACACTTTGCATCTTTTCATGATGCACATCCTAGTACCAGCTACCAACAATGATCATTCATGCCATCTTTTACAGCATGTGGATATCTGAAATGAGGGTGAGCATTTGGAATCCTAGATTAGCTTGTCTCTTTCTATATATATGTTAGCTTGTCTTTTTCATTTGATACATCTCTTGTATTTATCTTGTTAGACAACTCTATACTCATGACTTCCAAGTTGTGGGAGGGTATATTTTGTATATAGTTTTTGGTTTGCTTCTATTTCTGTCTTTACTTGATCTTAGTATTATTTGCTGGTTAGTTCTACCCTTGTACCCACTACTTGCCGTATAAGGTACAGGTTGGCTTACCTACTTGTGGGTTATAGTAGGTGTCATCATGACTCGGGAAGTCGATTTGTGGCACCTTATTCTTCTAATTATTTTAGGGTAATTTGTGCCGTATCATTTTTCCTAGAAATAAAAGGGTTCCCTTCATTGTAATTCCATCTCTTTAAGAGAAATAATAAGTGTTCTCTCTTCTCCCTACTAATTTCTCCTTCTTACTTTATAGTTCATAACACGCTATCAACACGAGACTCAGACTTATTAAATATTAAAGGTTATGTTTGAAGGCTAAGGTATTATTTACTTTCCTTCTTTTTCAATATGACTAATCTTACTTAATTTGAGTTTGTTTCCCTTCATAGTTCATGCAAGAGTCCCCTTTGGATACTAAAATACATTTGGTTTTTATGGGTCTTGAAGACACCATTAAGAATAAGAAAGCATCAAAACAAAATTATGTTAACGTTATGAAATTCTTGCATCATCATCTTGATGAAAATTCAAAAATTAAATATCTCACAATTAAGGATCCACTTATTTTATGGAAAACCCTCAAAAGAAAAATATCACCACTTGAAGATGGTTATATATCCAAAATTATTATATGATTAGATACCTTTGATACTATAAGACTTTGACTTTATTCATGAGTACAATTATGCTATGTTCATAAACTTGAATATCTAGGTATCACAAAGATGGTAAGATGATAGATTCATGTTCAATCGCACTAAAAGGGTAAACCATCATATTTTTGTCTTGGCGCACCATGATTAAAGATGTTGAATTTAAGTGACATCGATTTATATATGGCATAAAAATGACTATTAAAGGAAACAATGTGCTTATGATGAAAATTAGTCATGAAACCTATCTCATTAATGTAACACCTCGGAAACTAGTAGGCTAAACTAGAGCTTGACGTGAGGTTTAGAATTGTGAATAAGCCCCCGTACTTAAAATGAAGGGTTTCGAGTTAGAACGTCAAGGTACAACCGCTCAAGGACCAACCAAGGGCCCTTGAGGAGGACTCTAGCAAAACTGCCAAAAAATAGTGACCCACGACTGGACCCACACCCCAGGAGGTCCAAGCTCCATGGGTAAGGGGTCGTGAGTCAGGGTCACAGAAACATGCCACAAACACCCACCAAAGGTTCACCAGCATGCCATGTGGGTCCATCCACGTACCGTGGTCGTGGAGTCATGGGTGATCAGCTGTAAAATATTTTGAGAAATTAGTTAGGGGCACTTTACGGTTTTCCAATTTTAAGTGGGATTAAGTGGTGTCATTTTAAACTCATCTAGACCACCTATATAAATACTTTAGACCCTTAAATTCATTGATCCTAGAATTATTTCAACTCAGCAAAATGAAACCCAATTCCCTCTCAAATATTCTCTCTCTACAAAGTGAAGAAGAAGAAAAAGAAAAAGAGAATCAAGCTAGGTCAAGCCAAGTCTCCATTGTTTCAAGATTTGAGGGCCTTTTATCCAAGGTATGTTAGCTTATTCATCCATGGATTCGTCCATCCATGGAGCCCTCTATAATTCCCCCAATTTGATGAAGAATTCCCCAATTCAAGTTAGGGTTTCTTCAATGTTGTGGATTATGTTGTATGATTTATCCAATTGAATGGATATTGATTGTTTATGATTGAATTAGTAGTGAATCATGTTATTATGATGAAATTACATGTTTTCTATGCCTAACCCTAGTCTAATTGATGAAATTGAAGTAATGGGTTTATGCCCTGAAGAGGGAAATTGAGGATTTAGAGATAAGCTTCTAGGGTTGATGATAGGTAGAGTAATTGCTTGAGAGTAAAAGTATATAGATATGAATTGGATTAGATTAAAGTAGATATGATGGTTCATGACTAGTAATGCTTGAGATTGAACCTTTCTGATAGTATATGATTAGAATCACTTAAGAATGAAGCATGTGATTAGAATGCCTTGTAATCTAGGTATGTATGATGATTGTAAGAACTAGAGATTTGAGAGTAAGACTTGTTGTTATAAATGTTGATTTCTAGGGTGTTAAAAGTAAGGCTAATATGATGAATTATGTGTGGCAAGGCTCTAAGAGTGATGTTGTTATGATAATGCTAGACTACTAGGTAGAGTTGTTGTAGAAGGACTTTACCCACCTTATCTACCTTATGAATGTTTAAATGCATAAAGTGATAGAATCACATGAAACATGGATTAGTTGTCAAGGGTATCCTTCCATGAGACATGAGTTAAGTAAGGCTTAATAACTAGCCTATGGGGTGTATGCTTGTCCCCGAGTCGATATTGATAGTGAGATGGAGGTTCACACCTAGTTGAGTCCGGGCTTCCAAAAAAGAAGGGGGAACTCTCACATAGTAGAGTTCGGGTTTTCCCGAATTAGGTCTCATAAGATGGAAGCCTTCACCTAGTGGAGTCCGGATTTCTAGTAGCAATCTTTGTATCCAATGAACTAAGACATACTTGAACAAGCTTCTCCTAGTGCTCAAAAGCATTAATGAACTAACATATGCTTGAAGAAGTATCTCATAGTGTCCACAATATTAATGAAGCAATACATGCTTGAAGAAGTATCTCGTAGAGTTCAAGTTAATAATGAACTAAGATGTGCTTAATGAGGTATGTCATAGTGTTCAAATTAATGAGGACCTAAGATGTGCCTAATAAAGTATCTCATAGTGTTCCAAAGTATAAAAATAGGAACTAGTTCCCAACCAAGAAGTATGACTATGATGACCTAAATTTGTACTTAGCATGGGTGATATTATAGGGTCTTATCCATGCATTGCACAAGTATGACTTGAGGTTACCTAGGATGTGTTTCTCTTACATGATGTATGCTAGCTTAGATTTTTGCTATCGTTGCCTTCCTTGATATGTTTGACTAAAGATGAAAGTTCCCTTGTCTATGAGAAATAAGCTAAGGATGATATCAAAGATGGTAAGTATGCATGATGTCTTAAGGTGATACTTAGTATGTGTGAGATTATGGGGTCTTATCCATGCATTGGACAAGTATGACTTGAAGCTGCTTATGAAGTGTTGCTCTTATGTTATGAAGATTTAAGTATGGACTATGCTTATGAATATGTTGTATCTCCTATGTTTATGGATTATGTCTTATAAGGACTAATGTTTATATTATGTCTATCTTGGAGATTATGACTATGCTTATGTTGTTACGTATTATGCTTATAGCCTATGTGTTATGTTGACTATGTTGGTATGCTTTTATGTTGTTATACTAGCTATCATATTTAGTACATTTTGTACTAACACATACTCTTGCCTACATTCTTATCAAATGTAGGGTCCGGCGATATTGAGTTTCATCTCCGTGGCTAGGTTCCTAGTAGAGCAATGAGTTGAAGACTTGGTAAGCCCTCATAGCATCGAGGATTTGATTATCTTTCCTTTATGTCTTTATTTTATGTTTTAGACTTTTGTATGGGCTGCATCCCAAAGATTTTCATGTACTAGATGGTTTGAGAGAAAGTGTTATAGACTTTCGCTCTCTTTTATAAAAAAAAACTTTGATTGTATGGAAAAGGTTTTAAAATTTATGTATCATTTCTATTGCTTTATCTTATTATATGCTAAGGGGCTTGTATGAGACCCTATTCGGGGTTGAGTATGCCTTGTTAGATCTAGGGGGTACCCCTGGGTCGTGACAAACTTGGTAATCAAAGCACAAGGTTTAGAAGGATTCTAGGATGATGTCTCAAAACCACGTCTAGTAGAGTCTTGTTCATAAGTGTGAAGCGTGTCACATTTATGAATAGAAAGTTATTAGATGATTAGTAAATCTCACTCTTTCACTTCTCTAAGTCGTGCCATAGAGTATAGCTTTATAAAGTTTTTCTCCTAATCCTTACTCGATGGTCTATAGTTATGGCTAATATAAGGGCAAATGCTAGAAGGAATGAGGAAGACGTTGTGGATCAAGAGGTTCCCCCCTTGCTTCACAAGCTTCGATTAACCCTATGGATGAGAATGTCACATATGCAAAGTTTAGATCAGCGATCCAAATGTTAGCCCAAGCCATGACGACACAAGAGAATAGGGAGGTGGTAGCTCTGGTGAACCCAGTAGTGGGTACGACCGCTTTAAGAGTGAGAGATTTTATGAGGATGAACCCTCCAGAGTTTTATGGCTCCAAAGTGGAAGAGGATCCTAAGGGGTTTATAGATGAGGTTTATAAGGTACTTGCTATTATGGGGTGACTTCGGTAGAAAAAGTAGAGCTAGCTGCTTACCAATTGAAAGAAGTTGCTCAAGTGTTGTATGAACAGTGGAAAGATGGGAGGCCGGTAGGAGCGGGTCGAATAGAGTCGAAAGTGTTCAAATTAGCGTTTCTTGATAGGTTCTTTCCCCGAGAGTTGAGGGAAGCTAAGGTGGAAAAGTTCATTAACTTTAGGCAAGGTAGCAAGAGTGTTAAGAAGTATGGCTTGAAATTTACCCAACTATCCAAGTATGCTCCAACTATGGTGGCGAATTCGAGGGATAAGATAAGTAGGTTTTTGATGGGCGTGTTCGACATGGTAGAAAAAGAATATCGTACGGCGATGCTCCATCATGATATGGATATCTCACATCTTATGGTGTACGCCCAACAAATTGAAGAATCAAAACTTAAAGAAAAGATTAGGGAAGTGAAAATACCAAGGACCGGTGATGGGAGCTTCTCCAATGATAGATCTGATGAACAAGGTAGACTTAGGTTTAAACAAAGGTATTCCGATCAAAATTCTCACAACACCCCTAAGTATAACCAAGAGAAGGGTGGTGAGTCTTTATTTCCTACGCCTAAGTGCACCAATTATGGAAGGAATCACCGTGGTAGGTATCTAGCCAGCAAGTATGGTTGTTATGGTTGTGGAAAAAGTAGTCACAAAATGAGGGATTGCCCGGTACTTAAGGCTAAGGGAAAAGAGGATAAGAAAGTTACTTCTAGTGGTTCGGATTGGAATGCCCCAAAGAAGAATAGGTTCTAATACTCTCCAAGCTAGAGGTGAACAAGAATGTCCCCCGGACATGACTATTGGAATGTGTTTTATGCTTTATTAGATTATGGTATTGTTTGGGCTTTTGTGACTTGATATGTTAGACTTTGAATTTGTCTTTAGTATGAATGGGATTCATTGTTGTTTTATGATATTGATGGTAGAACCCTACTTGGCCATTTTGAGTTTTGGGTAGGTTAAAAGGTTTGATGAATAGGGTGTTTGAGTAATGCCAATATGGGGTAATTGAGTAGACTCCTATGAGGGGAAGTAGTATAGTTCACCAGGGTTTAGAGTCATATTGCATGATGGATGTGAAAGCTTAGTGATGTTTAGATCCAACCTTAGAATTTAAAGAGAGGTGCTTAGAAAGTCCGTTTTGGGTTTCTCCTAAAGGGGAGATGGTGTCCCTAGATAGCAAGGTCGTGGAGTGTTCTTAATGTTCATGGTATGGTCTATTTGTGACGTCACGTGAGTTTTAGATGTGTCAATGATTTTCTTATGTTATGCATGTTCATGAAAACTTATGTTTTGGAAGAAAATGAGTTTGCATAGTTTATTCCCTCATGTTGTAGGGCATTGAGTATGAGTTGCCTATAGACTTTATGAGGTGAAATGTTGAGCATGATTTAGCCCAGAGATGGTAGTTCCTCCTTGAACAAGAGTAGATGTTGAATTTCATGCATTTTGGGTTGTTAGATGTAGTTTCTACTTCCTTGTATTGCATTGAGTATGTTTATCTAGGAGATGAAGTTCCTCCTTTGTTAATGTGCATTTAAATGACTTGCATGCATGATGGGTTGCTAGTCTAGAGTCGTGACCTTAAGAATTGCCTAGAACGTCATTCGAGGATGAATGTTTCCAAGGGGGAGATATTGTAACACCTCAAAAACTAGTAGGCTAAAGTAGTGGTTGACGTGAGGGTTAGAGTCATGAATAACTCCCCGTACTTAAAATGAAGGATTTTCGGTTAGAACGTCAATGTACAACCTCTCAAGGACCAACCAAGGGCCCTTGAGGAGGACCCTAGCAAAACTGCCCGAAAATAGTGACCCACGACTGGACCCATACCCCATAGGGGGGCCCACACCCCGTGGGTGAGAGGGGTTGTGAGTCAGGGTCCAGAATTAGGCCATAGACACCCACCCACAGTTCACCAACATGCCACATGGGTCAATCCATGGACCGTGGTCGTGGGGTCGTGAGTGACCTTGTAAACTGTTTGGAGGAATTAGTTAGGGGCACTCTGGGGTTTTTTGGTTTTAAGTGAGATTAAGTGGTATCGTTTTAACCTCATTTAGACCACCTATATAAAGACTTTAGACCACTAAATTCATTGATCCTAGATATTATTTCAACTTACTAAAAAAAACCCTATTGCCTCTCAAATATTCTCTCTCTAGAAAGTGAAGAAAAAAAAGAAGAAGAATAAGAATAAGACGAAGAAGAAAAAGAGAATCAATCTAGGTCAAGCCAAATATCCATTGTTTCATGCGTTGAGGGCTTTGTATCCAAGGTATGTTAGTTTATTCATCCATGGATTCTTCCATCCCTTGAGTCCCCTAGAATTACCCCAATTTGATGAAGAATTCCCCAATTCAAGTTAGGGTTTCTTCAATGTTGTGGGTTATGTTGTATGATTGATTCAATTGAGTGGATATTGATTGAATTAGTAGTGAATCATTTTATTATGATGAAATTACATGATTTCTATGCCTAACCCTATTCTAATTGATGAAATTGAAGTAATGTAGGTTTATCCATTGAAGAGGGAAATTGAGGACTTAGAGATAACCTTCTAGGGTTGATGATAGGTATAATAATTGTTTGAGAGTAAAACTATATAGATATTAATTGGATTAGATTAAAGTAGATATGATGGACAATGACTAGTAATTCTTGAGATTGAACCTTTCTAATGATATATGTTAGAATTACTTAAGAATGAAAGTAGATATGATGGGCAATGATTAGTATCTCCTAGTGTTCAAAAGCATTAATGCACTAAGACATGCTTGAAGAAGCATCTCATAGTGCTCACAATAATAATGAACCAAGACATGATTGAAGAAGTATCTCGTAGGGTTAAAGTTAATAATGAACAAAGATGTGCTTAATGAAGTATCTCATAGTTTTCAAATTAATGAGGTCCTAAGGTGTGCTTAATAAAGTATCTCATAGTGTTCCAAAGTGTTAAAATAGGGACTAGTCCCTGACAAAGAAGTATGCTTATAATTACCTAAAGTGGTACTTAGCATAGGTGAGATTATGGGGTCTTATCCATGCATTGCACAAGTATGACTTGAGGTTACCTAGGAAGTGTTTCTCTTATATGATGTATGCTAGCTTGGATTGTTGCTATCGTTGCCTTCCTTCATATGTTTGACTAAAGGTGAAAGTTCCATTGTTTATGAGAAATAAGCTAAGGATCAGATCAAAGATGGTAAGTATGCATGATAGCTTATGGTGATACTTAGTATGGGTAAGATTATGGGGTCTTACCCATGCACTGCACAAGTATAACTTGAAGCTACTTATGAAGTGTTGCTCTTATGCTAAGAAGATTTAAGTATGGACTATGCTTATGAATATGTTGTATCTCCTATGCTTATGGATTATTTCTTGTGAGGACTAATGCTTATATTATGTCTATGCTGGAAATTATGACTATGCTGGAAATTATAACTATGCCTATGTTGTTACCTATTATGCTTATAGCGTATGTCTTATGTTGACTATGTTGTTCTGCTCTTATAATGTTACGCTAGCTATCATATTTAGTACATTTTGTACTAACGCATACTCTTTCCTACATTCTTATCAAATGTAGGGTTCGGAGAAATTGAGTTTCATCCTCGTGGCTAGGTTCCTAGTAAAGCAACGAGTTGAAGACTTGGTGAGTCCTCATAGCATCGAGGATTTGATCACCTTTCCTTTATGTCTTTATTTTATATTTTAGACTTTTGTTTGGGTTACTTCCCAAAGATTTTTATGTACTAGATGGTCTGAGACAAAGTGTTATAGACTTTCACTTGCTTTTATAAAAAAACTTCAATTGTACGAAAAAGGTTTTAAAATTTCCGCATCATTTATATTGCTTTATGTTATGATATGCTAAGGGGCTTGTATGAGACCCCATTCGGGGTCGAGTATGCATTTTTACATCTAGTTGGTACCCCCAAGTCGTGACAATTAAAATCGCTCCATTCCCTAAAGTGAATGTGGTAGAAGTGCATAGTATGTCTTAAAGAAGAAAAGTGATTGAATAATGTACATGAATGTGGAATGAGGTGCTAAGCTATGGTAATTTGATATGCTCAAATGATTTTGTTTCATTCATGGAGAATAAGAACTATTGATAAATGTCAAAAATAAAGATTCATTCTTTGAAGTGAATGAGATGTATGCCCATTATGCTAGGCGTGGAAAAGGTCATTGACCCTTGTCGTGGATGTGGTATCACCAAGAATGTCTCTGGGCTTACATGTGTTACAGAATAGTTCTCTACATTATCTTTAGCTTTGTATTGGACAAGAATTAGTGACATTGAGGCACATACTATAGTAAATCAATATTTACTAGTTCTAATAATTTCGTACTTTGACATATCGTCTGTATATCCGAGGTTTATAATGATGAGATAAATCATAGAAAATGCAAATGGACTTCTATTAAAGAACCTAAAGATTCATATAAATGGAGAATTTTCTTGTATTGCTTGTTATTGATATGCTCAAATTACACCTCCCTAAAGAAGCATAAGCGATCGTTATCAAGTAAAGAACCCAACTTGTAGGTTGGGGTCGATCCCACGAGGAAAATGGTTTAGACTTTACTTTAACCAATAATTATATTCAATTAGTCAAATTACTCCCAGAAACAAGAAATAAAAGGGGGGGGGGGGGGTTGTGAAACAAATAGTAAGAATTTAATAAGTAATCAGTAATCAAAACTCAATTTTGGTTATTATCAAGATGAGAGAAATAACTAGGGTATACGTGTTCCCCATAAGCTCATAACGCAGTAATCCTAGTAATAGCAATCCTTTCCTAGTGTACTACATGCAAAGAGATAAGTTAGGTATCTCTAAATCCTTGGTCCGGCATCTAGAGAATTTCGCCTTGGTCCAGCTACGTGTGTATAATTTACTAACCCTCACCTTTACCTCATATTAGACATCATAATCGATGTTTAGCTTAGTTATTACTTCGCACCAATCGACACTAGCCTATTAGATAGTATCACACTAAATCTATGTTGATAATTCTTTCCTTGTTAATTACTTCCTTGGTCTGGCAAATAGCAACAAGGTAAGTTCTAACACCTGCACTCGTTAAAAAGAATTCTAACGAAAAAATTATCAATGCATGCAAAACACTATTCAAGAATTGCTTATTTACTATTCATACTTTGTTAATCGCTCATGGTTCCCACAACCCTAGTTGTGGGGTTTGGTTACCCATAATCATATGAACACAATTCATTGTTTTAGATGAAAGAATTATGAACTTACTTAAGAAGAATAATAAACCCAGAAATTCAACTTGAATTGCAACACTAAAATCTTCAAAATGAACTTAGGAAGTTAATAATGGCTAAAGTTGCAAGTTAATCTCCCAAATCAAGAACTAGAATAGAATAATAATGTCTAACCCCCAAAAACGAGGTTTACATGCCCTATTTATAGAAAATAAGTCCTAATTTAAAAGGAAAAAAAAATAAGGAAAGTTTGTTATAGGCACGCGTCTTCAATCCACGAGACTGACTCACGGACCGTCAATGGATCTACGGTTCGTGAGTCCCTTCCGTCAGTCAAGACTTAGAAAATATTTCAACTTTCAAATATCAGCTTCCCTGAAGCAAACGATGGAACTGCAGTACGGACCGTAGATCGATCTACGGTCCTTCAATCCTCTTTCGTAGTTCCACACTTAGAATCTTCAAAAATCAGGTACTGGAACCCTCGTAGTATCAATCTACGGATCAACAGTATGGTTTGTAGATCAATCTACGGATCGTTAATGGTCACTGTGGTTCCACACTTGGTCCGATTTCCCTTATTTGCCTTCCATGCCTTGGCTTCTGATCTACGACCACTATCTACGGAGCGTCAATGGACCTATGGTCCATAGATTACCTCCGTAGATGCCCTTTTCTGCATTTCTTTTAGCTGTCTCTTTATTTCCGCGCCTGAACATCTTTCCTGCCAAATATGATAAAAACACATAACAACCCATACAAAAAGGCCCTAGACACATACAACTTGTAAGTGAAATGTATTAGAAATACATAAACTCACAGTATATCAACACCCTCAACTTAAATTCATTGTTTGTCCTCAAGCGACGCACTAAGACTCTAAATGACACTTGTATAGAAGCAAGCATTTCAAGCATAAGCAATCACATGGCTCTCTATCCCACTCACTTTCTGGGTGCAAAATTTGTTCTCTTTGACTCGATAAGCTTGCATGTGGATCAAACCATGACAATGATTGACCAATCAACACACAACATACACTGTTTTACTATCACCAAAGTACCAACTTTTCGACAATACAACTAGTGCCCTTACTTCAATCGAAATCCCTTTTCTTTCACACAATGACTATGACTTTGAGTACAAGGATTCATTCAACACTCACACTCAAAAACAACTTCAAGTACAGTTAGTGCTCAATACCATAGGCTTGCGCTTATTTTCACTGCTTAGACTCCCCAAATTAGACTCTAGGATCACTATAGGACTTTCTTGGCTTGTAACGTAGGCTTAGGGTCAAGTGTGGTACATTTGGGTACTTCTTAGTGACTTTCTGCTCTCCTTGACATTAGACTAGGCTTTCAACCTCTTTCTGCCCTATTTTTGTCATCCTACCGTTTTACCTTCTTTCCCTTGATTTTCTTCAACCATGGATGTGACTTTAGATTTTGTAGATCTTTTTATTTTTCACTTTTATTTATGTCTTGCGTTTTATTCTTATTCTTTAGCTTTCAACAAGTCACATCCATTCCTCTCTTTTCTCCACATCAAACTCTTTTCGTACCCATTTTTCTTTTGGTTTCCTCTTTCCTAGCCACCCTCAACTTATGGATTTTCCATTGGTTGAGGTGCACAATACCCAATGTCGGGTCAGGGCCAAGATTGAAGTTATCTTTTCCATTAGCCACCCTCAACTTAGGCTTTTGACCTAAGTCGAGGTGCACATGTCCAAGGAGGGACCAGGGCCAACATAGTAGATTTATAGGAAGGTGAGTTCGGGGTTTAGAAAGAAATGGTCTAATTTTAGGCTCAAAGCATTTGGATCAAAGGGAGCATTTATTTCATTTGGTTGGATCCTTCATTTAGGTAATTTGTGGACTTATCATAACAAGGGCCTATGATCACCTCCTAGCTTCTAGAGTGAATTGTCTTTGCAGGACTAACCGGGCAAGTTCTAGTTTTGCAAAAAAATTGTTTGAACAATCAACTATTCTCACACACACTAGGCACATAGTTTCATTATCAGATTATTGGATTACCCAGTTCAAGTTTCAGCTGAAGTCATCCCATCAGGTTGATTCATTATCATGTCATCCTTAGAGACAACACATTCAACTTGTCTTAGCCTACCAATTCTAGCACACATCACAAAATTTGGATGGGTATATTTTTCATAAGCCATCATGCTTCATTATCGTTCATGCTTCTATACATACAATCCTAACACATGTTGATTCAACAAAAATTAAACAGTCTCTTGGGGAAAAAGAACACAGGCAAGAAAACCCCAAGAGAGGATTTATGAGTTGGGTTACTCAGACTTCACCCTATCACTCACAGTCCATTTACCCCACCCCCAACAAAAATAGATGTTATTGTCACCAATGCATACAAGAACAGTAAAAGATAGAGGATCGGGTGAAGCAAACTTGTGACGCATTGCGTCGATGAATCATGCACGAGCGGGTAGGTCCGATTTCCCCGAGCCCACTGGAACAATAGTTGGGACACCCTCAGTAGTGCCCATATTATCCATCATAGCACCATCAGTGGTGCTCACAACGTCCCTCACAACAAGCGAGACCTCTACAAATGGGGCAGAAGTCGATGCCCTTGCAACACTCTCACGCACCCTCTGTTGGCGCAACTGCTCATTTAAAATCGAGGCCTTCCTGGCCTCCTTCTCCTACCTACGCTGTCTCTTTTGAGCTTTTTCCTCCTCAGTGCAATTAGAATGGTGCCTCTTACCTTTGGCATGTGTAGGCTTAAGCCCCTCCCCGGCGGTCCCACTGAATAAAGCATCCAACACCGTATCATTAGCCAGTGCAGCAGGTGTGGCCTGAGGCTCAACTGTAGGGGTCGCAAGAATGGCATCAACGTCGGTCCGAAGACTGGCTAACTTAACCTACAAAGAGGATAGATTTATGGCCGGGGATGATCGCTCTAGGACTTGCAATTCAAAGGCATCAAGACACTTATTTACTACCTGGACCTTCCGATCCATCATGCCCTCCATTCTTCGCTCCATTTTGGCCTCGGACTCGGCTATCGACTTTTGCATACAAGGCTAGATGTGATGCAGCAGTGTGTCCATCTAGGCTTCCAATTTCTGTACTCTGGCCAACGGGACAATAGTAGCTCCTAACTGTGGTGTGGATCGAGATGAACTAGGAGCCATACTAGCAGCCTGGGAAGAGGAGGATGGGATAGTATCAGAGTGATCTGGTATAATAGGATCACCACCATGTGCCTACCACACCGTGTCTGCAAGATCTGCGCCCAGGAGAGGTACCTTAATTTGGGGCTCTCTGCGAGGTGCCACCACATTTGCCTCATCTTGAATGAGGCCTATATCCAAAGTCCCTGTAGGGTGAATCTCTGCCAGCAGCATGCGGGCAAAGTCAATCTCCACTCCTGCTACCAGTGCTGCAACCATGATCTCTCTATCCCATCTGAGTTGGTTGTCAACTTTTGTCGGCGACACCTTGTTACGCACCAACAACCAGAAGAACTTGGCCACAAAATTCAATGTGGCCTTTCGGATACCTAACCGAGGTGCGGCGACCCACTCTGCACTTTCGCCATCTATAGTAATGTACTTAGCCAACCATAGTATTACAGCCTCTCGTTGTTTAGAATTTCTCTAGAAAGCACCGCTCCGCACGATGTCCCATCTATACTCAAACTCTATTGTGTTAAGTGACCAAGAGTGACCTGTGGTCCGACCATAGAGAAAGCGGTTGATGGTGGCATATGATATGTCCACCGAACAACCCTGGACCACAAAGTGAGAGGATTTTGGTCCATGGGCTTTGACCTCTTAGAGATCGAGCCACAGAGAGTTGTAGCATAGGAGGCGTAGAACTCTTGCACAATCTCCTCACTATAAGTCCCAGGGTCTCGAGCCATCCAATCACACTTGTAAAGGTTAAAAAGCCGATGAATGTCAGGGACAGTGTGCAAGCTCCCCGTGAGGACTCTGCGCTCCTCTGTAATAAGTCGGGCCTTCTTCCCTTTGCTATTTCTCATCTTGGCATCCCAATAAATCTGCCATTGGCCCTCAAAACACCATTTGTTTGGCTCATCGACCACTAGAGTAGGATCTTTATTCCTTGGTGCTGGTACAGACTCCGAGCTAGTGGCCTCATCAGACGAGGCAGCTTGGTCATCCTGGCTGGACCCTATGGCTGACTTGGCATTGGACTCCAAAGCATGGGCAGACTTGGACCCTAAAGCACGGCTGGACTCAGAGCCCAAAGCATTGGGCAAACTCGGAGCCAGACGTAGACCCAGTAGCTAAACTGGAAGCCCCAGTTAGTGACCCGATCAGTGTGTGCTCCTCATCAGACTGGGAGACAGTGACTACATTGGTGATCACCTTCTGGGAGGTGCCTCTGGTGGCTCGGGGTGCCATGGGGGAAGTCCTTGTGTTGGGAGGAACATATGCTGGATCTTTTTCTGTGTCTGTGTCCTCATCAATTAACCTGAAGCTAGGAGAAACAGATTTTGACTTGCCCTTTTGTGCATAGGTGACTAGCTTCTTGGGTGCCATCGTACCTGTGGAAGCAATATTAGTGCCAAAAGTAACCATAATCAAACAAAAAAAAACTTTTAGAACTATAAACGAACAGTAACAAAGTCCCAAGAAAATTTTAGACAGAGGCTACAGTGGTCATCCACGGAGGAGACCTACGGTCCATAGACTGATCTACGGTTCGTGGAACCCTTCAGTGGATCAGAGGGCCAACAATATTGGTCACAGATGGAAACCACGGATGTACAGAACGGTCCGTAGATTAATCTACGGACCGTAGTCCACATCTGTGGTTTCACACTTAGTGAGATTTTCAAGTGCATCAACCTAAGAACCCAATCTACGATCCGTAGATTGATCTATGGTCCGTGGACAGGGTGTCATGGATGTGATCTGTGCTAGGTTTCAGCCAATCTTTATTTGCAAGTCCACTTCTTAGACCATTTTCAACAATATCCTAGTCTAACCATGCATTTCAACATTGAATCATGCTAGTTTGTCATTCTCAAGATTCTGATTAATCATTTGAACAAGTATTTAAGACAAACTTTGGAACCCTAAGTCAAAACTTACATGTAGACTTATAATCACATACAACGAGGAAACAATCACTATCTATCGTTCCAAGGGTATTGTAACTTCCAATATTTTTATGCAATTTCATCTAACAATTACCCAAGATCAAGATCCAACTCCCGACTTTCTATATTCAATCGATGAACTAAAATTCAAAGTGAGGGAAAAGTCTATTACCTTACAAGCAACGAGAAGTGGGGTGATTGCGTGATGACACTAAGCTTAGCAAGACCAAGGAATCACCTCTTCGTTACTAACCCAACACCAGACCATTTTTGTGGAATATGGAATGAGTTGTATTCATAAATGGAAAGGAATTGTGGGAATTATGGGGGAATAGAAGGGATGATTTTATGGGGGAGTTATGGAGTGATTTAGGGAGGTTATGGAATGGTTGAAATGGTTTAAGAGTGAGTGGAGGGAAGTGGAAATGATTTGAAATTAAGGGAGTTTTTAAATGAGGGGGTCCGGGTCAGGTCAGACAGAAATAGGGTTTGGACTTACGAGACCCCGTCTACGATCCATGAGTCGATCTACAGTCCATAGATTTGGACCGTAGATCACTCTTACACTTAGAAAAATTGAGAGGCTTACCTGGGATCTACAGACACCATCCACAGTCCGTGGATTGAACGACAGACCATCGATGGGGTCCGTAGACCTCTGCACCAGACCATTTTCTGCACATTTTTCATGGTGTACCTGTACATGTAGCAACCAATAGGCTATTCTTTTTACATTTTCTGGACACTTTTTAGACACGGACACTATGCTAATTCTAGCCAACACTAAAAACTAAAACACCTATCTAAATTGATACAGAGACGCAATTAAACAAAGAAAACTACTAAATGGAAAACAGAAACCTATCGTTGGCTAGATTATACATCTTGGGTTGCCTCCCAAACAACGCTTGATTTAACGTTGCGGCACGACGCAAGTTTCTTGATTACTCAGACTTCATCAAGATTGTAGGCCTCAATCACTTTTTGCACACTTTCAGCATTTCCCAGATAGATCTTGATCATTTGCCCATTTACCATGAATCTTGTTCCTTCACTATTGTCAAGCTCAACCGCTCCATGAGGGAGAACTTTTGTGAGCAAACATGGCCCAGTCCATTTGGACTTGAGTTTGCCTGGAAACAAGCGCAACCTAGAGTTAAATAGAAGCACAAGATCACCAACCACAAATTCTCGCTTTTCAATTCTTTGATCATGATATCGCTTCATCTTCTCTTTGTACAAGGCTGAACTTTCGTAAGCTTTTAGGAGAAACTCATCAAGCATATTCAAGTCATTCATTCTTTGATTAGATGCGGCGCCCCAATCCAAATTTAGCTTCTTCATTGCCCACATCGCCTTATGCTCTAGCTCTACCGATAAATGACAAGACTTCCCATATACAAGTTGGTAAGGAGACATACCTATGGGGGTCTTGTATGTCGTGCGATAGGCCCATAGAGCATCATCAAGCTTCCTTGGCCAATCCATTCTATTAGCTTTCACAGTCTTTGCCAAAATCTGTTTGATTTCTCTATTGGACACTTCAACTTGTCCACTAGTCTGCGGATGGTAAGGAGTGGCTACATTGTGACGGACACTATATTTCTCAAGTAGTGTCTTGAACAACTTATTACAAAAGTGAGAACCTCCATCGCTAATAATAGCCCTCGGTGTACCAAATCTGGAGAAGATATTCTTTTTCAAGAATGTGGTGACACTTTTACCTTCATTGTTGGGGAGCACAACTGTTTCCACCCACTTCGATACATAATCCACCGCAACAAGAATATACTTCATCCCATATGAACTCACAAATGGACCCATAAAATCAATGCCCCAGACATCAAACAACTCTATCACCAATATAGGATTCATAGGGAGCTCTAGACTCTTTGAAATCCCTCCTTCTCTTTGGCAACGATCACAAGACTTGGCGAAATCATGAGCATCTTAGTGGATGGTAGGCCAGTAGTACCCACACTGCAAAATCTTATGTGTAGATTGAATACCACTATGATGCCCACCATCAGGTGATGAGTGGCATGCTTCAAATACACTTAGCATCTCAATCTCGGACACACAGCGACGACTAATCCCATCAGCACAATTACGATACAAGTAAGGCTCATTCCAAAAGAATTTCTTCACATCATGCATAAACTTTTTCCTTTGGTGAAAAGAAAAATCAGGGGGCACAATATTGCTTGCCAAATAATTAGCAAAGTTTGTGAACCAAGGAATCAAATCATGAGAAGAATCCAATACCTGTTCATCTAGAAAAACATCATTAATTTCAGCTCTATCTCCAAGCTTTAGCATAGCCTCTTCCTTTAATCTGGACAAGTGATCGGCAACTTGATTTTCGGTTCCCTTTCTATCTTTTACCACAAAATCAAACTCTTGCAGCAACAATACCCATCTAATCAATCTGGGTTTTGCATTCTTTTTCGCCATCAAATACCTTAATGCAGAATGGTCAGTATGCACTATGACCTTAGTACCAAGCAAGTAGGATCAAAATTTCTCGAATGCAAAAACCACCGCAAGAAGTTCTTATTTGGTCACAGTATAATTCCTCTAGTCCACATTTAGAGCTTTGCTAGCATAGTAAATAGGGTGAAGAATGTTCTCTCACCTTTGTCCCAATACTACACCAAGCGCCACTCCACTCGCATCGCACATTACCTCAAACAGTTGTCCCCAATTCGGTGAAATAATGATAGGTGCAGTAACCAACTTCTCCTTCAACTCTCCAAATGCTCTATGACAAGCATCATCAAAATAGAACTTACACTCTTTCTCAAGAAGTTTGCACAACGGCTGTGCAATTTTTGAGTAATCTTTGATGAATCTCCTATAAAAACCTGCATGCCCAAGAAAGTTTCTAACACCTTTTACAGAAATGGGTGGCAGAAGCTTTTCTATTACTTCAACTTTAGCTCTATCAACCCCAATGCCTTTCTCTGAAATTCGATGACCCAATACTATACCTTCTTTAACCATAAAATGACAATTCTCCCAATTCAACACCAAGTTGCAGTCTTCACACCTTTTAAGCACCTTGGCCAAATGATCCAGACAACGATCAAAAGAATCACCTACAATTGAAAAATCATCCATGAACACTTAAATAGTGTCTTCCACCATATCAGAAAATATAGACATCATACAGGGCTGGAAGGTTGCTGGAGCATTGCACAACCCAAATGGCATCCATTTGAATGCAAAAGTCCTATAAGGTCAAGTGAAGGTGGTCTTCTCTTGGTCTTCTGGAGCTATAGAACTTTGATTGTAGCCTGAATACCCATCAAGAAAATAATACAAACCCTTTCCTACAAGTCTATCCAACATCTGGTCCATGAACGACATAGGAAAGTGGCCCTTTTCTGTCCACGCATTCAACTTCCGGTAATCCATACATACTCTCCATCCAGTAACGGGCCTCATTGGAACAAGCTCATTCCTTTCATTTGGAACCAAATAATACCACCCTTTTAAGGCACGCACTGCATAGGACACACCCAACTACTATTTGCAATGGGGTATATAACTCATGCATCTAGCCACTTGATGATCTCCTTTTTAACTACCTCTTGCATAGGTGGATTTAATCTTCTCTGGTGCTCGATACTGGCTTATGATCTGGCATGAGTTGGATTTTGTGAGAGAAAATACCGAGAGGAATCCCAATAATATCTACAATAGTCCACCCAATAGCTCGCTTGAACCTCTGTAACACAGTCACCAAGCACTCTACTTGTCTCGCATTCAAACTTCCGCAATGATGACCGGCAAAGTACTCTCTCTGCCCAAGTATACATACCTCAAATGCGGTGGAAGAGCCTTAAGCTCCAATTTCGGTCCCTCTACAATAGATGGTCTTGCGGGTGGGGACTCGCAATTCTTCATGTCTAACTCATACTTCTTTGGTTTGGACCGATATTCACACCTATTGAGTGCGGCTACCAACTCATCATACTCTTCAATACCATTATTATTGAAATTCATCATAACTGCTGCTAATGCCTCAACACCTAGTCGCTCTTTAATTTGCACTTTTGTCCCACTCTCCACTCTGTAAGTTATAGCAGATACTGTTTGAAGCTCACCACTCTGCTTCATGGACCTACATATATTAAAAGTTGCCTCTTTATTATTCAATTTGAACTTCATCTGTCCCTTTTCCATATTAACCAACGCACGCCCTGTGGCAAGAAATGGTCTCCCAAGGATGATGGAAACCTCAAAATCAACCTCACAGTCAAGAATCACAAAATCTACCGGAAAAATAAAGACTCCACTTTCACTAGCACATCATGGAGTACACCAATGGGCCTCTTCACAGTTCGATCGGCCATTAGTAACCACATTGCAGTGGGCTTTGGGTCCCCAAGACCCAACTTCTTGTAAATAGACAATGGCATGAGGTTTATGCTAGCACCAAGATCACACAATACCTTAGCAAAGTGTAACAACCCTATAGTACATGGGATTGTGAAAGCATCAGGGTCTTCCTTCTTTTGCACAAGAGATCTTGTAGCAATAGCGCTACAATGCTGCAATTTATCATCATCTTCAAAACTCACAGACCTTTTATTTGTCACTATATCTTTCATAAACTTCGCATACCCAAGCATTTTCTCCAAAGCTTCTATCAAAGGAACGTTGATAGAAAGTTGCTTCAACATACTAATAAACCTGCGATATTTACCATCTTCAGTCTTCTTCACTAACCGTTCTGGAAAAGGTGGTGGAGGTCTAGGTATAGGGACCACTTTCTGAGATATCTCCACTTCCTGCTATATTGCCATCTCAGACTCTTCTCTAGCCTCTACCACATCATCCTCTTTTCTAATCTTTGCATCCACCACAGATGGCATAAATGGATCTACGGTTTGCTTACCCCCTCGAGTAGTAACTGCCATACAATGACCATTATTCTTTGGATTTCGAATGGTGTTGCTAGGAAGAGTGCCAGGTTGACGTGGATTCACTGTAGTAGACAACTGAGTCATCTGCTGCTCTAGATGCTTTATTGACACTGCATGGTCATCAACCTTTTGACCAATACCAGACAAGTCATTTCTCATCTCCTTCACATTCTCATCAGTTGCATCAAACCTTCTCATCATCTTATGCATCATATCTTCAATACGCGCTAGATTTCCTCCAGCTTCCTTAGTACCAGATTCCTGATTTTGAGGGGGAACATAAGGTCCAACCCGATCGTTTCTGTTGCTATAGTTGTTCCGGTTGTAGTTGTTGTCACGATTGAAGTTTCCATCCCAAACATACTGACCCTCTCAATTGTAATTACCATGGTTCCGACCTTGGTTTCCTTGACCTTGACACCAATTTTCTGTGTTGGATCCTTGAGCGTTAGGTCGGAAACCCCCCGTCTGATCATTCACTGCATAAGCATCTTCTTCATAGTAACACTCTTCAGCTGGTGGTGGCATTCTAGTCAAGTAATTTCACTGTATTTACCTTTTCTGCACCTTCGCTCACATGTTTCAATACTAACCCCAACTCGGTCCTCATCTGAGCCATCTTCTCACGAATCTTCTCTGCGAACTAATTATTCGTAGCATGAACAGCAAATGTGTTTCTCCCAGTATCCGACCTACTAGTTCTCCATGCTTTATTCTTGGGAGAGATCTTCTCCAATCTTCTGCAATCTGCGCATATGTGCACTCACCATATGATCCTCCAGCAATTGTATCAAGCACTGCTTTATTGTTGTCATCCTGACCTCGATAGAAATATTCCTTCAACGACTCATCATCAATACGGTGACTCGAAACACCTTTTATGAACGAAGTGAATTTGTCCCATGAGCTACTCACAAACTGTCCAGGTAATACCACAAAATTATTTACCCTATCTTTGTAATTGAGCTTCTTGGACACTGGATAATATCTTGCTAAGAACACATCTCTTAGTTGGTTCCATTTATAGATTGAGTTATAAAGAAGCTCAGTGAACCATATAGCAGCATCGTTTGTCAGTGATAGAGGGAACACTAGCAATCTGATGACATCCATATCTTAGTCTGGTCAACCTACACAGCTCTTGCAGACCACCGTTACCTTAGTTATGTGAGCATGTGGGTCCTCCGATGGCAACCCTGAGAACAAGCCCATCGTTGTAAGCATCTGCATTAAGCTACTGGTTACCACAAATGTGTGCCCCAGAGGCAAAAGGGGTAAGACTAGAGGTCTCTCAGAGTTAGCAATATTGACGTTACCCCTGTAGTTGTCATGCAGTTGTGGGCCTGGTGGACCATGCACCCTCACTGCATCTCCCAATTGATTTTCAGCTAGACCCCGGTTTTCCCCACCAGCTACTCTTGATTGTTGTAACTCAACTACATCACCAAGATTTACTCCAATAGGATTAACTGGAATTCCTTGATTGTTCATTCTTCGCAAAGTTTGGTTCAAATCTAGATCGTACGAAGTAAGTGGTTCACCATGGCTCTGTGTACTTGGTATACACTAGAGTCAGAACCTGAGAGAGACAAAAGCAACAAGAAAAAGCAAAATTAGGAAATATTTGACTAACGTTCAATAATGTAGTTAAAATAAATCTAAAAGCTAAATTTTCCTCGGCAGCGGCGCCAAATCTTGATACGCTCAAAATACACCTCCCTAAAGAAGCATAAGCGATCGTTATCAAGTAAAGAACCCAACTTGTATGTTGGGGTCGATCCCACGAGGAAAATGGTTTAGACTTTACTTTAACCAACAATTATATTCAATTAGTCAAATTACTTCCACAAACAATAAATAAAAAGAAGGGTTTTGTGAAACAAATAGTAAGAATTTAATAAGTAATCAGTAATCAAAACTCAATTTTGGTTGTTATCAAGATGAGAGAAATAACTAGGGTATACTTGTTCGACACTAGCCTATTAGATAGTATCACACTAAATCTATGTTGACTTTCTTTTCTTGTTGCTTACCTCCTTGGTCTGGCAAGTAGCAACAAGGCGAGTTTTAACGCGTGCACTCGTTAAAAAGACTTCTAAACGAAAGAATTATCAATGCTTGCAAAACACTATTCAAGAATTGTTTATTTACTATTCATACTTTGTTAATCGCTCATGGTTCCCACAACCCTAGTTGTGGGGTTTAGTTACCCATAATCATATGAACACAATTCATTATTTTAGATGAAAGAATTATGAACTTACGCAAGAAGAATAATAAACCCAGAAATTCAACTTGAATTGCAACACCAAAATCTTCAAAACGAACATAGAAAATTAATAATTGCTAAAGTTGCAAGTTAATCTCCCAAGTCAAGAACTAGAATAGAATAATAATGTCTAACCTCCAAAAACAAGGTTTACATTCCCTATTTATAGAAAACAAGTCCTAATTTAAAAGGAAAACAAATTAAGGAAAGTTTGTTACAGGCACGCGTCTTCAATCCACGAGACTGACTCATGGACCGTCAATGGATATATGGTCCGTGAGACCCTTACGTCAGCCAGGACTTAGAAAATATTTCAACTTCCAAAAATCAGCTTCTCTGAAGCAAACGACGGAACTGCAGTACGGACCGTAGATCAATCTACGGTCCGCCAATCCCCTTTCGTAGCTCCACACTTAGAATCTTCAAAATTCAGGTATTGGAACCCTCGCAGTATCAATCTACGAATCAACAGTACGGTCTGTAGATTAATATACGGACTGTCAATGGTCATCGTGGTTCTACACTTGATCAGATTTTCCTGATTTGTCTTCCATGCCTTGGCTTCTGATCTACGACCACCATCTACGGGGCGTCAATGGACTTACGGTCCATAGATCACCTCCATAATGCCCTTTTCTGTATTTCTTTCAGCTGTCTTTTTATTTCTGCGCCTAAATATCTTTCCTACCAAATATGATAAAAACACATAAGAACCCATACAAAAAGGCCCTAGACACACACAACTTGTAAGTGAAATGTATTAGAAATACCGTAAACTCACGATATATCAGTTATGAAGGCAAGTTGATTGTGAGACCATCATCAATGAAAGTTGATATTGAAACCTCCTACATTTTTGGAATGATACATAGGGATATTTGTGGACCTGTTCACCCACCTAATGGGTTTTTTTTATATATCTCATGGTTTTAATAGATTTTCCTTCTAAATGGTCTCATGTGTTCCAATTATCATCTCACAACTTAGCATCTGTAAAATTATTTTAAAAAATTATACGATTATGGGTACAATATCCTAATTGTCATACTAAGTTCATTTACCTTGATAATGCTGAAATTTTTTCATCCTAAACATTTAATGATCAATGCTTATCGATTGGGTTTGAACAAAATCAATACTAAATTTGATGTGATAGTTCAAAATAAATCTTACTAATATGGATGTGAACTTTATCGCGATGGGATCACGACTCACTTTCAGAAGAAGTAGAGTGATTGAGAAGAAATAAATCTGAAAATTACTTTGGGAATAGTAAATCTAAATTTTTCTCATATGATAGTATATTATAAATTTACTAAAACAAAAAGGCACATGTCATGGTAAACCTAGAGTTTACAAATTAGGCATATATTGAAGAACCAAAATATTCTTCAAGAATTCTTTTTCTTCCGTATTCTCATGATCAGTTCATTTTATCAACTAATGGTGGGACTAAATCCTTAAATTCTGAAAAGAATAAAAGGTGAATATGGGTTCATTCACCTTTCATGTGATATGATAAATAGACGCAAATATAAGATAATCACATGTGCGTTTATTTTCAACTTGTAGTTTGACATTCAAAAAAATTGTTTGTGCAAGAAAATTGATTTAAGAGCACAACTTTTATAATATGTTATCAAGAGAATTTATCTTGATAATGTTTATAATTATTCAATATGATGTGATGGTAAATGTCTTAGATAAATAGTTGAATGATTATTTATGAGAAGAAAGCTTCATGAGTTGATTTGAAATACGATAATGCTTACAAAAGTAATTGTATGCATCTGACCAATAAATTGATAACAGCTAGGTGAAGGGAGATTACAAATAGAGAATTGAATATTAGAATGCGGAAGCACAAAGAAAAGAAACAAAATAAACTAACTAAAGATATGGGAAATTCGAAGGAAAGATCCACAAATTTCCAAGGATTAGATGTTCTAAGGCCTTGAAAAGATCCAAGTAACAACGTATAGATTTATGGAAGAAATCTAACGCCTTTACTTGAGAAAACGAATCAAAACGATAGATTCGGATCTTGACCGCTTTATGAGTAACTAAAGACAATAATTAGTATGTAGAAACTAATCACCTTCTAAAGAATACCAAAAAGAAACCAAAGATATCACAAGAAGAAGTTACTTTATACCTTAAACTATGAAACTAGTAAAGGTTTAAAGATAAATTCTCAAAGAACAAGTCACAAAGGTTCAAAGAACTCTCTCAAATATTATTAATATCAATCTAAATTGTCTTTAATGAATAAAAATGACCCCTATATATAGGAGAAGGAGTGAAAAACGTCCAAGACCCTAAAAGACAATTACAAGGACTCCTACTCTAGAAAGGAAATAAAGTAATCTAACTAAAAACAAATTTAGTACTTCTAGGAAAGCTATGGTACTTAGGAGACCATAAATAGAATAAGGAAATATTAATAACCTATAAATAAATAAAGAAATAAGGTAAATCCCAACTAGGAAAAGAATCTTGACAATCTTGGAAAGTTTGACTAGTCTTCTCAGAAAACTTGGGCAGAAAGCAACTCTTGTTGTGGCTGATTCTTGGACTCTTCTTGACCTTATTTGCACGAAATTGGGCCTTAAAATTACTCATCTTGGGCTTGAATTTGGACCACCAAATAATTGTAGCATTTGGACAATTCCTCTTTCTTAGGCTTGAGCTCTTCTTCCCCAATAAGACACCTTTGGATCAGCGATTGAAGCCCATTGAGCTTATCATTGAACTCCTTGGTTTGAGATCTTGTTATGGGCCTCCTTGGAGTTTCTAAAGCTTCATCCTTGTCCTTCAATGGAGTTGCGCTTCCTTGGATGCTATCATAAATTATGATCAAATTTTCTCTCAATTGGTGCAGTAAAAGATTAATGAATATACCATGATGCACAAAGAAGGATTCTCCAAAGTCGATTGGAATGTATTTTAGTTTGTCTAACATAAGGGAGAGATATGATGTAACCAAAAGTTGTAAATCCTTCTATTAAATGTCCCTAAAGGACAGAGTCTAGGACATGCATGAAACATGATAGACCAATCGGTTCTAAATAAAATAATCCTTGAAAAGGTGGAGGAGCAAATAATTAAAATGATCATAATGAGGAGGTAATGTGTTCTTGAAAATCCTACGATATAATACTTCATGAAACCTCGTGAGAAGGGTAGGTACCTTAAAATAATGAAGTCATGAGATCTTAAGGAGTTATGTCGTATTTGAATCGATACACACTTATGTCTTGTTGTCGATATCTTTGATACAAAATAGTGCAATATAATAAATGGCTTTAAGAATATGAATTTTACGACTATTAAAGCATGTTGGTGTAGAAATAATTATCAAATGAAAAGTGAAACAATGCATCTTGGTAAGTGTAGAACTTATTTGACTTGTAGTATGAATATTAGAGGATGTCATGCTTCTAATACTTGATATTGTCACTTGAAAATTGATATAAAAATATCTTATGGATTCTAAATGCATGAAGCACACATACAAGTTTTTCATTTATAATCCTCATATGGATTAAATCAATCTTTTGTATTGTTATGCAAATGGATAACTTGAATTGGAATTCTTAAAGATTTTTCAAAAGGAAATATATTATTTCCTTAAAGAAGTTAAAGTGAGGAACTTGCAGAATTATTTGATCCTAAAAGGAGAATTCATAAAAGGAGATAGAAGGAAGCACATTTCGTCAAAGTTTTTCTACAACATGTAAGCTCTCAAGAATGGTCTTAGATATTGTGCATGAAAAGTAGGAGTGCAGTGAAAAGTTTATAATATAATCATGATAGGGTTAGGGGATTAATAAATGAGAATTCAAGATAACGAGTATTTATTTTTAAAAATATTTATTTTTAATTTTAAAAAATGATCTTTGAAAAAAATTAAATTAAGGAACCTCATTTTTCCTACCACATATTTTCAATTGGTTTATTTTGTTACTTTTTTGTTAATCAATTTTTAGAGTTTATGCATAAGTATGAATGCAATGGTAGACTTTACTATTTTAAAACTGACTATTTAAATTGTAATTTATACAATGATTTAAGTAAAAAAAATACTAAATTAAGTTAAAAAGTATATTTTTTGAATAATGTGTATATATGTTTATATTATACATCATAAAAAAATGAAAATCAAAAAGTAATTATAAAAATTAAATAATGTATGAGTAAGATTTCAGAAAGGACATGGAAATAGGAATTTGTGCAGTTTTTTGTACCACAATTTTGTATTGTTGGATGCTCTTTGAAGTATTCTCTTTATTTTATACTTTTAATATTTTTATTTTCAAGAAATATCCTTAGCTAAATGCCCACATATAAAATCAACAATGGGTGAGAAATGCAACGTATCTAGTGATATATTATCTTCTTCTTTTTGTTTAAATAAGGGAAAGACCCATTTAATGAATAAATAGAGGTTTCCCAACATATATGACTTGGGTCCAAAAGTGACCCAAGACGAAAAAAAACCCATCATCAACAAGCTGAAATGACCAAAAACAAAAGGGAAATGAATTGTCAGAACTAAGCGGCGCTCCTATTAGCTCAACGTTGGTCGTCCATGGAGCTATCAGATGTCCTTCTCTCTTCAAATCAAATATGGCAGAACTGCGTTAAGCTTGAGTGACATCCATTTAGGTGTTCAAAAATCTCGCGAGCTCCATGAATTTGACTCGGTGAAGACTTTTTAGTTCAGCATTGTTGCCATCCTCATCTATCAATGTAAAGGATCAAATCCCATTGTACATCACCTCAATCAACCTTAATCTAAAGATATAAACTAATCCATCATTAAATCATACAATTGAGCTCACGAGAACGATACAGTATATATTAGTTAAGGATATCATAAGTATTTTCCTCAATCTTGATCTATATACTCTTGACTTATAGCATACTACACTCTATGGAGAGTGATTGTTTCCTTTTTTTTGTCATGTAACGCTTCCTATAAGTATTTTTTTTTGTCCTGTTACTAGTAATCTTTTGACTTGATGCATGATTTCTATTTTGACATTTCTTTGTTTTGTGTTTTGGTTGTTCTTGCTTATCTGCTTGAATTATTGTTCTCTCTTGTATTGGCATATCTTCGTTAGAGAGAAATTGCATTACAGTACCTGCAAAACCATACACAAGGTTAGTTAAAAAAAAATCAGCCAAGTTGTTACCTTCCCTGAAAGTGTATATTACCACCACCTCCCTCTCCATTAGGATCTCGGGAATGCATCTTATGTTCATTGATATCCCCCATGGAATTCCCTAGATTCCATCTAAAATCTTCTTAATAATCAATGAATTAATTTCCATCATAAGAGGTAAAAGATTATTTTGAACACAATGGTTCAAACCATCTTTGAACGCCTTAACCTCAGCTTCTAAAGCATTAGAAAAATCAAACTTCTCTGCTTCAGCAAATGCAAGTTACCCCGGCACTCTCTCACATAAAAGGCCTTAGAACTGCATTGAATAATGTACTTGCCAGAACCATTAGTGTTGCATTTATAACTTCTTGCATGAGGGCACACCCATCAAACAACTTTATAAGAAAGAATAGG
The DNA here is from genome assembly GCA_029007595.1 of Solanum commersonii. Classification (NCBI taxonomy): domain Eukaryota; kingdom Viridiplantae; phylum Streptophyta; class Magnoliopsida; order Solanales; family Solanaceae; genus Solanum; species Solanum commersonii. The sequence continues at coordinate 642,752 of JAJTWQ010000129.1, read as the reverse complement.
AGTACAAGATTCCGAAAATCGGACAATCTGAGGCTAGGACTTAGGCATGTTAAAAATCCAAGGATATCTAGAAGCACTCATTAGATGAAATGTTTCTATTTATCTCTCTCTCTCTATGGCATTCTAGGACATCCTTCCTGCATGTGCTGTAACATTCCTTTTTTTCAAATTTGCCAAATGATAAATATTAGAAGGGCTATAATCAGTGGCTTAATTTTAGTAGCACAATTAGAATTCTGCTATTTATCTAGGGTTTGTTAAAGTTGAACAAAAGGACCATGTCTCCCAGCTACACCTACAAAAGATATCCATAAAGGCTTAAAATCAGTGCAAGATACAAAAAGTTGGTCAAAGGTTTCTTGAATTTAGTCTGAGCAGCAACGACATTCCACATAATCTTTTATTCTGTTTTTTTAACCAAGACCTCTCCTATAGGAATTTTTTGAAACCACATCCTCCATAATAGAAAAGATATTCTTAATGGAATACCCTTTTCCCATATATTGATGATGCCTAGCTAGTTCCTCATCCTTTGTCTAATCATGTTCCATGCACAACCCATTGTGAATTTTCCTTTGCTATTTGGCATCCACCAAGGTTTGTCTTTTTTTTTCTGACAGCTTCCATAACTCAACCACTTGATCACATACTTCTTTGTTTAGTAACTCAGTCATCACACTTATGTTCCATCTATCATGCTTAATGATCTGATGAACATCGTCATATCCTTCTGTTGATCCATATGTAATAGATAACAGATAGTGCAGAGCTCCTAGTTGTGTCCAATTATTATACCATAGACTAGCATGATCACCTCTAGGTTCCTACCATATCTCTTGATTTATATTATCTATGTCATGCAACATTAACTTCCACACTTGAGATTCACCCTTCCGGCAATTTTTGGAATATTGCCTTCCTTCACCCTCAATTGGTGATAACCTGACCGGAGGTCAATCTTGGAAAAATGGCTTGCCCCTTGAAGTTTGTCAAATAAGTAACCTATCCCTAGAATTGGATACTTATTAACCTTATTCAACTACCGATAGTCTATACATATATGAAAATAAGCATCCTTCTTTCTAACAAGCAAGATTGGACCACCCCATGGAGAGATACTCAGTCAGATGAAACCCTTATCCAACTAATATTTCAATTATTACTTCAACTCCTTTAGTTCTACCGGAGCCAGTTAGTAAGGAGGAATAGAAATAGGCTGTGTATCTCAGAGAAGGTCAATGTCAAAGTCTATTTCCCTTTCTAGAGGAATACCAGGTAAATCTTTAGGAAACACTTCCAAAAAATCATTCACAACGGAACCGACTCAAGAGTAAGGGTTTCAGAATCTACATCACTCATCATTACTTGATGGTAAATGCAATCCTCATAAATCATCTTTCTAGCTTAAAGACAAGAAACAAACGGACCCTTAGGCATAGAATTTCCCCCTTTCCACTCTAGGATGGGTTCATTTGGAAACTCGAAACTTGACTACAAGCATAACATGAATGCAGCCAATCCATAACAAGGATAACATCAAAATCTAGTATATTAACAGCGCGGTAAGGTAAAGCATAAACATCAAATTGGAAGACTTTCAACATACTGGTACGCACATCGGGAGAACCCTCTTGATCATGATGGGTCTGAAGTGCATAGAACTGATTTTACTTCTGACCCTACTAGGACCGGATGAAGGACAATCCCTTATCTTATGATCCATCTTACCACAACCAAAACAAGCATTGGAACCTAGTAGACACTTGCTCTTGTACTTCCTTCCACACTTAGTAGAAGTAGGCAACAAAGACCCACTACCATTTCCTCCTTGAGGATTAGGGTTAGACACCTTATATTTGTTGAACTTGAAAGGAATATTGGAGAAACCTTGATCGAAAAACCTTTTTCAGAACTTAGAAAAATCATGACCATCGGACCTTGAAAGCAAGATGTTACCATCACCGGTTTTAGCCCTATTTGCCTCCCTAGACTTTTTCTCAAGTTTCTCTTCTTCAATTTGTTGAGCATTGATGAGTCTAATATTTTGACTCATTTGGGCTTTGTTTTGATAGTTTAAGTGTCCTCAAATGCGTATTTTATGTTCTAAGCTGATGTTAAAGTGTTGATTTATAGCTGTGAAGGCTAAAGACCAAGGCAAGGACATGACCGGACAAAAAGGAACTAACAAGCCAAAGAAGTGGAGAAGAGTGATCTTGGAGACCGCCAAGACCACTGGGTGGTTCACCGAGTGGCTCTTTATCCCACCCAATCTTAAAGTACACCACATATGAGATGAGAGAAATTCGGGTGAACTATGTGATAACAGCTAGGTTAAGGGAGATCACAAATAGAGAATTGAATATTAGAATGCGGAAGCACAAAGAAAAGAAACAAAATAAACTAACTAAAGATATGGGAAATTCGAAGGAAAGATCCACAAATTTCCAAGGATTAGATGTTCTAAGGCCTTGAAAAGATCCAAGTAACAACGTATAGATTTATGGAAGAAATCTAACGCCTTTACTTGAGAAAACGAATCAAAACGATAGATTCGGATCTTGACCGCTTTATGAGTAACTAAAGACAATAATTAGTATGTAGAAACTAATCACCTTCTAAAGAATACCAAAAAGAAACCAAAGATATCACAAGAAGAAGTTACTTTATACCTTAAACTATGAAACTAGTAAAGGTTTAAAGATAAATTCTCAAAGAACAAGTCACAAAGGTTCAAAGAACTCTCTCAAATATTATTAATATCAATCTAAATTGTCTTTAATGAATAAAAAGGACCCCTATATATAGGAGAAGGGGTGAAAAACGTCCAAGACCCTAAAAGACAATTACAAGGACTCCTACTCTAGAAAGGAAATAAAGTAATCTAACTAAAAACAAATTTAGTACTTCTAGGAAAGCTATGGTACTTAGGAGACCATAAATAGAATAAGGAAAATATTAATAACCTATAAATAAATAAATAAATAAGGTAAATCCCAACTAGGAAAAGAATCTTGACAATCTTGGAAAGTTTGACTAGTCTTCTCTCAAAACTTGGGCAGAAAGCAACTCTTGTTGTGGCTGATTCTTGGACTCTTCTTGACCTTATTTGCACGAAATTGGGCCTTAAAATTACTCATCTTGGGCTTGAATTTGGGACATCAAATAATTTTTGCATTTGGACAATTCCTCTTCCTTAGGCTTGAGCTCTTCTTCCCCAATAAGACACCTTTGGATCAGCGATTGAAGCCCATTGAGCTTATCATTGAACTCCTTGGTTTGAGATCTTGTTATGGGCCTCCTTGGAGTTTCTAAAGCTTCATCCTTGTCCTTCAATGGAGTTGCGCTTCCTTGGATGCTATCACTATGTTCCATATCGGTGAATCGCTGAATTGATTGGCGAAGAGAGGTTGTACCATCAAAAGTACAGAATCAGAATTGAAGATGCAAGCAAATTGGTGATCAAAAGAAACAAAGGGCACATCGCGGAAGTGATTGGCGATCCCCTAATAGACCGCCTAAAGTTACAGTACATATTGGATGAGAACATGAAGCAAGAAGGCGATGTATAAGGGCAATTGGCGAATTGCCGACCGGTCGGCGAAGCCTGACTTTCCTCGCTAATTGGCCCCAGTAGGTCAAATCTTGGATTAGTATAAATTGACATTTTAAAGAGAGAGAAGGAATCTAAACATTAAGAAACTCATACCCAAAACAAACAAAACACTGTTCTTGCTAATTTTTGAAGCTTTCAAGTAGATTTTTGAGTTGGGTCTTGTAATTAAAGCAAAGTTTACTCATTTTAAAGTTTGGAAAACCAATACTCAATCATGGAGCAAGTAATAGGTATTGAATATTCACGTTTTGTGATGACTAGCTAAAACCCCAATATTGGGGGTTTGACCATGTGATCAATTGCTAATTTAGTTGATTGGGTGTTAGAAATTATTGAATGTTTTGCTGATTCGAAGTGGGTATGATTTATTGTTGATGTTATTTAGCAATATTGCATGTTTATTTCATCAGTCCTAGTGTTTTATGCTTGATTGAGAGAGAATTTTATAACCAAGGTGATAAATTAGCACTCGTAGTAACTGGACTATTGTGGGTTTAGATCGAGATAGTAAATCTTAGGTCCTGATCTACCTATATAGCTAGAGAGAGTAGATGGAGTGAGGGTGTGGGCTGGTTTTCATGGTTAGTCTATTGATGTTTGAGAGAACTCAATTGAAGCGAGGTAATTGATCAAGAGAAAGCTACCTCATCTAGGGTCCATTCTACTCGTGATGAGTTAGTGATTTTTAGTAATTTTCCAACACCCATTTAGCATAATTGGCATTCGACTGGTCATTCCCAAAGTACCTCTAAATCATTTGATTGCCCCTGTTATTTGTTGTTGCCGTGATTGCTAGCTAATATCAATTTTCCCATTTTACATCTCTTTCACCCTTTTGATCTATTTAAGCATTTACTATAATTTATATTTCTACCACCAATTAAATCACATTTGCTACTTCGTAATTGAATTCAAGCATATACTACTCCATGTGGGTTCGACTCCAACTCTTCGTTGGATTTTATACTAACTAATGATTGTTCACACCTAGAATTGGATGATGTGTGCTTGAAACGTAAATCAAAATGGTGTTGCTGCCAGGGAGTGTTGTTGCTTAGAATTCTATTATTGAATTTCAAGTGTGATTTCTTTGTGTTGTAGTTGAATCAACTTAGTGTTCATAGAGAGTTGTTTGTGTTCAGGTGAAAGGATAAGTGCAAATGAAAGCACCGTGAATCAACCTGGGCAACAAGGTGATGATGGTGACTTCTTTCATCACAACGAGGATCTATTAGGGGTTAAAGGTGTTGTTCACATACCTCTGACTGTGAGCCATGCTGAATTTCATGTGACAAACACAATGATGCACCTTCGACAAGCCAAAGGCATATTTGGGGGACTAGAGTATAGGAATTCCCATGAGCATGTTCGTAATTTTATGGAAGTGTGCAGCCCGTTCTCACTCAAGAATGTCATACAAGAATCAATTAGGCTATGGTTATTTATGTTCTCTTTAATGGGAGATGCAACCAAAAGGTTAGCAGAGCTATCGAGGGATTCCATTTTGTCATGGGATGAGCTAACCGACGCATTCTACATAAGGTTCTTTCCACCCTCAAACATGGTGAAATTGCGTGACAAAATCTAAAACTTCAAGAGAGTAGAAGGGGAACCAATTCATGAAACGTAGCTGAGATATCAAAAGTTTCTATTACAATGTCCTACTCATGTGCTCCCGAGTGACGTGATACTTCAATATTTCTATAGAAGTTTGGACTCAGTGAACAAAGGGGTAGCCGACCAGCTGGCCCGAGGAAGAGTAATGCTCCAACCATTTGAGGTAGCCTCATCCCTTCTTCATGAAATGAAAAAGATCAATCAAACATGGTACTCTCAAGAAGACTAAGTTTCCCCCTTCAATTTTAGGATGACAAAAGAAAAACTTGAGAAACAAAAAGAAAGGGATGAGATCATTAACAAAATGATTTCCCAAATGGAGCTATTGCAAAAGCAAGCGTTAGAAAAGGTTGGTGAAACGAAAGGAGTCAGAAGAGTGTCTAGAGTTGAGGAGGGTTCTCACCCATGCTACCTAAAGCAGGGTAGGAATCAAGGTTCCAGCGTTTTCACGTGTGCTACTTAACGTTGGGTGGGAATCAAGGTTGGAACTCACATAAAGAAGAAGAGCAGAGGCAATACTACCAAGAATGGACTGACCAAGAATGGAGGAGAGAAGGTAGTCATGAGGAATAACATACACAATTGAGTGGCAGCCCAAGATGAAAAGGGAGTTTGGGTAGCCCATGAGTGGATGATTTTTGTCACGGATCTTTGATAAAGTTGAACAATCTGATGACATGCTTAAGGAAATGAAAGCTGACTTCTCGTCGTTAAATACTAGAGTGAATTCTTACGCCGATGCAATCAAACAGTTGAAGGGTTAACTAAGCCAACTTTCAAAACAATAGGACCCAAAGATAATCAAAAGGGGTGAAGATGCATACACAAGTACTTTGAGGGCTGATTGTGACAAAGAATTGGCGGTTGTAATGCGAAGTATAAAGATAGCAATTGGTAAAGCAAAAGTTAATGATGGGGTGAAAGTGCATGAAGATGAAAAAGATAGTGATGAGGAAGAGAACCCCATTCAAATACCGAAACATGATATGCTCAAGTAGAACGAGGAAATTCATAAGCAAATTCCCATCAAAGAGTTGCAAAAAGATAAAGAAAAAGGCACCTCAATGCCAAAGAGTTTGAAACCTCTTCCCAAAATAGTTCCTTCATTCGCTCAGCGTCTCAAAAATAAAAATGAGGATGAGAAGTTCAAGAAGTTCCTATCTGTGTTCAAGACACACTCTATAAATCTACCGTTAGTAGAAGCATTGTTGGAGATGCCGGGTTATGCCAAATTCTTGAAGGAGCTAGTCACCAAAAAGAGAACCATGGACTTTGAGACAATCGAAGTTTCTCATAATTATAGTGACATTATTACTAGCGAGATGATTATAAAGAAAGAAGATTCGGGGGCATTCACCATCCCATGCACCATCGGTATGCTTCAATTTGCTAAAGCTCTATGTCATTTGGGGGAAAGTATAAATCTAATGCCTTATACAATCTATAAATAACTTTGGCTGGGTGAACCGAAATCCACCTCAACGCGGCTTCTTATGGCGGACTGGTTGATCAAACATCCCGTTGGGATATTATATGTTATATTGGTGAAGGTTGATAGATTCATATTTCCATCTAATTTTGTTATTCTTGATTGTGAGATTGATGGTGAATTCTCATTATTTTGGGAAGACCATTTTTAGAAATAGGGAGAGCATTAGTGGATGTTGAAAGTGGAGAATTGAAGTTTTAGGTGAACGAAGATGAGGTCATCTTTAACGTGTGCAAATCAATGAAACACCCGAGTGATATTCATGTGGTTTCAACAATCGATGTAATTGATGATGCGGTGGCTAGTGTAAGCCATTTGATGTGTATGAGTGAACCGCTGAGGTTTTTCTTGCAAATTATGTTGAGACCGACGTTCAAGAGTATGATGAAGTTGTACCTGCCCTTACGGGATTAGGTGAATACTCAAGGAACCCGTTGAAGTTAGACATTGATTTAAAAAATCGAGAAAATCCTTCTGTTAAGCCATTCACAGAGGAACCACCAAAGCTTGAGCTGAAAGCACTCCCCTCTCACCTTCGATATGCATTCTTGGGGGCAAATAACACCTTGCCCGTTATCATTGCAGCTGACTTGCTTGATTGGCAAGTAAAGTTGCTTTTTGAGGTGTTGAGAAGATACATCAAGGATATAAGGTGGACTATCACTGACATTGTGGGAATTCCACCTGGCATTTGCACTCACAAGATTCAACTTGATAGTGATTGCAAATCGAGTATCAAGCATCAAAAGAGATTGAACCCACCCATGCAAGAGGTGGTGAAAAAGGAGATAATCAAGTGGTTAGACGCAGGTGTGATCTACCCTATTGCGGATGCTAATGGGTGAGTCTAATGCAATGTGTCCCAAAATTGGCTGCATCACGGTAGTCCCAAATGAAAAGGGGGAACTCATATCTATGAGATCGGTAACTGGATAGAGGGTATGCATGGACTATAGGAAGCTAAACTCTTCGACTGAAAAAGATCACTTTCCCCTGTCTTTTATGGATCAAATGCTTAATCGACTTTCAAAGCATGGATGGTATTGCTTCTTGAATGGTTATTCCGGGTATAATCAAATCTCTATTGCACCGGAAGACCAAGAGAAAACCATGTTCACTTGTCCCTATGGTACTTTCGCTTTCAAAAGGATGCCTTTCAGGTTGTGTAATGCTCCGATAATTTTCCAACGTTTCATGTTGTCTATTTTTGCCGACATGGTAGAAGATTCAATGGAAGTCTTCATCGATGACTTCTCAGTTGTGGGTGATTCTTTTGAAACTTGTTTGGCACACTTGGGAAAGCTCTTCAAAGATGTGTGGAAACCAATCTAGTCCTAAATAGCTGTTGTTATTTAGCTATATTGCATGTTTATTTCATCAGTCCTAGTATTCTATGCTTGCTTGAGAGAGAAGTATAAAACCAAGGTGATAAGTTAGCACTTGTAATGACTGGACTATTGTGGATTTAGCAATAGAGAGTAAATCTTAGGTCTTGTTCTACCTATCTAGCTAGAGAGAGTAGATGGAGTGAGGGTGTGGGCTGGTTTTCATGGTTAGTATGTTGACGTTCGAGAGAACACAATTGAAGCAACATAATTGTTCGATAGAAAGCTACCTCATCTAGGGTCCATTCTACTCACGACAATTTAGTGTTTTTTTAGTAATTCACTAACACCCATTTAGCATAATGGGCATTCAATTGGTTATTCCCCCAAGTACCTCTAAATCATTTGATTGCCATTGTTATTTGTTGTTGTTGTGATTGCTAGCTGATATTTTCCCATTTGACATCTCTGTCACCCTCTTTGAGTTATTTAAGCATTTCCTATAATTTCTATTCCTACCACCAATTAAATCACATTTGCTACTTCGTAATAAAACTGAAGCATACACTACTCCCTGTTGGTTTGACCCCAATTCTTCATTGGGTTTTATACTGACTAACGATCGTTCACACCTAGAATTGGATGAGGTGTGCTTGAAACATTAATCAAATGAACCATGAGACGAGAAATATCAATATCATTAACAAGCATGGTGGTACGGTATTCCTTAACCACCATTTCGGACACACTCAAAATGAACTTGCTCATTTTTGCCCTAGGATCAACAACCATAGTAGGAGTATACCTTGATAATTGTGTGAACTTCAAAGAATATTCTTTCACACTCATACTTCCTTGGTGAAGATTAATGAATTCAAGAAGATTTGCGTCCCTCATCTCAAGGGAAAAGAACCTATCAAGGAAAGCAACTTTGAACTTTTCCCAATCGAGAGGACCCACATCAGCTGCCCTCCCTTCCTTCCATTGGTTTAACCAAACTTGAGCAACACCCTTAAGTTGATAAGCAGCCAACTCCTGGTGTCACTCCCAGAATCATCAACACCTTGTAAACCTCATCAATGAACTCTTGAGGATCTTCCTCAACCATAGAACCATAAAACTCTGGGGGATTCATTCTACTAAAGTCCCTCACTCTAGATGTCGCCATACGCACATTTTGTTTCATAAGGACCACAACCTCACTGTTGGCTTGAGCCGTCATGGCTTGGGCCAATACTTTAAAAGCAGCCCTACACTCCGAATTAGTCACTTGTTTGGCTAAAGGATCGATCGGAGCTTGAGGATCTTGAGGAGGAGCTTCTTGGTACACATTCTCCCTCACATTCCTTGTAGCATAAGCCCTTCGATTGGCCAAATCCTGTAGAGCATCAGATAAGAATTAGGAGAGAGACTTTATAAAGTCACATTCTATCGCACGACTTTAGAGTAATGAAAGACATGGAGTTTCCTAAATATCTATAGCCTCTCATTCATAAATGTAGTACGCTTCACACTCATGAACCAGACTCTACTCGGCGTGGCTTATGAGACTTCCTAAGACCTTTCTAAGCCTTGTGCTCTGATACCAATTTTGTCACGAACCAAGGTTGCCCCTAACCATATATAGTGTATAGGACCCCGAGAGGCACCATTCAAGCCACTTAGCTTTCGTCATACAAGATAATAGAATAAAGAGATTAAAAGACAGGTTCAGCATATAAGAGTTTTATAGAAAAAAGTAGAAATCTAAACATCATCTCAAAGCCATCTAGTACATAAAAGTTTGTCGAGGTGTAGCCCATACATCAAGTTGGAAAACAGAAAGTAAAGAAAGACTGAAAACAATAAATATCTAGTCCTTGAAGCATAAGGACTTACCAAAGCTCAAAATCTCCTCAAAGAACTCTAGCCACGAAACTGTAACCCTAACTGTCGAACACTACATTTGGAGAAATGTAGGCAAGAGTATGCGTTAATACAAACACGTACCAAGTATGATATCCATGCATAAAAACATATAGAACAGGGGCATTTTCATGAGCATGCAATGATTAAGCTAAAATACGAATCTTGTATGTTCGAAAACATATGTCGTTAAATATGATCAATGCAAATGAATATCATCTTAAAACATACTAAGATACTTCTTCAAGTAACTATAGTTCATCATAGCTTGGTTGTGGGAAGTAACCTTAAATGACATATAAGACCATGTGAGCTATCCACATGGAATCTGGTGTCTCCCAGACAGAAAGAGTTGTCCTACTTGCCAAGGTAAGGACCATAAATAGAGCTTATGTGAATCCACTAGCTAATGTCTATCTAGACAATCCTATATTGACACATAGTTTATGGGACACGGGTAATCACCACTTGTCCACTCGGTACTAAGCTTAACTTCCATGGATTAGTTCATAATCATATTCATCTTAGTTATTAAAGGAACATGAGTAATCGCCTCTTGTCCTTATATCATATGACATGGGTAATCACCTCTTGTCTTTCAATTAGAAAGCATGGATAATCTCGCCACTTCCCTCAACATTAGAATAGTTCCTTAACATTGGTTCATTTTAGGTGAAAAGACCTTTCAACCCTAAGAACCCTTATAGGTTCTTATCATGTGAGAAAACTTTTCAAAATCAAGTTTTCATGTGTATATGAGCAATCCTTTCAACAATGCAACAATAACAACATCATTCATACTTCACTGTTAAAGCATCCTTAAAACATTTACATAAATTTCATGTGAACATGCTTGATTTCATAAACTCTTCTTTCGTAATCCAAAACCCACATCATATGATCATAACTTGGAAAATATGGGAATTACATGGGTTCATGGATATAATCCTAAAATCATGAGATTAATTCAATTCATGTATAAAAGATCACATATCACTCAATTAAATCAATAATTAAAAGAACCCATAACATAGAAAAAAACTCTAACTCAATTGGGGATTTCTAACTTTGAAAATTGGAGAAGTTGGGAACTCCATGGAGGAAAGGGCTCCATGTATGAAAACCATCATACCTCAATGACAAGATCTTTCCTTCAATGGAGTATTAGGAGACTTGAATTGAAACCCTAGGTTGAACCCTTTTTCTTCAAGCTTGAGAGAGAGAAATATTTTTGAGAGGAAGACTTGTTCTTCTTTTGTAAATTTGAGAAAATGATTTCAATTGGAAAAATTTGGGATTAAAAACACTTATATAGGGGTTCTAAAAGAGGGTAAAATGGCATAATATCAAAATAGAATAATTAGGAAAAGACCCACGGCCCGTCTAAGGGGCCACGAGCCGTCCTGGCAATCATGGTCCTTGGACTAGTGGCTAGGGAGGACCCTCCTTGTCCTGACCTTCCCCATGACCAGCTTCATAGTCCATGAGGGTTGGCACCCAATTTTGACCCTCCACAATGTATATATTAATCATCGAGCTTCTTCAATTTCAAATGATTTGAAATAATTAGTTTTAGAAAATTTCAATAAAAAATAGTTTACAGGTTATTTTTAAATAGTGTTATTTCCTTTCTATAATTTATTAAATAATATATTTGTTTTTATATAATTATGTGTATAATTAATATATCTTATAAATATTTAAAAATCATCTCAAAAGATTTTGCGTTTAGTAAAATATTTTGTTAATTTTGTTTAGTTCAAATTATGGTTATGATTTTGAGTTGGTTATATTATAATTAAGTTAATCATTTAATTTTCATAAAGATTAAGAAGCTTGTTAATTAATTAATATTAATTCATCGTATTTAAATTCTGGCCAAATTCATCAAATCAACTTAATTCGACTAAGTTTTGAATTCTATATGGCTATAATTGCAATCTGTTTAGCCATTTTGTATTTGCAAAATCTAGCTCATTTATTAAAATCCTAACCAACAACCTTCCAACCCAAAATTTTAATAATCAGTAGCCCATTTTCCAATGCAATTCTCAATCGGCTCAATCCCATACGACAACCCCCAATTTCAACAAAGAAACCCAGTGTTTACAACAATACCCATTCCAAACATTACAATCAGTAGCACAACAATAGTACGCGACCCAGACTCCACCTCGTTCTTCTTCTTTTTCATGTGAAAAGAGCGATCGAACGAAACCCAGTAAAACAGCAAAATCCAACAGCCCTGCCAACTCAGCCTATTCGTACGTGCTCTCTCCCTCTCTCCTTATCCTCTTCGTACTATGAATCATTAAGAATCGACCATGTGTTGCAATCAGGTATCCCAATTATCCTTTGCTTGAGAATCGGGCAGATACCATTCTCATTTTGTTGAGAATGGTATTATTTCCAGTTGTTAGACCTTATCCTCAAGGAGAGGATTCAAATTTTTAATTTGAATTCACCCAATTTTTCACCTGTTTTCTGCCTAATACATTCTCTTTTTTTCTATATTTAATTTCCTTGTTTCGTATTTTGAGAAAGATTTTTTTAGACATTGATTTTGTTACCCAAACAGAGGAAATTTCCGTAGAAAGAAATAGACTTAGAAGCAGAAAAATCTCCAAAAATAGCTACAGAAAACATACGTTAAGAGCTCAAAATCTTAATGATTTTATCATTCGAATTCATCAGAGCCTATTGAAATCTGGTGAACTCTGCTTGTGGTGAAGTCATTGTTCTTCAGCTTGTTGGCTCATTTCGCTGCCCCCGAAAAGGTAACACTCCTTTTCGATTTGGTTTCTCTTGTTGTGAAATAGCAGTAGGTTAATTTATATTGTTCGATGGTATGATCTTGCTACTCTACTAATGTGAGGATTGCTTACTTCTTGATCATTGTGAGTCATTCAGATGTTATAATTTCGAGAGTATTTTAACTCATTGTGGACTGCAAATCAGTGTTGTAGCTAGTTTGTTATTCACATGTTGTTGCTCGTTCTTGTTATCTTGAAGTATTAATGATTTTGTGTGGTCTTGAGTTTGTTTCTCCTTGTTAGATTCTTTTTTATTTGATTGTTATCTCGTCTTGTTAGCTGTGGAGTTATTATTCAGCCATGGAGTTCGGAATCACCTTCTATAGGTGATTCCATTTTTTGTTAACTTATATATGGAGGTTGTTTTCGTTTTCTTGCTACTTCTACTAGTTTAAATTATGTGAGCCGTAGTTTACTGCTTTATTTGCTTCTTCATGATGCCCGCTCTTTAGAAATCAATGTTAGTCATCATATCGCCAGAATGGAATAGTGTGTGTTGTATATTGTTTGTTAATTTATATTCTAGGCTAGCTTATTTCGAGTTTCTTCCTTACTAAGCCTAAGTTAAAATGATGCCAATAAATTGTTTACTTCAAGCTACTGGAATATTATCTTGTTTGTGTTGTTTTTCCTCTGATTACAGCTCCTCTTGTCCCATAAGGTGCTATTGGTATATCTCTGTTGGCTTTTAATTGTGTCTAGTGAATTATTAGTTGGAATTGCATCTTTTGTGTCATCTATTGCTTACCTTCCTTGCTTAGCCTCCATTTGTTGATAGGTATAAAAGTTTGTTTGTTAATTCTTGTCATTATTGAATTTGTTTGTTATTATCTTCCTTAAAAGTTATTTGTTATTTTAGTATAATAGTTGAGTTTTGTCATGCCTTGGTTTTGAATTTCTTACCTGGCTTTTTTTTTTTTTAATTTCAATTAAGTTGTGTCTCCTTTGTCTTATTTGATTCATATGTTAACTTTGTCTTATTTCTTTTGTTGTGCGAACCCTTTCTGAGTCCATGGGTGACACTTTCTCTCTTACATCCTCAAAATGAGCCATAAAAGCCCAAATCTTCTCTTATCAGGTTAGCCAGTAAGTGGAATCAAAGAACAGGTCCCTGAAAGTCGACGTTCAGGTCCCGGGAGCCATAAATAAAGTGATATATAGTGTGATACATTGATATACAGCAGATGTATATATTATATAACTGCAGTAGAACTGGATCCAAAAATTCCCCAAAATTCCAGAAGTTGTATTTTGTTATTATTCGGCCTAAGCCCTTTGTTTTTAATTATTATTATCTTGTTAGTCTGTAGGACAGGTGAAATTGGGCCAAAGGCCCAAAGAAAAGTCATTTTCAAGTTAGCCTATGACAGGTAGAAATGGGCTAAAAGTCCAAAAGCAGAAATTAGGCCCATGTATAGGCCCAGGCGGACAGAACCAGATATGGGCCCAATTCTTTCCTTCCTTATTTATTTCAAAGTAAATTTTAGGTTTAGCAAACATAAAAATCATATTTGTATGTTATAACTATAGTTTGTATAATTGTGCTCAATAGCAAACTTCATGTTTGCTATGGCTATTAATGTGTATATTCCGGAATACATATACAAAAGAATCAATTGTATAATATGTGTTTGTATAAAGCGAGGAAGAGAGAAAGACAAAAGAAAACTGGGCAGTGGAAGATCTGTATTGGTTGTATAGGATGAAAATAAATGTATTTGTATTTGTATATAGAATTTTCTCTCACTTTATACAAACACAAATGCAATTTATACATTTGTGTTTGTATAAACTGAGAGGGGCGAGTGAGAGTGGTGAGCAAGATTTGGGAGAGTGGTGAGCGAGATTCTTTGGGGGAGAGACGTGAACGAAAAAGATATGTATATATACAGTTTTCTCGCACTTTATACAAACACAAATGCATTTTTATACATTTTTGTTTCTATAAAACTGAGAGAGGCGAGGGAGAGACTGCTAGCAAGAAAATGAGAGTGGCGAGCGAGAATTTTAGGGAGAGAGGCGGATGGAAACAGTTTGCTACGGGTTACAATTAAATCAAACTGTGGTTATAATATTTAATTTGAATTAATAGTTTGATATTTTATACAATTTTTCCTTTATTTAATTGTTATTGTGTGTATATTTATTAGATTAATTTTAAGGTTTCATAATTCAATTCCCCATAGGATAGCTATTTTGGAGTAAATATTTAAAATAAAGTAAATACTTATTTTCTACTTGACTCTTAAGAATATTTGCAAAATAACATACTCAATTAATATTTTAATATTTCCCGTTCCCCCTTAAGATTGCTCTAAATTTTAAAAATTGTTTATTTTCTCAACTTAATTATGCATGCTTATCTTTTAAGTTATTTAGCTAAATATTTTAATTATCGGATAACCGCGGGCTAACGGGAATTTCAAGTGCTTTCAAACCCTTCCTGAAATGTTAATGTGAACTTTGAACCCCTTACATTATTTTCAATTGATTTTCTATATTAGATATTTTGAAAATTAGTTTTTTTTATTTTTCTTTAAAAAATAAGTGGCGACTCTAATCAATCCTTAAACCTAATATTTATTTTTGAAGTTAATAAAACAGAATGGCGACTATTCTAGGGATTTTAATGAGTTCTAGCCTTAAAATTGATTTATTTGGCTATTTGTTTAATTGTTTACTTGTTTCAATTCTTGTAAATTATAAATTGTGTTATTCATGGCATCAAATTCCGCCAAAAAAACATATAGTTTACATTAGGAAAATGGTGATTACGTGGTTATCCGCAGTTTTCCCTTCAGAAAAGAACCCTCAACTTGTGATAAATGAATAGTTGTATTGTGGTCATCCAACGTCGTTTATTATACCCCGTAGTTTGTCTAACTCGGGTAACCAGGTCTCATTTCAAAACCAATTATTAGTCAACTAGCGTAGAGCAAAACAAAATCCCCTTTAGTGCATTGAAATAAGATGACCCAACACCCAAGGCGTGTTGGGCCCATTAGAAAGACTAGCTTGAGTCCAAAACGGCCGACGGTCCAAATGGACGATCATACTTATGTGTTTAAATTTCAAGGATGTATACTTCATTGGGCAAACCATTGTTCCTCGGGGTTGAGAGTTTATTTTAATTAGCTTAATTTAGTTAAATTAAGATCTTCATGAGTTATCATTGCATTCAAAGGCGTCGGCATTCGAAGATGTCAAGAAATCAACATAGAAGGGCCTTTCATTGAGGCATAGCTTAGAATGGTACCCCTATGTGGGACTGATTATTTGTATCCCCTTTTCCCTATTATGTATCCTCATTCATTTTTATTCATAAAGCTTGTATAAATTTGAGTTTTGGGGCAATGGAATATTTCAAATGATGTTGTACATCTTTCAAATAGTTAGGCCTACCCTTGGCATAAAAGGGTCACATATTTGTTTAGAACGCACAATATTTGTTGATGTGCTATAACTGTTTGTGTGAATATGTTACTTTATTTGGAGATATTCTAGCTCACTCATGTTTGAGATATTTTAGAACCCCTAAGCACAAATATCAAGTCACTATCGAAAGTACGTCCAAATACTTCTTAAGTATTTATTTTCCTAACAAACTCGATCTTCACTTTCAAATCCTTACTCTCCCATCTCAGAAAAAGTTAACCTTCCATCTCAAATCGAAAAGAAATTCAAGTTGGGCGAACTACATAGGACCTAAATAATCCTCTATGAGATACGTAGGCAGCCTTTCATGGCTCGATCTCCATTTTTGAGAAAATTCTATATTTTCCAACTCTTGCAAAGAAATTAGAGTTACATCTCAATCGAAAATCAGAAGTACGACACTGAAAGATACAAAAGCACTTTGTCTCTCTACAAGAACAACTTTCTCATTCACTAATTCCAAAATCAAATAGAAAATTTTCATTTTATTTAGTCATCTCCTATATTCGTGGGCTAGTTTATCTTCGAATGAAGCGACTCTTGTGTGCTTACTACTCTGTGCATGAGATCTTGTATTATTTGTTACCTACAGGGACTAACATGTTTACCTTTTGAGTTATTTTTGTTTGTTAGGTAATCAAAACTGAGTTGTGTTGAGAAATTAGTTGAACATCCAAAGTTCACAAAGATTCCTTCCTCAATCAAAATTCGTTGAAAGGAAAAAAAATAGCCGAGAATAGTGAAGATATTGGCCTGACTGAAGTTGCTATAGTTTAGCGCCCTTCCGTTAAACAAAATGAGTTAACTTCATAGTTGATACAACAGATTGCTGAAATGAGGATTGAGCTCCAGAAAAAGCAAGATTTGCTAATTCCGGTTGTCGCCATCAAAACTCCAGGAGATGAAAGGCCTCCACTCTACTTTCCTCCTTTGAATTTGAACACAGAACATGTCCTGAACTCAATCTCCAACTCTGCTCAAACTACCTCCGCCATTGCCGTAACTGCCCCAAATCCCCATCATGCCACTGCTTCTTAGTAAGCATCGTATCCTCCTTAAAATATCAACCCTCAATCATTCCCCCAGATATACCGAGCCCCTCAAAATACTCAAAACCCTCCCACCGTTCTACCCTTGCTCCCAAAAACTACTTTTCTAATCCTAATCCACAATGAACCTTATGCTAATTATTTTGAACTCAATCATTACGAGGAGAAAGAAAATGAGTGGAGGGCAAAGAAAGAAGTGGCGAAGCAAAATATGAAGGAAGAGATCATGAAAGTTATGTATGATTTGAATTATACTTCAGAAGTCGCTGGACTGAACTATGAATATTTATGCATTCATCCGGATTTGGACCTTCCGGAAGGATTCAAAGTACCAAAGTTCGTCACTTGTAATGCAATTGGAAATCCTCTAGCACATCTGAAATCTTATTGTGATCAACTCATGGGAGTTGGCAAAACTGAAGCATTGTTGATGCACCTCTTCATTCGAAGTCTAAACAGAGAAGCTTTAGAGTGGTTTACATCACAAGAATTAAAACAATGGTCGAGTTGGAAGGGACTCGCAAAGGATTTCATTGAAATATTTGGACATAACGCAGAAGTTGTCCTTGATCGGTACTCTCTGGAGAAAATCAAACAGAAGTCTACAGAAAACTATTGAGAGTACGTTCTTCGTTGCAGAAAAGAGGCCACAAGAGTTCAACCTCCCATGTATGAACGTGAGATCACTGAAATTTTTATTCGAGCTCAAAATCCTGAGTACTATGAAAGAATGTTGTGTATGATGGGAAAAAATTTGTTGAGATAGTCAAGGTTGGAAAAGCTTTGGAAGATGGTTTCAAGACTAGAAAGGTTACAAACCTTATTGCATTGCGAGCTAATGACAAAGCTACCACAATCAGTGATATGGTTATATGTCAAAGGGAAAAGTAGAAGAGGTATCTACTGCCACGGCTACCCATATGTGGTTGGCTCCATATAGGAAATATCGAAACCACAATGTAAATAAAAAAAATCCCTCATCCAAACTTTAGGAAGGCTCCTAAAGTATTTACACCACTAAGGGAATCTCAAACTCAACTTTATGAAAGGTTGAAAGTAATGGGTATGCTCCATCCTATGGAAGAAAGACTAGCCAATCCTTTGGGGAAATTTTACAGGGCTAACCATAGATGTGCTTCTTATTCAGGAGTTGTTGGACATGACACAAAGAATTGTTCAACCCTCAAACACAAGATTCAAAACATGATCAAAAACAATTTAATCTATATTGAGGAAACCTACTCAAATGATAACATATTGAATGCTTAAAAGTAAGTGCACGACATTTCTAAACAGAGTCATTTGAAGACATTCATCAACAAAGAACAAAGAGATGTATGCCAACATTGGCCAAAATTCTACATATGAAGTTATTATTATCTTTCTTTTGAAAATGAATATTTAATCTCTTTCTTCCCATTTTATAAAACATTCCTTGTAATGAACTACATTTAACCTGAATTATCAAGAATGAGATACGTAGGCGGCCTATGTCGGCCTCGGTCACCCCTTCAACAACTTTCAATATTTCCTGATTTTGTAGTTGAACTATGTTTGACTTGAATTCTCAAGCAAAAGATACATAGGCGGCTTGTGTCGGCCTCAATCATTTCTTTATAAAAATTTCTTATTTCTGTTAATCCTTGATGAGTCCGCGATTTGGACTCATTGAGGGCTTAATTTTAATAGATTTAGTGTCCCCGAATGCATATTTTGTCTCAATAACTGAAAGAAATCCTTGAATTACATGTATTTGAAATTAGGAACAAAATGAACACTATTGAGCAAAAAGGAACAAGGCAGCTGAAAGAACGAAGAAAAGAAGGCCTGAGGATCGCCTAAACCATTAGGCGAGTCGCCAAATGGCCTTGGTCTCGCCTAATGTTCCAGTGTGCCAAGCCCTGAAGGTGAAAACCAAGTTGGCGATAGAAAGGAGCAGTCGACGAGTCACCGAACAGTTCCGCGATGCAGTGCCTTATCGCCCAAAGTTACACAACCTCAAAGATGATGAAGGCAAAAACAAAAGGCAATACAAACGACCAAAGGGCAGATCGCCAAGTGGATCAGCGATCGCGACTAACTGCGCCGACTGAACCTTCGCAACACACTTTTTGACAACTATAAATACTTGTTTAAATTTTTAGCCTAGTAATGAGATTTTGTAGGGAATCATATTGTTATTCAGTTTTTGAAGTTTAGAACAAAGAACTGAGTTTGAGAGACATTTTGCCTTAGGCTTGGATATTTTGAAAATTCCCATTTTGAAGAAATTGGAAGTGGGTATTGAAGATTCTTCATCTTAGTCATGTGTAAAGACCATATCAATCGTACCCACTTGATGAAAACATTTTTTTGGTATCAATTTCTATCTCTTTACTATGTCTAAATAAAACCCCAATTCTTGGGGTATGATTATGTGAATATGGGTTGAATATACTGCTCGGTATTGCTAATTGATTGTTTATTCGCTGTTTAAAGGTGATTTCCTTCAGTGGTTGTAGTTGCAAATACAATTTTAACCTCATGTTTTTGGCTTGCTCAGGAGAGAGGTCGTAAAACCAAAACTATTGAATCGATGATCTATGGTTATTGGGTTGCCGCGGGTTAAGCTCGAGAGAGTGAATCCTAAACCCTCTTCCACACTTTCAGCTCGAGAGAGTGAATGGACTAAGGCAAATGTTTTGCTTCATTGCCGCTTATTGGTATTCGAGAGAAACAGATTTGATTCAGGGTAAATTGTTTGAGAGAAAGTTTACTCCCACTATAGTATAGCTTAGTTGCCAATTTACAGTGATTTACTATCAATATCAATTACCTGGTTGTTTACCTTAGCCCATAATCCTATCACATCCCAAAATTCCCATCTCCATATTCATATTTTCCTATTAATTGTTGTTTTTAGTTACTAGTTGACTACAAAACCCCCCCCCCCTTCTTTTGATACTTGACACTTGTGTCATCCTTTAATTATCATGTTTTTTTTCGTAAATGCTTATAGCTATAATTTACTTGAACACATTTATGCTTTTCTATTGATTCTCAATTACGAACTGCTCCTTTGGGACTCGACCTCAACTCACTAGTTGGGTTATATTATTACTCACGATCATTGGCAGTTCAACTGGAAGTAGTGTCCTAATACATTAAATCAAAATGGCGCCGCTGCCAGGGAGTGGTGTTACTTGAGAATTTTTAGTTAAGTTAAATTGTGTGCTTGTTAGTTATAGTGATACTTACTTAATTCTTAGTTTAGTTTTGCTTGTTTGTGTGTTGAAAACTGGAAAAATGAGTGTAATTGATGATTGTGAGCAAATGGATCATCTTCTGGTAGAAGTGATGAGGTTTAGGGATAACATCCTAACCTTTAAGCAGCTAGAAGGGGAGCTTTTTCATGAGTTGTGGCTGAGGTTTAAAGCATTGTTGATACAATGCCCAACTTCTGAAATTCCCGATCTTGTTCTACTAGAATGCTTCTATAGGAGTCTTAAGTCTGGGAGTAAAGGATTAATCGATCAACTTACCCCGGGTGGTCTTATGAGACACTTATATGGGACCGCAGCAAAACTCCTTGATCTTGTGGCCAACACCAACAAGGAGACTGAGAAGGACCTGCAGTTGGTCATTTTGCTGGGTCAAATGGATACCTTGGCCCAAAGGGTCGAGGAATTAGAGGTGTTGTCCAAAAAGAAGGATAGATAAGTACCCCCTCATGAGTGGAGAAAGTCTACGGACAATGAGAGCAGACGTATCGAGGATATATTATTAATCATTCTCCAAATGCTCAATGAGCAAGATAGACTGCTAGAGGAGATGAGGGAAAACGTTGAAGTGCTAAATCAGATGATTGGCTCTCACTTAGATCTATCAAGCTAATGGAAAACCTCATGGGTTATGTGTTTCCTGATCTCTACCCAAATAGACAAGGGGGGTTGCTAGTGACACCATGGCCAACCCTAAAAATGAGGTTTAGGTGTTGACTTGCATCGTGCCGCAACGTTAACTAAGGTGTTGCTTCGGAGGCAACCCAAGACCCTTTTTATCACTTCATTTTTGCTTTAAGAAATAATGGTGTGTTGTTTTTATAGGACAAAGTGGGAAAGTTATCGAAAAGTATAGGTTGGCGAGCAGAAAGGCCAGTCGACGCACTGTCGAAGAGGTCGACGACCCCGACCCAGATCGCCATTTAGACCCCATTTTAACTGGAGGTCCTGTAAAACTTGGCGAGATAAGTATCCACTCAGCGAGTTCCGAGTGGATCAGTGACCACGACTAACGTCACCGACTGGGCGAGAACTGGATAATTCATTGAAAGACCAAAAGTTTAAACTTTCAAACTCTTCACTTTCCCTCACTTTTCATCTTCCAAACTCATTCATGCTTAGTATCTTTTATATTTTTGCATTTTTAAGAGTATTTTAGTCGTCGGAGTTGTGTTTGGAGTGGATTACATTGTAGCCTAGATTTTCAATATTTATTAATCGACAACTAAGGTTGGTTTTCCGAACCCCGAATTTATTTTTAGTAATTTGTACTCTTATGCAAGAAATATTATGTTGATGATGTGTGTTGGGCCTCTCTAATAGGATTAAAATGTTTGAATGACTACTTTAATTTGAAAATCTTTCGCATATTGTTTTGAATGTTGAAATCCCGTAATTTGGTGCATTGAAATAGATTAAATTTTGTGGGGTTGTGCTTGTATGTTATGGGTCTTGTTTGAATTTGAGTTGTGCATGTGTTGATTTTTTGATTTCGAGGGTTGCAGGGTTGAAATCGAGAAATGGGTTGAAAATAGGCATGTTGGGTCGTTTGGTGAGCTGGGTCAAGCTCGCCGAACCACTCAGCGGTTCGCCTAATGTCCCCATCTCACCTTTAATTTCATGCTTTATTTGATGTTGGTTCTGTAACTTTCGGCAAGAAGCCTAAGGTCGCCGATGGAACTCGATGACTCGCCGAAAGTCTTCTTGATCGCTTGTTGTCTACATCCCTAAGACTTTTTTTTTGCAGTGTAAGTTTTGGTGGGCTAGCTCTTGCTCACTGAAATCTGTCAGCGATTCGCTGAAAGTTCCTTCCCATCACCAAATTACCATAGCTTTAAAGCCAATCCTTTAGGCAAGCCCGATTTAGCTCGCCAAAGCAATTAGGTGACTCGCCGACCGGTTCGACCAGTCTGTCTGCAACTAATTTTCTATGCTTTTGTTTGAATATTTTCTAACTTTGTCTTGATGCTTTGCAGATATGGCTAGACCAAAAGTTGTTGGGAGAAACACGTCACCCTTAAAGATAAGAGCACAAATTTTCAAGATAAATGAAGGGAGGTCAAATCCTTCCAAGAAGGGCAAACAAGAACTTCCACCTAGAGACAAAGGCCATGCGAGAGACTCATTTCTAGCAAGGAGACTACTTCCCAAGGCCCCTCTATTGCTTCATGGGCCCAGGGATTCTATGCAGTTATGTGGAACTTTTGGTGGATACACATGTGGCAACTCCTAGTGGGTCTGGTACTACTGTTCCTTCTAAGGTGACTCCAGGCACTGATGCCCAAGTCCAAACTGATGCCCAGACAGATGAAGCGACTGCATAGACAGGATCCCCTCTTTACCTCCCTCACTATCTTACTTTCATGTTGACTTTTGGATAATTTTGTTTGCATTTGAGGACAAATGCTTTGATTTGTGGTGGGGTGAGGCCCAACTTTTGTGTGACATTCATAATTTTTGTTTTGTTTATATATTTAGGCTTCAAGCTAAATTTATGTTATACACTACTTTTGTGGATGTTTTAGCTTGTGGCTCCTTGTTTTAATTATAAATGACTTTTGACCCTTTCGAAAAAATTGCCACCTCTTGTTTGTATTGAATGTGGTTGTTCTTGTACAAATTTGAGTATCGATTTTAATCAATATCGATGACTTGAATAATGCTCATAATCGAACAAAAATGAATGTGCGGCTACAATGAGGCCAATTGAAGTTACATAGCCAATATGTGAACTCTTTGCATCTCTGTGACTAGCCAAGTATCGAATTGAATCTCTTGTGATGAACATTGCACACTAGCGAAAATGTGAAATCTTGTTTGACTTTGGTGTCAATGCCTTGTGTGATGAGCTTACCGTGAACCATGTGTGATGGCACCTAGAATTTACCCCGTTGGTCCGGCTGACTAAGTGATATGAACTCTTGATATGATCTTAGGCAATTTTAAAGAGTGTGAAACAATTTGACATTATACCTCTTTTGTAGCCTACCTTGTGAGTGTGTGAAACCCGTTTGAGCACCATTTGAACGTTGACCTTTTCTTGGAAGAAAGTTGATAACATTGTGACCTTTGATTGATCCATTACCATAATACTCATGATTTGTGGTTTCTTTATATAGCCAACTTAGGCCAAAAGCCTAAGTTGGAGATGTGGTGAAAAGAGAAGGTAAATCAAGATGTACAAGAAAGTCCCCTTTTATTCATGTTTAGAGAAAAATGGAACCCCTCCATACAAAAAAAAAAAAGAATGAAAAAAATTGTGGTATTACGTTGTGAAAATACAAAAAGAAATGGAGTTTCCAGTAGTCCATGGAAAGTGAATAAAGGGATGACTTGTAAGCACAAATGAAAAATGATGAAGAAAAGGAAAGAAAGTGTTGTCCACACCACGTTTCATGAGGACTATATCCAATGAGTATACAATTTGGACTCATTTAGGGCTTAATTTTAATAGATTTAGTTTCCTCGAATGCACATTTTGTCTCAATAACTGATATAAATCCTTGAATTTTAGGTATTTAAACTTAGGGACAAAGCATGGACACTATTGATCAAAAAG
Source organism: Solanum commersonii (assembly GCA_029007595.1). Taxonomy (NCBI): domain Eukaryota; kingdom Viridiplantae; phylum Streptophyta; class Magnoliopsida; order Solanales; family Solanaceae; genus Solanum; species Solanum commersonii. Next base: position 618,687 of record JAJTWQ010000129.1, on the reverse strand, counting down.
GAACAAGGCAGCTGAAAGAATGAAGAAAAGAAGGCCTGAGGATCGCCTAAACCATTGGGCAAGTCGCCGAATGGCCTTGGTCTCGCCTAATGTTCCAGAGTGCCAAGCCCTGAAAGAGAAAATCAAGTCGGCGATAGCAAGGAGCAGTCAGCAAGTCACCGAATAGTTCTGCCACTACAACATTTTATGTCTACAACCACCCTAGAAAAGTGTAGCCTACACTATGAAAAAGTGTTGCCTTTGATAAAAGGCCACACTTTTTTACTTTAAGCCACGCTTTTCCAAGGGTGGCCAAAAGAGGCGTAACCTTAGAGTGTTGCCTTATCAGCTATGCTTAAAAGCGTAGTGTAAAAGGTAGAATGGCTACGTTTTGATGTACTTCATATAGCAACATTTCTATCTCATACAACTACACTTTCAAGTGTGGCCTTTCCTTCCTTATTGCCCACAATTTTAAAGTGTTGCTTTTTCTATCTAATGTATGACAACGATTTTAAAGTGTTGCCTTTTCTATCTAATGTATGACAACACTTTGAAGTGTAGTCCTTGCCCATGTGCATACCACAATTTAGTCCTATGACTACACTTTTAAGTGTGGTAATATTATTTTGGCTATAAAAAATTTATATGCCACAATTTCTAACTAAAAAACATCAATATTGTTTTGCAATAAATAATCTCAAGCATTAAATTAGCTAATAAGTAATTCAAATATATAAATTTGGAATAAACTTCAAAAGATAGTATGTCTTGTGTACATACACATACTTATAAAGCAATATTCTAAATATGTGTACACAATAGTTCAAAAAGTACTTACAATTGTTCAATGTATTCTAGCAATGAACATATTTCACAAAATCAAATATAATGTATTCAAACTTTTACAGTAGTTCAAAAACTCGTCATCATCCACTTCAACAGCTGGATCTATAGCCAGATTCAAAGCACTCAAAGGAAAAGTAAAGAAGCAATTCTTCAGTCCAAATTTCACAAAAGTTGTGACTGTGCCTTCAGTAAAGCAAGGAATGGATTTGTTTCATGTTCACCGGATTTTGTTGAAGTGCCTTTCAATGTTTCACTTTCAATGTTTCACTGAAGAAATTAGCAATCAAAAAATAAATTAGTGGGATTCGTGTTGTAGGAACAATGAACTTGCTGACACTTGAACTAGCAAAAAAAGAGACGGGGAAGTGTATTTAGCTTCATCGAAGAGAAGTTATCAGTTACTCACAGACGAATTATGTCTAGTGGAGGATTGACTCTTTTCTGATGGTTGCTGCCATGTTGAATGCTGGCTTTGCTTTTATCTTCAATCAACTCATCCACAGTTGGTTTCTTAGAAGTACCGCTCGCACTACTGCAACCAACAGTTTCATTAGGCATAGGGCTAGAAACATTAACTGTCTGCAAAAGTTTTAACATTTTGAATATAGTATGTTAACATCATAAATGAAGAGAAATTGAACGTTTATACTAAATAGTCAAAAAGGCGAGCAGGACCCAGATGTAGACGAGGAGTAACAACCCATTTGCATTTACATTAATTGGACCTTAATAAGTTACAATAAAAAATTATGCTCATTAGCTAAAGATAGCGGCAGATTACAAAATATGACAACCTTAATCATTGCAATCATGGCAGCAAAGTAAAAGTCTAATGCTATGTAGGAGGTAACAATGCAAAGCTGTAAATTCTATACAAGTATCGAAATAGACGGACATTTACTTCTTCATGAAAGTAAGCTAGAGTTACATATTACATGTGTTCAAGAACTAGCTTGCTTCGAGAAAATTTGCTCCACCACTGGAAATAATTTCTTTACCAAAGTCAAAGAAACCATAAAAGTTGGAGCATCTTAACCTTCTTAAAATCATAATAATCGAGGCAGTGATTGCATGAAGTGACTATACAGATGGTATCTATTTGACAGATTAATCGAAGTGAACTTTGGGAAAAGAAGAAGCTGCCCATCAAAATATAATATTGGGTTTTCAATCTACTATACATAATTTACCCTAGTATATCTGATTTCATAATCGTTATCCAAACCAACATACTTATTAGCTCTCCATCCCACTCACTACCAAAAAAGAACATAAATGAGGATCTGAAACCAACCCCCAACCCCACCCAAAAAGAACAAAATAAAACACATGGAACGCAGGTTTTACCATACGTGAGCATTAAGGGGTTAGATAAATTCAAGTTTTTCAGAATGGCTCTAACGAAGAAACTCTCGACTCTGAAATCATGCCCTCTCCTTATTTCTCCACAAGCACTTCAAATTTCTTTCTTTCAATATTAATGCTTAATACTACTATATTAACAGTTCTAGAGGCCTAAGAAATCTCAACAAGAATATGCATATCCCTCAGCACTAGTGCATGTCACATGAGATGAATTTACAAACTCCAGATTGTGATTGACTAGACTCTATATTTCCCATACATTTGTCATCTGTACACCCCAGCCCAATAATGAGTACATTAAAGTGTAAGACAATAACCAGAGGTGATAAACCTTTAATCAAAAGATTAATACATAAATATGAAAGAAAAAGAATGAACTTGAGAGTTGAGACTCAGCCTATATGAAACATTGCTAAAGTTTACTGCTTAAAAGCTTACCTCATTTAAAGTTGACGAAGCCTTGACTCCTACATCAGTAGCAATGGCCACTCTTTCTTTTGAGGAACTTGAAATTTCCAATGATGCCTCTCCAGTTTTTGCCTCTGCTTTCTTGTTTAACAGTTTACTCGACTTCTCTGTTGTTGGATCAACTATCATCACATCAACTGGCTCAGTTATATGTTCTCATTAGAATCTAAAACTTGTGCACTGGTATTTTGATTCTTGAAAGAGAGGGCGTTGAGTAACAATTTGGCACTCACTAGTAAGTGTATAGAGGTCGGAGCTTTTCAACACACGCAGCCTTTTCACAGTAGACACAAACATGCTGAAAATGTCACATGTTAAACCATTAGAATGAACCATAAAAACTACTACAGGAATGAATACACAGAAATCTTGAAGGCCATTAGTCTCCAAATAGTGTGTTGTAACCTTTATTGGTGCACTATGGCAACTCTTGCTTCACACACATGCAACTTTTTGGCTTTTTTTTGCTTATATGAATCCAATCTCAGGCTGAAAATAAACACTAAAACGTACACATAATGAAAAGATTCATTTTTTTTTGTCCTATGTACTACTTAAGTTAAGAGAATGAGAATTATTTCTAAACTTTCAGGCAGAAAAATGTGCAACTAAATGTGATCCAATTATAAAGTGAGCATTAAGATATGCTAATAATGTGAGAATATTAAACGGGAAAACAATAATTTAAGTAAGAAGTATTAGATCCAAAGATAGAGAGAGAGAGCTAAGATGTTTACTGCCAAGGGACATCCCCAATAAGCATCCTGTCACCTTCATTTACCTCATATACAAGAGTATATTCCCCACTTCCGTCCAATAAACCACTTATTGCTTTCTCCCTATCTTCCTTCTTCTCATTCCCACCAGTAGATGGATCATTTTAAGCTAATTAACATAGCAATAAAACAAAGTTAGAAAGTTTAAGTTCAAGAACCCTTGTTAGGCTCAAGTCACATGTTTGAACTCCATCGCGAATAAACATATAGTAGTATTTAATCAAGTAAGGGTAAAGGGAAGAGCCCATTATCCACGAAAATAGTAGATAAGTAACTTACCAGCAAGAAGGCCTCTAAAAAGTTGATCAACAACAAAAGAGAGTTTGTCATAGCTGTCATAAGCTTTGACATCTACTTTCCTTCCAATAGGAATACCATCCATGTTGATCTTAACAAATAGTCCTTTCTGACAAATTTCCATTGGTTTTTTGTTGGCACTCTTATTTGGGACCATATTTTGTGTTTCAATTGCAGATTTCACAGAGCTGCTACTTGCAAGATTTTTCCTAAATGAACAAATTGGAGGCCAACCTACAACTTGCTCTGGTGCAGTCCTATTTATTTTTTTGAAAGAAGCAACAACACAAGTTAGTTCAGAAAACAACATACAATATCCCCACCAACTTTAAATTATAGCTGAAAGAAAACTTTAAACAACACTAAAGTTTTGGTTTAAACAACGCTAGGCATAACAAGACATCTTTGTGTTTTGGTTCAAGGGATTAGGTGGATTATCCCTATACATATTTTGGAAATTTATTCTTCTCCCTTAACTTGTTAATTATATAATCGAAGTCTGTCCGATTCTTCACAGGTTAATTCCCATACACCAATTCCAGTGTTGTTATTCCCAATAGCCACATATAAGATTTTTCTCCTCTGTTATCCTCATTTTCACTCTCAAACACCTCTGGTGCAGCACCCCATATAGAAAAACTCTTTGGAGTCAAAAACGAACTATCAGGTTGTAGTGCTTTCATCAGATATTATTTAAAAGAAATGTAAACAAAACAATTAAGCCCAACAAATTGTTTTGTTTATGACTGAAGAATATGAGCTTTATACTCCCTTATATCTACATAACAAAAGGCCTCTGCCATACATGAATAAAAATTTAGGATGAAATGACAACAGAATAGTAATTTAATTAGTGTTATAGATGTACCATGCTTTCAATCTTACTCGTCAATGATTTCAAGTGTACTTTAACAAATTGGTTAGAGAATCATACAATACTTACAAAACAAAACTAAAAACTAAAGAGATTAATCCATTATCAAACTTGTTTAGTATTCTCACCTTATCTGTTATATACCACCAAATGATAAATCTTCACAGGAAATTAGTTGTTGTCCTAAAACCTGATTTTGTAAATTAGCAGAAAACAACATAATAGATTCAATGATCACTGGATTTATGGATGAAAGAAAGGTATATATTGAGATTGAGATTCATTAACATTTATGCGACTGCAAGAAGAATGAAAGGAACAATCATTCATCTCGTACATTTAGCAACAAAAAATTGATCCCTACATGGTCAAAAAAATTGATAAAATATCACGAGCAACTTGAGCAATTAAAATAGAAATTGATTGTTCTATCAAGCAAGAAAATCGTGACCAGAAACAAAAGAGAATATCGTGAGCAGAAACTTTCGTGATACTCTATATGTGTTTTGGGCACGAATTTCTTAGAGTAGTGATTTTGGAAAACAGTAGCTTCTACGAGAGTTCATTTTTTTTAATAAAAGTTTAAAATCCAAAACATAAAAACCACTTTGAAATTCTCAACACAAGTTCAAAAACCATAAGGAGCAATAACAACAATAAAAAGAAATTAAAGGTAAGATTTCTGGAACCCTAGAGCGAGCAACACGACCACCAAACTTCTTAGGCTCACATCGTCTAGGATCTGCAACAAGCAAAGTCCTATCATATCATACCAGTATATCCTTAATCTCCTTCTTTGACTACTCATCAACATACTTCTGGTAAAAAGCAACAAGTGCTTTCGCAATAGACTAACGAATTTTGTAGATTTGTGAGGTGTGACATCCACCTTTCACACGGATTCGCATGTCTACACTAGCAAAATGGTGTCTTCCAAAAAGTAAAATAGGTTCATAAGCCTTGTACCTAAGAATCTCTAGTTGAACTAGCTCGATAGGTACACCGTTGATCTTGATCAAACCTTTACCTCGCTTGCAGTGGGTTATTTTATAGCCGTCTTCTTCCGGCCGAAGCATTGACCAGATTTCGTCATTGTTGTCGCCGCCTCCATGTTGTTATGCTTGTTTTGCTTCTACTGAAATGTCTACGAGAGTTCTTTAAATTGGGGACAATATTTTTTTATAATATACGGCAAAGAGGAGGTTTTAAGGAGTTCTCTTTGTGGCCTATTAAAAATTAGAGGGAGACTTTAATATGTGGGAGGGAATAACATATTTTAGTGAAAACATTTTGGAAAGTTATTAGGCCACACTTGTAAAGTGTTTTTTTAGAAATATATAAATAGCACACTTTAAAAGTGTAGTGATACATGTAAAAAGGCGTTGTCATTAATATTATGCTCTGGCAATGCTTTTAAAGCATAGCATATACCAGTAAATAGCATGTTTTACAAGCGTTGCTAATATTATAGTGGTTTAATGTTAAAACGTAAGGCTACACTTTAAAAGCGCACCCAAAAATATTTTAGGCAACACTTTACAAGTGTTGTCAAGATTTAGTGTGGCCTTAGGCCTAAAATGTTGTAGTGTACGATGCAGTGCCTTATCGCCCAAAGTTACAGAACCTCAATGATGCTAAAGGCAAAACAAAAGGCGATACAAATGACCAAAGGGTGGATTGCCGAGTGGATCGACGATCGTGACTAACTGCGTCGACTGAACCTTCGCAGCACACTTTTTGACAACTATACATACTTTTTAAAAAATTTAGCTTAGAGAGGAGATTTTGTAAGAAATCATATTATTATTCAGGTTTTGAAGTTTAGAACTGAGAACTGAGTTTGAGAGACATTTTTGCCTTAGCTTTGGAGATTTTGAAAATTCCCATTTTGAAGAAATTGGAAGTGGGTATTAAAGATTCTTCATCTTAGACGTGTGTAAAGACCACATCAATCGTACCCACTTGATGGAAATATTTTTTAGTATCAATTTCTATGTCTTTACTATGTCTAGCTAAAACCCCAATTAGTGGGGTGTGATTATGTGAATATGGATTGAATTTACTACTGGGTATTGCTAATTGATTGTTTATTCATTGTTTAAAGGTGATTTCATTCAGTGGTTGTGTTTGAATTTAATGGGGTTATAGTTGCACATACAATTTTAACTTGGTGTTTTCGACTTACTCGAGAGACAGGTCGTAAAACCAAAACTACTAAATCAATGGTCTGTGGTTATTGGGTTGTCATGGGTTCAGCTAAAGAGAGTGAATCCTAAACCCTCTCTCCCACACATTCAGCTTGAGAGTGTGAATGGACTACGGTGAAGGTTGTGATTCATTGCTGATTATTGGTGTTCAAGAGAAACCGATTTGATTCGGGAAATTTTTTTAGAGAAAGTTTACCCCCACTATAGTCTAGCTTAGTTACCGATTTACAGTGATTTACTATCAATAGTAATTGCCCTATTTTTTACCTTAGCTCATAATCCTATCACACCCAAGAATCCCGTCTCCATATTCGTATTTTTGTATTAATTGTTGTTTTTAGTTGCTAGTTGACTACAACCCGCCTCTTCTTTTGATACTTGACACTTATGTCATTCTTTAATTTATCATATTTTTCTTTGTAAATGTTTATAGCTATAATTGACTTGAACACATTTATGATTTTCTATTGATTCTCAATTACGAACTGCTCACTTGGGACTCGACCCCAACTCACTAGTTGGGTTATATTACTACTCACGATCGTTGGCACTTGAACTGGAAGTAGTGTCCTGATACTTGAAATCAAAATGAGCATAAATGACCATACCTTTGCACTCAGCCTTGTTACAAGCCGTGAAAAGACCTTTTTGATCTTGAATGAGCTGAAACAAATGTTGGTTGGAAAATACGGGCAAACCTATGGGTGAAATCATACATTGTGTTCATCTTTGTGACTGTGAGCATTGCATTTGATTCAAGAACTTTAAATTGTTGAACCATTGTGTGTGAATATGGAATCATTATTTAAGTGGGGGCATTTGATTTCCTTTGTTATGCTTGAACTTGCATTTGAAGCAAGTATTGTGAGCTTGAGATTATTTGATAATGGTGAGTCACAATTGGAAACATTGAGTGCACATTTGATCTTTGCATGAGTAAGTTGAGCCTTTTTGAGTGCATTCATGATTGATTGTTGTGTAACATTGTTTGAAACATCTTTTTTGAACTGTTGAACTGGAGTTTTACTTGAGGACAAGCAAAAGTTTAAGTTGGGGGTGTTGATGAGTCCATGATTTGGACTCATTTAGGGCTTCATTTAAATATATTTAGTGTCCTTGAATGCACATTTTGTCTCAATAACTGATATAAATCCTTGAATTTCAGGTATTTGAACTTAGGGACAAAGTATGGACACTATTGAGCAAAAAGGAACAAGGCAGCTGCAAGAACGAAGAAAAGAAAGCCTGAGGATCACCTAAACCATTGGCTGAGTCACCGAATGGTCTTGGTCTCACCTAATTTTCCAGTGTGCCAAGCCCTGAAGGAGAAAATCAAGTCGGCGATAGAAAAGAGAAGTCGGCAAGTCGCTAAACAGTTCCGTGATGCAGTGCCTTATCGCCCAAAGTTACAGAACCTCAAGGATGCTGAAGGAAAAAACAAAAGGAGATACAAATGACCAAAGGGTGGATTACCAATCGGCGATCCCGACTAACTGCACCGACTGAACCTTCGCACAACACTTTTTGACAACTATAAATACTTGTTTAAATTTTTAGCTTAGAGAAGAGATTTTGTAAGGAATCATATAATTATTCAGTTTTTGAAGTTTAGAACTGAGAATTGAATTTGAGAGACATTTTTGCCTCAGCTTTGGAGATTTTGGAAATTCCCATTTTGAAGAAATTGAAAGTGGGTATTGAAGATTTTTCATCTTAGACATGTGTAAAGACCATATCAATCATACCCACTTGATGGAAACATTTTTTGGTATTGATTTTTATCTCTTTACTATGTCTAGCTAAACCCCAATTATTGGGTGTGATTATGTGAATATGGGTTGAATTTACTGCTGGGGTAGTCCTAATTGATTGTTTATTCGATGTTTAAAGGTGGTTCCATTCAGTTGTTGTGTTTGAATTTAATGGGGTTGTAGTTGCACATACAATTTTAACTTCGTGTTTACAGCTTGCTCAAGAGAGAGGTTGTCAAACCAAAATAACTCAATCGATGGTTTGTGGTTATTGGGTTGTCATGGGTTCAGCTCGAGAGAGTGAATCCTAAACCCTCTCCCACACATTCAGCTTGAGAGAGTGAATGGACTAAGGTGAAGGTTGTGCTTCATTGCCGCTTATTGGTGTTCGAGAGAAATCGATTTGATTCGGGGTAAATTGTTTGAGAGAAGGTTTACCACTATAGTCTATCTTAGTTACCAATTTACAGTGATTTACTATCAACAGAAATTACCCGATTGTTTACCTTAGTCCATAATCCTATCACATCCCATGAATCCCGTCTTCATATTCATATTTTCGTATTAATTGTTGGTTTTAGTTGCTAGTTCACTACAAACCCTCACTTCTTTTGATACTTGACACTTGTGTCATCCTTTAATTTATCATGTTTTTCTTCGTAAATGTTTATAGCTATAATTGACTTGAACAAATTTATGCTTTTCTATTGATTCTCAATTACGAACTGCTCCCTTGGGACTTGACCCTAACTCACTAATTGGGTTATATTACTTCTCACGTTCGTTGACACTTGAACTAGAAGTAGTGTCCTGATACGTGAAATCAAAATGAGCCTAAATGGACCTTTGCACTCAGCCCCATTACAATCCCTGAAAAAAGATCTTTTTGATCTTGAGTGAGCTAAAACAAATATTGGTTGGAAAATACGGGCTAACCTATGGGTGAAATCACACATTGTGTTCATCTTTGTGAGTGTGAGCGTTGCATTTGATTCCGAAACTTTAAATTGTTGAACCATTGTGTGTGAATATGGAATCATTCTTTGTGTGAGGGCATTTGATTTGCTTTGTTGGGGTTGAACTTGCATTTGAAGCAAGTATTGTGAGCCTGAGATTCTTTGATAATGGTGTGTCACAATTGGAAACTTTTAGTACACATTTGATCCTTGTATGAGTAAGTTGAGTCTTTTTTTGTACATTCATGATTGAGTCTTGTGTAGCACCGTTGGAGACATCCTTTCTGAACTGCTGAACTTGAGTTTTACTTGAGGACAAGCAAAAGTTTTAGTTGGGGATGTTGATGAGTCAACGATTTGGACTCATTTAGCTCTTAATATAAATATATTTAGTGTCCTCAAATGCACATTTTGTCTCAATAACTGATATAAATCCTTGTATTTTAGGTATTTAAACTTAGGGACAAAGTATGGACACTATTGAGCAAAAAGGAACAAGGCAGCTGAAAGAACGAAGAAAATAAGGCCAGAGGATCGCCTAAACCATTGGACGAGTCGTTGAATGGCCTTGGTCTCGCCTAAGGTTCCAATGTGCCAAGCTCGAAAGGAGAAAATCAAGTCGGCGATAGAAAGGAACAGTTGGCGATAGAAAGGAGCAATCGGCGAGTCGTCGAACAATTCCGCAATGCAATGCCTTCTCACCCAAAGTTACAAAACCTCAAGGATGTTGAAGGCAAAAACAAAAGATGATACAAATGACCAAAGGGCGAATTGCCGATCGGCGATCCTGATTAACTGCACTGACTGAACCTTCGCAACACACTTTTTGACAATTGTAAATACTTGTTTAAATTTTTAGCTTAGTAATGAGATTTTGTAGGGAATCATATTATTATTCAGTTTTTGAAGTTTAGAACTAAGAACTGAGTGGGAGAGACATTTTGCCTTAGCTTTGGAGATTTTGAAAATTCCCATTTTGAAAAATTGGAAGTGGGTATTGAAGATTCTTCATCTTAAACGTGTGTAAAGACCATATCAATCGTACCCACTTGATGGAAATATTTTTTGGTATCGATCTCTATCTCTTTACTATGTTTAGCTAAAACCCCAATTCTTGGGGTGTGATTATGTGAATATGGGTTGAATTTACTGCTGGGTATTACTAATTGATTGTTTATTCGCTGTTTCAAGGTGATTTCGTTCAGTGGTTATGTTTGAATTTAATGGGGTTGTAGTTGCAAATACAATTTAAACTTCATGTTTTCGGCTTGCTCGAGAGAGAGATCGTAAAACCAAAACTATTGAATTGATAGTCATTGGTTATTAGGTTGTCGTAGGTTCAGCTTGAGAGAGTGAATCCTAAACCCTCTCCCACACATTCAGCTCGAGAGAGTGATTTGATTAAGGTGAAGGTTGTGCTTCATTGCCGCTTATTATTGTTCGAGAGAAACTGATTTGATTCGGGGTAAATATTTTGAGAGAAAGTTTACCCCCACTATAGGCTATCTTAGTTACCAATTTACAGCGATTTACTAACAATAGCAATTACCCGATTATTTACCTTAGTCCATAATCCTATTACATCCCAAGAATCCCGTCTCCATATTCATGTTTTTGTATTAAATGTTATTTTTAGTTGCTTGTTGACTACAAACCCCCGCCCCCCTTTTTTTTTATACTTGACACTTGTGTCATCCTTTAATTTATCATGTTTTTCTTTGTAAATGTTAATAGCTACAATTGAGTTGAACACATTTATGCTTTTATATTGGGACTCGACCCCAACTCACTAGTTGGGTTATATTACTACTCACGAACGTTGGCACTTGAACTGAAGTAGTGTCCTAATATGTGAAATCAATCCTCAAGAGGGGAACTACATTTGACTTGATTCCCGCTTCAACTGGATATGTTGGCGATATAACGGCTTGCTCATATTTCCCATAAGATTTTCATTTCTTTTGTAATGGAAACTGGGACAAAAAATTTTTTAGAGGATCTCAAAAATTCATTCGAAGATGGACTTCTTCAACAAGTCAAGACTGAATATCAAAATGCAACTGGTAGGTTTTTGAGAGATCTCAAAAATTTCACAAGATAACATCTACTAGAGAACCAAGTCTGAAATCATGTTGAAATATACAACTGGGAAAGAAATTTTGAGATCATCTCAAAAATTCCACAAAATGTCATTTGTTAATAGACTTATACTTGTGATTATTGAAGCAAATTGGGACAGAATTTTGAGGCAGGACCTCAAAATTTGTAACACTCCGAAAATATGTAGACTTAACTAGAGCTAAAATGAAAGGGGTAAGAGTCTAGAAAGAGGGCAAGGGCCGAAACTACCTTAAGAAAAATGAAGGAAAAGAATTTTTCCCCTGGAACCATTTGGCGATGGGGAAGCACCATCGCCCAAGTCCATTGGTGATTAGCCAAATGGACCTCCCTCTCCTAGTGGGTAGCCTCCCTTTGGCCTAGCTACTGGAAAATTAGGCGAGCTAGATCGGGGTTCACCAACCCACTAGGCGCATCGTCCAAAGGCCCTCCTTATCGCCCAAGTGAATGGCTCCATTATGGAGCATTCTGGAAATTTAGGCGAGCCAAGGGTCCATTAGACATGTCGCCTATTGCCCTTGGCGATCCAAGGAGTGCCAATGGGCTAGCTAGACCATTCTAGTAGGCTGATTTTTAATTCAAGTCTAACGGTCTTTAGTTATTCTTCCAAAATTGAACCCACATTATTTTACTCTTTTCCTAGTAAATATATAAGCTTTTTAGAATCAAATTTTCTCCAATTAAGTCACTTTTAGAGAATCAAAAAGAAAACCCAAGAGTTCATCTTCCTCACAATATTTCTTTCTCTAAGACTCGAGAAGAAGAAGAAGAAGAAGAAGAAGAAGAAGAATTGGAGCTAGGGTTTTTAGAATTCAAGGCTTCTTCCTATAATTCGTTGAACATTCTTAATCAAGGCATGGTGGCTTTTCATCTATGTGTAGCTTTCACCCATAGAGTCTCTTCAAAACTTGATTTCAAAGCTTGATTGAATTGATGATTTATTGTTGATTTATGATGAAATCCCCCCTCCCCATGAACCCATGGATCCTCTATATTACTAAATTGTGATTTCATGATGTGGGTTGATTGATTATGAAAGCATGTTAATTGATTATGTCTATATATTGATTGAGATTATTGAATCATGGTAATATCCTTATAAATTGTGATTTCATGATGTGGGTTGATTGATTATGAAAGCATGCTAATTGATTATGTCTATATATTGATTGAGATTATTGAATCATGGTAATATCCTTATCTAATGTAGTAATTCTAGATGGGTCGGTTGATTTTGTTTATGGTCCTTGAAGGGCAAATTATGAGGGTTTGTACATGTTGATAAGAATTGTGTATGAACTTATAATTCACTTGGAAAGTAAAGATCCTATGACTATGGTGTAATTGTGGTATTGTTGAAAGATCATTCTCTCCATACCCTTACACATGACAATGCATGAAATGTCTATGATTATGGTGATGTTGTGGTGTTGATTGAAAGGTTATTCTAATGAACACACTATGAACATGATGTGAAAGGTTTACTCAAATATTAATGATTCTAAGGTTGAAAGGCCATTCTCACCTAATGAATCTATGAGATATCATGATACCATGTTGTTTTGAGTGTTAAGGCATTCTTTCATGCATATGAACTTAAGAAAAGACTTAAAATGACTATTAAAGAGAATTATGCTTAGCACCGAGTGGATATGAATATGAGTTGGAAGCTTTAATGCCAATTAATTTGGTATCCCAATGGGTTCCTTATATACGCTAGTTAGTCCGGGTTCCTAAAACAGTTATCTCATGAGATGAAAACCTTTTACCTCAGTTAGTCCGGGTTTCTAGTAGCAATCTCCTTATCCCGTAATTATGTACCCACATAGGTCTTTAGCTAGTGGATCCACCTAAGCTAACAAACTAGTTCTACCTTAGGCAAGTAAGACACCTCTTTTTGGTTTGGGGGCATGACACCGGATTCCTTGTAGCTCACATGGTCTATGTCGGTTAAGGCGATTTCCCTACATGACAAGAATATGAATATGATAAGAATATGAACATGAACTATACTTATGACTTTTCAATGATCTTTACTTGGTGTGAGTGGGGGTATGGGACTTCACTCATACATTGCACAAATAAACTTTGAAAGGGGTTGTGGTGTGGTTTCCTTATGTTATGAAGATATATGAATTTATGCATGTATGATATGGATTGTTGCTAAGGGTGACTTTACTTGCTACAAGCTATGATTATAAATGTTTCCTTGTCTATGAGTATTGGCTACAGATGAGTTCAAGGTATGATATGCATGATTATGATGACCTAAAAGTGGTACATAGTATTATATAGGATTATGGGATCTTGTCTATGCATTGCACAAGTATAGGTTAGGGTTGCTTATGGAATGGTTTGACTTATGTATTTGCATTATTGTGCATGATAACTCTTAAAAATGATAAAGTGCATGGTTTCAAATAAATTGTCCCTTTTTGCATGTTTTTATGATTTTATACATGGCTTCCATACTTAGTACAATTATGTGCTAACCCATATTTTCTACATTTTCTATAAGTGTAGGGCCCAATTGTTAAGGTGTGCTTCATTTTTGAGTTAAAGCTTGAATTGACTATTCTCCACGCTTTTGGTGAATCCTCATGGATAGAGGACAAGAGTTGTTCATTTCTAGTTTCTTCATTACTTTCTCTTTTGAGACTATGTTGTAAAGGTTTGTGACCCTTATTGATTCTCGATTATATTAGATGGTTAATGAGACAATGTCTAGACTTCTATTTTGATTTTATGATAAAAGACTTCGATTGTAAAAGGTTTTAATTACGCATCATTTCTATGACTTTATGTTTATGATATGCTAAGGGCTTGTATTCCCTTTCAGGATCAAGTACATCATGTTACATCTAGGGGGTACCCCTAGGTCGTGACAAACTTGGTAATCAGAGTACAAGATTTAGAATAATTCTAGGATGATGTCTCATAAACCACGTCTAGTAGAGTCTTGTTCATGAGTGTGAAGCGCGCCACACTTATGAATGAGAGGCTATAAGATGTTTAGGAAATTTCACTTCTTTCACTACTCTTTAGTCGTGACTTAGAGTTTTAACTCTATGAAGTCCTTTTCCTAACCCTTGTCTTGTGTCTATAGGATATGCATACAAGAAGGGCCAACGCAAGAAGGATAGAAGAGGAAAACGTGAATGAGGGAGTTCCTCCCCAAGGTCCCCAAGATCCTTAAGTTCCTCAAGCTGCTATTGATGCAGGGGATATGACAAATGTGTAAATAAGGTTGGCTCTCCAAGTATTGACCCAAGTCATGATGGCCTAAGTCAATAGGGATACTAGGACTCATGTGAACCCCAATATGAGTACGACCGCTTCAAGGATAAGGGACTTTACTAGGATGAATACCCCCGTGTTCCATGGATCCAAAGTGGAAGAAGACCCACAAGGGTTTATTAATGATATATATAAGGTGCTTGATGTTATAGGAGTGTCTCCACAAGAGAAGGCAGAGTTAGCAGCCTACTAATTGAAGGATGTAGCTCAAGTATGGTATGAGCAATGGAAGTGTGAAAGACCCACATGAGCGGGTCCGGTAGATTGGGAATTGTTAAAGTCGGCCTTTCTTGATAGGTTCTTTCCCCTAGAGTTGAAGGAATGAAATATGCAAGAATTCATAAATCTTAGGCAACGGGGTTTGAGTGTGAAAGAGTATGCCCTTAAATTCACCCAATTGTCTAAGTATGCTCCAACCTTAGTGTGGACTCTAGGGACAAGATGAACAAATTTGTTATGGGGGTATGTGACTTGGTAGTCAATGAATGTCGTTAGGCAATGCTCATCCCAAGCATGAATATCTCACGTCTTATGGTTCGTGCCGAACAAATTGAGGAACAAAAGCTCAAGCAAGTGAATAGGGAAGTGAAGAAGGCAAGGTCCGATGATGGGAATTCTTCCAAGGGTAAATTCGAGATTCAAGGTAGACCATGGTTCAAGAAGAGGTTCTCCAACCAAAGCTCCTCTAGTGCTCCAAGGGTCAACCAAGATAGGGTGTCTAACCCTAAGCCTCAAGGAGGCAATAGTGGTGGATCTTCTATGATGAGGCCTACTTGCTCCAAGTGCGGCAAGAAACATGATGGTAGGTGCCTGCCTAGTTGGCACGGATGGTTGCTATAGTTGTGGGAAGAGCAGTCATATGATGAGAGATTGTCCTAGGATAAAGGCTCAAGGAAGAGAGGGCAAGCAAGTCCCTCCTAGCGGTTCAAATTCCAATGCTCCTAAGAAAAACCGCTTTTATGCTCTTCAATCCCGAGGTGACCAAGAGAACTCCTTGAATGTAGTGACCGATATGTTACAAGTATTTTCTATTGATGTATATGCATTGTTAGATCCCAGTGCCACTTTGTCCTTTGTGACACCTTTTGTGGCCATGAAATTTGAAATATTCCCTGAAGTGTTAATAGAGCCATTTTCAGTTTCTTCCCTAGTTGGTGACTCGGTAGTGGCAAAAAGAGTCTATAGGAGTTTTCCTATTTCTTTGTCCCAAAATGTTACCTTGGTAGATTTGGTGGAGTTAGACAAGTTAGATTTTGATGTGATTTTGGGTATGGATTGGTTGCATGCATGTTATGCCTCTATTGATTGTAGGACTCGGGTACTAAAGTTTCAATTCCCAAATGAGTCTATTCTAGAGTGGAAGAGGGGAAACTCTATCCCTAGAGGTCAATTTGTCTTTTATCTCAAAGCTAGGAAAATGCTCTCCAAAGGGTGTATTTACCATATTGTTAGGGTTATGGATGTTGAGTCTGAAACCCCTTCTCTAGAGTTGATTTCAGTAGTGAATGAGTTTCCGAAAGTTTTTCTCGGTGATTTGCTAGGTATTCCTCTCGAGCGAGAAATAGACTTTGGCATTGATCTTTTACCGGATACGCAACCTATCTCCATTCCTCCTTATAGAATGGCTTCGGCCGAGTTAAAAGAGTTGAAGGAGCAACTAAAGGATTTTCTAGACAAGGGTTTTATTCAACCGAGTATCTTTCCTTGGGGTGCTCCGGTATTGTTTGTTAGAAAGAAGGATGGGTCTCTTAGAATGTGTATTGACTATCGTCAATTAAACAAAGTGATCATAAAGAATAAGTGTCCTTTTCCGAGGATTGACGATTTGTTTGATCAACTTCAAAGGGATAACTATTTCTCCAAAATAGATCTTCGTTCAGGCTACCATTAACTAAGCGTAAGAGGGGTTGACATTCCCAACACGGCCTTTAGGACCCGGTACAGTCACTATGAATTTGTAGTTCTATCATTTGGGTTGAAGAATGCCCCGGCGGCATTTATGGACCTAATGAATAGAGTGTTTAGACACTATCTTGATATGTTTGTGATCGTGTTTACTGACGATATTTTGATCTACTCAGGGAGTGAAAATGAGCACATAAACCATTTGAGGATTTTATTGCAAGTCCTTAAAGACCACCAATTATATTCGAAGTTTAGTAAATGTGAGTTTTAGATAAGGTCCGTAGCCTTGCTTGGTCATATTGTGTCGAGTAAGAGTATTAAGGTAGATCCTAAGAAGACGGATGAGGTCAAAGTTTGGCCTAGACCTCTAACTCCTACCTATATTAGAAGCGTTTTGGGTTTGTTGAGGGTTTTTCCTCCATTGCTTCTCCATTGATGGCTTTGACTCAAAAGAAGTCTAAGTTTGTGTGGTCGGAGGCTTGTGTGAAAAGATTCCAAGAGTTGAAAGATAGACTACATCCGCTCCGGTGTTGACCTTAGCGAAGGGTACTGATGGTTTTGTTGTTTGTTGTGACGCCTCTAGAGTGGGTTTGGGATGTGTGCTTATGCAACATGGTAAAGTGACTGCCTATGCTTCAAGGCAACTCAAAATCCATGAAAAGAATTATCCAACCCAAGATCTCGAATTAGCGGCGATGGTATTTTCCTTAAAAATATGGAGGCATTATCTATATGGGGTGCATGTTGATGTGTTCACCGATCACAAGAGTCTTCAATATGTGTTTAGCCAAAAAGACATGAATCTCTGACAAAGAAGGTGGTTAGAGCTTTTGAAGGATTATGACATGAGTGTCCTTTACCACCCCAGAAAAGCCAATGTAGTTGTGGATGCCCTAAGTCAATTGTCCATGGGTAGTGTCGCCCATGTAGAGGATGAGAAGAAGGAGTTAGTTCGTGATGTACATAGGTTGGCCCGGTTAGGATTTTTACTAGTGGATTCCACCAAGGGTGGTTTCATGGTCCATAATAGTTCTGAATCATCCTTTGTAATGGACGTGAAGTCCAAGCAAGACCTTGACCCCATGTTAGTGGAGTTGAAAGAATCGGTACTCAACAAGTCTGTTGAGGCTTTCTCCCAAGGGGGAGATAGGGTGCTTAGGTATCAAGGTCGGTTATGTGTTCCAGATGTTAATGACTTGAGAGAGAAAATTCTAGAAGAAGCTCATGGTTCGCGTTATTCTATTCATCCAGGATCCACCAAGATGTACTGTGATCTACGGGAAGTCTATTGGTGGAATGGTGTGAAGAAGGATATAGCGAGTTTTGTAGCCAAGTGTCAAAATTGTCAACAAGTTAAGGCCGAGCACCAAAGGTCGGGAGGCTTGTCTCAGAATATAGATATTCCCAGTTGGAAGTGGGAGGATGTGAATATGGACTTTGTTGTGGGTTTTCCTCGTACTCGAAGGCAACATGATTCTATTTGGTTCATTGTGGATAGAATGACAAAATCAGCCCACTTTATTCCCATCAAGGTTTCTTTTTCGATGAAAGACTATGCCAAATTGTACATCAAGGAGATAGTGAAGTTGCATGGGGTTTCTTTGCCGATTATTTTTTATCGAGGTACCCAATTTACTGCACACTTTTAGAAGGCATTCCAAAAAGGGCTTGGTACTAAGGTCAAGCTTAGCACGACCTTTCACCCTCAAACGGCTGGTCAAGTGGAGCGCACCATCCAAACCTTAGAGGATATGTTGAGGGCATGTATTATAGATTTCAAAGGTAACTGGGACGACCATCTACCGTTTATAGAGTTTGCCTACAACAATAGTTACCACTCAAGTATTGACATGGCTCCTTTTGTAGAATTGTATGGTAGGAGGTGTAGATATCTGGTTGGTTTGTTTGAAGTAGGTGAAATTGCTCTAATTGGTCCCGAACTTGTTTATGATGCCATTAAGCAAGTCTGACTCATTAGAAAGAGGTTGAGGATGGCCCAAAGTTGATAGCATCCAAGGAAGCGCAACTCCATTGAAGGACAAGGATGAAGATTTAGAAACTCCAAGGAGGCCCATAACAAGATCTCAAACCAAGGAGTTCAATGATAAGCTCAATGGGCTTCAATTGCTGATCCAAAGGTGTTTTATTGGGGAAGAAGAGCTCAAGCCCAAGGAAAAGGAATTGTCCAAATGCTACAATTATTTGGTGGCCCAAATTCAAGACAAAGATGAGTAATTTTAAGGCCCAATTTCGTGCAAATAAGGTCAAGAAGAGTCCAAGAATCAGCCACAACAAGAGTTGCTTTCTGCCCAAGTTTTGAGAGAAGACTAGTCAAACTTTCCAAAATTGTCAAGATTCTTTTCCTAGTTGGGATTTACCTTATTTATTTATTTATTTATAGGTTATTAATATTTTCCTTATTCTATTTATGGTCTCCTAAGTACCATAGCTTTCCTAGAAGTACTAAATTTGTTTTTAGTTAGATTACTTTATTTCCTTTCTAGAGTAGGAGTCCTTGTAATTGTCTTTTAGGGTCTTGGACGTTTTTCACCCCTTCTCCTATATATAGGGGTCCTTTTTATTCATTAAAGACAATTTAGATTGAGATTAATAATATTTGAGAGAGTTCTTTGAACCTTTGTGACTTGTTCTTTGAGAATTTATCTTTAAACCTTTACTAGTTCATAGTTTAAGGTATAAAGTAACTTCTTCTTGTGATATCTTTGGTTTCTTTTTGGTATTCTTTAGAAGGTGATTAGTTTCTACATACCAATTATTGTCTTTAGTTACTCATAAAGCGGTCAAGATCCGAATCTATCATTTTGATTTGTTTTCTCAAGTAAAGGCGTTAGATTTCTTCCATAAATCTATACATTGTTACTTGGATCTTTTCAAGGCCTTAGAACATCTAATCCTTGGAAATTTGTGGATCTTTCCTTCGAATTTCCCATATCTTTAGTTAGTTTATTTTGTTCTTTTCTTTGTACTTCCGCATTCTAATATTCAATTCTCTATTTGTGATCTCCCTTAACCTAGCTGTTATCAAGTGGTATCAGAGCGGTTCTATCAAGATTCCGTTCTTGATAAATCTTGGGATTTCTTCTTTATAGTAGAGCAAAAAAAAAAAACTGTAGCGTGAACAGTGGCGTAAAAAATACTGTAGCGTGAAATTATTTTTTTACAGGAGCGTGAATAGTAGCGTGAACAAAAAAAAAATTATAACTTGCTCTCTAAGAAATCTGATTACTTGTCCTCCAAGAAATTTGATTACTTGGTACCCAAGAAAGTTTATTACTTGCTATTCAAGAAAGTTTATTACTTGCTCTCCAAGTTTTGCATTAATTTGTTTCCAAGCAAGAAGGTAACAAGAAGAGGGGATTTTAGATCTTGAAGAATAAGAGAATTTTTTTTTTCTTGTTCTTATAATTCTAAAATAAGTTCCTTTTTATTCGTGTTTTGTTTCAATTAAATCCTACTTGTTCTAGGAGTAGTTCTTTACTTTCTTTTTGTACACCAAGATTCCATACTTTATTACTATGAACTTGATACACGTTTTGGTTTAATTATAAATCTACAAAGTATTCTCGTTCAAAGGTTATTTTGAGTGGAAAAAGGCAAGTGTGGGTGAGTTTAAAAGAGGGTAAAAGCCATATTAAAAGTGTGATACTTGATCTTTTTTTTTTAGATGTCTAATTCAGGTGGTGATGAGGAAAGGGCTCGTTTAGAAGCCGAGGTCAAAGGAAGGAACAACTTCACCCTTCAAGCTATGCACCAGCAATTTGAGAGATGGACCCTTTAATTTCAAGAGATGAGGGATATGATTGTTGAGCAGAATGACACCATAGCTGCAATTAGGAGGGAGAATGATGTTGTACCCCGAAATAATGTTAGACCCCAAGTTAGAAGGAATGTACCCCATATCCCTTTTGTAAATCCTGAATATGATAATGATGATTTTGATGTTGAATTTAATCTAGAAAGAAGAGAAAGGAGGGGACCAAGAGGTAGAGTAGAAGATGATAATATAAATATTTCTCTCTCTAAAACTCAAAGAAGAAGAAGAAGGAGAAGAAGAAGAAGAAGAAGAAGAAGAATTGGAACTAGGGTTTTGAGAATTCAAGGCTTCTTCCTCAAATTCATTGAAGATTCTTAATCAAGGTATGGTGGTTTTTCATATATAGGTAGCTTTCACCCATAGAGTCCCTTTAAAACTTGATTTCAAAGCTTCCAATTTCCCCCAAAAGTTAGGGTTTCAATCTAAGTCATGGGTTCTCTTTCAAAACGTTTTCAATGGTTTAATTATGATGGATTATGATTGAATTGATGTTTTATTGTTGATTTATGATGAAATCCCCCCCCCCCCACACCCCCATGAACCCATGAATCCCCCATATTACTAAATTGTTATTTCATGATGTGGGTTGATTGATTATGGAAGCATGTTAATTGATTATGTCTATATATTGATTAAGCTTATTGAATCATGGTAATCTCCTTATCTAATGTAGTAATTATAGATGATTGAGTCGATTGTGATTCATGGTCCTTGAAGGGAAAATTATGAGGGTATGTACATGTTGATAAGAATTGTGTATGAATTTATGATTCACTTGGAAAGTGAAGATCCTATGACTATGGTGTAATGTGGTATTGTTGAAAGATCATTCTCCTCATACCCTTACACATGACTATGCATGAAATATTTATGATTATGGTGATGTTGTGGTGTTGATTGAAAGGCTATTCTCTTGAACACACTATAAACATGATGTGAAAGGTTTATTCACATAGTAATGATTCTAAGGTTGAAAGGTCATTCCCACCTAATGAATCTAAGAGCTATTATGATACCATTGGTTTGAGTGTTAAGGCATTCTTTCATGAACATGAACTTAAGCAAAGACTTAACATGACTATTAAAGGGAATTATGCTTAGCAACATTGAGTGGATATGAATATGAGATGGAAGCTTTTACGCCAGTTAGTCCGGCTTCCCAATGGGTTTCTTATATGCCAGTTATTCCGGGTTCCCAAAAAAGTTATCTCATAAGGTGGAAACCTTTTACCTCAGTTAGTCCAGGTTTCTAGCAGCAATCTCCTTATCCCGTAACTATGTGCCCACACATGTTTTTATCTAGTGGATCCACCTAAGCTAACAAACTAGTTCTCCCTTAGTCAAGTAGGACACCTCTTTTTGGTATGGGGGCATGACACCAGATTCCATGTAGCTCACATGGTCTATGCTGGTTAAGGATATTTCCCTACATGACAAGAATATGAATATGATAAGAATATGAACATGAACTATACTTATGACTTCTCAATGAGCTTTACTTAGTGTAAGTGTATGGGATTTCACTCATACATGCACAAGTAGACTTTGAAAGGGGTTGTGGTGTTGTTTCCTTATGCTATGAAGATATATGAATTTATGCATGTATGATATGGATTATTGTTAAGGATGACTTTACTTGCTACAAGCTATGAATATGAATGTTTCCTTGTCTATGAGTATTGGCTATGGATGAGTTCAAGGTTTGATATGCATGATTATGGTGACCTAAAAGTGGTACTTAGTATTAGATAGGATTATGGAATCTTGTTTATGCATTGACACAAGTATAGCTTAGGGTTGCATATGGAATGGTTTGACTTATTTATTTGCACTATTGTGCATGATGACTCTTAAAAATGATAAAGTGCATGGTTTTAACTAAATTGTCCCTTTTTGCATGTTTTAAGGATTTTATGTATGGCTTCCATACTTAGTAAAAAAAATTGCTAACCCATATTTTCTACATTTTCTATAAGTGTAAGGCCCGGTTGTTAAGGTGTGCTTCCTTCTTGAGTAAAAGCTTTGATTGACTATTCTCCACTCTTTCGGTGAGTCCTCATGGATCGAGGACAATAGTTGTTCATTTTTAGTTTCTTCATTACTTTCTCTTCTGAGACTATGTTGTAAAGGATTGTGACCCTTATTGATTCTCGATTGTATTAGATGGTTAATGAGACAATGTCTAGACTTCTATTTTGATTTTATGATAAAAGACTTCGATTGTAAAAAGTTTAAATTTTGCATCATTTTTATGGCTTTGTGTTTATGATATGCTAAGGGCTTGTATAAGACCCCTTCGGAGTCAAGTACATCGTGTTACATCTAGGGGGTACCCCTGGGTACTTGACAAAATTCAAGAACGAGCAACCTCAGGATTAACAAAGAAAGTTACAAGAGTTATTCTGTATTTTAGACTAGGACAGAATTTTTGAGGAGGGTCTTCAAAAACTCCATCAAGACTATCTTGCAAAGAACGGACGAGTGTGTAAGTCAACTACATGAAGGAGCATGGAGACAAGACCAACACAAATCATTCATTCAAACTAAGAAATTTTCTTTGGATGCAGGAACATCGAAGTCACAAAAATGGAAATGTCAAAGCTGTCAAGCATGGAAAAAGACACCATTTACACCTATCGTGGCCTCATCATCATGACTCAGATATTTTCTCATCTCATTTTATCTCCATTACATTATGTTACTTTAAGTGTTTTTTAAGCATTTTTTTATATTTCACAGAAATAGGAGATAAGCACTGATAGATTCTTCCAATATGACAGTACTGGTAAAGTCAAGACCATCCGTTAAATCGAGCATCCACCTCGTTACAGTTGGATTATTATCGATCCATTCACCTTGTTACAGTTAGATTGTTTTCGAGTCATCCACCTCGTTATAGTTGGACTATTATCGAGCATCCACCTCGTTAGTTTAAATATCACCGAGCTTTTACCTCATTACAGTTCAAATATTATCGAGCATCCACCTCATTACAGTTGGAATATTATCGAGCCTCCATCTTGTTACAGTTAGACTATTATCGAGCCTCTATCTCCTTACAGTTGGACTATTATCGAGCCATCCAACTTTGTATAGTTAGAATATCATCGAGCTTCTACCTTGTTATAGTTGGAATATTATCGAGCATCCATCACGTTACAATTGGAATATTATCGAGCCTCCACTTCGTTACAGTTGTACTATCGAGCCTCCACACTCTTACAATAGGAATATTATCGAGCATCCACCTTGTTACAATTGGACTATTATCGAGCATCCACCTCGTTACAATTGGATTATTGTCAAGTTATCTAGCTCGTTTCAGGGATCACCAGAGTTTGCCATGCAGAAAACAAGCAATGACATCTCCAAATCCTTAGCAAATTATGAGTTATAATGGACATACGGTGATTGAAAGCGGTATCCATTATCTTTTACTCTCAATACTTCTTTATTTTCTCATTTAGTTGAAAAAGATGTTTATACCTATATTAAGATATACTCATTTGTTATATGAATGATCTTTTTCATTTTTTAACTAAAGCTGCTAGCTAAAGTGTCACTGTGTCTACTAATTATTTACTTTGAGTGTGCAGACATATACTGAACATACATATATAACATCTTTCAAAGCAAGAGTGACTTTAAAATACTAATACAATGACTTATCCACAAAAACGTGCAAGAACATAACCGAAAAGTGGCGTAAGAGATGTTACCACTTTTTTCAATAACAGTTTCTACTAAAAAGTTTATTTCAGTGTTTGTCGAGAGCATCAAAGAGGATGAATTCTCACATCCACAGGTTTGGACGACATCAATAAGGATGCAACATAGCGTGGAACTTTACTTAACAGCGAACTGGGACATAGTCCGAAGAGGAGTATCAAGGTCTTTAAAAACGTGAGCTGGGGAGCGACTTCCACCACAATCAAACAACACCCCTATTAGAAGGCATGTGGGTTCTTTGGGTTTATCAGTTTTAGTTTCGCCTCCAGAAAACCTTGATTCTAACCGGAAGCAACTCTCCAATCCGAGTGATTATACACCAAGAGTCTTGGAAATTATGTTCGAGTAAATTCATAATTATGAATGTGAAATACACCACATTCATGGCTAAGAGGTTGCAAGCCTCATTTTCATAATTCGACTTACTTGTCACTCTTCCAGAGCCGAAGGATATCTCGCATAATAGATTTCCTTTTCAATTGATCGAGTTGAACTACAAACAGCCGAATTCCCAAGTTAAGGGATATCTAGGCGGGATCAATGTTGAAAACTCGGTTGTACTCCAACATTCTCTCTTAAATCTTATTTTCGAGCATTCTGATATCTTCATAATTCGATATTGGGATAGCTTTTGATTTCTTCCATAATTGTATGTTAAATCAACTGTATCAAACTAAAAGCGGCCTGAATTCTCATATAGCCTGAGATATATAGGAAACCCGACATTGGGGTTTGTCCATAATTCCTAAAGTTCGTACCTAAAACCGCTCTCCTAAAAAATGAAAGCGTGGTTGGTCAATATTGGATTCGTCAATTTCCTTTGCCTTGAATTTCTTTTATCAATCCAAGTCAAACGAGGGACAGTTGTTGCCACCCAATTTTTTTACCTCCACAATGTATATTAATCATCGAGCTTCTTCAATTTCAAATGATTTGAAATAATTAGTTTTAGAAAATTTCAATAAAAAATAGTTTGCAAGTTATTTTTAAAGTCTTGTTGCCTTTCAATTATTTTTTAAATAATATATTTGTTTTTATATGATTAGTTATCTTATAAATATTTAAAAATCATCTCAAAAGATTTTGCGTTTGGTTAAATATTTTATTTAGTTCAAATTATGGTTATGATTTGGTTATTTTATAATTAAGTTAATTATTTTATTTTCATTAAGATTTAGAAGCTTGTTAATTAATTATTATTAATTCATCGTAATTAAATTCCAATCAGATTCATCAAATTATCTCAATTCAGCTACATTTTGAATTCTATATGGCTATAATTACAATTCGCTTAGCCATTTTGTATTTGAAAAGGTGTAAATTATATAATTGACATATATAGGACTAATAATTATAAGTTATGACATTATTCTTTATCTTTCAAGTTATAATAATAAAAAATTGTAGGTTTTAACATTTAAGTAAAATTAAAAAATAATTTAAAATAATAGTAAAAATTAATTAGTGTGCAAAATAAATAAGGAAAAAATGGATATATTAGTAGTAAATAATTAATGATAATTAATAGGGGCATATAAATAGGAGATTCATAAAAAAGAGGAATATTTGTTTTCCTTGTATAGCTCAAAGCAGTTAAAATCGTTCAAACAACTTTCTTTTCTTTTGTTAGAAGGTTTCTCTCTCTTCTCAATATTTTATGTGTTAGTTGTCAGTCTCATCTAATTCATATTCGTTTTTATTCAATAATCTTCATTTTCTTGTAATGGACGGCTTCTTATTAGTATTAATAAAGCATGGTGGTAGATGGGTTTCTTCATGTTAGTATTTTTTGCGATTTTTTATTTGTATCGGTATACAAACCAAATGTAAAAAAAATTATGAACTATGATACTGAAAAAATATTCAGATTTTGTTTGTGTATAATACTTTTAATTGTGACGTTTTTGGTATGAATATTCATTTTTTGAAATTACATAAAATTAGTTTGAATATAGATTTTGGTTTGAACATACATTTTTTGTATGTTTCTGGTTAAAAAAATTATATAAAATGTATTTGAATTTAGTATACAAGTTATACCATGTTGGTACGATTTTGGAATTATATTGAAATGAATTTCGTATATTATTTATCTAATAAATGACAATTAATAGTTAGAAGTGGTATTATTTTGATATTATAGTGGAAAACTTCTATATTTATGGAAAAGAAATTTAGTTAATTAGAATGGGGAAATAGAACAAAGAAAAGTGGTGAAAGAGAAATTGAAAATGAAAGAGTAACGTGAGGGTCGGGGTGTGGGTTGGCATGTAATAAGTTAAAAAATCCCTTAAAAGGTATAATAGATAATTACATATTGATTTTCTCTCATTAGCATTATTTCACTCACCTATTAATTATATAATATATATTAGTTAATAATATATAATTAATTAATAAAATATAATTAATTAATTTATAAATTAAAACTACTCTGTTAATATTGTAATTAAAATGTTATAAGAAGTAATATTAAAAAAGTAGATCTAAAAGTTAAAATATTAACCCTTAAATTGATGTGTGAGGTGATTTTCCCATGTAAATTTTATAATTGACATATATAGGACCAATAATTAAAAGTTATGACGTTATTCTTTATCTTTAAAGTTATAATAATAAAATATTGCAGTTTGAACATTCAAGTAAAATAAAAAATGATTTAAAATAATAGTAAAAATTAATTAGTGTGAAAAATAAATAAGTTAAAAACGAATATATTAGTAGTAAATAATTTGAAATAATTAATGATAATTAATAGGGGCATATAAATAGGAGATTCATAAAAAAGAGGAATATTTGTTTTCCTTGTTTAGCTCAAAGCAGTTAAAATCGTTCAAACAACTTTCTTTTCTTTTGTTAGAAGGTTTCTCTCTCTTCTCAATATTTTATGTGTTTGTTGTCACGCTCATCTAATTCATATTCGTTTTTATTCGATAATCTTCATTTTCTTATAATGGACAGCTTCTTATTAATATTAATAAAGCATGGTGGTAGATGGGTTTCTTCAGGTTAGTATTCTTTGCGATTTTTTATTTGTATTGATATACAAACCAAACGTAAAAAAAATAAATATGAACAGTGATACTGGAAAAAATATTTGTGTATAATACTTTTAATTATGACGTTTTTGGTATGAATATTCATTTTTTAAAATTACATAAAATTTGTTTGAATATGGATTTTGGTTTGAACATACATTTTTTTTATGTTTCTAGTTAAAAAGATTATATAAAATTTATTTGAATTTAGTATACAGGTTATACCATGTTGGTACGATTTTGGAATTATATTGAAATGAATTTCGTATATTATTTATCTAATAAATGACAATTAATAGTTAGAAGTGGTATTATTTTGATATTATAGTGGCAAGATTTTGCTGTGAAAAAAGTGACGACTTATGGCATGAAATAGGTATAATTTTGGCATGAAATAGGTATGAAAAGTGTGAAGAATAATTATATGAAATTTGTATACTGATTTCAGATTTTTTGGTGTGTATAATAACTTTAATTATGACGTTTTTGTTAAATGTATAATGTTATATTTTGGTATGAACATTAAATTTGTTCATTATTTGTTTGACCCATTTTTTACTTTTTGGTATGTTTCTGGTTAAAAAAAATTGATAATTTTCTTTTTCGAATTTGTATACTACTAATACCAGACATGTATGTCAATCAATAATATTTTTTGAACAAATTCTGATTTGATTGGATTTTTATTTTTTTTGGCATTATATTGTAATGGATTTTGGAAATAATAATGTAATGAATTTGGTATACTGTTTATTTAAGAAATGACAATTAATATTTATAAGTTGGAATTATTTTGGTATTCTAGTAGCATGATCCTGTTATGAACAATTGATGACTTTGACATGAAATAGGTATGAAATGTGTGAATAAGAATTGTATGAAATTTGTATACTAATATATAACATATGTATTTTTACTTTGGTATTCTGTAATTTCATATGAAATTGTTTAAAAAATAACATATTTATTTTTACTTTTGTATAAAATTTGTATTCATAAAAATGATATGAAATTTGTATACTAATATAACATATGTATAAAAGTTATTTGTATTTTTGTATAATGTAATACTAACACAATAATTTATGATGGAATAGAAAAATCTACAATTCAAAAAGTGTCAGAGAATAAATTATTGTCGCCTGGTTCAAAAAGAATTGTAGGGATACCACAACTTGAACGCTGGAAATGGTTTGTTGATATGAAATTCAAGAGGTTAAGGTTAAATGCAGTATATGTCATCGGGAGGGACACAACAGGAAGACATGTTCAAAGTACCCTTCTAGAAAAAAAAGACATAATATTGTAGCAAATTCATGGTTTGATTTATTTTGTCTTTTAAGTTAATGAATTATAATTTCAGAACATTTATTATGTGTTAGTCATTTGTGTATTTAGTGTTTTTCAAATGTACACAAAAAAATTAGGTAATGCTGGTATGCGATTGATATCGTATGGGAAAATTACGTCAAATCTTAGTATGAAATTGGTATACAATTAGTATCCAACTAATGTCCCAGTGATAAAATTGAAAAAACAACATGTAATTGAGATTTCAAATGAAATAGCCAACTTAAAACTAGTTAATGTTGTATTCAATTTGTATAAATTTGGTATCGAATTGATATCACATTCGAAAATTGAAAAACCAACATGTAGACATTTCAACCAAATTAGACAACCCAAACAAGTTAATGTTGTATTCAATTGGTATCCAACAAATATCCCAATGTAAAATGAAAAAGAAAAATGTAACTGATATTTCAATCAAATTACACAACCTAAAATAATTTAACATTATATTCGATTGATATCCAATTTATATACATTCGGTATTCAACTTGAAATTTTAGAACAAAGACTAAAAAATGTATGAAATTGATATAAAAAACCTGACAATGTAAAATAATGCATATTATATATTGTTGTCAAAAATTATAGCAAACGAAATATACATCACCCAAAATTCAAAACATGTAATTAAAAGTTTAAACTGCAATAATTAATACAAGTTCTATATTTTCCTCTCTCTTCAATTTATATTCCATATTTAAGTGTAACCTTCCTTTTAAATCATATTTAAGTTGAAATTTAGTAACTCATTATTAAAGATTTTATGATCTCATATTAATTAAATATATATATATATATATATAACAACATATTTCAGAATTAAATATACTTATATCACCCACAAAAAGTATTTTAGATATAGAAAAAACACACCAAAAATGAGTTTAAAATTTCTAGTAAAACGATTTTTTTCTCAAAAAATCGAATTCCAAATAAAATAAAATAAAAAACGAAATCAAATTTTCAAAATATAGAATTCTTATTTCTAAAAAAATCATATTAAAAAAATAAAAAACAACATCAAAATTTAAAATAAAATAAAAACATCAAGAAAAGCAAAAAAAAAAAAGATAGATTAAAGAGAGAGAAAATTACATGTTAAAACCTTCGGTGATAAATTTAAAATATTTGAATAGTAATTAATATTTATCTTGGATATAATAGAATAATTAAAATAAGAATAAACTAATTAGGGGAAAATCAAGGGAAAGATTTATCTTGTAAATTATAAATTACTATATTTATGAAAAAGATATTTAGTTAATTAGAATGGGGAAAAAGAACAAACAAAAGAGGTGAAAGAGAAACTGGAGATGGAAAGAGTAACGTGAAGGTGGGGTGGGGGTTGGCATGTGATAAGTTAAAAAAATTCCTTAAAAGGTGTAATAGATAATTACAAATTGATTCTCCCTCATTAATATTATTTCTCTCACCTATTAATTATATAATATATATTAGTTAATAATATATAATTAATTAATATATAGATTAAAACTAATCTATTAATGCTTGTAATTAAAATGTTATAAGTAATAATATTAAAAAAGTAAATCTAAAAGTTGTAATATTAACCTTTAAATAGATGCGTGAGGTGATTTTTCCCTTGAAAAATCTAGCTCATTTATTATAGTGAAAATTTTATAAATGATAAATCTAAGGGTCGTTTCATTTCGTACCTTAAGGCGAGAAAGTTAGTTTCAAAGAGTTGTATCTATTACTTAGTCCGAGTTAATGACTTTAGTGTTGAGATACCTCCCATTCAGTCAGTTCCTATAGTAAGAGCGTTTCCAGAAGTCTTCCTTGATAATCTACCCGGAGTCCTTCCTGAGAGAGAAATAGACTTCGGTATAGACATCATTCCAGATACTCGTCCTATATCTATTTCGTCATACAGAATGACACCAGCAGAGTTGAAAGAGTTGAAAGAACAGTTGAAGGATATGTTAGATAAGGCTTCATTCAACCAAGTGTCTCACCTTGTGGAGCTCTCCAGTCTTATTTGTGAGAAAGAAAGATGGTTCCCTTAGGATGTGCATAGACTTGCATGATTAGGAGTTTGATTAATGGATTCCACAGAAGGAGGATTAGTGGTGATGAATGGGGCTGAATCATCATTAGTGTCAGAACTAAATGGTGAGCAAGACCAAGACCCTATCTTGCTTGAATTGAAGGCAAATGTTCATAAGCAAAAAGTATTCACTTTTGAACAAGGGGGAGATAGTGAGTTGAGGCATCAAGGTAGGTTGTGTGTACCAATGGTGGATGGAACCCAAGAGAGGATCATGGAGGAAGCTCATAGCTCCAGATATTCCATTCATCCGGGTTCCACCAAGATGTATCGTGACTTGAGAGAAGTCCATTGGTGGAATAGTATGAAGAAGAGATATCCACATCTCTTTGAACCTAGAGAAGGTCCAGATTTAGGTACTAACCCTTTCTTAGTATGTATTTACAAGTTGGCATGCGTCTTACATTTGCTTGTGGGTGTTTGAACTGAATGTTGCATGTTACACCCTTAGCCTAGTAAGAGAAATCTCATTCGAGGACGAATGTTCCCAAGGGGGAGATATTGTAACATGTAGCAATTTGAAATAGCTAGGAAGAAACTTAGAAGTCGAAATAGTTAATTTTTGGAAAGAATTTAAAATTTTGGAAATTTGGTTAGTGTGTTAAAGTGAATTTTGTTCAACTTCAAACGGCCATAAATCCTAGCTCAGGATGATTTAGGTCTGTTTCCAGATATGGTTGGAAATATCTTGGCAGGATCTTTCCAATGCCGCCGAGTTTGCGCGATTCCGAGATTGTATAAGTGAGTTATGCCCTTTGGAAGTTGGGTTGTTGGAATGAGGAAATGTCCAATCCCAATTTTGAAAGGCTACTTTGGTCTTTTCCTTAACCTCTTATTTTAATTCTATTTTGGTAATTATTTAGGGGTACAAGCTGAATTAGATCAGTTTACACTTTTACCAAAAGAGTTAGGGTTTTGAGAGAAGAGAAAAGAAGAAGAGAAAGGAGAAGAGGAAGCAAGAACGTTCAAGATCGTCGAAGTTTGGCTTGTGGAATTCATCGGGGGTGATCCCTACAAGGTATGTGAGATCACATAGCTTGGGGTTAGTTAACCCACTTGCCAGACATGATTAATTCAGCGTACTTTAATCTTAAAAAGATTGAGTATTTGATGTTCTTGATAGTTGTTCTTGTATTGATTTCGTTCTTCAATATGAGTTGGGATTAAGGAGCTTCTTGATGTTAAAGTGTTGTTTCATGGAGTAGTTTGGGTTATAAATTGTGTATATGATTTGGGTACATGAATCTAAAGTGAATTTGAGAATAAGAATCAGATTAAAACAATTTAGGATCAGAAAACGAGATCAAAAATTCGTTAGACTCACCTGGGGAGGGCCAGGTGCGTCGCACCCCCATAGCGCCAGGAAGGCTGGGGCGGCACACCTGCAGTGCGCCATAATGAGCCCCAGTAAGTTGGGGGCTGGCGTGGCGTGCCCGGGATGCGCCCAAAATTGTCATTTTTCATCGTTTAGCCTATTTAAGTCCTTCTAAAGTGTACTAACACTTCCTATTGATTGTAACTACTCTAAATGACTTCTAATCATCTAGAAATCATCTAGAAACATGAATCATAACCTTGAATCTATAAATTCAAATTCAAGAAAAGTCAAGAGACAAGTCTAGGAGGTTCTTAGAGTCTTTTCAAGAAGTCTTTTGCAAATGCTTTTAACTTTGTTTTAAGACTTAAAGTTCAAGTTGAGTAAAGAGTAAAGATTAAAGCTTGAAGTTGATTTCTTCGGAAGTATATGGGGACTATGTATTCCCAAAGAGTTTAAAATGTTTTCACATTTAAACAAGAAAGGAAACCTTGATTTCCAAAGAGCCTTTGGGCTAGTTTTCAGAAAAGAGTAAATGCTTTCATAATGAAGCAAGAGGGGAAACTTTGATTTCCAAGAAAGCTTTTGAGCTAAGTTTTTGAGCAATTATCCCAAATTACAGAAAGAAATATGTTTTTAAACATAAAGAGCTAGCATCATATTTTGGGAGTAGTATTGAGCACCGATATGGGGGAGCGTTCAGAGAATCCACAACCCCCATAAACCATGTAGCCATCATGGGTAAAAAAGGGTCATACTTTTTAGATGAATCATTTAATGCTTTTTGGCATAGACTAGTGGATCCACTTAGTGAGTTAGGTCCTATACCCCCGGCAAGGTATAGGACGGTCCTTGGCAGTGTGAGGTAAAGTGTTGTATCATCACGATAGCTCTTAAGTGATGGTTGTCGGTTAGAGAAACTCCCACAGCAGTACTTTGTATTTATATATATATACATACATACATACATACATATATATATATATATATATATATATATATATATGTATGTATATCAGTTTAATTGTTTTTTTACATACATCTCAGAGTATTTGTATCTTTGTATACACAGAGAGTTGACATCATGTTTTAAATAGTTTTCTTTATATTGCACTTATTTTTAAACTGCTTTATATTGAAATGAGTTCAGTTATGTTGAATTGAGTTGAGCCAGGTAAGTTCTTCAGTTCCTTTCAGATTCTTTTCAAGCTTAAGTTGTGTTTAGCATTCCAACTTACATACTCGTACATTCAATGTACTAATGTCAGTTGGCCTGCATCTTATTATGATGCAAACGGAGGTAACCAGTATCAACATCCAGCGCATCGTTGATCAAGTTGAGCTTCAGAGTTGTTGGTGAGCCTCCTTGCATGCTGGAGGATCCCCCTTTTGATTACTTTATCATTTTAGTTCATTAGGATGTCGTGGGCCTGTTCCAACATCCATTTCAGTTGTTTTAGAGGCTTCATAGATAGTTAGTCTGATGTTAGTTCATTCGCCATCATTTTGTTATTGGCTTATGCTCATATTTGAGTTGCCATTTTGGCTAAGTTAAATGTTTATTTTAAAAACATTATGAGTTCAGTTTGAGACATGTTGAGTTATCTTGTATTTGGATTATCTTCCTTATGTCTAAGTCTTCCGTTAAGTAAGTAAGCCAAGCCAAGGGTTCGCTTGGGGTCAGGAATGGTTCTCGAGTGCCAGTCCATCCCAGGGTGTAGGCTCGAGGCGTGACAAGTTTTGTCTATGACACAAAATTGATAGAGTAACTAGTCGATTTCTTTTGATTTTTTATTGTTATTTTTTTCCTGATACATATGGGTTCTGCTATTTTCATATCTAAATGTCTCAACAAAATAGATATATCTATCATGTATCAGCTATTGTTTTTGACTTTTTTAAATCAGTAACGCTTTGGGAAAGATTTGAGAGAAGAAAATTTAAAATTTGAATTGTTTGAATGTGTTATGATTTGGGAGAGATTGACATCAATTTGATTTGCTTGATTTGAGGAACTGACATTTAATTTACATTTATTTTCCTTTTTAATCTCAACATACAAGTTGTCTAATGTATCAAATGTTATGTATATGAATGAATGAGATGTATTCGGATGACACAATTTAAAGGAATTTTTGTAAATTGAAAAAGAGTAGGGATAGAATGTAATTTCATCCTTACACTATGGAATTCCCAAAAATTATACACTTTTAAATAA
Organism: Solanum commersonii; assembly: GCA_029007595.1. NCBI lineage: Eukaryota > Viridiplantae > Streptophyta > Magnoliopsida > Solanales > Solanaceae > Solanum > Solanum commersonii. Next base: position 584,289 of record JAJTWQ010000129.1, on the reverse strand, counting down.
TAAGAAACAACTGTCATTTGAAAGTAAAGGCTCTTCAATATTGTTACAAACCATCCAGTTCTAACAAGGCAAGGAAGATGAAATTTAACCATATGACATCGCAATGAACATATTGAAACCTGATAGGAGAGCCAACAATATTTCAATTGGAACAAAATTTGAAACTTTCTCCTACACATGGAGAATCATTGGATGATCCTATGAAGTATAGAAAGATAATTTGCTAATAGATTTATCTTTTAGTTACAAGACCTGCCACATTCTACTAAATTCGTACGCTAACTCAATACATTCACGAGCCTCGAAAACCTTATCAGGATGTTCCTATTATTGGGGTCACCAAATATATTTAAGGTTCTTGATGTCAAGGGTTTTATTATTCCCTTCCACTAATAATATTACTTTAATGGCCTTTGGTGATACAAATTGAGGTTGTAGTGCCACAAAGAGACCAGTTACAAGATGTATGTAATGATCCATTCTGGTCGTCATGAGGAGACCAATGAATAAATAATTGGGCCAAAATCTTTTTGGGTGGTGATCTCCATAACATTCTAGGCTAGGCTATACTCAAATAAAATATGAGTGAGGCGGGATCTAGGGAAATTTAGGAATAGATGAGGTGGTATGTCTAAGCTTGGATGATGTTTCCTAGTAGCTAAAACATTAAGAAATCCATAAGGTCGTTTAAAATTGAATTCGGGTGAATAAAACTCCAGAATAGAACTTGACATGAAGAGGATGGTTTAAAGCGTCAAGATTTGAAGGTGTGTTGCGAAATGGGAGCTTGGTGTGTTGCAAAATGGGAGCTTGGGAAAGGTTTATGAGTCTTCGTCTCCGTGCAAGTCGCTATAGCGGATGGGCTTCTATGGTGACATCACTATAGTGAGTCGGGCCGCTATAGTGAGGTTAGTTTGGGTTTCATGTAAGAAAAGTCTCAAAAACTTCATTTCATTCTTGAAATTAGGAAGGGCGATTTAGAGCAGTTTCCTTCAATTTTTCCACCAAAATCTTTCGTAAAGGTAAGTTAATTACTTCCTCAACTTGTATTTTGATTCTTAATCCTTAACATCTAGGTTTTTAATTTTGGGGAAGGAGTTTAACTTAAATTAATGGTGGAAAGAGCCCTTGTTGGGTATAATGATCATGGGAATATCCTAGTGTTAATATTTCGTAATAATTTGAATATTGTTAGGTCATATTTGATTGATTATTGTGTTTTTATTATTGATTAGACCAAGACGGAATTCATAACACATGAAAGCTCTAGGTCTTTAGAATTTTCAAGGCTTGATTCGAGGTAGGTGATGGTTGTTATTTTCCCATTATGTGCTTCTTAAATGTGTTGTTAGTAATGCATGCATGATATATGATTAGGGAAGGTTGAAGGACATAATGTGAAATGTAAGATGTTTTCAACCGCATGCAATGAATGTGTTACATGAATGTACATGTTTGATGGTGATTCATTGTGTTTGTGATTGTGTTGTGTGTTGTGTGTTGATGATTGGGATCGGGTACCATGCTAATAAATTAATATAGTAAATTAATATCTAGACGAGTACCACGCTAGTACACTAACATCTGCAATGGGTTCAATGTCAGTATACTAACATCTAGAAAAGGCACCATGCCGGTACAATAGGAACGAGTACCACGCTGATACACTAACTTGGGATTGGGTACCACACCGATACATTAATAGTTTATATAAGTGGGTTCCATGAGAGAACTGGATTTTCTTATTGTGTTCTGATGATTCATGCAATTATTCATATAACTTCCGGACTATATTGTACTTGTGTTGTAATTGTGTATTATGTGCATATTGAGTTATTGTTACCTATCCATATGTCGAATACTGAAACTAGTTGATGATCCTATCAGTACACTGTGATTGTGTACTAATACTACACATGCTCCTTCTTTTTTTAGTACAGGGCATCTTAAGGCAGTTGCTTCGTAACCTCAACTCTGAGACCTCAACTATTTGAATCCAAGGATGAGCCACTTCCTATGGGCTGCTCAGATTCCTCTTTTCCTTCTTAGTCCATTATTCGGACTCAATCGTTCAAGACTTATGTTTTCCTTCTTTATTTTTAGGTTTGTATCCCTTGTCTTAGAGTGTTAGACGATTTGGTACTATGACTTTTAGGTTCTAGGGAGTTTATTCAGCATTTGTTATTGGTTAGGTAGTGGATTTTATGGAAACTCAACCTTTTAGTTGTTTTTAAAATTGTTTTCCTAGTGTTTTATATCATGACTTTGTTTTAAAATGGTTTGTAGGATAAGATTTTGGATTGGTAGTTGGTTTTCCTATTGGAGGGTTAGTGTGGGTGTCACTCACGATGGGTCAGTGTTGTGACAAAGTTGGTATCAGAACCCTTCTCATCATACCAAAACTAATCTAGTAGAGTTTTGAGGAAAGGTACAAAGACGTTTTCTTCAAAAAGCTATAGGGCTTCAAGAAAATTATATCCTTTCTTTCCCTTCGTGTTATAACTTGATTCTAATTGGTATCTAGCGATCCAAATTGGTATCTAACCTTCTTCATTCTTCAACTCACAGATGATAGATACTAGGACCAACCTAGTCAGAGTGACAGTTCTGGCGGTGGAACCAGTAGTTAGAGGCCGAGGAAAAGGCAAAGTCAGAGGAAGAGGTAGGGGTAGGGGTAGGGGTAGGGGTAGAGGGAGGACTAACCCACTAAGGATGCTACTCGGATAGCGACTAGGCCAAGGCCATCAATCTCTCCCCAATCCTAGGATCATATTAAGGAAGAAGTTGAGATGGAAATTGAAGAGGATGTCACACTGGAAGTGGAGGCACATGTTGGGGGTGCAGGTCTTCCCCTATGACTTCTGAGGTGATGCAACAGGTGTTGGCCATTTTGAGTGAGTTGGCGGGTACTGGAGCCACTCCTATTGTACCAATTACTTAGGCCCCAGCAACTCAACAAGTTGCTACAACGGCTCCCAAAATTGATGGACCTCCAGGTACAGAGGCCTTTTTTCCGTCCAGTGTTGGGTGCCATTACAATTGGTACTAAGCATGAACTCATGAACAAGTTCCTGAAACTAAAGCCTTTTATGTTCCATGACACGGAGAGTGAGGACGTATAGGATTTCATCGTGAACGGTTATGAGAGGCTTTACAAACTAGGTATTATTCATCAGCATGGGGTAGAGTTTGTACCTTCTTATTATAGAGTGATGCCAAGCAATAGTAAAGGGATTATGTGGAGTGTCGATTGTTGGTCCTACCTCCGTTGACTTGGACATAGTTCCGTGAATTGTTCCTAGAGTAGTATGTTCCACATGCTCTAAGAGTTCAAAAGAAGGACGAGTTTTTGGCCCTTGAGTAGGGTAATATGTTTGTTGAAGCATATGAGACCAATTTTCATGCCTTGTCCCGTTATGCTACTAAATTATTAAGCACCGAGGAGGAGAGTATCCGCCTCTATGTGAAATCAATAACACGTAGAGGTAATTGGGTTGCTCTATAGTGCTAAACATTCATGGATAGGTTGGGTCACCTTCAATGACACTAATCTTCGTTTGATTTCATAGCATCTGTTATAGAATCTCCTTTGGTCTCATCTATGTGCATAACTAAACTACCCAATATCTTACATTATTCTCTCTTTTGATCCAGAAATAGGGCAAATAGATCTAAACCATAATCTCTATTTTCAAGAAAAAATTACATACATCAAACTTAAATTGTAAGTATCAAACTAATTAACTACTCCAATTAATATCTTTCGAGCATAAATCGGAGATCAGAAGTAGGAATTAAGTTTGCAACTTTAAACCATTAATTGGTCCATGTTAATTATCCCAAAGCCATGGATGAACAACAGCCAAATAGAGAATAACACAATACCCACTACATTAAATCAACACCCAACCCCATAATTGTACCCCTAGACTTTGAGGTTTTATCCACCCATCACAAAGTGTAAAGAAATTATACCTTACATGAAAGCAGTCATTAGTAACATGAAATTAAGCAACTACAAGCAATACCCACTTTGAATTCAACTTCAAATTGTCAATTTCAAGAGCGAACTTGAAAAACCCCAAAACTAAAAGAGTTTTTCACAAAGTCAAATATTTCTCTCTCTAAAAGATTCAGAATTCTCTAACAATTTTTGGGCCCTTCTTTCTCTCTCCTTTGGGCTATTTATAATTTCCCAAAATTTGGCCTAAAAATCAATGTGTGACCCATTCAGCGACGTTAGTCAGGCTCACCGAGCACATTCGGTGAATCGTCAATTTCTCTTTAACTCGCCTTTCTCTTGCTTTAGGTTTCAAGTGTTTGAACTTCAGTCGGCGAGCTCGTTCGAGTGTGTATTTCACAATCGATGGATCATCGAGTACCACCTTTGTTCACCTTTTAAGCCTTTACTTTTTCTCCAAGTATTGTCACCTTTGGCGATAGTCATCTTGTTCTCTCTTTGCATTCAGTGAGTCGTCGTTCCTCTTTGAATTTGCCAATCTGCCTCAATTAATTCAATTGTTGTGCATTGTTAATTTGGACAAGGTCATGCCACTCGAGCGATCCACCTTTATTGTTAGGGGATTAACAATGTGGAGTTTACACTTCTTTTTATGTTTTTGGTCATTCTTTCAAACATTCATTCTTGCCTTGTAAGTTAGCCTTCATAGCTTCAAATCATCAAAAATATAATTAGAATAGGACACAATTAGGCATTGAGGACAGTAATTGTTGAACTAAATATGCCTTAAATGAGTGTAAATGTACCATTCATCAGGCAACTATAGTGGTTCGTATTCAAAGGGTTATGGTCCGTAGACGTATTTACCGCATTCAATTCAATTAACCTTGCTCACTTCTATAGGTGTCTAGTATGGGTCACACAATAGTCTCCAACTCAGGGTGGTAGAGGATCCTCCTATTTCTCAATGAGCAGGCCTTTGCTTGACCGAGCATATTTCACTAGTAGTGAGGTGGGCAACTATATGAGGGAATGTACTTATCCCTGATAGGCAAACCAGTACAACCACAGGCTAGAGCCATAGTCCTGCAAGTGGAGTTGGTAATAGTAGAGGACGTCCACATGGTGGATAATAATTAGGAAGGCTAAGGGGGGGGAGAGGAAATGGTAATGCTGGGAGAGGAGTGATGCATCCAGGTAGAGGGGTTGCATAAAAAGATGATAGAGCTGAGTGTTACGTCTTTCTAGGATGGCTAGAATTTGAGGAATCAAACGCTATGATTATATGTACTATTCGTGTCTGTGACCGATGACTTTTGTTTTGTTCTATCTGGGTACCACTTATACATATGTTTATGTTAGCTTTGCTTTGGGACTTGCCTTCACTTGTGATATACTTGATTCCCCTATTTATGTTGCTACCCTAGTTTGAGATTCTAACTTAGTAACCCATATGAATCGTTCTTGTTCTATGATGTTTATGGGTATGCTAACTTGGGTTGATTTTGTTATTTTGGATATGGTGGATTTTGATGTGATTTTGGGTATGACTTAATTATCTCCTTATCATACTATTTTGTGCTATAATTCTAAAATAGTAACTCTAGAGATTCCGAGTAGGGATAAGCTAGAGTGGGAAGGTTTGTAGAAGACTAAGCAAGAAAATAACATATCCTACATTCACGTGAGAAGGTTGGTGGGGACAGTTTGTCTAGCCTACTTAGTTCATCTCTAGGATGTTAGTGCAGAGTCCCCTTTCATTGAGTCAATTCCCATAGTTTCAGATTTTCTACAGGTGTTCCCTATAGATTTTATGGGTATGCCTTCCTATAGGTATATTGATTTTTGCATAATTTTGGAGTCGAGCACTCGTCCAATCTATATTCCTCTCTATAACATCGCTCTGGCAGAATTGAGAAAACTCAAGGCTCAGCTTCAAGAGTTTTTATATTAGGGGTTTTTTTGTCATAGTGCATCGCCTTGGGTTACTCTAGTGTTGTTTGTAAAGAAAACGGATGGTAGCATGAGGATGTGCATAGACTACTAGTAGTTGAACATTGTCACTATTCGTAATAAGTGCCCCTTACCTCACATAAATGATATGTTCGACCAGTTACATAATGCTTCTATGTTCTCTAAAATCGATTTGCAGTATGGATATCATCAGCTAAAGATAAGACCAGAAGACATAACTAAGATTGCCTTTAGAACTCGGTATAGGCATTATGGTTTCTTGGTAATGTCCTTCGGGTTAACTAAGACACCAACAACCTTTATAATCTTGATGAATGGGGTCTTTAAGCCTTACTTGAATTCTTTTGTGATTGTGTATATCTATGATATTCTAATTTTTTTCAAAAGTAAGGAGGAACACGCAGAGTACCTTCCTATTGTTATAGATATTTGGGGAAAGTAGAAACTGCCTGCCAAGTTCTCAAAGTATGAATTTTGGCTGACTTCGGTGGCCTTTCTAGGGTATGTGGTTTCGAAAGAAGGGGTGATGGTAGATCCCTAAAATATTGAGGTAGTTAAGAACTAGGTCGGGCTAACTTTGTGACAGAGGTTAGGAGCTTTGTGTGTCTTGCTAGCTATTACCGTTGATTCATCAAGAACTTAGTTTCTATTGCTACTCACCTGAGTAGATTGACTCAGACAGAGGTACCTATTAGATGGTCCAACCAGTGTGAGGTGAGCTTTTAAAAGATTAAGATACTTTTGACTACCTCCCCCATCTCTACATTACTGATTGAAGGTAAGGATTTTATTGTTTATTATGATTCTTCATATTCGAGTTTTGGGCGTTGTGTTGATGTAGGACAGGAATTTCATAGCATATGCTTCAAGGAAGTTGAAGATCCATGAGAGAAACTACTCAACCCAATGATTTAGAGTTTCAGCAGTAGTTTTGGATCTTAAGATCTGGTAGCATTATCTTTATGGGGTCAAGTGTGAGGATTTCACCGATCATCGCAGTCGACAACACGTGCTCACTCAAAAGGATCTAAACCTGAGACAAAAAATATATGAAGTTGTTAAAGAGTACGATGTAACCATCCAGGTAAGGCCAATGTGGTGGCAGATTCATTGAGCCAAAAAACAATTAGCATGAGCAGTTTGACTTGCGTGGGGGTGTCCAAGCGACCCTTAGCTAGAGAGGTTTAGGATCTAGAATCTATGATCATGCAAATGGGTATCTCAGAGAAAGGTGGGGTGTTAGTCTAATTTTCTTGTTTGATCACTTGGGGACGAGCTATGGATAAATTGATACCCCCTTTGGTTGTTATAAGGAGGCCAATGGTGAAAGAATTGAGCTAGAAAACATTTTGAGTAGCCACCGACTGGGCAGGGCCAGTCTTTGATGAATTTGAGTGAGGTAGGGTCTAGGGAAATTCGGGAATGGGTGAGGTGGTATTTCTAAGCTTGGATCGTTCTTCTTAGTAGCTAAGACATTAAGGAATCCATAGAGATTTTCATAATTGAATGCGTGTGAGTAAAACTCCCAAAATCAAACTTGACGTGAAGAGGGTGGTTTAGAGCATCAAGATTCAAATGTGTGTTGTGAAATAGGGTCTTGGGGAAAGATTGATGAGTTTCCATGCAAGCCTCTATAACAGGTGTCACGTCTCTATAGTGGAATGAATTAATTCCTCCTATAGCGAGGTTAGTCAAAGTTTTGAGCAGAAAAGTCACAAAAACCTCTTATTTTGTGCAACTCCGTTCTTAGAACATTGAATAGCGATTTAGGGCAGTTTCCTTTTGTTTTCCCACCAAACTCTTTGATAAAGGTAAGTCAATTACTTTCCCAACTTGTATTTTGATTCTTAATTCTTAGAATCTAGGTTGTTAATCTTGGGAAAGGGTTTTAAGTTGAATTAATGATGGAAAGAACCCTTGTTGGGTAGAATGATCATGGAAATGGCATGGGGGTTAGGATTTGGTTACAATTCGAATATTATTAGGCCATCTTTGATTGATTATTGTATTTTTATTATGCTTAAAATCAAGAACAAGTCAAAATGCATGACACAGGGAAAAAGCTCTAGTTTTTTAGAGTTTCTCGGGCATAATTCGAGGTAGGTGATGATTGTTGTTTTACCATATATGTAATAAATGCTTGTTAACTACGTCATTAGTAATGTATTCTTGATATATGATTAGGGAAGTTGGAAGGACATAATATGAATGTAAGATGTTGTCAACCGTTTGTAATGAATGTGCTACATATATGTACATGTGTGATTGCGATTCTGTCACGCCCCGAGCTACTCCCGAGACGCAGACACGGGACCTAGGACCACAAGTGATCCCAAGCTAACCCTGCTGGCATGATCATGAGCATACTAAAGATAATAAACTGATGAGGAAGATAAATCATAAATAAACTGAAGAGATGGAGAATACCCATATACTATAACTGAGATATATGAAAACTGATGAGTTTAATACAAAGAAGTTATTAACTAAATACTAAGCTGAATCTAACTATGTCTGAAATAAGCCTCTAAACTGACTAGAAATGTTGGGGCATACCCCAACTAGATCTAGTAAAACTGAAACTAAAAATTAAAAACGATAAAGGTAAATATGTCACTAGTCCTCGAAGAATGAGGACTCACCACTACTGTTGCTGAACTGAAGATCGGGAACCAATCTAAGCGTGATCTGGATGCTGAGAACCTGAACCTACATCACGAGAAGATGTAGCACATGTATGCGTCAGTACTTGAAAGGTACTGAGCATGCAGGATAGAGTAAAGCTGAAATAACATATAACTGAACAAAGCAATAAAGCAATGAAATAATCTGAACATAATATAGATACTGAATACTGATCTAACTGATGCAATGACCAAATTTATAACATGCTGAGACTGAATACTGATTGTACTAAAATATAGTCAATGCAATAGAGTCTGACTGAACTATGGGAGCTACTACTAACCGACAAAAAACCACATGAGCTAAATGTGGAGTCTGATGTATGCGCCCCATCGAGAGGACCCAATATACCCTGCCAGAGGTATAGAGGCATGCTGGTGTGATCACTAAACTGATGTTGCCCACAGAGTGGACTTACACCTACGTGGCTCGTAGTACTGGACTATATGGGTACGTTAAACCCTAGTCCAACTCGGTATTATGCTACTCCCAATGAATTAAGTGGTTAACTGGTTATGACTGAATTTCTGTAAATAATGGATAGCTCGAAACTGAACATGCAAACTGAGAATGCAACAATTAATCTGATAATGATGCATTCATAAACTGAGGCATGTAAAATTGAATACTGAAATATTTGTCCTAGCATGTGTAATTCAAGAACTGAAGAAATACATAGCTAGGGTTCTGAAATTCATGCAATAAACTGAGAAATAACATGATAATCTGATTTGGAACATTTAAATAACTAATTCATGATGATCTGCTGTAATTCTAGAAACCCTAGGTCTGTTCATAATCATGGAATCAAGAATCTGACTGAATTCTAGGGACCTAATGGGTGAAAGGAACCCACTAGTGAAATCCCACATACCTGGTGATGAATTCCACAGAGAAATCTTTCAATTTCGGGACTGGAACTGATGGAACCTTGTTGCGTTCTTGAACTAGGGTTCTTGACCTTTTTCTCCCCTCTTGCTTCTAATTTTCTAAGTTTTGACTAATGATTTTGAATAAGGTAAGTTCTAGTTATGTTTCTAAGCTTAAACTGATTAAAATCTCATGATTTAGGGTCTAAACGATGTATCTTAGGGGTTAAACGAAATAGGAAAAGACCAAAAGACCCCTGACTTAATTGCTGTCGAAGTGACTGACGGATTAGGCCTACGGTCCGTCACTCAATCTACGGTCCGTTGATTGGGTCCGTAGGTCGAGTCTGCCCGGTAGGGCTTCACTAAAACAAGCATAACTTTTTACTCAGAGGTCGGATTTTAGAAAACTCGGTGGCATTGAAAAGATAATTCAATTATCTATCATATTATAGGTCATGGGACATACAATTCTTTTTGTACTAAAAGTTATGATCATCTGAAGTTGATCCATCAACAATTTTCAGCTAACTGGCTGTTGATCCTCATTTACGGTCAGTCCTACGGACCGTGGATCGATTGATGGTCTGTGCTGGTCAACCGTTAATCGGGACTAAAGCTGGGCTTTTGGGGCATCGATCCACGAACACGAACTACGGTCCGTGACCTGACCTACGGACCGTAAGTTCGGCCGTGGGTCAACACTTAGCCAAATTTTCTGATTGAGTTTTGGAGAAGTTTTCTGTCACGAACCACGGGCCTGCAGGACGGACCGTGAGTCCATCTACGATCCGTGGTTGATGTCCGTGAGTGTCACCTGTAACACCAGAAATCTGAAATCTCTATTTTCATATACGGGGTGTTACAGATTCATTGAGGTTGTAATTGTGTTGTGTGTTGATGATTGGGATCGGGTACCACATCGGTAGACTAACAGCTGAAACGGGTACCACATAATACACTAACATCTAGAAGGGGTACCATGGCAGTATACTAACATTTAGAATGGGTACTACGTCAGTACAATGGGAATGAGTACCACGTCGGTACACTAACTTGAAAATGGCTACCACACCGGTATACTAAGTTGGGATCGGGTACCACACTAGTACATTAACAATTTATATTAGTGGGTTCCATGAGAGAACTAGACTGACTTGTTGTGTTGTAATGATTTATGTTGTTATGCATATCACTTCTGGACTATGTTGTACGTGTGTTGTAAATGTGCATTATGTGCTTACTGAGTTGTGGTTGTCTGTCCATATTTTGTATATGTCCTAACAGTACATTGTGATTGTGTATTGATATTGCACTTGCTCTTTCTTTGTTGAGTACAGGAAACCTTCAGGCGGCTACTTCGTGACCTCAACTGTGAGATTTCTACTATTTGAATCCAAGGATGAACCACTTTCTCCGGGGAGCTACGAATTCCTCTTTTCCTTCTTAATCCATTGTTTGGACTCAGACATTTTAGACTAATGTTTTCCTTCTTTATTTTTGGGGTTGCATCCCCCGTCTTAGACTGCTAGATGTTTTGGTACTATGACTTTCAGGTTTTAGGGAGTTTATTCTGCATCTGTTATTGTGAAGTTTATGGAAACTCAACCTTTTAATTATTTTTAAACTGTTTTCCTAGTGTTTTATGTCATGACTTGATTTTTAAATGGTTTGATGGGTAAGAGTTTAGGTTGGTAGTGTTGAATTTAAGAACAGATCATCAATTTGGACTATGAACTAGAACAGAGCACAAAGCTTCATCTGCTATTGAGAGAATTTTCCAGATTGTATTGTATAGAATGAATGATTACAAAAACAGTATATTAACTACAATGCTTATATAGTGATATAACCGACTTTACTAACTATAGTTAACTTAACTCATTTGTTAGCTAAGCTTCTGAAAAACTAACTAATACAAACTAACTGTAAATGTGAAAATATCTTCCAACTAACTTCTAGTCCAGTCAACATTTAACACGTTAGCCTGCATCAATCTTCGTATGGTCAATAGGTAGTTGGTTCTCCCATCGAAGGATTAGTGTGGGTGCCACTCACGATGAGTTAGCAGCATGACAATGTTGCTTTTTTTATTGAAATTCTCTTATCTCATGAAAGTTCAAGAAACAGTCGAATCTTTCAAGAGCAACACCAGAAGCATAATATTGAGCTATGGCTAACACATGCTTAGAGCTCACATGGTTACACTACATTTTACAATATTTATAAGTCCCACAAGCAACTCCTATACAAATTAAACCGTGACAATCAAACCACTTCGCATATTGCAGCAAACCTTGTCTTCCATGAACATACATAAACTTATTTAGATAGATTGTCATAGTTGAAGAAAAGTTGCAAGTTAGCATGAATTGTCAATCATATGTAGGTTACATGCTTTCAGTTGACAGATTTACTTGCAGAGGCACTGGGAAAGGGTAAGTTTGTGACACTATTCAACAAGTTGGGACTTCATGATATTCATTCTTCAACTCGAGGGAGAGTGTTAAGAAATATCATGTTATCATATATTCACTTTCTTAATTAGTGTAAATTAGATCCCAAAGAAAATGGATCACTGATTTGGAGTCCTGGAACTAAGCATAGATTGATCTTATAATATTTGTTGGGTTTCTATAAATGTAAAAGAGAACTTCAACTAAAGTTGGTTTTCTGCACTCAGTTGGTCTCCTCTTTCTTGAGTTTCAGATAGGAAAGAAACAAGAAAATTAAGTACAAGGTAATATTACAGAAATTTGGTCCAGAGCTTCAACGGAATTTCCAACAAAACTCAAAAATAAATGAGAACCACTGCCCCTTAACTTTTAATCAAACACCAAATGTCAGTATAAGAGAGATGAAAAACAACAGACCAGGCTTGCAAACTTGGGAAAACAGAAAAGAGTACACTACTATTTTAGCTAGACTATGTTACAGATAATAGCATTTGCGCACACATATCAGGTGACATCCCAAGGACCCATACTAAAACTGAATAGGTGGATACAGTGGAAAGTGGAAACAAGAATATTTTTCGGATGGTGTATAAGATCCTAGACTATCATGCTGGTGAAACTTAAACATATATACCCTTGCATTATGCTGCAAATTAAAGAACAGTACTTACCAGTAGTGACATGAGAGTTCGTCAAAGGAAGACCATCAATAGTAAAGGTTGAATTGGTGATATAACAAAAAAAAGAATTACACATGTCTCAGTTATAGAAAGGAAACAGGATGCAGAAACAAGATCCTACAAATCGTCACTGAATATGAAGGAACAAAGAATAACCAAGAAACAATCAACAATTATTAGGTTGAAAGTATAGGACTTTCATCCCCAACTCGGAATGAAACATAAGAAAGCCAAATCAGTCAGGTACTGAAGAATTTTTCTTTTACTACTGAACAATATTTAAAATAAAAATACAATGCACTTTTTTCCACCATTACTGACTTCATACAACTGTTTTACATCGTGCAGTTTGACAAACATCCTAAACCAAGAAGACAATCAGGCAGGCACAAGCAAGCAAATTGAGATGAATAAAGTTAACTCTGCTAGACCATTTTTCCCATAATATCCCTGTAAATGAAACCTATAAGGTTATAAAGGAGCTTAAAGCTGACATTTCACATGTCAAGGATTTGGTCATCTGCTCCCTACCACCTTACCTAGACCTTGAAAGAACCGAAAAGCTTCCCCCACCCCACAAACATTCCGGGGAGAAAAGGAAAACCTCCATCCACCAACAGACCCTCCAAACAAAAGGTAGACATGACAAAACAAAAAAAAAATGAAAGAAGAAAAAGAAAACTATGCAAGCTATGCATGATTTGATATAGGTACAGCTGAAATGTGTAAGATACAAGAATTCACCTGGTGGCTTCTATGATTTCCAGCACTAAAATATACATCAACTTAATAGAGTTCCACAAGGAACAGTCATATGAGGTGAAAGGTCTTCCGCAGCAACATATGCTCCTGCACAAAGTTGTTAGCACATACAGCCTAATGTTTGTGGGTTTAATCTTAATCATTTGAGATTAAGTTGTAGTTCGTCCAACAGTTAATCAACTATGAAATACTGCTCTTTGGAAGTACCATCAGCTTAGGAGATTCTGTATTAAAGATGAAAAAAGGGCTTTGGCAGCAACATGCTGTGCACAAATTTGAGAGCACACATGACTGAAGGTTTGTTAAACACTGATCTTTATATATAGTTGTCATTTGTCCAACATTCAATCAGCTTTCTCTTTGGAAATGACCATCAATTTAGTAAATTAAAAATAAGTTACCTTGCCAATGCCAAGTCAAAAAGTTATTTAATGAAACTTTGAAAAGATTATCATCCTAATAGGAATGCAAAGAGTACCAACTTTTACTTTTACATGTATGTAGCCAAAGTTTCTAGTGGATCAAGGAATTTGAGGTAGCATCTCTATGAAAGTGAACTTCACACCAGATGAAGCCAACCCAGAAGTGTGAATGGAGAAATCTAAGCATATTAAGGTCTCAAAGCTTAATGCATTCAGCAAGAAACAATAGTATCATTCAAAAGCTTGTTCGACTCAGAATCACTATCCATTATCATATCAGGGCTTTATTCTGATATACGAAGCAACGACTTCACCAATATTGATAATGAACCATAGAGAATATTCCTTGATTAAGACGAGAAACAAAATGCTGCAGCATTGCTTAAATGTAGCCCTCCATGGCAGAGATGGACTTCAATAACATAGGATTTGTAATCAACTTTAGAACTTCTTAATGCACTTAATGAACTTCCACGTAGTTCTACTAACAATCAAACTGACAATCTTTTACACAAATGGCACAAATACCACTTTGAGAATTATTTCCAACTTTTATAGCCATAAAAGATAAGAAAAAGATGAAGGAAAGAAGAGACAAAGCATCACATTTACCAATCAGCCAATTATCAACTAGATAACAGTATATTACATCCCTTAATGGATGTAAAATTTCTTCTTTTATAGATTCAATGTCATCAACTATATAGAGTAACTCAATTGATAACAGAAAGTCAAAAGAGATAGACTAACAAATTGAGGACTATAACTTAATTTTCTGCAGGGGTCAGAAATCTCAAACCAACAGACCCAACTGAACATAGTTAGGACCAACTTTTTACAATGGGACATGGTATATGAACGAAAGACAAATCAGCAAGATAGTTACTGTCAGTCAAAGAACATACCAGAGCCCTGATTTGAGCTACTGGGTTGACTGACAATCCTGCGCAAGATCACAGTTCGTGCCATCCTAATATCATGGCTACATTTTTTAGCATGGTCACTCAAAACCTCAATGGTTTCTGAAAAGCCATTCACATTCTTCTTGACCTCTTCCATTGCGCTCGTGACTGCATCAGCTCCGTTGATTGCAAAATTTGCACTATGCAACAACCCCTCAAAAATTATCTGCAATTTATCCACCAAAACCTGAATATTTACCAAGTCTTGAATCACAAGAAAAGTACCAGCCTCCATTGAAGTCAATATCTCCCTATCCCTCTTCAACTCATCCTCATACTTCTTCCACATGGAATTGATCCATTTCCCCACTGTCCCCAAGGGCACCGAGGCTGCAGCTGCTAATGCTGTCACCATTGGTGGTGCTGTGACAGCTGCAGCAACAATTGAGCAAATTATAGCAGAAACAAACACCGTAGCAAAAATTATATTTGACACTCTCTTCCAAGTCTTGACTCTGCTCAACTTCTTATCAAGTTTACTCATTTTTGACTTGAGTTTGGTCAACAAAGCATTTTGGTGCGTATAAACTGCCTGAAATGATGAGAAAAACTTAGCAGTAAAAGGGTCACCAGCAGCCTTAAAACTCTTCAATTGTTGTAAAGTTTCTGTAAAGAGAAGCTCTGAATCCCCTTCATTTCCATTGATCTCATTCTCAAACTTTGTAAGTGCTACTTGAATTATAGACTGACTATTACGAGCACGTTCAAGACAGTCATCAAGAGAAGAACAGAAGTTCATAATGTGAATACTACTGTCAAGATAATCCTTAACAAGATCAAATATATCTGGGTCTTTCCATATATCTTTTTTGCTTTCAAGAATGAAATTGACAACACCTTGGTTCATATCTAGGAAGCATAAAGTAGCATCACGTAAAGACTCGAGAGAAAGGGAATTATAGTCGGAGTTAACAGCTATAGAATTGAGAGCTAAAGATGTTCTTGCTTGAAGAGCAGAATCAAACCGTCCAAGTTCTGGATCTTCTTCACATGCTGATTGATATGAGCTTAGATCTGGTGAAACCACATCACTTTCTGGTTTCGCCGGACCACACGGTCGGCTCTGGTTCTTGGGTTTAGTGCACTCATTACCCATTTTGCTAACAAATTTGTTCGTGTTCAAATGGGAATTTTGACCATTAACGGTGGGTTTATGGATTTGGGAATGAAGAGGCAAGTAAGCAAGCCCCTGCTACCTGCTAGGAAGGAGACGATGACAAAGACATAATCAAGTCAAGTTGAGGGCTTAAAAAAAAAGAGGATTGTTTTATATAATTGGAATTATCAAACTTTTTAGAATCTTCTTTTCTTTTCTTTTTTGACTGAAAAAAAAGAACAAGATATATTAACAAATTTTGATGAGACCAAGGTTGGGTTGTGTAGCTTATTGATAGAAGTATTTCATTTTTAACTAGAGTTTTGAGTTTATATTTAATCAGAGCTTTCGAATTTAATCTTTGAATATAAAGAAAATTTTATTGGAATTGTCATTCTCGAACGGACTTTATAATATGAATTTGAATTAATCAAAGCTATAATTTGGATTCTAAACATCGAGTAGGACAAAAAATACAAAAATTGACGAGGCAATGTAGAATTATTGTATAATTAGTGTTTATTGTGCCTTTGAAATGTTGTACATTGTGCATTGGGGTCTATGACATTAAAGTATTTTGGAATAGGAAGTTTCAAAAAATAATAAGGTGGGCTGGTCTAATTTAAGCAAGGGGAAATTCTTTCTTAGGAGTTAATTGGTCGTACCTTCTGCATTGAGCTTTATGCCATTAAATTATGGGAAAATTAGCAAACTAGTCACAATTCCTAACTTAATTAGTAAAAATATTTACACTTTAAAATAATTATTTAAAATATCAAAATGTCAATATTTTAGAAAATAATTTGTATCCAAATACTATTACTTGTCTTTTCTTTTATTTGTCAAAACAGTCCAACATGAAATGCATCTACTACCCATTTACACTTCTTCCTAGGCTTTAATACCATTAAATTTATTTTCCATTTTTCACATTTTCAAAAAAATTTCTCTTTCATCAACTTTTCAGTTTTTACCATTGTTTCCATTATTCACGTTTTTTCATTTTTTTCTCTCTCATCAAATTTTCATCATTATTCTTTCCCCCATTGTTGAAGAAGAACTAATTATTCAAGTTCATACCAATTTGTTCAGATCTATCAATTAATTCAAGAAATCTCTCAATTGATAAAGGTAATTTCGAAGTCATCATTTATTTTGCGAGATTTAATGAGATTTTGTTTTCAAAATGACAAATTATGTTGAATTTTGGATTGTATGTATTACGAATTTTCCGTCATTTTTTTCGATTTTTATGTGAGTTTGTTAACATACTCATCAAATATTTATGCATTTTGGATTTTTAATATTTTAAACACTATTGTTCGATTTTTTTGTGATATTGTTTACATATTTGAGATTTAGTAGATTGTAATTTGTAGTAATCTATATTAGCATTCATACATAATATATTGTTTGATTTTTTTTATATATTCATATTTAATAATTTCGAATTTTGCTTATAGGGTTACTAATGCACAAGTGAATACAGATTCAAATTTGGATTTGGTGAAAAAAATCGGAAAAAAGGAACATAGCAGACGAAGAAGAAAGAGAGAGTCGGAGAAGAAGGTTGCAAAATTGTATTCATACTAGAATAGTATTCATATTAATTTTTGTTTGTCAATTGTTTTTATTTTACTCATCATTTATATTTTTATTAAGAACATTGTATTTCTTTGTTTAGTTTATAGTCATTCAAATAGGTATGTCAAATGGATTTGTATTTCTTAAGCATAGATGTATCCTATTTTTTAACAGTCAATTTGTAAAAAAATTTAGAATATTGTATCATTCCTCAACAAATTGTATTATTTTCACTATATATGCTATTTTTTAGAATCTTGTATCTCTATTTCTTTCATAATCAATTTGTATTTATTTTCTTAGAATATTATATCCTTCCTCAACAGATTGTATTATTTTCATCATGTATGCTATTTTTTCCCAGAATCTTGTATCCTTTCATAAATCATATTCATATGTAATGATTAGATTATATTGAGATACAATCAATAATATTTTTGTAATACAAACAAAAGAAAAATATATTTGGCAGACAAGTAATACAATTTTGATCACTGAAATACAATTTGTAGTTTTCACTATGAAAGTAAAAAAATTAATTTTAATTTGAATGGTAAAGTGAGCACATAAAATGTAAAAATTATTGGTATACAATTATAATGAAAACATAATAAAAAGGAAAGTTTATCCAATCGAATAAAAAAGGGTTTTTTTAAAAAAAATTGTAATTGATGAGAATTTTAAGTGATATGTTCCTTTTTTTTTAAAAATATTATCTCCCTTGATTTTTTTTTCCTTTCTAAATAATTGTAATCTTGAAAATAAAAAAAATAAAAAATACATATATCAAATACATAACAAACTAAAATATTGACATTTTAGATAATTATTGAAAGTGTGGCTAAGAAAACCTATTAAATGTCAAAATATTGACATTTTGAAAATTTTCCCAATTATTACAGGATTTTTAAATTCCAAAAGATAATAGGGTGGTTGGTCAAATTGAAGAAATATTTAGAATCTGTTTGGAAAAACACTTGATAATTAAAATTGATGTACTATTTTGAATGTACAATTACAATCATAAAATTATATTAAATTTTAAAAATAAAAGTAATTTATTTAAAATTTATATTAGACAAATAATAAATTTTGCAAATGATATTAAATTAAATATTTAATATATGTATTGTCTTTTGAAAATATAGTAATTAATAAACATATGTTCTTAATTAATATTATGAAAAAATAATAGATTTATATTTTTCAAATACGTATATTTCAATTGAATTAATCATAAAAAATGAAAAGTACAAGATTTCTATAAACATGATGAAATGAATGTTTGACAGAAAGATTAATATTATAAATAAAGTGTCAAAAATTATTGAAATATTTGACAAAAAGATAATTTATCAAGTCCAACTAAAAAATAAACGACTTGAAAGTCTATAACCTTACTCAACAATGAATTCTACCTTAATTTAAAAATTAGAATACTAACAAAATTATGGATGAAAAAAAAAATATGGTAGAAAAATAGATAATATGAAAAAACATGAAATCACATGAAGTAAAGGTTGAGAATGAGAAAGAAATAAAATATAAATAATATAAAATTAAAATAAACTTTTTACAAATTTTTAGAATAATAGAAATAAAAAAAATAGGAAAATGAAAAAATAAAAATAGAAATATAAAGAATAATTTAAAAGTAATCAGCTTGTAATTACATCATATAATTACAAACAATTCACATGCTCTTCATGAGAATTGGAAAGTATAATTACCCCATCAATTTCACTCAATTACCTATTGACCAAGTAATTACGCGGCTAACCAAACATGTCTGTAATTACACATAATTATACCAAACATAATTATCAGGTTCATTTTCCAAACAGGCCCTTGGTTCTTTCTTGGTAATATAGGTGTTTCAGTACAATTATTGATTAGGTAGCAAAAAGAGTTAAAGTATTCATTAATTCATCATATAAATATGTCATACTTGGGTCTTTGCCTGTCAATAGAGATTGTTTATCATCCTACTCGTCAACTATATACATTTTGTGCCCACTTTTTTGGACTTTTATTACTCCAATTGTGTTTCCTACAAGAGGTGCCACATGTATATGTAGAGTGTTCAAATGTAGCAAAAATATATTAGAAAACAACACATGCATAAAGTATCCATCAGGTCTCATATTTATGTACCAATTCACTCAAGTTCTATTTATTTATTTTTGAAAAAAATACATACTCCAAATTGAAAGTAAATACCCGAAATTGCTCCATCCCAAAGTAATTTTAGGGAGTACTCTTTTGCTCCAAAAAATATATATCAGAGATATGCTCTCGTAGAAATAAATTTTAGGGAAAATTACACCAGGTGATAGCCTATAACATTTGATTACCACTTTCCTCTATTCTATTTTGCTACTACTACTAGATGAAGCAAAATAGGATGAATTTTTTAGATCAAGAAAATTCGCAAATAGGGATTAACTAGGGGTCTTTGATCAACTAGCCTTTAATTAATATTATATTTTTTTCCCTAGTATTTTTCTTATCCCTACTTAGTATTTAGTAATTAATGAAATTCTAACTAGCCGTTAACTAGTTGTTGGAGTGAACCTAGCTAATGGTTGGTTAGAATTTCATTAATAACTATTTCATCCTGGATATTATGTTTTACTTCTATTGTTCTACTATAATTTAGCTTAAGACCTGTCAACTTTTACTGTTTTAAGGATGTTTTTGAGTTCTTGTAGTACAACTCTTCCTATATAAGCAGCACACATTATCTATTTCAACGTTATTTGAAAATGTTAAGTTTCCAAAGCTACATTCCTTTTGCTCATTTCATTATGCACTTGTCTCATATTATGTCATATCATATATTATTATAAGTGGAAACTCCAAAGTGAAAGATAAATTACCATTTTGCCTCTCTACTAAATTAAAATTATATTAATTATTAATTAAATACAAATATCTTAATATACATAATGATAGAATTTGAAGTCCTTAAGCCTTTTAATAATTAAATTATTATTTTCTTGATAAATGAATACGTTGATATTGTTTTTAATCATAATCATAAATCTTACAACAGAAGAATTTGAAAAGTTATGATTGATAAAACAATGTAACCAGACTTTTTCTTCTAAAACAACTACATTTTCCCTTCTAAATAGACTCTTGTTTAATATTAAAGTAAATAATTTGAAGAGATGCCATTAATTAAAAAAAAAACAATACGTAGATTCACATGTTTTTTAGATGGTCCTATTTCTACTAAGTTATTCATCTTAACTTGATTCTTCTTTGATAATGAAATATATTTTTATTCTGTCTTTTATATCAGTTGTTTTCTCGTATGTTTGTATAGGTGTTTTTGGCTGAAATTGCAATAACTTGAAGGTTGCTTAGAGTAATTTGGTGTATTCAATAAATTTTTCAAAAAGGTACATCGTTTAATATTTATTTATTTATTTTCAATTGAAGGGTGTATGCAAATCGATGTACCAATTCTTTCTTGGGTAATCGATTGTATAGAAGATAGAACAATTTTCTGTATAAGATGGAATTCATCTACATGCTTGTGATGTAATTTTTTTTTAAAGATTTTAGATTTTTATTCTTTACAACAAGTTGGGTTGGGTAGGACTGTAGTGATTGAATAGTTGATATTTTGTGAATGTGATATTCCTTTTTAAAAATTATCATTCTTATTATAGTAACTTCATAAACCATCTCTTTTTTATATATGAAATGAAAATCAATTCAAATGTGATTTGTAACTACATACTCTCAATTCGGAAGAGGAAGAATTGAAGAAAAAGTTGAAGTAAAAAAAAAAAACGACGCAATATTAAATAATTATGATGCATTTTGCATCTTCGTTATATTGTGTAACTAAAGGTTTCTTTTTTTATGAAATTTTAAAACTTATTGCTTTAGGTATTTTGTGCAGAAAAAGAAGTTTTAGCATTTATTACTTTTTTTAGCAAATTTTATGTAATATGAAATATGAATTTGAGATTGTTCTTCTTATTTGCTTATAAAGTGATTTTATTATGATTGAACTAATCATAATACTGTTATATATATTTTTGTAGATATATTTCATAAAATTCATAATGATTTACTAGCCATCATAAAAAGACATATGTCGTTGGAATCTCTATACTACAATTATATAAAAATTAAATTTCATTCCCAACTACAACTTCTTCTTATATGTAATTATAAAAAGGAGATTATAATTTTATAAAAATACATATTGTATTTGTATAGAAAAACATATGCTTAATCACATCATACAATATGTTCCTTTTTAAAAATTATCATCCATACTATATAGTTACTTCATAAACCACCTCTATTATCCAAAAAAAAATAAAAAAAAATAAACCATCTCCTATTTATATATGAAAATTAATTCATTTATGATTTGTAACTTAAATGTATGTGTTCGTATGGGACAAACATACAATGCACGTTCTCAAAAACTATTTTATATATATGTATATATATTATATTCAATTTTGAGAATTTATCTAGTAAAGTCAATAAACTTTATTTTGTATTTAATAAAATCACTCATCTTAATCCCTTGTATCAATAAAATCATTCAACTAAACTTATCATATATTTAAAATTTTAAATGTATGATGATGAACAATATTAAGTATGATATTATCATTGGCTTAATGATTTCGACAATTTTTTTGTAAGACGTCAGTTTTTTTTATAGCCACTGACTGCAACAATTTAATATCACAGTTATTAAACCAATAACTATATAAATTTTTTTCTGTATGACAATGATATATCCTGCAATTATTTGTGATCACAACTTTCTACGGTTCTTTTTGTTTTTTTCTAGAAAATATCCATTGTAATACATTATAAATTTTAAATACATAGTAATATCATAATATAATTTTCACTAATTAAGTTTGTTCTTAAAAATATCTTGATGAGTTCTTTTAAATTTTATTTATTTATGAAGTTCATATTACATGATATACAAATAATAAGTTTAATTGAGTGATTTTATTGATACAAATATTTAAGTTGAGTGATTTTATTGATACAAAACAAAGTTTAATGACTTTATCAGATAAATTCTTAATGTTGAATGACCTTATGAGATATTAATTCATATATATATATGGATTTAACTTTTACCATTAACAAATAAAAGATTTACGTGTTCAATAACAAGAATGTTCATCACCACTTCCTTGTTTATTCAATTTTCAATTTTAAATATTTTAAGACTCTAATTCGAATGCAAAAATTTGATGTGAATGCAATTTTAGTTTCTTCATATAATTTCCACAACGCCTCTTCACAAAAAGATAATAATCCAAACAACTTATGCACGTATCATTAGCAACACATCAATAATGGTATGTAAGTTCTGCCTTTTACTGTTCTTGATGTTGTTGAGGTGAACTATTATCCACTACAACAACCTGATTGGTTTAGTTCAAATGAGGTTATAGAGGACACACATATTGTAATTAATACCCTAAAAATTTCTAAGCTAAGACCGAACCATTCTTTATTTACATGTAAAATTGTATCGAGTGATTCTTAAATTGCTCATACGTGTAAAGGTCAATTCTTTAGTGTTGGAATGGATTTGGAGATGAATTGAGTTCACAAGAACCCCCTAGCACAAAGTTAAGTTGAAAGCTTCCTTTCCGGTTAAGTTTTGACATAAAATTCTACACAGATCAACTTCAAATGATCATATCTCTATGAATATAATGAAGTAGGTGGCCGATAACCTATCAAATTAAAGCTATATGCATCCTCTTTCCAACGCCACCAAGTTTGCCTCAATCCGACTTCTAAATAAAAGGTTATGACTGATTTACTAGAGACAATCTAACGTAGTAGCAGCTCCGCGCTACGTAGTGAATACAGACCTCACTGTCCGCTGAAATATAATCCCGACTTCCACTCTTTTTATTTATTGTGGATATTTTTATCCTAAAAACCTTTAGGGAGTCATCTGAATTACCCTAAACATGTAGAAAATCAGTTTTCATAATCAAATCCTCTCATTCACTCCTAAATTCCTACGCTCAAGAACTTCAAGAAACACTAAGGCTAGGATTCATCTTCCAAGATTTTCCTTCATGTTTCTTCAAGAATTTTGTTGTTCCAGGTATGTAAGGCTAGTCATAGTGATGGACTAAGTTCGTCCTCATGCCCTACATCTAAATTCATCCATTAAAAGGTTATGTTCAGAGTTTTATCCGTATTGTCTTGAAATCCGAATTTAGTTGTGTTTCTTATTCTGAATTCCAATTCCTTAATCATTGAGATTTTGATTTCTATTATGCATATTGAATTCTAAATTATTGTTCATGTTTCATATCACATGAACCCTACTTGTTTGTAAAAGTTATGTTTATAGAGATTATTATATGAGATTTCTTAAACATCAGTTTCGTACTTGATAGGTAAGTCCATATATAAATATACGTTTAAATGTATATTTTGAAAAGATTTTTCAAAAAAAAGAATGAAATGATTTCATATGTACTATTTGTCAGTGAAAAAGAGAAAGAGTATAATTGATTTTCTTCTAAACAGTACTTCAGTAAAGAAAAGTGAAAGTAAAGTAAAGAAATAGTCCCTTTCTTTGTAAAGGGTGATTTAGCAAACTTCATATTCTTTGTTTGGTAGTAGTATCGATCACCGAATATTTTACGCATGACTTTTCGAATTATGATGGCACCTACTAAAACCCACCAGTAGGTAAGCCGACCCATACCCATGACAAGAAGTAGTGAGTACAAGGGTAGAACTAAACAGAAAAATGCTAACAATAAGCAAAGACAAAAATGGGAAGCAAAGCAAAAACTATATACAAAGGAACCCTCCAGAACCTAAAAGTCACGAGTACAAAGCTGTCTAACGAGATAAATACAAGTCCCAAAGGTGGACCACAACAAGTTGTCTCAAAGGCAAAAGACAAGCTAACATAAGTACAGAAGGAGACATGCTGATCCAGAAAGTGCTCACCCTCGTCTCTGGTATCTACAAGTTGCAAAAGACGGCACAGACGATCATCGCTAGTAGCTGGTACTAGGACCTGCATCACGAAAATATGCAGAGTGTAGCATAAGTACCAAAATAAAGTACTCAGTAGGCATCACATGCCGACCGAGTAAGAAAGGTAAAAGCAATCTGAAAAGATAGAACCTAGACAAAAACAGAGGTCAAAACGGATAAGAAAATAAGCACACGAGCATAGCAAAAGTAAATCTAAGTATAACTGAACTACACCTAACAGGTACACTTGTGTGCAAGTTAAAATATAACCCGAATGAACCCCCAAAAGCCCGACAAGTGTACCGAATAGCTAAGACTACAAGAATAAGATACTCAAACCCAAGTCCAAAAGAATTATCGCGCCCCGAATCCACATTGATATGATCTGGGTCTCGAACCCAAAGTGGTAGAAGTTGGGCCTTGAATCCAAAATGATAGAATCTGGGTCTCGAACCCAAGGTGATAGAATCTGGGCTTCGAACCCAAGGCATAAGTCTCAAGCTAGAAGAAACGACCTCAAACCGTAAAACTTTAGCTTCAAATTGGAAATAACGATCTCGAACCGTAAATAATCACTGCAACCAACCAACTTATAACCTAACTAGCAAGAGTGCCAAGGGTGTGTCAATTCCAAGGAGAATCCCATGTCAAGTCAAGTCATTGTGAGACACCGCACCTAAAGGTACCAATAAAAGGCTCCCAGCCTAGTACAACTCAATCTCCAATCGTTGCGATAACATAAATATCCAGTAACACCTCGAAATCGCAGAAATAGGGAGAGAGAGGATAGAAGATCTAATAAGCCATGAATTCACCTAAAATAAGGCTCATAATATCAGACTCAAGTCTGCCATTCTAGTCTACAAGGATCTAGTCTGTCCGAAACAACATCGAAAACAAAGCAAAGCAACAAACTTTGAGAGTCTAAGGCAACACTGGTCTATCCTAGGCTAAGGATGGACATGCATAAGAAATCAAGTAAATTCAAGTAATTTACATAGCATGCACAAACCCAAACCATCCAACTAGCAAGGTACTATGCCTGGAATAATGTCGATCAAACCTAAAACATGGTATCTAAGAAGAGAGGTAAGAATACTAGGTCATCACCCCCAATTCACACTAATTAACATGAGTTCACATATTCAGGCTCAATCTAGATAGAAAGGAAGTCGTAGCCTACCTTTAGGCCAACTGTGCGCGCTCCAAATCACTTTGCTAGAGCATTTTCTTTCCAAATGGTCTTTGAATGCTGCCATACTATAAAATATAGGATCACAATGTTAGTAAGGTCGTTTAGACACCAAAATGACAATAAATGGAGATGTGTCAATTTTGGAGTCAAAATGGGAATCGTGGGACCCACACCGAGCCTTACGAATTTGACTCCTCCAAAATATCCAAAACAGTACCCTAAACTTGTGTTCCAAAATGGAACAAAATTTGGGACTCGAAACGTAGCAAAAATACAACATGCTAATAAATCACACTTTAATCAATTGAAAAAACGTGCATCATGTAAAACTCAGAATTGACCATAATCGAAGAATTCCCTACTCATTGAACACTCCACGACGTAGCCTCAATAATTCCTGACACGTGGGACTTTGAATCACCCAAAATCGAGCTAAAATGAGCAAGATATCACCAAATCAATATAACCAAAATCAAGAACTCAAAAAGAGCTACAATAATCTGGCTTATCACGATTTTACCTCGAACGATAGACACTCGATAACTTTTCATCACTCTACAACAAAGCCACTATCAAAAAGAAGCTTCCACACTTTGACCATCAGTTTGTGGGTGGAAGCATGTGCTAAGCTCAACACGAGAACCCAACTTATCTTGAAAAGTCTTCCAGAAGCTAGAAGTGAACTGAGCACCCCGATCTGATGTAATAGAAACCAACACACCATGAAGAACAACCATGTCACGAATATAGAAATGGGCTAAACTCTCGGCGCTGAATAAAGACTGAACAGGAAGGAAGTGTGCTGACTTGGTTAGTCGATGAACGATGACCCAAATGCTATCAACATCTCTAGAAGTCCGAGGAAAACCTAACACAAAGTCCATGGTGATGCAATCTTACTTCTACTCCAGAATGGGTAATTTTTTAAACTCACCACCAGATCTCAAATGCTCAGCCTTCACCTACTGGCAACTAAGGTAACGAGATACATAGTTTGCAATATCTCTCCTTATACCGCCCCATCCGTAATGCTGCATCAAGTCATGGTACATTTTCACGGTGCCCGGATGGATAGAATATCTAGAATTATGGGCCTCTCGAAGTATCAATTGAATCAAGCCCCCGACTCTCGGAACACAAATACAACCTGAAAACCACAAAACCCCATCTTAATTCAAGGTAACCTAACCGACATCACCTACTAACACATGATTTCGAAGTGCCACCAAGGCCTCATCCTCAAACTGATGGCTACAGATCTAATCACGAATAGAGGACTCAGCTCTCATATAGGCTAGAACACGCCTAAAATCTGAAATATCCTACCGAGCCATCTGATTATCTAAGGACTGAATGTCCAATGCTAAAGGTCGCTCCACCATAGATAGAAAGGCTAGACTTCCCATACTCACCATCTTCCGACTCAAGGCGTTTGCTACTACATTCGCCTTTCCTGGATGGTAGAGAATCTAGAGGTCATAGTCCTTTAGAAGTTCAATCCAGTGATGCTGCCTCGAATTAAGATCCCTTTGTCTCATGATATACTGAAGGCTTCTCTAAACAATGTAGATCTCACAACGAACTCCATATAGGTAATGGCTCTAAATCTTAAGCGCAAAAACTACCGCCACCAACTCCAATTCATGAATGGGGTAGTTGCGCTCATGTAGATCATGAAGCCCTCGCCCTCAACTGGAAGAGTCAATATAGGAGAAGTAGTCAACAACTCCTTGAGCTTTCGAAAGCTCAACTCACACTTCTCAGACCACTCAAAAGGAACATCAAGGTGGGTCAACCGGGTCCAAGGTGCTGCAATAGTGGAGAAGCCCTTTACAAACCGCCTGTAGTGGCCTGCCAAACCAACAAAGCTCTAAACCTCAGTCACTGAAGTGGGCCTAGCCAAACCACGAATAGCCTCAATCTTCACCAGATATATACCATGATTCCATCCTTGGACACCATGTGCCCCAAGAATACTACAGACTCAAGCCAAAACTCAGACTTTGAGAACTTGTCATAAAGTCGCTGATCTCTCAAAGTCTAGAGCACAATCCTCAAATGTTGCTCATGATCACTCCTACTACGTGAGTATACCATAATATAATTTATGAACACAATGATGAACAAATAAAGATAGAACCTAAACACCCGTGTCATTAAGTCCATGAAGGCGGAAGGGGCATTAGTCAACCCAAAAGACATCACTAGGAACTCAAAGTGGCCATATCGAGTCCTAAATGCGGTCTTAGGGATGTCTAGTGCCCTAATCCTCAACTGATGGTAAACGGACCTCAAATAAATCTTTGAAAATAGTGTAACACCCTGAAGCTGGTCAAATAGATCATCAGTCCTAGGCATGGGGCAGCGTTCTTCACTGTCACCTTATTCAACTGCCGATAATCGATACACATGCGCATCGTTCCATCATTCTTATTCACAAACAAAACAGGAGCACTCCAAGGTGACACACTAGTCCTGATGAACCCCTTACTAAAGAGGTCCTAAAGCTGAACACTAAGCTCCTTAAGCTCTGTAGGAGCCATTCGATATGGTAGAATGGGAATAGGCCGAGTACCCAGCTCAAGCTCGATAGGAAAGTCAATATCACACTCTATGGGTAGTCCTGGTAATGACACCCTATTTTTTCCCTCCGTGATACAGATTAATCATCGATCTTCTTAAATTTTGAATGAATTGAGATAATTAAATTTTATAAAGTTCAAAATATTTTCATGTTTTGAAGTAATTTTAATCGCTTTTATAATTTTAAATAATAAATATGTTTTTATATGATTAATATATTTTATAAATATTTGAAAATCATCTCAAAAGTTTTTACATTTTTAGATTAATCCTTTATTAATTTTGTTTAGTTTGAATTATGATTATAATTTTGAGTTAATTAGTTTGTAATTAAATCAATTATTTCATTTCGTTAGAATTAAGAAGCTCCTTTATATCATTATATAAGTCCGTCTTATTTAAATTTTGGTCGAATTCACTAATCAATTCAATTTGGCTACGTTTTGAGCTTTATTTTGGCTAGAGTATTAATTCACTTGGCTAGTTCTTTATACAATTTTAGCCACTTCCATACCCTATCTTTAACTCAATTTCGAGACTATTTTGGGTCCTTTAGTCTCTCAAATTAGCAACCCAATTTTCTTAATAACAAAAGGCCCATCAGCAACAAATAACCTGACCCAACCCCTTTTCTTTCTCTAATGTTAATCCCTTTCCAACGACATCGAGAAGTCACAGACTTCTAATGTTCATCAGAAGCAACAACATTCCAAGGGAGCAACATAACGACGTGAACACGGAAAGCAACGACGTCAACAATAAACAACATTATTCGTTCAACCCCGATATTCACAAACGGCGAATTCACAGTGTCTTCATGGTGTGTACGTGACCACTATGCCAATGTCACCTTATTCTTCCCAAAATGACAAGAACAGACCAATACGCCTTAGAGCTCTGCCTCACCCCTTTTTCAGCTTTCCTCGAGAACTAACTAGAAGATTTAGTCGTTTACTTTGCTTGCCTTAGCCTCCAAATCCCTTAAAATCCATTGGAAGCTGCTGAAAATTGATGAAGGATCAACTTTTCTTGATCCAAAAGAGAAAAAGTTTGAATTCAAAATTCAATTTACCTTAGTTCTTATCAAATTTTCATCCCCTTTTCCCCAAAGAAAAGTTCTACCCTAAATTCCCTCTATTTAAGCTCTCAACTTCTTCAGTGTTAGGTTGGCAAAAAATGAAGGAAAAGTTTAGAAAATGATTGATATTCAAAGCATAGTCTCCCTTAGTTACAAAAAATACAACGAATACACTTAGAATTGTTTTTCATTCTTCCTTATTGTTCGATGTTGCTGGGATTCGTCGGAATTCTTGAAGCTCTCCCGTGGTGGTGATATAGTTTGCTTCAACTTGCTCGTCCTGGTTTGCTGCTTCAAAAGAGGTACAATTTTCTTTACTCTTTATCCTTTTCTTCACTTATTTTGAATCGAGAATGATGAGCTGTTGTATGTGAAATGGTGTAATACTTTTGGATTAGTTTCTTGGTTTTGATGTGGCTTCATCTTGTTCTAAAAGATAGCTAAATTTATGTCTTATTCTTCTCGAAATGGTCTAATATTCATTTAGGTTTCAATGTTGAGTATACCAGTTGTACAGTTCAAATTGTTTATTGTGTGTTTTGTCTTTTATGTAGTCTTGGTCTTGGTTGGTTCTCTTTTTGATTCATAATTCCAGATTTCTACAAATATTAGCCTAATATCATGTCATAGGTAAATCTGAACTCTGTTTTTCTTCTACATATGTGAGTGTTGTCCTTATTTGTCATTGTTTTGTTTTCTCTTGGTTTCAAAGCATAATATTGTGATCTTTGTTCCCTTTAGAGTGTTTGGAATGCGTCTCTTTCATTAAAAATTTAGGCTATATGGTCATCTCATATACTTCATGCACAAGTCCTCGAGTCAGGTGGTAGTTCAAGCATGTGAAAGATGAGCATGCTTTACATGGAAGAATGAGTATTTAATGAAAGATTAAACCCTTTGTTTTATGTCTGTAAATTGTAATCAGTGTCTTTAACTTAAGCACTGAAGAGTTTGTTCATTCAAGTCTAATGTATGTTATGTGTTACTTCTATTAGGATGAACTGGTCTTTCTTTACGGTAGTGAGAAATTATGAAATAGTTGATGTGAATTTCATAGAATATTTAGGGTTGTGGCAGGTGAATGTTGTCACTGTTTGTCTTCCATGAGGTCTACCTTAGTCTCTTTGTTTTCTTTCGAATGGTGTATATTTGTTCCCAATTTTAATGGAGTATAGTGTCTGTTTAATGTTCGTTTTTGGTCACTGATTGATGTCCACTATGTTGGAAAGTGCTAGTATAATTTGGTCATACCTTAAATAGGTTGAATGATTAGTTAAACATTAAAATGATTATTCCTTCATATTTTTGAACCATTTCCTCATAAAAATTCCAAAACTCTTTCCCTATATCTTCTTTTGATTATTTTAAATGATTATATGAACTTGTGTGTTGATTATTAGCAGTGGCATAAATTGTAGGTAAATTCTCTATTTCACTGGTTCACAATAGCTTGAATTGGTTCTTACATGTCTCTTTTTATGTTGTATGCGATATCTACCCTGAGTCTCTTTTGGACACTTCTCTCCTCTCTTTGCATCTCTTTGTTAGGCCAAAGGCCTAATTTTTCCTTTATTTGAGTCAGCCAATAGTGAAAATAGAAGAACAGGGGGAAATGAAGCAGATTTCAAGTTTCAAAGGTCCAAAAATAGGCTATATACATGTTGTATACAATAGTATACACTGACATACATGTCAAAGTACAGAAAAAGAGGTTGAAAACAGAGATGGAGCTGTTCCAGGAGTTCAAAACGGGGTTGTAAACACGGTGTATACACTAGATTTACCGGTTTGAAAGCTAATATACCAGAATATACAGTGATATACAATAGGTGTATGCACTGTATATAGCAGTGAAAATGGGCCCAAAAACCCTCCTAAATTCCAGCAGTGTGTTTTTGTGATAAGTGGGCCAAAGCCCATCTATTTTGGTAGCAATTATTTTAGTTTTAGGACAGGTTGAAATTGGGTCAAAATCCCAAAGAAAATCAATTATTATTTTAGTTTTAGAACAGGTTGAAGGTGGGCCAAAAGCACAAAGAAAACCAGCTCTTATGTTAGTTTTAGGACAAGTTGAAATTGGGCCAAAAGCGCAAAGAAAATCAACTCTTATGTTAGTTTTTTTAGGATAGGTTGAAGTTAGTCCAAAAGCCCAAAGAAGTCAGAATTAGGCCCAAGTACTGGCCAGACGGACAATAACCAAACTTGGACCCAAAATTTCTCTCTCTTTATTGTATATTTGTTTAATCGTTACTATTTGCTTATTTGTTAATCAATTTTAAGGTTACTTAATTCATAATTTCCAAAAGGTAGCCATTTTGCAGTATTTATTTATATTACTTTATCTTAAAAATAAATAAATATATACTTTTCTTTCCATTCATTTGATTTCCAAAATACTTTGAAATTACTTACTTAGTCATATTTTAGACATATTTTATTTCCTTTCCCCTTAAATTTTTTCAAGTATAAAAATTTGTTATTTCCTAAGTAAATGAGCATGCCTACTTTCCTTTCAATTTTTAGCCAAATATTTTAAATTGTCGGACAATCGCGTATTAGCGGACACTTCAGGTGCCTAACACCTTCTTGAAATATACATATGAACCCCGAACCCCATTTGGTATTTCTAATAGATTTTTCTGTTTTAAAATCTTTTAAAATTTAAGTTTTTCTTTAAAAATTAGGTGGTGACTCTTTTCCAAATAAAAAATAACTAATAAATAGAATGACAACTCCGTTGGGGACTTTGAATGAGTTCTAACCTTAAGATTGATTTATTTGGCTATATTGTATAATTGGTTTACTTGTTTCAATTTTTGTAAATTATAACTGTTGCATCATGGCATTGAATTCCACCACACGACAAATAATTTGCATTAGAAAAAAGGGCGGTTACGTGGTCATCCGCGACTGTCCCTTCAGAAAAGAACCCTTTAAATTTTGAAGTAATAAATGAATAGTTGACATGTGGTCATCCAACATCATTTATTATATTCACCCCGTAGTTTGTCCAACTCGGGTAATCAAGTCTTGTTTTTAAACCAACTCTAGTTCACCTAGCGTAGAGAGAAGCCAAATCCTTATTTAAGAATTAGCCTAAGACAACTTAATACCCAAGGTGTATTAAGTCTATTAGTAAACCACCAAAACATGTCCAAGGTCCACAACCTAACGATATATCATTTTGCGTGGCGTTTGAAATATGTATGTATAGTAACCTAATTGTTACCTCTTGGGGGGGGGGGGGTTAGCTATGTTTTGTCTTGTAGGTATGGTCTGACACCTCCAATTTGATATGATTGTAGTTGCACCTGCCAAACTTAAGATGTGGTTTAACAATATCAACAAACTCCACAAAAGGGAGCTTAACAAGCTCATAGAGGCATTGACAGAACTTTTAGATATGGTCGCCTGACCTATGTTGATTGAAGTCCTCACTGGATACTGGACAATGAAAAAACTATTTTCATTTTGGGACAATGGAAATCACTCCAACAATTGAAGAAATCTGAGACGACATAGATATCATTGGTATGGGTGTCACGACCCAATCCATCGGGCCGTGAGGGCACCTAATCTAATACCTAAGTAGAAGAACCCTCGATTCCCAAACAGTTAAAGACATGTGAAAGATTAAGAAAATTGATGAATAAACACAAATTCATGTAATGTTTATAATATAAGGGTTTTAAACGACTCAAAATTAACTTGTAAAGTAATTAACTTCCCCAAGGATCTAGTCTAAATATATCAAGAGCTTCTAAGATTACAAGGTATAACACAGTAACAAATGACGCAGCCCCCACATCATAGAATGAAAAATAAAAGTTGTTGGAGATTGTCTTCGTCTTCACATATGAAACATCGCTAACCCTGCAACTAGACTATGCCAAAAAGGCATAGCAAGAGTAGTATCAGTACAAACTACACGTGTTGATAGGCATCATCGGTCAATCTGATACCCATCACATAATATATGAAATCGACTAGCAGGAGACATGCAATAAGATTGTTCATTCCTCCACCCTTATATCCTCCTGCCCTTACCATTTTTGAATACTTTAAAAGTATACTAGTGTATTTGACTCTAACCCCTTACTCGCTCCGTTCTTGATCATAGCTTAACAATTCTACCACTTAGAGGAGTTTCCATATGTAACCACTACCAGTCTGACTAGCCAGTCACGACATACCCTTATTTCTTCTATATCACCACTCAATCCATGACCCCATAGTGCATCCTATCAAGGCTCGCTAACCGTTTCAATACAAATCCCCTTCCAAGGTAAGACGTAGCTACTTAACATTTATTACACTAACACCTCCCCACTTCTCAACTTTTATGAACACCGACAACCTCTCTAAAGTAATAACATAGTAACACTTGGAACCTCGGTCTCCACTTACCATACCACATCCTTATTGGGCCTAACCATTCATAGTTCATTCATTAATGATATATATATATATATATATATATATATATATATATATATATATATATAACGAGTAAACACGATATAGTAACCAGACATATGCAAAATGCATAGATCAGATATCATTTCAAGAGCAACTTACAATTCCCAATATCAACAACAAGATATAAATGTAATAATCACCAATGGTTCTCTCATGGAACCCACACTCAAACTGTTAGTGTGTCAGAAGGTGACACCCGACTTAATATACATGTGTCGGAACGTGACACTCGATTCAATATATGTGTCAAAACTTGACACCCGATCCAGTCAGCACAACCACAATCACAATTACACCTATAATGAACAATATTCATAGCCATACAATCAAGTAATGGGTTCATGGTATGTAATTATTCATATACATATACTCATTCACATTAGATTCAGTTTACATTCCTTATTCTCATACATGCATACATACAAAGAGGCAATTACCGACATATAGCACACAAACAGGAAATGGAACCATCATCTAACCCTAGTTCACATGACAAAGCTTCTCCCCATGGTACACATCTTACGTAACCACTAGGAATACCGGTATAACCATCTTTTTTTTGGTGCATGAACGACTAAGCATGAATCCTTCCATCAAATAAAAATATACTATGCAGTGAACACAGATATAAGACTACTTAATTAATAA
This sequence comes from Solanum commersonii, assembly GCA_029007595.1. NCBI lineage: Eukaryota > Viridiplantae > Streptophyta > Magnoliopsida > Solanales > Solanaceae > Solanum > Solanum commersonii. The sequence goes on along the minus strand of JAJTWQ010000129.1, from coordinate 549,835 downwards.
ACCTAGCCTACCTGGACGCCAAGCAGTTGCTGAGTGATTTTATCTCCAATCTTGGCTTCTAAACAACGAGACGGTGGATTTTGGCTGGGAATCCTCAAGCTATCGTCAACCTTGTGCTAGAAATTTCTTCCTCCTTCCTCCCCAAGCCTAGATCAACCTTTGGGGGGGGGGGAGGCGATCATCACCTCTTTTTGGCACTTAGGGAAAAAGGAGAAAATAAGACTTCGCGTTATTTAAGTTCTGTCCCGATTATCCCGCTCTAGCGCTCCTTGTCCCTCCAGAGCATCGTCATCCTAGCGACATCTATCCTACTCTGGCAAAATGGTGGGCCCAGTTCTCTGTTATTTTCCTTTCCTAAATAACGATGGTTTGGGTCGTTACAATAGATATCAATTTACCCCTCATCCGTCCCCGAACGACTAGAGAAGGGATAAGCACGAACTTGTAACACTCTAAAAATTAGTAGGTGAAATGAGAGCTTAACGTGAGGGTTAGAGTCTTGAATTCAACTCCCCGTACTTAAAAATAAAGGGTTTCGTGTTAGAACGTCAATGTACAACCCCCAAGGACCAACCATGGGTCCTTGAGGAGGACCTCCATAATTCATCTGGACAGTGACCCACAGTGGGGACCTACGCCTCGTGGGTCAGTCCACGATCGTGAGTAAGGGGCTTTAGGTCAGGCCCCTAAAACCAGGTCTCTAAACCCCAACCCATGGTTTACTAGCACGGGCCATGGGTCCAACCATGGTCCATTAGAGAGGGGCGTGGATGGGACCTAGAAACTAATTTTTTTTGGGAGTTAGTTTATAAGCACTTTGGGGTTTTCTGATTTTAATTAATATTAAGTGGTGTCTTTTAGCCTAAATTAGATCACCTATATAAGGATTTTATATCACTAAATTAAGTCATCCAAGTCATTATTTCTAAATCACAAAAAAGAACCCAATTTTCTCTCAAATATTCTCTCCCTACAACTTCAAGGAAGAAGAAGAAAGTTGGAGCTAGGGTTAAAGAACAAGGTTTTCTTCTCAAATTCATTGGATTGCATTTCTAAGGTATGGTAACTCTTCATCCATGAATAAAATTCATCCATGGAGCCCCTTCAAAATTCAAATTTCAAAGATATAAATTTCCCAAAAGCTCGGGTTTGATTCCAAAGTCATGGGTTCCTTTAAAAATGATTCTAATGTTTGAATTACTTTATATTATGATTGAATTGATGATTTATTATGGTTTTTATATTGAAATCCCCAAGAACCCATGAAATCCCCATATTTCAAAATTATGATCTTGTGATGTAGGTGAATTGATGAATGAAGGATATTATGAGATTATGCTTGTAGTGATTGTGTTACTTGAATTATGTTTACATCCATGTATAATGTAGTGAATTATAGATGTGTTGATTTGATATGAGATTTTATCCTTGAAAGGGAAAATTATGATATTATGCATGATTTATGAAGTTTAGTATATACTTTAAGAACACTTTGAGAGTGAAGTGAATATGATTATGATCTAGTTGTTGTGTTGTTGAAAGGTTATCCTCATATACACACTTATGCATGAATAAGATATGATGTGAAAGGTTTTCTCACAATATGATGATTCTAGGGTTAAAAGGCTTTCTCACCTATTGAATCTATATGTAGACATGGACGGTGAAAGGTTATTCTCATGCATGATCTAATGAGCTATCTTATGAATTATGTTGGATTGAGTGTCAAGACATTTTTCCATGAATGTGAACTTAAGTCAAGACTTAATATGAACCCCGTGGGAATTAATGCTTGGCACCGAGTGGATATTGAATATGAGATGGAAACTTTTATACTAGTTGAGTCCGGGTTCCTAATGGGACCTTTTACACTAGTTGAGTCCGGGTTCCCAAAGTATGTATCTCATGAGATGGAAACCTTCTACCTTAGTTGAGTCCGGGTTTCTAGTAGCAATCTCCTTATCCCATAAACTATGTGCCCCCATAGGTTATTTAGCTAGTGGATCTACCTAAGCTAAAAGTATGGTTCTACCTTAGGCAAGTAAGACACCCCTTTTCAGTGTGGGTAACACCGGATTCCATGTTAAGCTCACATGGTCTATATTGGTTAAGGCTTATTCCCACTCTGACAACAATATGAACAATAATATGAGTTATGAACTATGGTTACTCAAGAAGCTTTACTTAGCATGGGTGGGATTTATGGTGTCTTGTTCATGCATTGCACAAGTATGCTTTGAGGATATTTATGAATATGTTCCTTTTATGATATGATGATCAATGTATTGACTATGCTTATGACTTATGCTTTTCCATTATCTTCGTAATGATATTTTAACTTAGTAAATTGCATGCATTCAAATGAAATGTCCCTTTTTGCATATTTTCAAGGTTTTTATGCATGATTATCATACTTAGTGCATATTTGTACTAACCCCTACTTTTCCTACATTTTCCCCCAAGTGTAGGGTTCGGTTCTCAAGGTGATCATCGTTGTGGCTAAAGCTTGGATTTGCTTATTCTCCTAGCTTGTTGGTGAGTCCTCATGATTCAAGGACGGATGTTATCTCATTGTAGTTCATTTCTTTTATTTCCTTTTTGGACTATGTAGTATGGGTTGTGTCCCTTTCTCATTTAGAATATTATAATAGATGGATATATAGAGACAAGTCTAGACTTCCACTTTCCTTTATGAAAATTTTGGACTTGAAATGTGTTTTACTCTTTATTGTTCTATTCCTATGTTATGATATGCTAAGTGGATTACATGGAGCCTTTCGGGGTTCTATGTGCCTTGTTACATCTAGGGGGTACCCCTGGGTCGTGACAAACTTGGTAATCAGAGCACGCAATTTAGAATGATTCTAGGATGATGTCTCATAAGCCACATCTAGTAGAGTCTTGTTCATGAGTGTGAATCATGCCACACTTATGAATGAGAGGCTACAAGATGATTAGAAAACTACACTTCTTTCATTACTCTTAGTCGTGCCTTAGAGTTTACCTCTATAAAGTCCCTTTCCTAATCCTTCTCTTGTGTCTTCAGGATATGAATACACGAAAGGCTAATGCTAGAAGGATGGAGGATGATAATGTGAATCAAGGAGCTCCTCCTCATGCTTATTAAGCTTTAGTTGATCCTTTGGTTGAGAATGTGACCCATGCGGAGTTTATGTCTACTATCCAAATGTTGGATCAAGCCGTGACGACTCAAGCCAATAGAGAAGTTGTAGCTCCGGTGAATCCTAATGTGAATACAGCTTCTTCAAGGGTTAGGGATTTTGCTCGAATAAACCCTCTTGAATTTTATGGCTCTAAAGTAGAAGAAGATCCTAAAAGGTTCATCGATGAGGTGTATAAAGTGCTTTCTATCATGGGGGTGTCTTTAGAAGAGAAGGTGGAGTTAGCCGCCTACCAACTAAAAGATGTGGCTCAAGTATGGTATGATCAATAGAAGGGTGAAAGATCCATAGGAGTGGACCCGATAGAATGGGAATCATTTAAATCGGCATTTCTTGATAGGTTCTTCCCCCTAGAGTTGAGGGAGGAAAAGGTACACGAATTCATCAACCTTTGCCAAGGAAGTATGATTGTTAAGGAGTATGCTCTAAAGTTCACCCAACTCTCCAAATATACTTCAACTATGGTGGCAGACTCAAGGGATAAAATGAGTAGGTTTATATCACGTGTTTTAGTTGTGGAAAGAGTGGCCAAAATATGAGAGATTGTTTGATGCTCAAGGTTAAGGGAAGGGAAGATAAGCAAGTTCCTCCAAGAAGTTCAAACTCCAATGCCCCAAAGAAAAACCAATTTTATGCTCTTCAATCCCGAGGTGACCAAGAGAGATCCTCGGATATGGTGACCGGTATGTGAAAAGTCTTTCTTATTGATGTATATGCCTTGTTAGATCCCGGTGCTACTTTGTCCTTTGTGACACCTTATGTGGCCATGAAGTTTGATGTGCTCCCCGAAATGTTATTAGAACCTTTTTCGATCTCTACCCCGGTTGGTGATTCTGTGGTGGCTAAGAGGGTTTATAGAATATGTCCCATTTCCTTGTACCATAGATTTACTCTTGTAGACTTGGTAGAGCTTGACTTGGTAGACTTTGATGTGATTCTTGGTATGGATTGGTTGCATGCATGTTATGCCTCTATCGGTTGTAAAACTCGGGTGGTTAGATTCCGATTTCAAAATGAGCCTATATTAGAGTGGAAAGGGGGAAAATTCTATGCCTAGAGGTCAATTTGTGTCCTACCTTAAAGCTAGAAGGATGATCTCGAAAGGCTGCTTTTACCATATGGTTAGGGTGAGGGATGTAGATTCTGAAACCCCTTCTCTTGAGTCGGTTCCCGTGGTTAGTGAGTTCCCAAAAGTTTTCCCTAATGATTTGCCCGATATTCCTCCCAAGTGGGAAATAGATTTTGGTATTGACCTTCTTCCGGATATGCAACCTATCTCTATCCCTCTTTATATAATGGCTCTGGCGGAGTTAAAAAAGTTGAAATAGCAACTAAAGGATAACGGTTTTATCCGACCGAGTATCTCTCCATGGGGTGCTCCCGTGTTATTTGTTAGAAAGAAAGATGGGTTTCTTAGAATGTGCATTGATTATCGTCAATTGAATAAAGTGTCCATTAAGAACAAACATCCTCTTCCGAAAATTGATGACTTGTTTGACCAACTTCAAGGGGCTAGTTATTTCTCCAAGATTGATCTTCGTTCGGGCTATTACTAATTGAGGGTGAGAGGGGTGGATATTTCCAAGATGGCTTTTCGAACTCGGTATGGTCATTATGAGTTTTTGGTTATGTCGTTTGGGTTGACTAATGCTCCGACGACATTTATAGATTTCATGAATAGGTTGTTTAGACAATACCTAGACATGTTTGTTAATGTTTTTTATCGATGATATTTTGATCTATTCAAGGAGTTAAAATGAACATGTGGACCATTTGAGAATTGTGTTGTAAGTTCTTTAGGACCAACAACTTTTTGCAAAGTTTAGCAAGAGTGAATTTTTGTTAAGGTCCATAGCTTTCCTTGGTCATATTGTGTCAAACAATGGTATTGAGTTATATCCTAAGAAGATGGATGCGGTCAAGAGTTGGCCTAGACCTCTAACTCCTTCCGACGTTATAAGTTTTTTGAGTTTGTCCAGTTACTATAGAAGGTTTGTTGAGGGATTTTCTTCCATAGCTTCTGCTTAGACGGCTTCGACTCAAAAGAAAGCTAAGTTTGTGTGGTCGGAAGCTTGTGAGAAAAGTTTTCAAGAGTTGAAAGATAGACTTACTTCCGCTCCAGTGTTGACCTTACCAGAAGGTACGGATAGTTTTATGGTGTATTGTGATTCCTCTAGACTTGGGTTGGGATGTGTGCTCATGCAAAATGGTAAGGTGATTGCCTATGCTTCAAGGCAACTTAAAGTCCATGAAAAGAATTATCCTACCCATGACCTTGAGTTAGCGGGGGTTGTGTTTGCCTTAAAAATATAGAGGCATTATTTGTATGGGCTCCATGTGGATGTTTTCATCGATCACAAGAGTCTACAATATGTGTTTAGTCAAAAGGACTTGAATCTTTATCAATGAAGGTAGTTAGAATTATTAAAGGATTATGATATGAGTGTCCTCTATGACCCCGACAAAGCTAACGTGGTAGCAGATGCTCTTAGTAGATTGTCCATGGGTAGTGTGGTTCATGTAGAAGATGGAAAGAAAGAATTGGTTCGTGCTGTGCATAGGTTGGCCCGACTAGGTGTTCAACTAGTGGATTCCACCAAGGGTGGTGTCATGGTCCATAATGGTTCCGAGTCGTCCTTTGTGATGGATGTGAAGTCTAAACAAGACCTTGATCCTATATTAGTTGAGTTGAAAGAGTTGGTACTTAAGAAGTCCGTTGAGGTTTTCTCCCAAGGGGGAGATGTGGTGCTTAGGTACCAAGGTCGGTTATGTGTTCCGAATGTTGATGGTTTGAGGGAACAATCTGTAGAAAAAGCTCATAGTGTTCAGTATTCTATTCATCCGGCAGCCACCAAGATGTACCGTGATCTACAGGAAGTCTATTGGTGGAATGGGATGATGAAAGATATTGTGGGATTTGTAGCCAAATGTCCTAATTGTCAACAAGTTAAGGTTGAGCATCAAAGGCTGGGAGGCTTGTCCCAAGATATACGTATTCCCACTTGGAAGTTGGAAGATGTGAATATGGACTTTATTGTCGGTTTACCTCGCACCCGGAGACAACATGATTCTATTTGGGTCATTATAGATCGAATGACAAAATCAGCCCATTTTATTGCCATCAAGGTTTCTTTTTCGGCTAAAGACTATGCTAAGTTGTGTATAAGGGAAATGCTGAAATTGCACGGAGATCCTCTATTTATTATTTCCGATCGGGGTATTCAATTTACTTCTTACTTTTGGAAGTCATTCCAAAAAGGGCTTGGTACTAAGGTTAAGCTTAGCACAACTATTCATCCCCAAACCGATGGGCAAGCGGAGCGTACCATCCAAACATTGGAATATATGTTAATGGCATGTGTAATAGATTTCAAGTGTAATAGGGATGACCACTTTCCATTAATAGAATTTGCCTACAATAATAGCTATCACTCAAGTATCGGTATGGCTCCCTTTGAAGCCTTATATGGTAGGAGATGTAGGTCTCCGGTTGGTTGGTTTGAGGTGGGTGAAGTTGCTTTGATAGGTCCCGAGCTAATGTATGAAAGGGTTGGGAGTTGACGAAAGTCTTTCATATGAATAGGTTACGATAGAGATCCTAGACCGGCAAGTCAAGAGATTGAGAAACAAGGAAATAGGTTCCGTGAAGGTTTTATGGAGAAATCACTTAGTTGAGGGTGCTACTTGGGAGGCCGAGGCCTATATGAAGTCCCGATATCCTCATCTCTTTCATTCTACTCCTATTCAAGCTTGAGGTAAGTAATTCCTCTTGAGTTTCTTGTTTTGGGAGTTGATTAACATATCAATTACACCTCATCCGATACTAGGTGTAGACGATTGTTAAGAAGTATAAACCCAACGAATGAGTTAGGGTCGATCCCACAGGGAGTAGTTCGATTTCAAATTCAATTATGAAGTTATAACAGTGATTTCAATAGCTGAAAGAATAGAAATTATCGGAAACTTTTACTAAAATTTGTAGGGTGACATCAATGTCAGGAAAGGGGGTTATAGATTAGAAAGCAACCACAACAATTAACTAAGGATAATCAAATAAGTGAAAGATACTTGGGGGATTGACCAACTAATTGCTAAACCTAAATCATTGGGTGTTAATTGATCACCAAAAGTACTAACTCCTCGTGGGTAAGATGAACTTTAGATGAGATAATTTTCTCTCGAACAACTACCTCATTTTAATTGAGTTCTCTCGAACCTCAATGTGCTAAATATGAAAACTTTCCCATAACATCACTACATCCACTATCTCGAGTTAGATACATACAATGAGTCTTGAGATTCACTCTCTCGAGCTGAACCCACCACTACCCAATGACTACGAGTGCCAACTTATCACCTTGGTTTTACACTTCTTTCTCAAGCAAGCATAAAACACTAAATAGTATTGAAATAAACATTCAACAGAGCAACTAAATCGCGAGAATAAATCAGACCCGCTTCAAATTAACACTACAATTGATAATAACTAACACCCATTTAGCCAAATTTACAATCAATTACATTGTCAAACCCCCAAGAATGGGGTTTTAGATATTCATCATAAAAGAAGAAAATTCAATACCTACTACATGCTCCATAGCTGGGTGTTGATTTCCGAAATCTTAAAATGAATAAAACCTCTTTCTATTACAACACCCACTTGAAATCTCTTACAAAAATTGCTTCCAAATGACAAGAATAGTGTTTTTGTTCTCTCTATTTCATTCCACAATGACTGGATGCCTTCTCTCTCTTCCAAAAATTGATTTATATTGATGTGAGATTCAACCATTTGGGGTTGGTCGACGAGGAAAGTCGAGCTTAACCAACCAGTCGGTGATTCGCCAATCGCCCTTGTCCATCGCGTTTTGCTGAATGTTTTCATCCAACATGCACTGTAACTTTAGGTGGTCTATATCGAAATCGCCGATCAATTCCGCGATGCACCCTTTGTTCTTTTGGATCGCCAATTCACTTGCCTCTTTACTGCTCATTTCATACTTTCGGCGTACAACCTCTCTTTGCCGATCAATTCGACGACTCATCGATATAGGACACAGTTCACCCAAATTTCTCTCATGAAAGACATGGTGTAGTGTAAAATTAGGCGGGCAGGAGTCACTCGGCAGACCGTCGAGTGGTTTTGGCGATCATCAAGATCACTTTTCTCCATCTCTTCAACTTGCTCGTTCCTTTATGCTCGTTGTTATCCTTGATTTACTCTTTAGCCTGTAATGCTGAAAATCAAGGTCTTAACATCAGTGTATAACATAGATTAGGCAATTGAGGATAAGACTGAAAATCAAATGAACCGTCTTAACAATGTTGACCTAAGTGCGGGATGAACCGGACCGGAATTACCAGACGGATACACGGTTCCGTCCGTCCCGTTCCACTATATACCGGGATGGAACCAGAACGGACCGGAACGGGACCGAATGGAACGGGACGGGATAAACGGAACGACACATCTAGCTATTTTAAAAAATGATTAAAAAAATTTAGTTATTTTAATTTTTTGAAATACAAAAATATTAATGTTTTTTTTTTTCTAAGTTTAAATTAATAGTTTTGAAATTTATAATGTAGTTTTACTTAAGTTTATTTTAAAAATATTTTTTTTAATTTTTACTTATTAAGTTTGCAAGTTAAGTTTAATAAAGTTTTTTAAAAAAAATGTTTTTGAGCTTAGTTTTAAATATTTGAATCTTTTGAAGTATGCAAGTTAAGTTTAATAAAGTTTTTTAAAAAAAAAAATATTTTTGAGCTTAAGTTTTCAAGATTTGAATCTTTTGAAACTTATAAGTTATTACTTATTAATATGTTATAACTTATAAGTTATATTTATAACTTGTAATTTAAATAACTTAAGTTTGTAATTTTAAAAATTAAATAAAAATAAGGATAAAACAATAACACAAAGTCACAAATTAAAAAATATCAATCCAATATTCCAATTTATTTAAATTTGTATTACAAATTACAATTTACAACTATTAGTAGAGTGCATAGTTTACGCAACCACCTTCTAGGAAGGGTTAAATTTCAACTAAGCCTCAAATGTAATACTAATAGTTGTATAGTCCCCGTAAATTCTTTCTCTAACTCAGCTATAGATTGACCGTAATCAACTACTGGTCTTGGTAAAGCTCGTTGACGATCTTGAAGTTCCATGCCATCGTCACTACCACATCCAATGGCGGAATCTATGAAAAGTTCAAATTGACTATCCAACTTTGGAAGTCCTTGATTTCTCCGCTCAGCATTTATCCAATCTCTAAACAACACCGATATCTCCAAACTGTTTCGCTAACGAATATCTCGTGGTCTCCAATTTGAAATCTTGCCGCGCGAAAGCCGCCTCCGAAGCAACCGATGATCCTTGAATTGCAAGCACGTCCTTCACCATCCTACTAAGTTTTGGAAATTGAGTTCCACGAGCCCTCCACCGTTCAATAATTGTGGTATACCTTCATCGTTTGTAATATTATCCGAACCCCGTTCAAGATATTTAACAAATTCACATTTATTAGAAGAGTCAAGACCAAGTTTATGTTTCACTCTACCATGGGCACCTACCTGAGGCATAGACATTTGAGGATTTTCAACATTATCTAAAGAACAATATTTATCATACATTTCTTTAGCAAGTAATTTTATACTATTTTGACATGTTACCAAATCAGTGTTTCTTCGGTTTAATATCTAAATTTTGATAAATGCATTCAACTAAAGCTTTTGCACCATATTCTTTATATTCGGGGTTGAAAAGAATTGCGCTTAAATAAATTTGAGGGATAGGAAAAAAATATTTCTTAAATTTTGTAATCATAACTTCAATAGCAATGGTAAATAATTCATGTGTTTTATATTCAAATAAGATATATGAAATCTCACATATATGTATTAAAATTTCAGAAATAGTAGGATAATACATTCCGGTAGCATCATGAAACGATTTCAAAAATATTCTAAGTTCATTTACTTCATTCCAATCACTATCATTAAGTTTAAATTCAGGATAAGCATTATGACTATTAAATTGCATAGTAATAGGCTCTTTATATGTATAAGCAACTTCAAGCATTTCATAAAAGGAATTCCATCTAGTTTTTTACATGCTTCAGAACTTTTCTAAACGGAAGTTTACATGCATTACAAAGCTCTTTAAATTGATTAATTCTACTACTACTATTCATATGAAAAATATAAAAACAAGCATTATCAACTTTATCACAACTATTTTCAAATAATTTCACACCGTCACTAACAACCAAATTTAATATATGCGCTAAAGACATCTAACATGAAAAGCATATTTACTAATAGGACAAAGTCTAGTTTCTAGCATATTAATAGCATTTAAATTAGCGAAGCATTATCTAAAGTAATACTAATGACTTTATCACAAAGACCGAAAAATCTAAAATTTCCAACACGGTAGTAGCAATATACATTCAGTTTTTTTCTTTTGACAAATTTTATAACCAATAATTCTTTTTTGTAAATTCCAATTATAATCAGTCCAATGCGCGAAAGAATGTTAAATAATCAAAACCATTAGGACTACGACCCATATCAGTGGTAATAGCAACTCTACAATCCATTATTTCAAAATAGGCACGCAAATATTGACAATGTTTTTCTTGAAATTCAAAAATATCTCTTTTTACCATGCTTCTTGATAAACCTTTAAAACTAGGATTATATGTATCACGAATATATGCAATAAAACCCGGATGTTCTCCAAAACTAAAAGGTAAAACCACAAACAACAACCATTTTAGCAAAATTTTCACGATCACGATCCTTATTATAGGTTCGATGTGTAAAGAGGACCACTTGGGTTCGAAGTATTTAATTCACCTTGAACCATATTTGACCCTCTAACCGATGTTTCAATGTTAGAATTTTCACAAACATTAAGAGAAGATATATGCAAACCACTCTTTACTATGCTTATTAATCAAATGTTTTTTTAATCCCCCCGTTGAACCTCCACTCCCACCAGATGTATATTTAAAATGTTGTTTACAAATATTACATATACTAAAAGTTTTTTCTTCATTCAAATAACAAAATTTCCACACATGTGATTTTAAAACACGTTGTACCTTGGTCTTACCTCTAGTTGGAACAATAGGAGGACGACTAGTTCCAACTGAAGGATTGTCCTCCTGAGGTGAAACTTCAGGTCGGGACTAGTCGGTGTATCATCTAAATCTTCTTCATCAATTTCTACTTCTTCATTTTCTTGATAATTACCATAATGTCTTTCATAAACCTCTTCGGGAATTATAGGAGTATCCGAATTAATTTCTATAGGACCGGGGACGAAAAAAACTAGTTTCATTCACATGAGTAAATTCATCGGTATTCATTCTAACAAGAGGAAAATTAGATTTAGAAGAACTAGAACCCTTCTTACTTTTTGTAAGCATATTTTTTACTCCGTGTACAATACCTTTTTTACCTCACTTTTTTTAAAGACTCCATGCTAAAAATTATAAATTATGAAATACGAAATTTAACAAGAACAAATAAAATATAACAAGAACTTACAAATAATAAATACAAAAAATAAATATAAGATTAGAGAGTGGAACGAAGTTACCAAACGCTTGTGTAAAGAACAAATGATTATAATCGAAAATTGAAAAATTGATGTCGAAACTTGAAGTTTGAAGAAGATTCCTACTCCAAAATTCACCAAATGATTGTTGAAATCTTCACAATTACAAAATAATATGATTGAAATTTGAAACTTGAATATTGAAAGTATGAAACTTTGAGCAAGATTGAAATTGATAGATTCTTAATTGGCAATTAAAAGTATAAAAAGAGGGAGTATATATAGTTTTTAGAATTTGAGTGATTATGTGTTAGAAACTTGGAATTGAAAAATATTATAGTCTAAAAAATAAATCTAAAAAATCAAACTAAGCTTTTCAAATGAGTCCAAATTTTACATTAATATATTTAAAGAATCTTAAACCGTCGGTACATATAATTTAAATCCATGAATATTTTGGGACTGGGGTAACGTGATGAACATTTTAGTTTGAAAAATTTCAAATTTTAGTCAACTTCGTTACACCACGCCACAACAGCACAACTACATCGATGTTGGCAATTTTCAACAAACTTTTGCTTGTCCTCTTTGATTCCATATAGTAATTAATAACTAATAATCAAGAATCATGTTGGAAGCAACAAATATCAAATAAGGATGTCTCAAAGAGTGCCGGTCCGGTGCCCAGCCTTAATTGAGGACACTAAAAACTATCAAACTAAGCTCCAAATGAGTCCAAATTTCGAACTCATCAACACCCCCAAGTTAAACTTTTGCTTGTCCTCATGTAAAACTCAAGATCAGCAGTTCAATAAGGATGTCTCAAAGAGTGCTGCATAAGACTCAACATGAATGCACACAACAAGGTTCAAATTACTCATACAATGATCAGTTGTGCACTCAAATATTCAAATTGTGACTCACCATTATCGAAGATGCTCAAGTTCACAATACTTGCTTCAAATGCAAGTTCAAGCTCAACAAAGGTACTCAAATGCCCTCACAACAAAGATGATTCCATATTCATGCAAAATTCTTCAACAATTTAAAGTTTCGAAATCACATACAACTCTCACACTCACAAAGATGAACACATGCATGACTTCACCCATAAGTTTACCTTATTTTCCAATCAACATTCGTTTCAGCTCAATCAAGATCAAAAATGTCTTTTCTTGGCTTGTAACGGGGCCGAGAGTAAAGGTATGGTCATTTAGGCTTAATGGTTTCTATCTTTATGAAGTATGGTCTGAACATCACTTTCCTTCTTTTCTTTAACATTTCAAACATGCTCATAATCCACCCCATTATTCAACTTCATATGAACTACCGGATACCCCATTTCTTTTGCAATTTCCACTACTTTAAATCACAACTTTTTCAGTGTTTTTCTTTTCTTTCTTGTTTTTCATTTCCCTTTCTCTTTTTTTTACATGGAGGGGTTCCATCTTTTTCAAAATCATCACTCAATGGGGATTTCTCACACTTTTTGACTTTCGTTATTCCTTCACCACACTCCCAACTTAGGATTTTGGCCTAAGTTGGCTATTCACACAAACCATACTTCATGAAAGTAATGGGTGAATGGATAAAGAGATGTCATAATTGCTCAAGTTTCTTCTAAGAAAAGGGTAAGGCTTAAGAGGGTTCAAGCAAGGTTCACACATCTCACAAGTTTGGCCACAAAAGAGGCATATTGTCAAATTGTTTTCACTCTTCAAAATCAGCCTAAGATCATTTCAAGTGCTTTCATCACTAAATCAACCGGATCAACGGGGCAAATTCTAGGTGTCATCACACACAATGTTCAAAGTAATCTCATCACACAAGGCATTGACACCAATATCGAACAAGACTCCACACTTTCTAGCTAGTGTGCAATGTTCATCACAAGAGACTCATTTGACAACCGACTAGTCACAACAAGATGCTAAAAGTTCACATATTGTATATGTAACTTTATTTACCTCATCATAGCCACACATTCATTTCGTTCAATTTAGAGCACTATTTAGGTCATCGATATTGACCACACTCGACACTTGAAAATTTTGATAGAATAACAGACTCTTACCACCCCCACCAAAAGCATCCAACATTATCCTCAATGTTAGCAGAAAACAAACACTACACAAAATAAATGAAAAATGACATAAATAAAGATAAATTACAGACACTAAAAGAAACAAAGTAGGGTGAAAAGGAATCTTCACTAGGCGGCCATTTGGCAAAAAATTGCAGTGATCGCCGAACCAATTGACAAACCTACAAGTTGTATGAAACTTCACCGAAAGTTCCAGGACTCTAGCCTTTTGGGGATGGTGCAAAAGGCGGCAAAAGTTGGGTTTGTTTAATCATTTTGGCGCATCACCGAGTGGTGTATGCATTTCGCCCAATATTCTAGTATCTTAGCCCATTGTTGACGCTAGAAAGGCGAGCTGATTCGTGATCGCCAAACCCACTCGGCGGATCGCAGAAGGATTTTTTGCATCGCAGAATCACCCACACGTGCACATTAAACACACATTATTAAAAGCAACTAACACTTGGGTTACCTCCAAAGAAGTACCTTATTTAACGTCATGGTACCACATGGAAATGCTTTCAAGCATCTTCCAAGTACACCACTTCGATCACTGAAATTTCATGGCATTCTCCAAAATATAACTTCAAGCGTTGCCCATTCATCTTGAAGGCAAGACCCTTTTTACCTTCAACTTCAAAGGTTCCATTTGCGAACACTCGTATCACTCTAAATGGGCCTGACCACTTTGATTTGAGCTTTCCCGAAAAGAGTCTCAGTTGAGAATTGTATAGCCACACCCAATCTCCAACTCAGAACTCCCTCCTAAGGATTTTAGAATCGTACCACTTCTTCATCTTCTCCTTGTAGAAGGCTGAACTCTCGTATGCCCTAAACCTGAATTCATCCAATTCATTTAGTTGGTCTACTCTTCCTTTTGAAGACTTTACCCAATCCAGATTTAAAGCCTTTAATGCCCATAATGTTTTGTGTTCCAGTTCAACCAGTAAGTGACAATATTTCCCAAAAACTAGCTAGTATGGGGACATGCCAATTGGTGTCTTGTAGGCAGTGTGATATGCCCAAAGAACATCATCTAGCTTTCGAGACCAATTAGTCATATTTGCATTCAGTTTGAACTAAGATACTCTGAATCTCTGGATTCGAAACCTCCACTTGGCCACTCGTTTGAAAATGGTATGACGTTGCCACTTTATGTCGTACCCCGTATTTGCTCAATGCGGATGCAAAAAACCTGTTGCAATAAAGTGAACCACCATCACTGATAATAGCTCGAGGAATGCCAAACCTAGCGAAGATGTAGCGCTTTAAGAACTGAACCATACTTTTCCCTTCACTGTTGGGTAGTGCCACAACTTCGACCCATTTAGAAACATAATCTATAGCCGCCAAAATGTACTTATTACCAAATGAGCTCACAAATGGACCCATAAAATCTATTCCCCAAACATCAAATAACTCAACTTCCAGAATAGGCTTAAGAGACAGCTCATGCCTTCTGACATCCCACCTTATTTTTGGCATTGCATACATTTCTTGATGAATTCATGAGCATCCTTGTAGAGGAATGGCCAATAGTAACTACTTTGAAGAATTTCAGCGGTTGTACGCACTATTGACACTTAATTTTGGTTCTCTACAATTATTTAACTAAAGTTTTGATAATAATAATAATAATAATAATAGAATATATATATATATATATATGTTATGAAATTTTGTAGGAATAGGAAAAGATTTTAAATTATTTATTTTTATTTGATCAATTTATTTCATAAATAGTATTTTTTATATAAAAAGTTAAATATATTATATAAATATTACTACTTAGTTTCTCATTTTTAAATTTCACGTCAAATAAATATTTTTCCTTAAGGGTTAACTCGATTTTTCTAATTAAATATAATTTCTAATATTGCGATAAATATTTTTCGACATTAGGAAAGCTTAATTAATTAATCAGTTACTAATTTATATAAATTTTAATTTTAGAATGACTATTATCAAATAAGCTAGTCTTGCAAAATAATTATTTTTAATTTAATAAATTATGGTTATTTAATAAAGAAGAGGTTATAATTTAAATAGATTTAATTTGGGCAAAACTTGGCAATCCAAGTCTTTTTAATTCAGCCAATTCGCCTATGCCACTAAGGAAGCACATGGATTGTGCTTTTTCAGCTTAAATCTTGACCATCCGATTTAATCCAACGACTTTAATTAATTCATTCATTCTTTCATATATGTGTATATATATATATATATATATATATATATATATAATTTTTAAATCCTTAATTTTTATTAACCGTTCGATCAAACGATCGGACGACCCAAATTAATTAAGTCTTTTAGACCTCTACCACCGTCCCTCTAATCCTTCAACTTCCAAGACCAACGTTGTCACCTTCCTCTTCTCCCAAAAAATCAACGCATCTTCATCTTTTTTTCCAAAAAGGAGAAAACTCATCACTCCTCTCTCATCATGCCACCCACACTTCTTCCTTAGACACCCTATGCTAGCTACGTCTTCTCCACAGACGCCTATGGCCGCTCCAGGATCCTCTCCTATCACTGTCCCACATGCTCCCCCATCCCCTTCGTCAGAGAAATGACTCTGGGTCACCAGAAAATTACCTTATCAATCACTCATCCTCTCAAATTGACCTGAAAAGGTCAATTCTTGAGAGATATGGTCGTCCCCTTCATTATTTCTTTCTTGTTGCCATTGAGATTTGGCGTTTCCAAGAATTTTGAATTCTTGGAGCCGAATTTGGGCTATAAAAGGAGGACTTCGGTTCTCATCAAAATCATCCAAGAATCGACTGAAAATCATCCATCGAACAAACAAAAAAGATCGATGAATCTACTGAAAAAATCCATCAACGAATGGAAATCATCCAAAAAGGAACAAAAGATCGAACAACAATTCAAAAAATCAACAAAATCCAAGGAATCCAGCAAGGGTTCGAAAAATCATCCAGTAATAGAGAGAGTGCAACAAATTTTAAGTTTATCTTTTATTCTCTATTTTCAATTTTGTTCTTTTCGAGTTGAAGAGGGAGTTTGAAGTGGGAATCTCTTAACGTCAAAGGTTTAGTTTGCTGCTAAACACAAGGTAATTTTCTTCCTTTTTCGCCTCTCTGTTATTTACTTTCCAGAAAACATTTTGTGTTCTGATTGCTGTAGGTTTTTTGTTTATAAGTGTTTTTTTTCCTAGTAAACCTCCTTTTTCATATGTTAGTCATCCTATACAGCTCAAAATGCTTTTAAATTTTATTATATTAGTAGGTTAGAATTGTTGTTTGCGTAATCATTCAACTCATATGTTAGTCGTCTTATATAGCTCAAAACCTGTTTAAATTTTATTATATTAGTAGGTTAGAATTGTTGTTTGCGTAATCAGTCAACGTTCGTTTATTATCTTATTTTATCTCGCTTCTAAGGGTGATTTCTTCCTTTATATCATTGCTAGACCCTTGAGATGAGATGTGATCATATTTTGGGAGTGGTTGATCGATATTTTTCTATTACTTTGCTTAAGCGTTCTATTGGAAAGTTGTGATAACATGATGCATATTTCTCATTCATATTCCTGTCGATTTGAACAATATAAAACTGTTCACTTGCTGTAATTTCTACAGAGTTGGGTTTACTTTTGTTACTTTGTATAACCTAAGATTCATGTCCAAATTACTGCTACATTTTGATGACTATTCTTGTGTTCCTTTCTCACTTTAGTTTCTTTCCTAGATTTCATGAAAGTCATTTATAATTAGTTAAACCAAATCCCATGTGATGTTAATTTGGTTGTGTGCATTAATTATTTTAAACTCGCTCAAATTATGTTTTAATCTAGTAGTAAGTTCGACGAAGTATTTACTTTCTTCCTTGCTGAAGGTGTGATCAATTTTCATAGCTATCCCTCACTTTTAATCAATAATCTTGTCTATATTCGTAGTACTACTGATAAGTTTATCGTCAACCGAAAAATGAACATGAAACAATTGGTATCTCTTATCGGATATTTCAAATCAAATTAAAAAGCGAGTGTTGCGGTCTTTGCTTTTTTCTTTTTTTTTTTACAATTGCTATCTAAGCATATTTCTAGTCACAAAGTTAATTTATTTTTGGCTAAGGGATTAAGGAAGATGTAATCCAACCTCCTTAGAAAGAATAGGAAAGGTTGAGTGTTCTATCTTAGGGGTGTGTTTGGTATGAAGGAAAACAGAAAATGTTTTCCAATTTTCTCATGTTTGGTTGGGTTAAATGTTTTGGAAAATGTTTTCCAAATCAACTCATTTTCCTCAAATTTAAGGAAAATGACTTCCCTTCAAAACTTAAGGAAAACATTTTTCAAAACTCTCTTCCAACTTCAAACTACTATTACTTTTTTGTTGAAAAAATCAATTTATTTTGTCCCTACCCTCCAACCAACCCCCTCAAAAAAATAATAATTCACAACTTGTTTTTAAATTCAATTTTTTTACCCACCCTCACCCCTACCCCTACCCCCCCCCCCTCACACACCTCCTACCCAGCCCCCCACCCCACTCCTACCCCCCCAAAATAATAATTTAAGTTTGCTTTTAAAAATTATTTTCAATTTCAAAATTTCATTTTTTCACCCCTACCCTCGACCCCCACCTACCCCCTACCAGCCCCCCACCACCACCACCCAAAAATAATTTTAAGTTTGTTTTTCAAAATATTTTCAATTTCAAAATTTCATTTTTTTTTACGCCTACCCAGCCCGCCCACCCCATCCACCCCCTACCAGCAGCCCCCCCACCCCCACCACTCCCTACCAGCCCCTATCCCCCCAAAAAAAATTCAAGTTTGTTTTTAAAAAATATTTTCAACTTCAAAAATTCAATTTTTCACCCCTACCCTCGCCCCCCCCCCAGCCCCTCCACCCCACCCCAAAAAAATTTAAGTTTGTTTTTAAAAAATATTTTCAATTTCAAAAATTATTTTCTACCCTAGTAAAATAAAATATATTTATCAAAAAAAAAATCATTCATAAATCAAACACTAAAAATCTTTTCCGGAAAATATTTTCTACTCACCAACCAAACATGAGAAAATAAGTCAAAAATTAACTTGTTTTCCAGGAAAACATTTTCTAGGAATACATTTTCCATGAAAACATTTTCCTTCATACCAAACACACCCTAAGTGTAGTTAATTTTATCATGTTAAGTATTTGACTCATCGTCTATTTATTGCGTATTTTTATTTGCGGCTGTTGCTAAACTTTTATAATTTATGTTTATAATTGCTTTAGTTACATGATTATGGTCATTCCTAACCTGTTCTTATTCTATTCTTATGTTTCTAATTTGTTTCTTCTCCTTCTTCTTTGTTTGCTACATGTACACTTGGGAGAGCATTTGGAGTTGTGATACGACTCCATTCATCTATTCAAATCAGATTTGTGCTCGTTGCGACTTTATCATTTGTGTCTAGAAGCCCTCATTGCGTCTATAGTGTCCAACGCTTCTTTCTCACTTCAAAGCTTCACGTTCTTTATATCATATATGTGTTGTTATCTTTTGACTAACATTTTACACATGAGTATTTCATTTATATAAGCTTGCTTTTATTTTGTTTGGGTTTGTACGAATCAACTAAGAACGATGGTAAGACGTAGTTACCCACCTCGCTTCCATTTAGATATTGGGTTCATTATAGTTATTTAGCTTGTAATAATATTCTCCAACTAAGTTTTATTTGTTACTTGACGCACTTTGCAGTTATAAAAGCATGTCTTTCCAAAGAAAGGAACTAAGGAACAATCTCTTTTTTTCAAAATGTTAAGTATCTATTCCAGATTTGTGTTTGATAAACTAAGTGCTTAAAGTGTGGCTTTGGGTAGCCTAAAGTGTAGATTTTAAAGTTGAGATAAGTGCAAAATTTTATGATCAAATATATCACTTTCTTGAGAGCTTAAGAGTGGTATATTGAGACTCAAAAATGCAAATTATTGATTTAAAAAAGGTGCAGATTTTTTAGCTCAAATGTACATAGTTTGGGTGTAAAAATTGCAGGCTTTGAACCTCAAAGCACTGCCCTATTGTGGGCTTTGAAGTGCAAAATTTAAGTCTGAAAAATACAGATTTTGAAAGATAAAAACTGCAACCTTTTTAACAGCTTCATTTTGCAGATTTTTAAGTGTAGAATTTTCAATTATTCTTAGTTTAAAACCTAATTCTAGGACCTAAAATGCACATTTTGAAACTAAAACACTATAGTTTTAGAGATTAAAAGTGCACTATTTTAAGAGGGCAAAACAAGTATTATAGTTTGTCAGAATTGTTGTTCTTTTAGTCTTAAAAAAAACCTATGGCATAAGTTGTTTTAAATTTAAATTTACAAAAACATATCACTTTTTCCGTCTTACCTATATATGTTTATCACTACCCTTTTTAAAAAAAAATCTAATTGCTTGTTATCTTTTAGAGATTATAAACAAATTTATTCATTTTGCTATCTTATTAGCCTCAGTTCGACAATAATCATTTTAGTAGTTCCTTAAAAGATGCTTGACGCTTCCCTTAGGATAATAAAATTTCTTACCTAGAATTAACTGAGTTAAATATACCATTAATAAAGGTAAATTTTAACATTATTTAGTTCAATATTTAGATGCCTAATTCATTATCTTTGAAATAATTAGGCAATTTTTAGATCCCTGTAAAACTAAAGGTAGAAGAATACTGATTTGGGTTGGGACACCAACAACTAGGCTTATTTTATATTCTCCTTTATAAAAAATATATCTGTCATTATTGTTATCTTCCAAATCAAATATTACTAAAACGTTTTAATTTCTTAACATGTTAATTCAAGATTTTAGAAATGCCAACATGTTACATACATATGTCATACACATAAATGTATAAATTCTATATTTTTCTCTACATAACCTATTATTTTTATCTACTATCCTTTTACGTATTTTATTTTTTACTTTTTTTAAATATAAATTCTACAGTTTGATATATATGTTATTACATATGTAACAATCATCGCTTATCCCTACTTGTAAATAAAATAATAAATATTCGTATGTTTTAAACATCTTACACGTATATAATATACTTTTTAATATATTTAAGATCACAAACTTTATATAATATTTTAATATTTAGTATTATCATAATTATTTATTTTTAGAAATTTTATTTTATGTATTTTACACATCACACATTACTATATGTTTACACCTAACTACTACCTTGTTTTATTTTATTTTATTTTAACGCCTTAATTTTATATATAAATAAAACAACAATTTTCACCTCTTCTTAAACTCGAGATATTTATATGTTTATATGAGACACGTCTATATTTTTTTTAATAAAATTATCATCCATTTTAAGTACATTTATTTATTTATTTTACTGTATGATAAACATACTACTATTAATTGTATTTATTAGACATATATATGTTGTACCTTGTATTTTACTCTTTTTCTTAAATTAATTTACTTATCATTGATTTTAAAACAAGTAAATTAATAAATTTTTCTAGTTATATTTTCCTAAATTGAGTTTAAGGACTATCTTTGGATAGGCTCTGAGGAATGCTTAATACCTTGCCCTCGAGTAACCAAAACCCTTACTCAGACTCTCACTGGTTTCGCAAATCAAAACAGAGTTTACATTTACATATTTTAAAAATGGTTTTCCTAATATTTTCCTTAAATTTAGATGGCGACTCTAAAACAAAACAATTTTTTTCAAAATCAGAGTGACAACCATATTATGTTGTGAACTGTTTTGGCTGGTTCAAAATAGGGGGGCAACAACTTGGTGACGTTGCTGGGGATATAATAATAATAATAATAATATATATATGTTATGAAATTTTGTAGGAATACGAAAATATTTTTAATTATTTATTTTTATTTGATAAATTTTTTTCATAAATAGTATATCTTATAAAAAAAATTAAATATATTATATAAATATTATTACTTACTTTCTCCTTTTTAAATTTCACATCAAATAAATATTTTCCCTTAAGGGTTAACCTGATTTTTCTAATTAAATATTAATTTCTATTATTGCGATAAATATTTTTCGACATTAGGAAAGCCTAATTAATTAATAAGTTACTAATTTATATTAATTTTATTTTTAGAATGACTAATTTTATCAAATAAGCTAGTCTTGAAAAATAATTATTTTTAATTTAATAAATTATGGTTATTTAATAAAGAAGAGGTTATAATTTAAATAGAGTTAATTTGAGCAAAACTTGGCAATCCAAGTCTTTTTAATTTAGCCAATCTGCGCATGCCACATAGGAAGCACATGGATTGTGCTTTTTCGGCTTAAATCTTGACCATCCGATTTAATCCAACGACTTTAATTAATTCATTCTTTCATATATATATATATAATTTTTAAACCCTTAACGTTTTATTAGCAGTCCGATCAAACGATCGGACTACCCAAATTAATTAAGACTTTTAGACCCCTTCCACCGCCCCTCTAATCCTTCAACTTCCAAGACCAACGTTGTCATCTTCCTCTTCTCCCAAAAAATCAAAACCTCTTCATTGTTTTTTCGAAAAAGAGAAAACTCGTTGCTCCTCTCCCATCACGCCGCCCACGCTTCTTCCTCAAACCCCCTATGCTAGCTGCGTCTTCTCCATAGAAGACAATGGCTGCCCTGGGCCCCTCTCCCATCATCGCCCCACGTGCTTCCCTATCCCCTTCGTCAGAGAAACGACTCTGGACCGTTGAAAAATTCCTCATCAATCACTTATCCTCTTAAATAGGCTTTAAAAGTTCGATTCTTGAGAGATTTGGTCGTCCCCTTCATCATTTCTTTCCCATTGCCTTTGAGATTTGGCGTTTCCAAAAATTCAAATTTTGAATTCTTAGATTAAATTTGGGCTATAAAAGGAGGACTTCGGTTCTCATCAAAATCATCCAAGAATCGACTGAAAATCATCCATCGAACTGTCACGACCCAAAAATGGATGTGATGGCACTCATCTTATCCCACCAAGAAAAGTCAGCCTAAAATTCAACCATTACAATAAAACGCAGAAATTTCATAATCAACTCAAAAAAACCCCAAAACCTAGTTGTCACGTGTAGAAGCCTTTAAAGTATTACAATTGATTCAAAAGAAAACATAAGTCTCAAATGACCTTGTGTATAGAATAGAACAAGGTCATAATTAAGGAGAAAGAAGGTCTGCTAAAATGAAAAGCAACAGCCTCACAAACCTCCACAAGAAGCCTCAGACAAGGAGAAGAGAAAATATCACTAAGGTCCGGGCTAGTAACCTACAAAAAAATGTAGAAGCAAGGGGTGAGTACCAAACCACACGGTACTTAACAAATAAACCTCTAAACACAAGCTAAGGGGATAGAATACAAACACTTCTTACACCCCAACCGAACCTCCACAACTACAACCTGCCTAAAACCAGCCCAACCTAACAGTTCACAATTTACAAGCACATAACTCAACAACAACATTCTGAGAATCACATATTCTCAACAACAAGCTCAATATTCATCAATTACAACCTCCACAACTACAACTTGCTTAAAAGCAGCCCAACCTAACAGTTCATAATTCACATATCACACAGCTCAACAACAACTCTAACAATTACATATCCTCAACAAAAAGTCCAGTTAACCACCAAATAACAGCAAACCATAACATTAGATACTCGGAAGTTGTCATTACCATACAAAAGTCCAGTTAACCAACAATCTTTATTAGATAGTTCTTCCCAATCACAATCCATCCCGAACTCTTATTACCATTATGCTCAGTTAGCCCTTGACATGACCACAAAGTCAACTTTGTCATCGACATGACATTTCAAAACCAACTATACCAATCAAATTCAAAAGACTAACGCAATTATATATGCACTTTCTTACTAAAATTCTCAATTACGTTCACACAAGTATACTCGTTGAAACTTCCTTTACCTATAAGCTTGTCATCCTAATGTCGATCCACTTCCATGGAGCTTACGGTGAAATTAGCACTCATTTAAAATCCTCAAGTTACATTGCACAACCTAAACACATCAATATCATACAAAAGATCCACCACTAAAAGTTTTCTTATAAATAATGTTTAACACATCCATCCGTACTAACAAGCTAGTTGGTTTCTCAAATATGAATCCAACACCAAATCTTATTATATGAGCATGTGTACAATAGATAACTCCTTAAGTAGTTAGTATTTGCACTTAACAATTGACGTATCCTTTTTTATATACCACTAGTACGATATCGTGAAAGTTCATTAGATCCACCACTAGAACACATCATACCTACCGAGAAGATTGTACTCAAATAGCACACACATTTCTACCCATTAAGTAACTATTATACATTATCAAATTCGTTCAGTCTCTCATCAAAAGTGATATGCATTCCTTCGTAGATCAGGTCCATAACAAAAGTAACACATTCCATAACTCTAACCAAGTAAAAATTGGCACCATTGTAATAGTCGTATCATGACCTTTTTTGGTATACACTCAATCTATGAAACCATAAGAGAGATTCTAACCTCAATTGGTGCAACATCATTCTCACCATTTGCTAAGTAACTCATATCTGTTATGACAACTTTATTAATTGTAGTTTTCAAAGATACATGTCCATTATCTAGCCATCCTTTTAATCATTTCACTTCCAATTGTTAAACCACTCTAAATATTGTATATACCACACAAGTACTATTCTCTTTACTAGGGTACCTAATCTTACTCAACCCCTTCAAATTGCTGAACATTCTTAGTCTGACCAAGCCTCCTTTTAATAGCTCTATCACTTCCAAACCAAATCTAGACTCCAAGCCATACACAACACCCCAACTACCCATATGAGGAACTACACAAGAGTCATCACTCTAAGTAAGAGTGAATGAAAGGAAGCGATAAGAATCAAAACAAGACCAAGTACACACGATAGAGATCCAAGAAGTGAAGATATTTCCTAAAAGTCACTATAGCCTCTTGTAGATAAGTACAGACGTCTCCGTACCGATCCTCAAAACTCTACTTAGACTCAGCTTGTACACACGTGAGACCTACGAACCTGATGCTTTGATACCATTTTGTCATGACCCAAAAATGGATGTGATGGTGCTTGTCTTATCCTACCAAGACAAGTCAGCCTAAAACTCAACCATTACAATAAAACGCAGAAATTTCATAATCAACTCAAAAAAACCACAAAGCCTGGTTGTCACGTGTACAAGCCTCTAAAGTATTACAATTGATTCAAAAGAAAACACAAGTCTCAAATGATCTTGCGTCTAGAATAGAACAAGGTCATAATTAAGGAGAAAGAAGGCCCGCTAAAATGACAAGCAACATCGTCACAAACCTTTACAAGAAGCCACAAACAAGGAGAAGAGAAAATACCACAAAGGTCAGGGCTAGTAACCTACAAAAAATGTAGAAGCAAGGGGTGAGTACCAAACACACAGTACTCAGCAAGTAAACCTCTAAACACAAGATAAGGGGATAGAATACGAATACTCCTTACACCCCAACCGAACCTCCACAACTACAACCTGCATAAAATCAGCCTAACCTAACAGTTCACAATTTACAAGCGTATGACAACAACATTCTAACAATCACATATTCTCAATAACAAGCTCAATATTCATCAATTACAACCTCCACAACTATAACTTGCTTAAAACCAGCCCAACCTAACAGTTCATAATTCACATAGCACACAGCTCACAACAACACTCTAGCAATTACATTTCCTCAACAACAAGATCAATGTTCATCAATCAAAGTTCCATAGAAAGGCGCTCACAAGATCAGCATAACACAATATCAAGTTCACTAATGATAAATATGTGCAATGCAATGCCAAGTATAGTGATGCATGTCTGACCCAGTGAAACACACCCACTGTCTCTCAGTTCGGGACCCATGGGGGATATATCTGTATATGCATCCAACACGGCGCGAGATACGACCCTCGATAATAGTAACCATTGCAGTGTGCGATACGTCCCTCAAAATATAATATCCATCGTGGCGCGCGATACGTCCCTCGAAATGGTACATCCTTTTTAATTTCTTATTCTTTCTCAATTCACATAACACTTGTCATAACCATGTCTCAGAACAATGCAAATGACATGTTCACACAAATAATGAGGAGATGACCATTTCATAACATTGCACAATTCACAACAACACAATCATGATACAACATCAACAAGCCTTTCAAACCATTCTCAACACATCACACACAAACAATTAATCACATTGCTTTTTATCACCCCTTTTTCATCATTAGAATTAATCAATGTGGACAAATCAACCCATCACCAAGTCTCATTACCCCCAAACACATATTACAAGGAAATACACGAATTTCATATACTTAACAAGGGTTTAGAAATCCACTTACCTCAAATAATGGAAACGATCACTTCGGGACTTGAGCCTTCTCCTTTCATTGGGCTTCCAAATCAATACAATCTATTCAAGTAAATAATCACAATAAAGTTTCGAAATTAAAAACACCCATATTACCAAGGTCTAGCTTAGACCCAAAAACTCACTTAAATTTATAATAAAGTAAGTAACTCGAAAAAAATTGCTTTCTGATCATTAACCTCCCATCATATAAATCCAAATATTACCTAATGATTACCCATAATCATTATTCAATGATTATATTAGCCATTAACCATTTTCCACCAAGAAAACGTTAGCATAGGTTATAAAATTCAATTTCTCTTGTTTCTCTTTCAAAGCCAACATTGTTATTATAATAATAGTAGATTAAATAGAAACCAGTGTCAAGTAGTTACCATGTCAGTAACTCAACTTTGAGAAAACCTAATTTATAGATCATTGAGCTTAACTAAAATACTACACATATACCGAATAATCACCGATCTCTTCTATATGTATATTAACCTCAAATAATTTCCCATTATAATGCATCAATGATGGGACATAAACATTTCTCAAATTACATATTTTATCCATTACTATTATTCCCTCAAGTCCAATATTTACACTACCAGATTATTGATTTCTCTTTTACAAGCAATATTATAATAATACCAACAATAATATAGCTCATATCAATATTTACAATACAACAAGATGTTGGTGATTTTGATGACTTACCTGAAGTACACACGTAATACCCTCGCCAAAGCCGCCACTAAGAATTTTATCGTTCCCTCCTAACCTTTCTATTTCTTTTCCAAATTTATTGTTTATTAAAACTGACAAAATTCACTAACTTATTTCTAATACATGGGCCTAATGGCATAGGGTTTTAAATAAGGGAAACTTTCACAAATAGCCACTATAATAAACTTAATTATGCTCCATAGCTATAGTTTGCATATTTACGGGTTGTAACTATAGTTTAAGCTGCCTCATTTGTATAATTCACGGATTTGTATAATTTGCAGGTTTGTATAATTCACGAGTACATTTGTATAATTCAGTTTTTTTTTGTATAAACTCGAAATAACGAATTTATACAATTCAAACATCAGAAGTGCAAATAGTTATACAAATTATATTATACAAATTCTGAATTATACAAAAGTTATACAAATTATATTATACAAATTCCGAATTATACAAATTCCGAATTATACAAATGTGCGAATTATACAAAACTAAAAAGCTGATTTGTATAATTATAGCTAAAAGTAAGCTGCAAATTGTAATTAAGGTAAACTATAGTTATATTAAGTAATTAACTAGTATATGTTTGCTTATACACGTAATTTTCCCTTTAAATAAAGAGCAACTTTTACATATAGCAAACAAAAAAATCATATTTGTATGCTATAGCAAAGTTTGCATAATTGCGCTCCATAGCAAATATATATATGTATAATTCGCTATACATATACAATTGAAATCTATGTCTATTTAACTATACATATATACAAAAAGAAGAAATTGTATAATTCGTTGGCTCCTCTTCAGATTTGTATAATTTCGCTGGCAGGCCATTTGTATAAATTATTGTTAGCCTCTCGTTTGTATAAATCGTTGACAAAAATATTTGTATATAAAAAATTGCTCTCTCTTTCGCTTTATACAAACATAAATTATACATTATCACTACAACAAATTTGATTTTCAGTTACGAATAATTTTGTCACCTAAAGCACATATTTCGTCACCAAAAAACTTTCGTGATGAAAAAAAAATCGTCAAGCATTCGTCCCTAAATCATATGTCACCAAATGCATACAGGCACAACTTAGTTATTCGTCACTAATTATAGGTCTATTTACTATGAAAATACTTTTCGTCCTCAAAATGTATAGCATCTATGACAAACTTGTTCATCATAGAAATTATATTTTTTTGTAGACAATGGTAGCTTTTCGTCACTAAAAAGGTTATTAATGCCGACGAAATTGATGCATCACTTATTGTATTATATAATTAGTGACAACGTCATTTGTCTCTAAATATAAATGTATTTCGTCGTTGAAAAAACATTATTCCGTCACAAAAAACTGCCCTTTACATACAAATTCTCTTTTTGTCCCTAAATGTATAAATTAGTGACAACTTTAATTTTTTTATAGTTTTGTAGTTGAAAACGATTAGGTCGTCACTAAAAATATTTCTTTTTACTCACAAAACAAAATTGTCACTATGGAATGTCATAACTAGAGACGATCATAATTGTCATAAAATACAAAGTCAATTTGTAGGTAATAAGTAGGCTATTTTGGGACAAAAGATATTCTTGTCACCAAATGTTACACTTTTACGATGAAAACATGACCGTCTTAAAAAATATTATAGAGTCATCGCTAAAAGTTATGTTTTTAAGGACAAAATGTTTTGTCATTAGCCATTGTACTAATACTATTTTCCATTTGTATTTAACTAGACTTTGTAAATTTGATAATTTATAGAAAATTTATATTTTTTAAATAATACATTAATATCTTAAAATTCATAAACTAGTTTGTTCCATAATAATAAATATACAATTTTAAAAAAAAACATACTAAAGAAAGAAAGATAATAATAATAATAATAATAAGCTGCACACTGTTATATATAGTACTAGAATGAAGAACAAATAGAAAATGAGATCGAAATGATATTCACTACATACTCCTCGAAGAAAAACTAATATTATGTAACGTTTATCCAACTTTAAAGTATAACTAAGATATGCTAAAAATTAACAAAACAAGGATAGAAATATAGAGGCAGCTTCAAGAGATATCATTACAAAAGCACTTCTCTCACACCTAATCTTGATTTCCACCTTCCACAACCTATGTAAAATAGAGAAAGAAAATCTAAGATGTTATTTCATACTTGATGATATCATGATACGGACAAACTATAAAGTTATAAGGTTATTAAATGTACCTTAATGGATAACTTGATAAGAATCAGTGATCATCACTAAATCATGAAAAGGAAACAAAGTTAGGTGCTAAAAATCTATAAATAGGACTCATTTCATGGATAAAGCATCTGCTACCAGTCCTTTCACATATTTTAATGAAGTTAAAGGTGTATTCCAGTTCGACAAAAGGAAAATGCCAAGAATAAGACTAAGATACGACAAAACTAAATTCTAACCTTGATCGGGATAAGCTCATGAAATGTTGCAGCTGTTTCATAATATCATCTTGACGTGCCGATAGAGTATCTAATTGTGAAGTTAATGTTTCTATCTGAGACCTGGCGATTTTCTACAACAACTTCAGCTGCATCCAATCGTTTCTGCAGACCAAGTTGGACACTAGCAGCTTCCTCCTTCGTCTTTCTAAGGGAGTCTTCTAACTCTGTTGTTCTCCTTTGTGTTGCTCGATTAGTATTAGGTTTTGGACCATAACCGAGACCTTTTATGTAACCCGACTTTTTGCCGAGTATAGCATCCACAATTTCATCAATAGTCATGGAAGACTCTCCCGAAGTATATAGAGCTTTCAAATCAATCATGTTGTTCTACAAAACATATAATTCAAATTATTTAAACTTATTATAATAACAAATAAATCATTTTGAATGCGACTAGAAAATTTGCTTCTCACATAGTTAGTCTCAGCTTCTTCAGATGCCCAGCCTTTTTCATTTGAGTAATGTGTATTTTTGTAGAACTCAATTCTATCAGGTTCGGCCCCCTTCGGATGTTGTGTCACCCTACAAAATAAATTTAAAAACTTATTGTAGTAAGCATGGGCGTACGGACAACAATGAGAGATGTTCATGAATGAGCATGCATCGGGGAGGAGCATGAGCATGAGCATCTTTGAGATGGTCGATGCGGTTGAGGATGCGAGAACATCATGAAGTTGCTAAAGAAAGACTTAAGAGGAAGGAATTTGAAATTTATATTGGTGGCTTGGACAAGGATCCTGTTCAGTCTCACCTCAGGAAAATTTTCAGTCAAGTTGATCAGGTAACGAAAGTGAAACTCTTGATGAATCCTCAGACAAAGAAGAATAAAGGATTTGCATTCTGCGTTTTAATTTGCAACAGTGGAACAAGCTAAACGAGTTTGTATTGAGCTGAAAAATCCAGTGGTACTCTTTTGATTCTGCAGCTATCAGAGATGTTCATTACTTGATAAAATTTGTGTCCTAACATACCAACTTCCAGGTGAATGGCAAGAAATGTGGTGTTTCCCCAGTCAAGACAGTGAAACCTTATTCTTGGGCAGCATATGCAAATCTTGGACAAAAGAAGCTATAAGTAGACACAAGCAAATTCATATGGTCATGGAACATCGACTTCTTAAGCTGGAAGAGCTGCTTAACTGCTTTCTGATATATGTTTACTTTTACTCCAGTTAAAAGAGAAGTTGAGAAATAATGAAGGAAGGTGGAAAGCTTAATAAAGAGCAACAGCTGAAATTAACAGCTCTAGTTACCAGGAAGGAAGTGGAATCTGCTCTGCAGGGGATAAGTGATCTTAAAGCACCGGGGAAGGATGGGCTTAATGCTGTTTTTTTCAAGAAAGCTTGGCCAGTGGTGGGGGCTGAGATAGTTAAAGCTGTTCTAGGATTCTTTAATACAGGGGAAATGTACAAGGCAAGCAATTGAACAAATGTAACCCTCATTCCTAAGGTGCAGAATCCAACCAAAATCAGTGAGTACAGACCTATATCATGCTGCTCAACGTTATATAAAATCATAGCTAAAGTCATTACTGCAAGGCTAAAACTCATTATGGACGGGATCTTTGAGTAAGATCACAAGTTGGACAACAAAGTTCTTATCATATGCAGGTAGAGCTCAACTCATCAAGAGTGTTTTGTATGTAATTCAAATGTTTTGGGCTCAGATTTTTGCTCTTTCAAAGAAAGTTATTCAAGCAGTGGTGAATATGTGCAGAAGATTCTTATGGACAGGGACATCCAGGAAAGCATTAGTTGCATGGGACAAATTGTGTTGGCCAAAAGCAAGTGGTGGAATGAATTTTCTTGATATATATACATGGAACAAAGTAGCAATAGATAAGTTGTTGTGGAACTTATGCCAGAAAAAAGACGAGTTATGGGTTGTCTGGATACATAGTTACTATGGGAAAACAGGTGTTTGGAACATACAGGCTCAACAAGCTTCTTGGGTGGTACACATGATTCTGAAGGCGGCAAAACATTTACAAGAGGCAGGGTTCACTGAGGAAGACATAAGAAACATGACACATTACAACATTAGTAATATCTATTGGCAGATGAGAGGTACAAATGAGAAGGTAGAGTAGAGATCACTAGTTTGGACAAACTTTGGAGCTCCTAAATAGTTATTCATCATGTATCTGGCAGTGAATGGAAGACTTCTAACAAAAGACAGATTGGCAAAATGGGGAGTTCTGCGAGTGCTAACTTGTACCTTATGTCAACTAGTGGATGAAGATCATGACCATATTTTCTTTCAATGTCCATATGTAGCAGAGGTGTGGAGGGGTATACTACAGTGGCAAGGCATAACAAAAAGTGCAATGAACTGGATTAATGAGATACAATGGGCAGTAAAATACATGAAAGGAAAAAGCAGTAGGACACTTGTGTATAGAATGGCAATAGCCAGCACCATTTATCATATATGGTTAGAGCGTAATGCGAGAATATTTCAACAAAAGCAGCAGGCAAGCAGGTTTCTTGATCAGACAGATAATTCAAGACATTCATGGGAGAGGTATAAGGTATCCTAGCATAGCTACCAGATTATGCAATTTGAATAATTATCCATAGACATAGCTGGCAGATGAAATGTTGGTTTAGCAAGGATGGAGCTTATGTCCATACCGGCTAATTTTGCTTTCTAACGTTTACTTGGTAAATAAAATGTTTACTTACCAAAAAAAAGAGAAGTTGAAGCATTAGTAAAAAAAATATTGTTTAACTTACCATTTCAGCACGAGCAGCTACAAATGCTTTTGACCCCATAAAATGGCTATATTTAAGTTTAGATCGATTGACCTTGTTTACTTGACATCGTTTCTACCATGAAAATAGAAATATAAGTAGATCAAATTACACTTAAAAAAATAAAGTTTATATATATATGTGAATATAGATCACCTTATGCTCTGGATTCGACCACATATCACAAAGCCTATTCCAATTTTCCGGGGTTAGTTCTGGCACTTCAATTTTACGAGCAACTTCTTCGGAGAGTGCACTTTCAAACATCTTTTTCAATTTATAGTGCCATTGCCGACTTCTATTTTTGAGAATATCCTCACAACTATCTTTGACGTAATGCTCGTCTAAGTTAATTTCAAACTTCTCCTAAAAAGAGGTTTTAAACAAAACACACATAAAAATCAAAATCCCTATAACATATAAGAAGATGAAACACTTACTTATTATAATTTAAGATAAATAACAAAAATAGAAATCTTACATGACATCTAATAAGCGCAGCATCTTTTTCCTCTACAGTGAGTTCCTTCCACTTATTTGGAAGCGCAAGAAAATTTCGTGCAATTATCCCCAATTCATTTGAGAGTTTTGCTGATTGAACCGCCTTAACAGTCTCCCTTTTCCAGTGGGATCTCTATCACCATCTTTTTCCCCAAAGCCCTCTTCATTTTTCAAGACCTTTTCCCCTTGTTTTTCCTCGACCCCTCTTAAAACTTGCGGTATCATCGATTAAGAAAAGGTTAGTTTGAAATAATATCTTAATTGTAATATACTTGTGTAAACATTTTAGTATTTCTAGATTCAATTAAGAATATTATGATTAAAGTTTTACATAACTAAAAGCTTTAGTTGTTTAAGTTTTGGCTTCAAACCTGAAAAGTAACTAATAGCTATGTGTGGATTTATACAAGAATTCGTATTACCTGTCGCAGTAGCACGAGTACATTTATTTGACTCATCGGTAGATTGAGCAGATGAAACAGTTTGTCCAGTAAGTGTTTTTTGCTTATAGACACGTCCTCCTGGAGCCATGACGTTTCTTATATCCCTGTAAAATATCATGGCATATACACAACAAATGATAATTATGAACATTTTGTGTTTTGATATGTCTCTCTATTATATAGGTCTGGAGATTTTACATTCAACTGGGATTTACAGGCAGTTCTGAGAAGTGTCTGCAACATGAAGATATGAGAAATTTCTACAACATTGATAATACCACTGTTCTGGTCAATCATAGTTTTTATGAGGATCCTACTCATGGTAATTCTTATAATAACACAAATTACGAACTCTCATTCCATACAAAGTGATTGTGTCGGTGAGTTTAGTGTCTCCTTCACCGGAAAAAACAAACACTATTTTGGATTAGATGATGTTTTGAGTCTTTCCAATAATGCAAATTTGACACAACGTTCAAGTATTAAGGTTGGCAAGGTGCTTTGTTACGACGAGAAGATAATGGAAATATATGAGATATTGGCTGAGAAATTCATGAGGCAGATCAATGGAGATGGAGAGAACTGATAGTTCAACTTTTCTCAAGAGCTACTCTATATGTAATGACTTTGAAGATTGTCCAAAGAGTTCTTTGTAAAATTAAAATCTTATACTCTACGAAAGAATAACTACATTGAATCAAGTTTATTGCAGACCTCTAAAATCTGAAATAAAAAAAACTAAGAAGTGATCATGTAGAACTAAACTAGTGATTGCTTAGATGCACAAAGAAACTCAAGCAACATAGAATTTAACAACTAATCGACATAACAAAATACAAAATCTTAAAGCACATCAACTGATTTCATTGAGCTTAAATCATTACAAAGAAATATAGTGCTGAAAAATCAAAGGGAAGAACGAATGTTCTTCAACTATTTTCAGGCTTAAAACAGACCATTCCCTCTAAACTAAGACTCACAACAAAACCAAGTAATCAATAATAGAATAGCTATAAGAAAACTAACTCGACACTAATTTTATTTGAAATCAAATAAACATATATATATATATATATATATATATATATATATATATATATATATATATATATATACATGGCATACATAACTAATGTTACATACTCTGTTCATTCTTATGGGAAACGATGGTAAGGGAAAGATAAAGATCACCATTAGGTGCTCATCCTCTATCCGGAACTCTATGGGAGTCTATCCTTTTCAAACACGACTTTAAAACAACTAACACAATAGTTAAATCATGGTAAAAACTTAATTGGAAAATAGTTTGAAACAGCTAACACGATTCAATGAACTCTATAATGTATGTTTGTAATTTGCTTCTATGGTTTTGAAGAAACAATGAACTGCACTACATTGATCCTATTTTCAATCAATACAAAGTTGCAGAGCATAATTTCATGTATGTCTAGTAGGTCTTTTGTGACAAGTTTAAGCGATTCACATGAATAATTTACTTTGAATTTCAGTTTTCTTGTTCTCTGTTTTTTCAGAGGAATCATTCATACCTGCAAGTACGTTTCTTCAAGCTCGTTCGGAAATCTAACTTCAGTCAGGAGTTAGCTTTTCATTTGTCACATATGTATATATATACATTCTTCTAAAATAAATTTTGGAGCCAAAAATTTCAGAAATTAAGCGCCAAAACGCATTTGTTTTTTGCAATTTTTACCCCAAAGATCGATGGTTCTGTTTTGGCAAAATCAAAAAAGAAATTTTAAGAGTTGGGGCGGTAATCCCAAAAACTTGGGAAGTGGAAAGGTTGAGAAGTCGTAGGAGTACTGTTACGCTCTGTTTTCTTCGGAAGGAAATTAAGCTATATATCTTAAAAGCTTATTTGAAATATATATATATAAAAAGAGGAGAAAAAAGAAAAGAAAAAAAATAAATTCTCACACCTACTTATGTTGAAAGATAAATTTAGAAGCAATTACAAGGTTGTAAATCTGTACGCTATAAGATGTAAAATAATTTAATAGTTGAAATATGTGGAAGTCCAGTGCGTGATCATCCCGTCATTATTGGCGTGATTGGAATATCTTAAAATATATTCCAATTAGTACGATATTTGACATTCCACATGTTTTTTTTAAAATAAAATAAATATTAACATTTTAAAAATAAATTTAACTATCTTGCCATTATAATAAAAACAATTCTTTACAAAGAATTACTTTATAGAAATTTAAAATAACATATTGTAATAATTACATGCCACAAGGCATTGATCCAAATTAAAATCCTATATCAATATCATACCAAATTAAAATGGTATGGTACAATGTTCATCTGTTCTTTGATGTTAGTATTGTGGGATAAGGCACAAGTACCCCTTACACTATATGACCAAAATCTCAGAGACACACCTTAACTATACTAAGGTCCTATTACCCCCCTCGAACCCATTTTTTTTGTAATTTTGTACGCCTTTTTAGCCTATGTGGCCTCCAATCACCACCCACGTGCCTCTACGTACTAAGTGGAGTCAGGGAGTGTTCCACGTAAGACAAAAGGTGTACAAAATTATTTAAAAAATTATTTTGTGAGAGGAGCTATTTTCACACGATATGGACGCAAGGCGCCCTTCTGGGCATGAATAGCCACGCGAGGAGTGACTTATTGAATGTAGTTTCACTACTATATTTGTTAGTGAGACTTACGGTCAACTTCAATCCACTCTCAATTAAATCTATCAAAAAGTGAACTTGGTATGTTTCCTTATATTACTTCTGTTGTCTTCCCTCCTACATGTCGACATATGTTCTACTCGAATGGATCATTGGATGTGGTTTCATTATGCAAGCACCAAACAAAATACTCATTTAGCGATTAAGACTTTTGAACCAACTAAAATTAACTAAATCATAATACATGTATTTTTGGCACAAGCTATACTTCAAATTCCTCGTATTCAACTACAAAGAAGTATTTTTATGACAAGAATGAGATCAAACCACGACCACTTGACAATCTTATGCAACAATTACTAAATATTTGGAAGAAAACTTATGCTTACAACTCCACTAATTACATGATTTATTCTTACAATAGACATAACTCTTTCACAGAGACAATAATAGAAATAAACTTAAAGGGACGAAGATCATCTGTTTCACGGCAGTGAACGGGGTGCAGGAGTTGGATCTTTAAATCGATGGATTCTGAACTCGAACTCTACTCGGACGGAAAAAAAATA
Source organism: Solanum commersonii (assembly GCA_029007595.1). Lineage (NCBI taxonomy): Eukaryota > Viridiplantae > Streptophyta > Magnoliopsida > Solanales > Solanaceae > Solanum > Solanum commersonii. Next base: position 513,434 of record JAJTWQ010000129.1, on the reverse strand, counting down.
ACAGATCAAGCAAAAATATAATTTTTTTTATATATATAAAATATTTAATCAAGTGAATAAAGTTGATAAGAAATAAAATTTAGGGGAACAAAAAGAAAACTCATTAGATGAGTCAAATATATAAATGATTCATTACTTTTTATTGATAAATGAGCTAAAATTGATAAGTTTTTTACACTCTGATTTCAAAACAACCCAACATCTACTCTTATTATTTCTCATCCAAAACAAAAGATACCCATCTTTCCCATCTGTTTAGCTCTCACGATTCTCCTATGCAGTAGTTGTGGGACTTGTGGCCGATCTTTTGGGTCATACCTCCATCTCGCTAGTATATATTTAGGTAAGGTTCTATGTTTCTTCTCTCTCTTGTTTGTTATCAGAACCATCCCATATCCCCTTCAGGCCTCAAGCCCATATTCGTGCAAAGTTACGTGAATTATGTGCTTTATTAGTGGCGCTGTTTATGAGTCCCTATGAATAGGGATTATTGTGAATGTTATTATGAAATATAAACTAAAGTTCTAAGCTTTTCAGAAGGGTTGAACACCCGTTCATTGCTGCCAAAACAAAGCTTACATTAGGATGCCTGCAACATGTTCGATAGATTGTCTGAGAGATGATTTTGTTCACTAGTGAAGTATGATTTACCGAGTGATTTTAGGAGTTGATTGGGAGTGAGTTTTAGGGTAGGTTTTATACTACTTGGTCATATAGCTCAAGCTTCGGCAGTTGCTAGGCTTAACAACAGTTTGATTGTTGTGGCATCTATTGTGTTTTCGGTAGACCTACGAAGAGCTTAAAATTAATATTGCCTTGTGAAGTTAGTTTTTTTTTATAGTATTTAATTATTATTTGGTTATATGTTTGTGTAGTTTATCATGGATAAAGGATGGATGCATGAACCAAAGTTCTCTAAAAGATATGTAGAGGGTGTCCAATCTTTTATGAAACTTATCCGAACTCACTTTGATCGAAATACTAAAATTCGATGTCCCTGCCAAGATTGTTTAAATATAAATTTTCAAACACAAGATGTAGTATATGATGACTTGTTGTTGAAAGGAATTATGAAAGATTACGTGCAATGGATATACCATGGGGAACAATCACAAATGAGAAATAATGATGAAGCAATTGATAATGAAGATGAAAATGAGGAATGGATAAATGAAGAAAATGCCAGCCATAATGAAATACATGACATGTTAGAAGAAATCTGTGGAAAATCACAAGCCAATCAAGAGACAACATCCAGTAACAATGGATGTGATAATTTGAGCGAGAACAAAGCAAAGAAGTTTGAAAAATTGTTGAAAGAAGCTGAATGTGAGTTGTACCCGGGATGCAAAAAAATTTCGAAGCTTTCATTTGTTGTGAAATTGCTCCACTTGAAAGTGTACAATCAGTGGAGCAACAAGTCATTTAATATGTTGTTAGAGTTGCTACGAGATGCATTGCCTAATGGCGAGACACTTCCTAAGTTGCATTATGATGCTAAAAACATGCTACAAGGTTTGGGATTAGGATACATTTCGATTCATGCTTGTAAATATGATTGTGTGCTTTATTGGGGTGAATTTAAAGATAGACAAGAATGTCCACAATGTGGTACTTCAAGGTGGAAAATTATAAAGGGAAAGGGTAAAAAGATTCCTCATAAAGTCTTACGATATTTTTCCTTAAAGCCGAGACTTCAAAGATTATATATGTAAAAAAAAACAAGCACGGACATGAGGTGGCATAAAGAAACATATCTTGATGAGACGAATGTGTTAAGACATCCAGTTGATTCTGAAGCTTGGAAAGAGTTTGATAAGAATCATACGTGGTTTGCACAAGAACCACGTAATATTAGACTTGGCCTCGCGACTGATGGTTTCAACCCATTTGGGAATATGAGCACAAAATATAGCATGTGGCCTGTAATTTTATTTCCTTATAATCTTCCTCCATGGAAATGCTTTATTGGTTGATGAGTTGAAAGAGTTATGGAGTGATGGTGTAGAGACATTTGATGCTTCCACGGGGAGTGCCTCAAGATGCATCTTTGCTATTTTATGGACCATAAATGACTTTCCGACTTATGGTAAGTGTTTATATTTCTTATTGTTCAATATATCTAAATCATCTCCAGCCTAAAACTTCTTCATATCAAGTCAGAACGGCTCTCCTGATCTTTGTTGTTCCTTTATAATATAGAGAACACAATTACTTTATCACATTTCATAGAAATCTAAGGAGTAATGATAAGATAACTCTTCAGTTTTTTTATCAACCCAAATAAGTAAGCCTCACCTCAACTAATTTAAGTAGTTAGGTTGACAAACTTTGATTGTTTCCTATTTATTTATTAGCATTTGGACATAATTTTGTTCCTATTATTTATATGTTTCTAATCTACGATACTCTTCTTATTTAAGAAGAGCTACAAACATAAATTTAATAACAGGGGAACACATAACTGTAATAGCTAACATATATTATTTCTTTTGTACTAGCTAATTTATCTGGATGGAGTACTAAAGGATACATGGCATGCCCTACTTGCAATAAGGATGCACCGTCACAAAAGGTAAAAAGTAAAATTTGTTACATGGGTCACCGTCGGTATCTTAAACCTAGTCACACATGGAGAAGAAGCATGAAGCTTGATGGGAAGGTAGAAAAAAGATTGAAACCAAAAGAGCTCTCAGGAGATGATGTCTTACAACAATTGGATCTCCTTAGTACTTATAGACCAGGAAAACACCCAAATAATAAGAAAAAAAAGCGTCTTCCTATAGAGTTGAATTGGGTGAGGAAAAGTATTTTCTTTGAGTTACCATACTGGAAGAGCTTGAAGTTGCGGCATAATTTAGATGTCATGCACATAGAAAAGAACATTTGTGAGAGTATTTTGGGGACATTACTAAATATTGACAGGAAAACTAAAGACATAGAGAAAGCAAGAGAAGATCTTAAGGATATGAACATAAGAAAGGAACTATGGTTGCAACATGATGATTCTAGTTATACAATGCCATCTGCTTGTTATAACATGTCAGAAAAAGAGAAAAGAGAATTTGGGGAATTTTTTAAATGTGTTAAATTTCCTGATGGTTATGCTTCAAATATCTCAAGGTGTGTAAGTGCAGATGGTGTTAAGTTAGCTAAACTCAAAAGTCATGATTATCATATTTTGCTACAACGATTGCTACCTATAGCTATTCGTGGATTTGGAAATAAAGATGTCTCTTTAGAATGATTGAGTTAGGTCATTTCTTTCAACGGTTGTGTTGTAAGACATTGAAACAAGATGACCTAGAACAACTTGAAAGGGATATAGTTATTATATTATGTAAGGTTGAGATGATCTTTCCACTTGCTTTTTTTTGATATTATGGTACATTTGGCTGTACATTTACCACGAGAAGCTATGTATGGGGGACCAGTACAGTATCGTTGGATGTACAAAATTGAGAGATTTTTGTGTAAGCTTAAGCGTTATGTGCGAAACAAGGCGCAACTAGAAGGTTCTATTGCAGAAGGTTATATTATTGATGAATGTTTGACATTTTGCTCTATGTATCTTACTAACATTGAGACTCGATTTAATCGTGAAGATCAAAATGTTGATGGATCTAGCAACAAAGAGGAACATGTTCTGGACATATTTTTTGAAAGTGTTAGACCATTTAAAGGAGAATATGATACAATACCGAAGAAAGATTTTGATATGGCTCAGTGGTATGTGTTAAATAATTGTGAAGAAGCAGAGCCTTTTCTACAGTAAGTTTTCTTATTTATCTATATGGGTTTTCTGTTATTTTAAATTACTCATAAATTCATTTTTCCTATGTAGGGAACACAAAAATGAGTTGTTAAACCAAGATGTTGTGAATATAGAAGAGAAACATAGAGAACATTTTTCTTTATGGTTCAAAGGGAAAGTAAGTGATTTTTAAAATGACAATTGTGTTGTGTTTAAGTTTAACTTTTTCTTCTTTACTAATTGAATGTAATAATTTTTCATCGTAGATTATGCATTTGTGTAATAAGGAGAATTCAATGTCTATCAAGAAGTTATATCCTTTGGCAATGGGACCTGATGTTCGAGGAAGGAGATATCCTGGTTGTATTGTTAATGGTGTTAGGTACCATACTCAAAGTCGTGATGAATTACGTAAAAGTCAAAATAGTGGCATAGTTGTTGAAGGCTATCATGAAAATGAAGTGCTTGACTTTTATGGTATTATAGTTGACATTATTGAGTTAGAGTATATAGAAGGCAATCGAGTTGTTCTATTTAAATGCAAGTGGTTTGATCTTCGTAAAAAAACTGGGATGCAGAAAGATAAAAATTTTACCAGTATAAATGTAAATAGATTTTGGTATGAACATGATTCTTTTGTACTAGCTACTCAAGCAAATCAAGTATTTTATTTTTGTGATCCAAAATTAGGAAAAAATTGGCGAATTGTGCAAAAATTTCAAGATAGACATATATATGATGTGCTAGAGATGCAAAATTCAAAGGTGGAAAGTGATGAATTATACACTACTGATGAAGTGTATCAAGATGTGTCAATGGAAAGTAACATGATAGATGTTTCTATTGAGGATATGCCGATCCAATTACATAGAGATGATGTTGATTCAATTACCTTGGATTCAAGTGCATTTGAATTGAAGGTTCAAACAGAACATGAAGTTGGTTACAATACCGAAGATTCTGACCTAGAGGACGACACTATAATTGAGTACATAAGTGATCTTGATAGAACTGAAGGCACTAAAAGTATTGATAAAGATGAAGATGGTGACACAGATGATAAAGATGACATTGATTTTGTGATGTAACTTTATAACTGTAGGGGATTACCTTTCATTGACTACGACTAGTGTGTCTCTCCTTCTTCTTCCAGGTATGTATTCTATTATTCTTGTTCCTCATCATCTCCTCCTTCTTCTTCTTCCTTGCTAGAGTCTGGCTAAAAAAATAATTTCAAACTATTGCTCGCACTCGTTTGACTGTTTCCTCTGTTTCATTAGACTTCTATGTGAGTTTTCTCTAATCTGCTCCTCCACCTTGTGCTTATTCTTCATCATATATCCCCAGACTAGAGACTGCCCTGTATGAAGTTTCTTGGCAACTGGATTTGCCCTTTGGCAATATTTAGCTTTAAGAAAATTCCCCCACAGAGAAGATTTAGACCTAAAAACCCACCACTGTTTGAATTGAAGAGCAGTACAAATATCAGTGAGTCTTCTAAGTCCAACACCCCCCTCTTTACAAGGTAAGCTCATTGTCCTACTAAGTGGGTGTTGCTGCTTCTTTTTAGCTTGCCAAACTTGAGTGTTGTGTTACAAATGCTGATTATTGAACCTGAAGGATTGACCATTGGTCTGGACCTGTTCCTGCTCTTTATGCACAATGTTATGCTCATTTGCATGATCATGCAAATGAGCTTTCCCTTTATCCTTATCAGTAAGATTAACAGGGCTAGTTTTAGAAATCATACATGACTGCTCCTTGGCTGGTGCTTGCTGACTTTCTAATACTTTGGTTGTTGCATTTCCATGGACACCCTGCATATTACCTTAATGGCTTCCTCCATCAGGCTAGGGTCATTAACTTGTCTAGGTAGTGTGTTTTGATGTGCATCCTGAACCTGCTGCATCTCCTTCATAGTTTGATTGTGATAATGTTCCCTTGCATTAACCTGAAAAGAGAAACTAGTAGAACCTTCAATTGCATTGTTCACACTGTGAATAGGTGCAACCACTGTTCTTCCCATCAAGCCTCCATCCCTATCCTTAATATGCATTTTTGCAGAAGTGTCCCCTTTTTCATCATTCGAATTGCTGGGGTGTTGTTCTACATCTCTTTGTTGCACATTCCTGTTAATATTCTCTAGACACTCATCATCTCTTTGTTTTTCATTATCATGGTTCGCTGGAGCTCCGATAAGATTTGAAGTTGGTTTCCAAATCTTAAAGTTCTCCTCACAGTTATGCGCAATCTCGCTAAGACTATATTTTGCTATTGTTTTTCAGTTTCTTTTCTTTTTGGTGTAGTTTCTGCACGAATCTAGTGCTGTTTGGTGCAATTTTTGTGTTGTTTTAGTGTGAATATGGTGTTGCTTTTTTGGTGCAATTTTGGAGTCTGTTTTTGTAGCTTTTCTCATGCAGTTTTGGAGCTATTTTGCTGTTGTTACAGTGATTTTCTGTTGCTATTTTTGGTGCAGTTCTAGTGCTTTCTGCTGGTGGTGTTGATGCAAGTTTAATGCTGATTTAGAGGCTATTGTGATGCTGCTGTTTTTGTGTAATTCAAATGTTGTTTTGATACTTTTCTGGTGTAATTTTAGATCTTTTCTGCTACTATGTTGGTGTAACCATAGTGTTGTATTAGTGTGAATTTCGTCCAGCTATTTTGGTTCATTGTCAGTACTATTTAGGTGCAATTCTAATGTTATTTTGATGAACTTTTGGAGCTATTTTGACGCATTGTTGGTGCTCTGCTGTGGTTTTGGTAAAGGTTTACTAAATTTTTTGTGTTGTTCGTTCTAGTGCAAATCTGATGTCTACATGTCATGTCTCGAGAATGGTGTAGTCACTACAATAATTGACGATTTCTTCTATGTTAGAGGTTATAGAAGACCTGGAAAACATATTTGCTTAAGTAGTAGAGGTTTTTCATTCATATTATTTTTTGTTAATATTATTTACCAAGAAAATATTTTTGTTCCTTATTTATTAGAGCTGTTAATCTATTTTAAATATTCATTATGAGATGTCTTTAATAACATGCATCTCTTTTGTCAAGTGGCTGACATATATTGATTTTATTTTTGTCAAAAAATTGTTCTACATGTCTGCAATGAACAAAAACAATGTCAGTTTATGTGTGTCGTGAATATACACTATCTTACTAGTATTACTTTTATTCATGGGTTGATGTTTCAACTTGGAACTTCAAGGGAATTTCGATCCCTCTAAATCACTAAGTCAACTTCTAAATTTAAAAGAATATTATCAATATATTGTGTAATTTTTTATCAAGTGGTCCTGGAGAACAGTGGCGGACCCAGGATTTTCATTCAGGAGGTTCGAAAAATAAAAGTATAAACGTGTAATTAAGCCAACAAAACAAAGTTTCAAGGAGGTAGTAGTATATAGTTTTAGTGGTGGACCCTTGAATTTGTTTTGGGTTTAAAACTAAACTTTTAGCATGTTTTATAAAATAAAAAACTAAATAAAACGTAACGTGAAAAACGGAATTGAAACTTAAAAAAAAATTGAAACTAAAAGTAAAACGCTAACAGAGGGAATTGAACCCTTGACGGGTAGCTTAATTTCAAGGAAACCTGCCACTAGGCTATCAGTTTCTCTTTGTCATTGAGGGGGTTCAAAATATATATATATATCCACATAAATACAGAAAATTTACCATATATACCGTGTAATTTTTTATCGAGGGGGTTCAGGTGAACCCCCTGGAACCCATGTGGGTCCGCCCCTGCTGGTGAACTCTCTCACTACCCTATAGATCTGCACTCGAGCGTAGCCAAATATTATTTTTAAATTTAAAAAAATCGTGATAAATGGTTAAATTATTCAACTACAAAATTTAAATTGTCACTATTTAAACATTGTATATTTTGTGACAAAATTATATTGTCACTAAGTCGCAGGTTAATTAGAGACAATAAAATAATCGTCACTAATTGCTTATATTATTAGAGAAGAAAACTAAGGTCACTATTAAATATATAATTTTGTGGCTAAAAGCTTACAACATTCAACTACGAACTCTATTTTGTCGCTATTGCAACAACTTATATTTTGTGATGAAAATTTTTCATGTTCAAAATTGTAACTAATTTTATGACAAATAAAATTGTCACAAATTGGATACATTATTAGTGACAAAATAATGTGTCATTGATGAATTAATTTTTGTCACTAGTTGTACTTAATGAATGGCGCCAAATTATTTTTTGGTGGGAAACTTTACTAGACAAAACTTTGCTACGAAATTGTACGTTTCGTCACTAAAAGTATGTTGCACATACATTTAAATACGAAATGTATTTTTTGTCACAAAAGGTGAATAATTAGTGACGATTTTTATATCGTAACTAATAATTTCGTAGCTAAATATCGCATTTGTTGTAGTGTATATTTGCATAATCTGTGTTTGTATAAACTGAGAAAGAGAGAAAAGGCAAAAGAGAACTGGGCAGGAGAATATTTGTATTGTATAATTATAAGTGTATAAGATGAATATATATGTATTTGCATGTGTATATACAATTTTCTTTCGCTTTATACAAACATAAATTATACATTATACAACCATAAATTTTACATTACATTGTATAATCTGTGTTTGTATAAAACGAGAAAGAGAGAAAGGCGAAAGAGAACTGGGTAGGAGAATATTTTTATTGTATAATTATAAGTGTATAGGACGAATATATATGTATTTGCATGTGTATATACAATTTTCTCTCACTTTATACAAACAGAAAGACAATTTATACAATTCTGTTGTATAAAGCGAGAGAGACGAGCAGAGAGGGAGCGAGCGAGAATTTGGAGGGAGAGAGGCGATTGTCAAACGTTTGCTACGGGGCGCAATTAAATCAAACATTAGCTACTCTATTTATTTTAGATTATAAGTTTGCCATTCTGTACAATTATCCCTTAAATAAATGATCACTTTAGACCATTAACTATCAATTATCTACAATTACCCATCAATTAATTAACTCAAGTTAAATGAATAATCCAAATTTCCAAAAATGACCTTTCGGGTCATTACACGAACAAACAAAAAGGATAGAGGAATCGACTGAAAAAATACATCAACGAACGGAAATCATCCACAAAGGAATAAAAGATCGAACAAAAATCCAAAAATCCAACAAAATCCAAGGAATCCAGCAAGGGTTCGAAAAATCATCCAGCAATAGAGAGAGCGCAACAAATTTTAAGGTTATCTTTTGTTCGCTGTTTTCATTCTCTTTCTATTCGAGTTGAAGAGGGAGTTGAAGTGGGAATTTGTTGACGTCAAAGCTTTAGTTTTCTACTCAACACAAGGTAATTTTCTTTCTTTTCTCGCCTCTCTGTTATTTAATTTCCAGATAACATTTTGTGTTCTGATTGGTGTAGGTTTTTTGTTTATAAGTGTTTTTTCTGGTGAACCTCCTTTTTCATATGTTAGTCGTCCTATATAGCTCAAAACATGTTTAAATTTTATTATATTAGTAGGTTAGAATTGTTGTTTGCGTAATCAGTCAACGTTCATTTATTATCTTATCTTATCTCGCTTCTAAGGGTGATTTCCCCCTTTATATCATTGCTTAACCCTTGAGATGAGATGAGATCATGTTTTGGGAGTGATTGGTCAATATTTTTCTATTACTTTGCTCAAGCGTTCTATTGGAAAGTTGTGACAGTAGGATGTATATTTCTTATTCATATTCCTGTCGATTTGAACAATATAAAACTGATCACTTGTTGTAAATTCTACAGAGTTGGGTTTATTTTTGTTACTTTGTATAGCCTAAGATTCATGTCCAAATTACAGCTACATTTTGATGACTATTCTTGTGTTCCTTTCTCACTTTAGTTTCTTTCCTATATTTCATGAAAGTCATTTATAATTAGTTAAACTAAATCCCATGTGATGTTAATTTGGTTGTGTGCATTACTTATTTTAAACTCGCTCAAATATGTTTCAATCTAGCAGTAAGTTCGACGAAGTATTTACTTTCTTCCTTGCTGAAGGTGTGATCTATTTTCATAGCCACCCGTCATTGATAAATTTATATTCATAGTACTACTGATAAGTTTATCCTCAACCAACAAATGATCATGAAACAATTGGTATCTCTTGTCGGATATTTCAAATCAAAATAAAAAGTGAGTGTTACGGTCTTTGCTTTGTTGTTTTGACAGTAGCTTTCTAAGCATATTTCTAGTCACAAAGTTAATTTATTTTTTGGCTAAGGGATTAAGGAAGATGTAATAGGAAAGGTTGAGTGTTCTATCTTAAGTATAGTTAATTTTATCATGTTAAGTATTTGACTCATCGTTTATTTATTGCTTATTTTTATTTGCGGTTGTTGCTAAACTTTTATAATTTATGTTTATAATTGCTTTAGCGACATGATTATGGTTATTCCTAATCTCTTGTTATTCAATTCTTATGTTTCTAATTTGTTTCTTCTCCTTCTTTTTTGTTTGTTACATGTACACTAGGGAGAGCATTTGGAGTTGTGATACCACTCCATTCATCTGTCCAAATTAGATTTGTGCTCATTCTGACTTTATCGCTTGTGTCTAGCAGCCCTCATTGCGTCTATAGTGTCCAACACTTCTTTCTCACTTCAAAGCTTCACGTTCTTTATATCATATAAGTGTTGTTATCTTTTTACTAACATTTTACACATGAGTATTTCACTTATATAAGCTTGCTTTTTATTTTATTTGGGTTTGTACAAATCAACTAAGAACGATGGTAAGACGTAATTACCCACCTCTTTTCCCTTTAGATATTGGGTTCATTATAGTTATTTAGCTTGTAATAATATTCTCCAACTAAGTTTTATTTGTTACTTGACGCACTTTGCAGTTATAAAAACATGTCTTCTCAAAGAAAGGAACTAAGGAATAATCTCTTTTTTTTCAAAATGTTAAGTACCTATTTCAGATTTGTGTTTGATAAACTAAGTGCTTAAAGTGTGGCTTTGGGTAGCCTAAAGTGTAGATTTTAAAGTTGAGAGAAGTGCAGATTTTCATGATCAAATATATCACTTTCTTGAGAACTTAACAGTGGTATATTGAGACTAAAAAATGCAGGTTTTTGAGGTAAAAAAGGTGCAGATTTTTGAGCTCAAATGTACATAGTTTGGGTGTAAAAATTGCAGGTTTTCAACCTGAAAGCACTGCCCTATTGTGGGCTTTCAAGTGCATAATTTAAGTCTGAAAAATACATCTTTTGAAAGCTAAAAACTGCAGCCTTTTTAACAGCTTCATTTTCAGATTTTCAAGTGTAAAATGTGCAATTTTTCTTAGTTTAAAACCTATTTCTTTTAGGACCTAAATTGCATATTTTGAAATAAAACACTATAGTTTGAAAGATTAAAAATGCACTATTTTAAGAGGGCAAAACAAGTATTATAGTTTGTTAGAATTGTTGTTCTTTTAGTCTTAAAAAGAACGTATGGCATAAGTTGTTTTAAATTTAAATTTACAAAAACATATCTCTGTTTCCTTTTTACCTATACATATTTATCACTAGCCTTTTAAAAAAAAATCTAATAGCTTGCTATCTTTTAGAGCTCATGAACAACTTTATTCATTTTGCTATCTTATTAGCCTAATGTCACGGACTTAGAGTCTTACTAATGTTCCGTGCAACACTTGACAACTTACTCACGAATCTTTCACAATTTTGTAAGCTCAAGTAATCCCTTTGAAGCTAGGCCGCTAAGAGTATGCAAAGAAAGACTTAGAAAATTTTGGAAGAAGGCTTTGTATTACTTGGAAGATTGTTTACAACTTGGTTGATGATTTACAAATGAGAACCCCTCTATTTATACTACTTCCTAGGGGGCTAAAGTGTAAATAAAAATTACTACACAAGTCCCTACATATTTATACTTTAGTCCTTATTCTAGAATTCTCTACAACTCTAGAATATTTCAAGGACTTTCCATGTGATTCCATAACCTTCCTTGGGAAATATCCAAACTTCTCTAGAATATTCCACAAAGGACTATTCTTCTTCCGATATAAGCCTTCCAAGGAAATATCTAGGGAGTTCTAGAGTCTTCCACAAACCTCTACACAACTCTAGTTTCTTCTCCCTTTATATTCATGCTTTATTTTAATGGAATTGTGGCGGGTCATGATACTCTCCCTCACCTGATGTTGCGACAACCGTGTCGCATCGCTGCTGTATGAACAATCGAGTCTTGTATTCTCGTTTGTGCGACCAGTAGTCCATTGACTCGATCAATGCCCTTGTACAACTCTCTCAGCTGCTTCATTATCTTTTCTAGCTTGGTCTTATGATCTACCTCCTTCCTAGGAGGCAAGTGCCTCGACGGCTCCTTTGGCATCACAACATTGTTCTTTTCTAGAACCTTCTTTGTGCATGGTGGCAAGGACCTTTTAGCACCATTCTCTTCCTTCGAACTTTCAATGGTGGCTACGAATGTTGTCTCCTTCTTTTATGATTTCTCTCCAGCTGCATGGACGTTAGTTCGGACTTGTCCTTCCGCCTTTGGTACCTTAACCAGGGGAACCATGCATTATCCTCCTTGCTCCATGACTAGAAGTCATTGGAGATAAGGGCCGATCACCGCGTGGCAATCTTGGAAGAACTCCTGCCCTAGAATGATTTCGAAGAGATCTAGAGGAGCGACAGTGAAGTTGGTCTTGCCTTGCCACTCTCCTAAAGTGATTCTTACTTCCTGCGCGACTCCACACACGGGAGTCGGTGGTGCATTGACCGTTCTGAGATGAGCGTTACTTGGATTGTAACTTAGCTCCAACCTTGTCGCTGCCGTCTTGGTCATGATATTAGCCTCTGCACCCGTGTTGACCATAACACGAGCAGGTCTTCTATTAATTGTGATGTCGACATACTACGCGCCATACTCCCTCGGCTTTCCTTGATGCTTCGTGATGGCTCCGCTTAGTCCTATCAAGCCTAATTGCGTCGTCTCTATGCCTTGTCCTTGCTCCTGTGCATCCTTCTCCTTCTGCTCTCGCAGGATAGCACCAATGTTCTTCAGTTTAGGGCACCTTGCATAGTCATGCGGCCCACCTCATATGTAGCAAACGTTTCTTTTGGAAGTCTCTGCCTTCTTCTCCGTGTCGCCATGCCGTCCAGACTTCTTGCCATCGGACCTATAGGCATCATGATTCTTGGGATGTAGCAGCTGCTCCTTGATTTTGCCACGATCTCCCCCACTATGGTCATGACTACCTCTCCTCTCTTCTCCTCCAACTCGATTGAGATTCTCATGCCTGAAGGCTATCAAAGCTCTGGCTTGCGTGATGGCTTCATCGATAGTCCTGACCTGTCGGCATTCCAACTTCGTCCTGGCCTAGTTTTGTAGTCCGTCCATGAAGTGGAATAGCATGTCTTCGTCCGTGAGGTTGGGATCTGAAGCGTTAGAGTTGTGCACTCCTTCACGTACTCCCAAATGCTACTCGTTTGCTTCAATTCCCTAAATTTGTGCTTAACCTCATATATGACGTTGTTATGAAATAAGGCTTTCTTGAACTCCTTGCGGAATTGCTCCCACATGTTGATGGTGCACATCCCTTTCCCTATCTCGGCCTCCTTGCGCCTCCACCATAGCAAGGCCATCTCTGAAAGATACAACACGACAGTGTTGATCTTGTTCTCGTCACTCTTCACTCGACTACACTTGAAGTAATTCTCCAAGTGCCACAAGAAGTTCTCCACCTCTTGAGCGTCACAGACGCCTTTGAATATAGGTGGCTTAGGAGCCTTGACCCTGGCCTCCCTATCACGATCGGGTGACATCGATCCTCCAGCTTCCACGTCTTTCTTGAGTGAATTCATCTGGGCCTTCATGGTTTCAATTGTGCTTTAAGCCTGTGTGAGCCGACACTCCAAGGAAGTGATGGCCTCCTTCATCTCGAACTCGGCCCGCTGGAGTCTCTCCAACTCCTTACAGATGTTTTTGGTCTCCTCAAGGGTGAAGTCTTCAAGAGTTTTGAACTTGCCGTCGGCCACATTTATGCGCCGGCCTAATATCTCCACGGCCTGCCTCACCACTTCAACCCTCCTCTCTGAGGGTGACGTCAATTGCCTCCTCACCAAGTTCATCGTCTCTTGCTTCGGTGGTCGAATGTGGATGAGATGTTAGAGCCTGGCTTGGTGTGGGATCAAGCAGCATTTCCTCATTATTCTTTTGGCGCTTCTTTCCCTTGCGGTTCTATTTTTCACCATTCAAATAGACGTTGGTGGTGCTAGCGGTGTTCACGTCTTCTTCGTTCGCCATTCCCTTAGTATCAAACCTCACTCTGATACCACATTGTCATGGACTTAGAGTCTTACTAATGTTTCGTGCGGCACTTGACAACTTACTCACGAATCTTTCACGATCTTATAAGCTCAAGTAATCCCTTTGAAGCTAGACCGCTAAGAGAATGCAAATAAAGACTTAGAGAATTTTGGAAGAAGGCTTTGTATTGCTTGGAAGATTGCTTACAACTTGGTTGATGATTTACAAATGAGAGCCTCTCTATTTATACTACTTCCTAGGGGGCTATAGTGTAAATAAAAATTACTACACAAGTCCCTACATATTTACACTTTAGTCCTTATTCTAGAATTCTCTACAACTCTAGAAGATTCCAAAGGACTTTCCATGTGATTCCATAACCTTCCTTGGGAAATATCCATACTTTTCAAGAATATTCCACTAAGGACTATTCTTCTTCCAATATAAGCCTTCCAAGGAAATATCTAGGGAGTTCTAGAGTCTTCCACAAACCTCTACACAACTCTAGTTTCTTCCCCCTTTATATTATGTTTTATTTTAATGGAAAAGTGGCGGGTCATAATACTAAGTTCGACAATAATTGTCTTAGTAGCTCCTTAAAAGATGCTTGACGCTTCCCTTAGGATAATAAAATTTATTACCTAGAATTAAATGAGTTAAATATACCATTAATAAAGGTTAATTTTAGCATTATTTAGTTCAATATTTAGATGCCTAGTTCATTATTTTTGAATTTTTAGATCCCTTTAAAACTAAAGGTAGAAGAATAATGATTTGGGTTGGGACACCAACAACTAGGGTTATTTTATATTCTCCTTTATAAAAATTATATCTGTCATTATTGTTATCTTCCAAATCAAAAATTACTAAAACGTTTTAATTTTTTAACATGTGATTTCAAGATTTTAGATATGCCAACAGGTTCAAAATACATGGTACTTACATATATATGTCATACACATAAAGGCATAAATTTTATATTTTTCTCTACATAACCTATTATTTTTATCTACTATCCTTTTACGTATTTTATTTATTACTTTTTTTTTATATAAATCCTACACTTCGATATATATGTTATTACATATGTAACTATCATCACTTATCCCTACATATAAATAAAATAATAAATATTCATATGTTTTAAACAACCTACACGTATATACTATACTTTTAAATATTTTTAAGATCACAAAATTTATATAATATTTTAACATCTAGTATTATTATAATTATTTCTTTTTAGGAAATAATATTTTGTGTATTTTACGCATCACACATTACTATATGTTTACACCCAACTATTACCTTATTTTATTTTTTTACGCCTTAATTTTATATATAAATAAAATGACAATTTTTGCCTCTTTTTAAACTCGAGATATTTATACATTTATATAAGACACATCTATATTTTCAACATATAAAATTATCATACATTCTTAGTACATATTTTTTTACCGCATGATAATCATACTCTATCAATTTTATTTAATAGACATATATATATATATATATATATCGTACCTTGTATTTTACTATTTTTCTTAAATGAATAAAATTTACTTATCATAAATTTTAAAGCAAATAAATTGAATAAATTTTTCTAATTATTTTTTCTAAATTGAGTTTAAGGACTATCTTCTGATAGGCTCTGAGGGATGCTTAATACTTTCCCCTCAAGTAACCTAAACCCTTACTCAGAATCTCATTGGTTTCGCAAATCAAAACAGAGTTTACATTTACATATTTAAAAAGTGGTTTTCCTAATATTTTCCTTAAAATTTAGGTGGCGACTCTAAAACAAAACAATTTTTCAAAAAATCAGAGTGTCAGCCATATTATGTTGTGAACTATTTCGGCTAGTTCGAAATAGGGGTGCGACACACACACCGCTATGATGACCACCAACCGGTGAAGCATGACAAGCGTAGAGAATTTCATTGAATTCCTCTTCAGGTACTCTTCGCCTAATAATATGGTCTGCACATTCTCTAAATAAATATGGCTCATCCTAAAAGTATTTCTTGACATCGAACAAAAACCATTTTTGTTGATAGAAGTTCAGGTCCTCTGGCATCAGTCCACACACTACATGATTAGCAAAATCAACATACCAAGGAATTTGCTTTAGAGTGACCGTGAATACATGTTCATTGGGAAATGAGTCATTGATGTCAACCTCTAGCTCGTCTTCTCTTTGCCTTCTAACCTGGATATATGGTTAGCCACCTGATTTTCACAACCTTTCCTATCTTTGACTTCAAAGTCAAATTCTTGCAACAATAGCACCCACCTGATCATTATTGTCTTGGTGTCTTTCATTGCCATTAAATAACGTAGAGCTATGTGATCAGTGTGAACAACCACTTTTGTGACTAGCAAGTATGCTCAAATTTTTTTAAATGCATATACCACCGCAAGTAATTCTTACTTAGGAACCGTGTAGTTACGTTGAGCACCATTCAAGGTGTTGTTTGTGTAGTAAATGGGATGGAATAGCTTATTACGTTTTTGTCCCAACACAACACCTAATGCCGTACCACTTGCAACACACATCACTTCGAAGGGTGTCGAACAATCAGGACTAATGATAACCGGGGTAGAGATCAATTTTTCTTTCAAGCACTGAAAGGCTACCATACATGTATCATCAAAGTTGAATTTCACCTCCTTCTCCAAAAGTTTGCACAAGGGATGTGCAATTTTTGAAAAGTCTTTGATGAACCTCCAATAAAAACCAGCATGCCCCAAGAAACTACAAATACCTTTTACTGAGATTGGTGGTGCGAGCTTCTCAATCACCTTGATCTTTGCCTTATCAACTTCCATCCCTTTTTGTGACACTTTGTGACTAAGAACTATACCTTCCCTAACCATGAAGGGACATTTCTCCCAATTTAGGACCAAATTTGTTTCCACACACATCTTTGAAGGACCTGCCCCAGGTGTTCTAAGCATGCTTCAAAAGTATCGCCCACAACTGAGAAGTCATTCATAAAGACTTCCATTGAATCTTCTACCATATCACTGAAAATAGACAACATGCAATGTTGAAACGTTGCTAGTGCATTACACAACCCGAATGACATCCTTTTGAAAGCAAAAGTTCCATATGGACACGTGAAAGTGGTTTTCTCTTGGTCCTTCGGAGCAATAGAGATTTAATTATAGCCGAAATACCCATCCAAAAAGCAATACCATCCTCGCTCCAAAGTCGATCGAGCATTTGATCCATAATAGGCATGGGAAAGTGATCCTTTTTTGGTCCAAGAATTTAACTTCCGGTAGTCCATGCATACTCTCCATCCGGTTATCGGTCTCATAGAAACAAGCTCCCCCTTTTCATTTGGGACTACCATGATGCCTCCCTTTTTGGTACACATTGTACCAGACTCACCCACTTGCTATCTGCAATAGGGTAAATCACACCTGTATCCAACCACTTTATTATCTCCCTTTTCACTACCTCTTGCATTAGTGGGTTGAATCTCCTTTGGTGTTCAACACTCGGTTTACACTCACTATCAAGTTTAATTTTGTGAGTGCAAATGCCGGGTGGAATGCTCACAATGTCAGCGATAGTCCACCCAATAGCTTTGATGTATCTTCTCAACACTTCAAGAAGCAGCTTTACTTGCCATTCAAGAAAGTCAGCTACAATGATTACGGGTAAGGTGTTATTTGCCCCCAAGAATGAATATCGAAGATGAGCAAGGAGCACTTTCAACTCAAGCTTTGGTGGTTCCTCCGTTGATGGCTTGGCGGGAGGATTATCTAGATTCTTTAGGTCAATATCCAGCTTTAATGGGTTCCTTGAACAGTCCCCTAATTCTGAAAGGGGAGCTACCATCTTATCGTAACCTTGGACTTCGGTCTCATCATAGTTTGCAAGCATAGCCTCAAGTAGCTCACTCATACACATCAAATGGCTCACACTACCCACTGTTTCATCAATTACATCAATCATCGATACTACATGAATATCGCTTGGGTGCTTCATTGACTTACACATATTAAAGGTGACTTCATCTTCGTTCACCCGAAACTTCAATTCCCTGCTTTCAACATCCGCTAATGCTCTCCCGGTTGCTAAAAATGGCCTTCCCAAAATAATGGGAATTTCAACATCAATCTTGCAATCAAGGATGGCAAAATCAACCAGAAAGATGAATCGGTCAACCTTTACCAACATATCATAGAGTATCCCCACAGGGTGCTTGATCGATCAGTCTGCCATCAGAAGCCTCATTTTTTTTAGATTTTGGTTCACCTAGCCCAAGTTGTTTATAGATTGCATACAACATTAGATTTATACTTGCCCCAAATCAAATAAGGCTTTGGCAAATTGGAGCATACCGATAGTGCAAGGGACAGTGAATGCTCCTGGATCTTCTTTTCTTTTAATCATCTCATTAGTCATAATTGCACTACAACTATGAGAGACTTCAATTGTCTTGAAGTCCAAGCCTTTTTTCTTTGTGACTAACTCCTTCATAAACTTGGCATAAGCCGGCATCTCCAACAATGCTTCCACTAATGGTAGATTTATGGAGGGTGTCTTGTACAGTGATAAGAACTTTTTGAATTTATCATCCTTATTTTTCTTCTTGAGACGTTGGGGAAATGGAGGGGTTATTTTGGGAAAAGGTTTCACCAATTTTGGGGTTTTGCTTTTTCCTTTATCTTTTTGTAACTCCTTGGCAAGACTTTGTTGGATGGGAATCTCTTCTTCATCAATGTATTTTTCGTCTTCATGAGCTTGTGCTTCATCATTACCCTTCATATCACCTACCACTACCTTTCCACTTCGAGTAACCACAACCAGATTTTTGTCACCATCCTCTCTCAAAGTTGTTATGTATATGGCTTCGCCTTTCACTATTACTTTGGGTTCCAATTGTACTGAAAGTTGACTTAACTGACCTTCAAGTTGCTCGATTGCATCAGCATGAGAGTTCACTCTATTGTTTAATGACGATAAATCGGCTTTCATCCCTTTTAGCATGTCATCCGAGCCCTCAACCTTGTCAAAGATGCGACAACAAATCATCCACTAGTAGACTACTCGAACTACCCTTTGATTTTGGGCTATCACTCGATTGTGTGTGGTCCTCTTCATGATCATCTTCTCTTCTCCAATTGTCACTTTGTTCAACCTATTCTTGATAGTATCGTCCCCACTCTTCTTCTTTGTGAGAGTTCCAACCTTGATTCCCACCCTGCGTCAAGTAGCTTGGGTGGAAACCCTCCTCTACCTTGTGAGAGTTCCAGCCTTGATTCTCCCCCGGCTTTGAGTAGCACGAGTGAGAACCCTCCTCAAATCTAAACACTCCACTTGCTTCCTTGGGTTTGCCCATATTTTCTAGCACTTGTTTGTGTAGCAGCTCCATTTGGGATAACATCTTGTTGATGTTCTCATCCCTTTCTTTTTCCTTATCAAGCTATTCTTGCGTCATCCTAAATCGAAAAGGCGAAACTTGGTCTTTTTGACTGTACTTGCTTGATTTATTTTTGTCATGTCATCAAGAAGAGACAAAGCCACCTCAAACGATTGTAACATTATTCCTCCTAGAACCAATTGACCAGCTACTCCTTTATTTACCGAGTCAAGACTTCTATAGAAGTATTGTAGCAGCATGTTTTTTTGAAGTCCGTGAGTCGGGCATTGAAGTAATAGCTTTTTAAACCTCAGCCACATTTCATGGATTGGTTCACCTTCCAATTTCTTAAAACCTTGAATTTTGTCTCTGAGTATCATCATCCTCGACGGGGAAAATAATCTCACGTTGAATGCCATGGTAAGCTTATCCCAAGAGGTGATGGAATTCTTCGGTAACTCAACCAACTATTTGCTAGCTTCACCTATTAAATATAATGGGAACAACCTAAGACGGACTGGCTCTTGTGACACGTTCTTCAATGAGAATGACCATAAACATCGATGAAATTCCGCATATGCTCATGTGGGTCTTCGTGAGCCAATCCTCCATAAAGTCCTTTCACTTGGATGGGATAGAGTGTTGTGCTAGTAACATGGAATATAACATTTAGTTGACGGTAGATAGATTGCACAAATTCCACCCAATTGAATTGGGTCATTTACACTATTAAGATCGACAATATTGCCTTGGTGGCCCACTTGGCTACCGTTACTTCCTGCCTCACTCATTTCTTCTTCTGTTCAACAAAACAAACATAGACACAAAACAAATTAAATCAATTCAACTACAGCCAACAAAATCACAAATTAAACTTCGATAAGAGAATTCTAAACAACACCACTCCCCGGCATCGGTGCCATTTTTGATTAACGTACCTACTACACCTCATTTGATACTAGGTGTAGATGATCATTAAGCAATATAAACTTAATGAATGAGTTGGGGTCGATTCAACAGGGAGTTGTTCAATTTGGAATTCAATCATGAAGTTATAAGAATGATTTCAATAGCTGAAGGAATAGAAATTATCAGAAACTTTTACTTAACTAGAAGGGTTACATCAATGTCAGGAAAGGGAGTTTTAGATTAGAAAGCAACCACAACAATTAACTAAGGATAATCAAATAAGTGAAAGATACTTTAGGGGATTGACCAACTAATTGCTAAGCCTAACTCAATGGGTGTTAATTGATCTCCAAAAGTACTAAGTCCTCGTGGGTAATGTAGTGATCCTTTCAAAACGATACCACTACTTAAACAAGAAATCTAATTAAATACTTGCGACATTTAAAACCAATTAATGAGGGCATACTGATTTTAATCTAGTAGAGGGATTAGATTCATAACGAACTCTAAAAAAAAAATATAACATTTAAGCAATTAACCGACCAGATCTTCATGCATATGTTAACCTCACACTCGAGGGTGAAATAACAAGAATATTACAAGTTTTTGAGTACCGAAATTAGTTGGCTCATGCTTCACACAACCTTCAAGAAATATAGCAAATTAGTATATTACAAGACTTGGGTTTACACACCCCAAAAAGATAAAAACGTATAACCATACTTATATTACAACCCATGGTGACATGACCAAATCAGCCCTTAAAATCTCCTGTAAATATACAACACAAAGATCATGTACAAGTTCCAAAGTTATACAAAATATATATGCCTATATGCAAATGTGATCTTCCTTAAGGCTTTCAAAATCTCCATCATAAATGGTCAGCTTCAAGCATCATCGCAAAGAACCCCTACGATAGAAACAACTATCGCTAAGCATAGAGCTTAGTGGTGTATAAACTATAGGTTTGGAGCCCTTAAATTCACCAAGTTATCATTCTCAAGTCAAGGGCATCACGATCGAAACAAAATCAGTAAATCAAGTAAACATTATACAAGGAGTATCAAGTTCAATAGATAAAGGTCTAAATGTCAAGAATGCTCATAGCACAAATTTTCAAGAAATTCAATAACAAGGCTCACCCAATATATACATCATGTCGTCACACCAAGCACGAGCAGGTATCAAGAAGGGTCAAAACCCAATAATCAAGAGAACCAAGAACTATATTTAAAAAATGGCTTCCTAGTTCGTACTTAAAATGGACAACTTCCATTCTTAAGACGAACTAAAAATCCGAAGTCAAGATGGCAAATGATCCGAGCCAAGAGGCATGCCAAGAGTGACAAAGTCACAGCCACAAGAAGGACAAGGTCCCAACAAGAGTGCTAAGTGATCAAACAATCCGTACAAGTGGGCGAGTTACATAATCGTCTTTAATGTATTAAAGAATACCAATACGACAATGCAAAGTGACAAGAGGTAACCAAGGTAACAAGATAACTTTCAGATATACCAGCAGGTAGAAAGAGTACAAGTATAAGTTTATACACAAACCTTAGTTCTTTAGCACCAAAATAGTCCAACAAAACTCCAGAGTCAAACCGTAGACCTTGCAGCGTATCAAAGTCTTCAACTTGTACACGAGGATATACAACCTTAAAAAATGAATTCAATAACTTATTTACTTTCTAGTAGCTCAATAATGATGACGTAAAATAGGGTTATCATCACAAGTAAGCCTAGCCTGCACAAATACTACTATGCTCCCAAACAGTAAAATCTGGCTATCCTAGTGCATCAGGTTGCAACTAAGATTTGAAATGGCAAACGGCAAAACTGGACTGTATACTTTTCATGAAAGATGTGGGTACCTCTCTTAAGGTTGCAAACAACCAAGAATCACCGCAAAATGTATTTTGGATAAAAATATATATTCAAAACACGAAAAGTTGTCCATACAGGATTTCAAACTTCAGAATCTGGACAGAACTTGTCCTACGATGCGTCCTTTTTTTTGAATCCATAACAACTAATTTAGAGTTTAACATAAACATAAGAGTTGTACATATTCAAATTATCCTTCCAAATCATATTTATTCAGAATAAACAAAGTTCTATAGAACGAGATATGGTTAATCTACTAAACGCTACCCAGTTCAAAAATAGGTTTTACCACTTACCAAAGAGAAGAGTGTAACTCGATTTCCAACCAAAAGGAACAAGATTTTCTCCTGTGATCTTGAAGAACAACAGGTTAGATAATGTTCTAAGGGAGTTATACTTCAGGTGAGACGAATTTCCTAAGAGGAGGTGTCAAAATATAGTAACACAAGAGGTGTTTATCATATACACAGCTGTCCATAAAACTTGGCTGCCCAAATACTTGTTTGCTGCGCAAATGCATACATATACACCTATATATATATCCTTCACCTCTTTTTATAGCTACACATATTTCTAATTAAAACATTACACAAATACCCCCATACAATACATTAAATTACGATGACAATTATTTTAAGCGAGGTTGCAAATATAACATTATTTCAAGTTCCCAAAATGAGAATTAAACATATTGTAATAATTAAGTAGTGGTTTATCGACAGGCGACTCTTTTTAGAATTTTTGGGGTGTTACAACTCTCTCCCCCTTAAAGAAATTTCGTCTCTAAATTTACCTTACACTAGTCCCGGAACAAGTGCGGATACTGGGTTCTCATGTCTTCTTCTCTTTCCCACGTAGCTTCTTTTCGAGAATGGTTCCTCCAAAGTACCACTACTAAGGGAATTCTATTGTTTCTAAGTTGCTTTACTTCTCGAGCTTGAATTAGAATAGGTTTTTCATTAAACGTCAAGTCAGGATTAACCTCAATAGATTCGACTAGAAGAACATGAGATGGATCAGAACGATATCTTCTAATCATAGAAACATGGAAGACATTGTGGATCTTGTCTAACTCAGGTGGCAAAGCCAATTTATATGCAACTGGTCCAACCCTTTCAAGTATCTAATAAGGTCCAATAAATCGGGGACTAAACTTTCCTTTCTGGACAAATCTCATAATCTTTTTCCATGGAGACACCTTTAAGAATACTTTATCTCCAACTTGATATTCAATGTCACACTTTTTAAGATCAACGTACAACTTTTGTCTATCCGAAGAAATCTTTAGACGATCTTTGATAATTTTTACCTTGTCCTCTGTTTGTTGCACAATTTCAAGACCAACAAGTTTTCATTCACCAACTTCACTCCAACAAAGAGTGGTCCGACATTTTCTTCCGTATAAGGTTTCATAGGGAGGCATTCCAATACTCGACTGGTAACTGTTATTGTAAGCAAATTCAATCAAAGCCAAGTGTTTGTCCCAACTACCCTCAAACTCCATAATGCAAGCTCGAAGCATATCCTCCAAAATTTGTATCACTCTTTTCGACTAGCCGTCTGTTTGAGAATGGAACGAAGTGCTAAATTTCAACTTAGTACCCAAAACTTCCTACAAGCTGCCCCAAAATCTAGATGTAAACCTTGGGTCTCGATCAGATACAATAGATACATGTATCCCATGTAGTCTTACAATCTCATTAATGTACAATTCGGCTAAACGCTCAAGTAAGTAATCCATCCTGATTGCTAAGAAGTGAGCACTCTTGGTTAGCCTGTCCACAATCACCCATATTGCATCATGGTTCCTTTGAGTGCGAGGAAGTCCTGAAATAAAGTCCATTGTTATTCTCTCCCATTTTCTTTTCGGCATTGACAAGGGCTGTAGTAAACCAACTGGGACTTGATGTTCTGGCTTTACTTGTTGACAAACCAAACATTTAGAGATGAACTCCGCAATGTCTCTCTTCATACCATTCCACCAATAATTTTCTTTGATGGTCTGGTACATCTTTGTACCTCCAGGATGCAATGCATATGATGCAGTATGTGCTTCATGCAATATTTCTCTCCTCAATTTGTCATCATTAGGGACGCATAACCTGTTTTGATAAAATAATCCACCATTCTCCGTAAATGTAAAATCAAGTTTTTTTCCACTTTGAACTTCTCTAGTCAATTATACAAGTTTCTCATCTAACTTTTGTGCTTCTTTCATTTGTTCAAGTAATATTGGCTTTACTTGCAAATTAGCAATAACTGAACCATTTGAATCAAGTGTAAAACAAACATTCAAGGCTCTTAACTCAAGGAGCAAGGGTAAAGGACTCAAAGAAATGCTTGCGAAGGATTTTCGACTTAAGGCATCTGCAACCACATTGTGGCTTTACCTGGATGATAATCAATCGTGCAGTCATAATCCTTGATGAGTTCAAGCCATCTACGTTGTCGAAGGTTTAGCTCCTTTTGAGTACCCAAGTACTTTAAGCTCTTGTGATCAGTGAATATATGACATTTTTCTCCATACAAATAATGCCGCCATATTTTTAAAACAAACACTATAGCAGCAAATTCAAGATCATGAGTAGGATAATTCAATTCATGCGGTTTTAATTTTTGAGAGGCATAAGAAATAACCTTCCCTTCTTGCATCAAAACGCATCCTAGACCATTGTGAGAAGCATCACTCTAAACTACATATTCTTTCCCTTCAATCGGTATAGTAAGTATAGGAGCTTGAGTCAACAAGGATTTGAGAGTTTCAAAGCTCTCTTGACAGTTGTCATCCCAAATAAACTTTACTTCCTTATGCAAGAGCTTAGTCAAAGGGGAGGCGATAATGGAGAAGCCTTTCACAAATCTTCTATAGTATCTTGCTAAGCCCAAGAAACTTCTTACCTCGGTTGGACTTTTAGGAGGTCTCCATTCAACAACCGCTTGTATCTTACTAGGATCCACCTTCACACCTTCTGTTGATACAACATGTCCTAGAAAAGCTACTTCATCAAGCCAAAATTCACACTTGGAAAGTTTAGAATAAAGTTCTTTCTCCCTAAAAAATTGCAAAATAATCCGAAGGTGTTTATTATGGTCTTCATTACTTCTGGAAAATATTAAAATATCATCTATAAAAACAACCACAAACTGATCAAGAAAAGGTTTGAATGCTCGATTCATTAGATCCATAAATACCGCAGGAACATTTGTCAATCCGAATGACATCATCAAAAATTCATAATGACCATATCGAGTTTTAAAAACATTTTTAGGAATATCATTCTCTCTAACCCGCAGTTGGTGATATCCAGACCTTAAATCAATTTTTGAGAATACTTTAGCACCTTTAAGTTGGTCAAACAAATCATCGATCCTTGGCAGTGGATTATTCTTGATTGTTATTCTGTTCAATTGTCTATAGTAAATACAAAGCCTAAGAGTGCCATCTTTCTTCTTTACGAATAAAACATGGGCTCCCCAAGGAGAAACACTAGGTCGAATAAAACCTTTCTCAAGAAGTTCTTGCAGTTGAGATTTCAATTCTCTTAATTCTACTGGAGCCATTCTATAAGGAGTAATAGAAATAGGGGTAGATCCAGGGATAAGCTCTATTGGAAATTCAACCTCTCTTTCCGAGGGCAATCCCAGAAGGTTTTCTGGAAATACTTCTGGAAAATCACATACAGTAGGTATGTCTTTGATACAAGGACTCTTCAATTGTATATCAACTATGTGAGCAAGGTATGCCCCACAACCTTGATGCATCAACTTTCTTGCCAAGGCTGCAGAAATAATACTAGATGTCACTAATCTTTCACCTTGTACAATGATGTGTGAAAATGTAGGATCTTTAAAAGTCACATGCTTAGACCTACAATCTACCACCACATGATATTTATAAAGCCAATCCATCCCGATAATAACATCAAAATCCTTGAAGGGCATTTCAATCAAATCAGCAGGAAAGACTAGGTTTTGAATCACAAAGGGACAATCTTGGTAAACTCGATTACACACAACTTGATAACCTAAAGGACTTTCAACTAGCACATTATAATCAAGTCTCACAGATTTCACATTTCCGGGAAGAACAAGTGATGAACAAATATAGAAATGTGTAGAACTAGGATCAAACAATGTAAACACACATAAGCCAAATAAGTAAAATTTACCGACAACCACGTCTTGTCTATCTTGATCATCCTTCTGCCTCATCGCATAAGCGCGTACAGTAGCCTTTTGCCCACTAGCTTGATTAAATCCATTTGTACCTGCTGCCTAGGTGGTTTTAGGTCTTGCACCTCTATTAGTTTGAGGAGGATTAATAGAAGTCTTATGAACTGAGCCTTCAGTTTTAAAGAAAGGAGCATTACTAGGATTAGGACAATCTTTCACTTTATGATGAAAGCTCCCACAATTGAAACATGCACCAGAAACTCTCCTGCAAGTGCCATAATGATTCTTTCCACATTGTGGACAAGTAGGAACGCGAGGCTTGCCTTGACCATAATTTGGAGTGCTAGCTGTAGAAACTTCTGATTTGTTTTGCCTTTGTTGAGGTGGCTTGTTATCACTACCAGCCTTAGAATTATCAAACCTTCCCCTTTTGGATGGACCCCCAAAATTTGGTCTAGGCTTACGGAATTTGTTTTCATTTCTACTAGTTTCTTCTTTATCAAGTTGTTCCTAAGTAAAAGCAGCAGACACTAACTTACAAAATTTCTCATGTTGCAGGATCGCCACATTCTTCCTAATGGAATCATTTAAACCGTCTTCAAATTTCCTGCACTTGTCTTTTTCCTCTTTAATAATACCACCAGCATAGCGAGAGAGCCTTAGAAACCTCTGTTCGTACTTAGCAATAGACATGCCTCGTTGCCTTAGATTCAAAAGCTCATTTTTCTTTGCATCACAATAAGCAGGTGAGACATACTTCATACAAAATTCCTTAAGAAAATCATCCCAAGTAAGAACAAAAGGTTTTACCTTGGCATTCAGAACACTTACCCACCAATCATAAGAATCCTTTTGTAATAGTGAAATAGCATACTTAAATTTGGCAACATCTGAACACTCCAACTGCTCAAATACCCTCTCCATGCGATCAAACCATTGTTTAGCATCTGTGGGATCAACAGTGCCTTTAAACTCCACTCCATCCATTTTCCTCATTTTCTCAAAGTTAATCCTGTGGTGATCATTCATCGATTCAGCCATATGGTGGAAGAATTCAACCATTTGTTGAAAATGAGGATTCATGGTTTGAGTACCATGACTCATGTGAGGATGTGGACCAGCTCTTACACCCTGATGGTTTCCCACTTCAGAACCACTAGTGTGGGGAACATACTAATTAGAGATATGTTCTCCAACCCCTTCCAGTGCATGGGGTTGGGAAACAGAGGCACCAGAACCTTCACGAGCAGCTTCCATAGGCCGGTTAGAAGAAGTGGCCATAACTTAATTCCTTCAAAAGGAAAGATCACATTGCATTAGGGATATGTACTAGATGCATATACACTCTACATGCGATGCAATTGTCATAAACCATATAAGCGAACAAATAATCTAAATAGAACCTTTTTTGAAAGCAAACAACTATATTAGTAATTCACAACAAAAGTCCTAGAACCACAAACCTAGGCTCTGATACCAACACTTGTAGCGATCCTTTCAAAACGATACCACTACTTAAACAAGAAATCTAATTAAATACTTGCGACATTTAAAACCAATTAATGAGGGCATACTAATTTTAATCTAGTAGAGGGATTAGATTCATAATGAACTCCAAAAAAAATAAAATAACATTTAAGTAATCAATCGACCAGATCTTCATGCATATGTTAACCTAACGCTCGAGGGTGAAATAACAAGAATATTACAAACTTACGAGTATCGAAATTAGCCGGCTCATGCTTCACACAACTTTCAAGACATATAGCAAATTAGTATATTACAAGACTTGGTTTTACACACCCCAAAAAGATAAAGACGTATAACCATACTTATATTACAACCCATGGTGACATGACCAAATCAGCCCTTAAAATCTCCTGTAAATATACAGCACAAAGATCATGTACAAGTCCCAAGGTTATACAAAATAAATATGCCTATATGCAAATGTGATTTTCCTTAAGGCTTTCAAAATCTCCATCATCAGTGGCCAGCTTCAAGCATCATCGCGAACATCCCCTACAATAAAAATAACTATCGCTAAACATATAGCTTAGTGGTGTACAAACTATAGGTTTGGAGCCCTTAAATTCACCAAGTTATCATTCTCAAGTCAAGGGCATCACGATCTAAACAAAATCAATAAATCAAGTAAACAATATACAAGGAGCTAGTATCAAGTTCAATATATAAAGGTCTAAATGTCAAGAATGCTCATAGCATAACTTTTGAAGAGATTCAATAACAAGGTTCACCCAATATATACATCATGTCGTCACACCAAGCACGAGCAGGTATCAAGAAGGGTCAAAACCCAATAATCAAGAGAACCAAGAACTATATTAAAAAAATGGCTTCCTAGTTTGTAGTTAAAATGGACAACTTCCATTCTTAAGACGAACTAAAAATTCAGAGTCAAGATGGCAAATGATCCGAACCAAGAGGCATGCCAAGAGTGACAGTCACAGCCACAAGAAGGACAAGGTCCCAACAAGAGTGTTAAGTGATCAAACAATCTGTACAAGTGGGAGAGTTACATAAGCGTCTTTAATGTATTAAAGAATACCAATACGACAATGCAAAGTGAAAAGAGGTAACCAAGGTACCAAGATGACTTTCAAATATACCAGCAGGTAGAAAGAGTACAAGTATAAGTTTATACACAAACCTCAGTTCTTTAGCACAAACAGTCCAAAGAAACTCCATGAGTCAAACCATAGACCTAGCAGCGTATCAAAGTCTTCAACTTGTACACGAGGATATACAACCTTAAAAAATGAATTCAATAACTTATTTACCTTCTAGAAGCTCAATAATGATGACGTAAAATAGGGTTATCATCACAAGTAATCCTAGCCTGTATAAATACGACTATGCTCCCAAATAGTAAATTCTAGCCATCCTAGTGCATCATGTCGCAATTAAGATTTGAAATGGCAAACGGCAAAACTGGACTGTATACTCTTCATGAAAGATGTGGTTACCTCTCTTAAGGTTGCAAACAACAAAGAATCACCGCAAAATGTATTTTGGATATAAATATATACTCAAAATACTAACAGTTGTCCATACAAGATTTCAAACTTCAGAATCTGGACAGAACTTGTCCTATGATACGTCCCATATTTCGAATCCATAACAACTAAATTAGAGTTTAACATAAACATAAGAGTTGTACATATACGAATTATCTTTCCAAATCATATTTATTCACAGTAAACAAAGTTCTATAGAACAAGATATGCTTAATCTACTAAACGCTACCCAGCTCAAAAACAAGGTTTACCACTTACCAAAGAGATGAGTGTAACTCGATTTCCAGCCAAAAGGAGCAAGATTTTCTCCTGTGATCTTGAAGAACAATAGGTTAGATAATGTTCTAAGGGACTTATACTTCAGGTGAGACGAATTTCCTAAGAGGAGGTGTCAAAATATAGTAACACAAGAGGTGCTTGTCATATACACAACTGTCCATAAAAGTTGGCTGCCCAAATACTTGTGTGCTGCCCAAATGCATACATATACACCTATATATATATATATATATATATATATATATATCCTTCACCTCCTTTAAAGCTATACAATATTACGTAAATACCCCCATAATATACATTAAATTACGATGACAATTATTTTAAGCAGGGTTGCAAATATAACATTATTTCAAGTTCCCAAAATGAGAATTAAACATATTGTAATAATGAAGCAGTTGTTTATCGACATGTGAATCTTGTTAGCATTTTCGGGGTGTTACAGGTAACATGAAATTGAGATGAGATAATTTTCTCTCGAACAACTACCTCGTTTCAATTGAGTTCTCTCGAACCTCAATGTACTAATATGAAAACCATCCCATAACCTCACTACATTCACTCTCTCGAGCTAGATACATAGAATGAGTCTTGGGATTCACTCTCTCGAGCTGAACCCACTATGACCCAATGACTACGAGTGCCAACTTATCACCTTGGTTTTACACTTCTTTCTCAAGCAAGCATAAAACACTAAATCGTACTGAAATAAACATTCAACAGAGCAATTGAACCGCAACAATAAATAAGACCCACTTCAAATTAGCAGTACAATTGATAATAACTAACACCCCTTTAGCCAAATTTAGCAATCAATAACATTGTCAAACCCCCAAGAATGGGATTTTAGCTATTCATCATAAAAGAAGAAAAATCAATACCTACTACATGCTCCATAGCTGGGTGTTGATTTCCCAAATCTTAAAATGAATAAAACCTCTTTCTATTACAACACCCACTTGAAATCTCTTACAAAAATTACTTCTAAATGACAAGAATAATGTTTTTGTTCTTGCTATTTCATTCCACAATGATTGGATGCCTTCTCTCTCTAATAAAAATTGATTTATACTGATGTGAGATTCAAATTTTTGGGGTTGGTTGGCGAGGAAAGTCGGGCTTTGCCGACTAGTCGGCGATTCGCCAATCGCCCTTGTCCATCACCTTCTTACTTCATGTTTTCATCCAACATGCACTTTAACTTTAGGCAATCTATATCGATATCGCCGATCAATTTTGCGATGCACCCTTTGTTCTTTTAGATTGCCAATTCGCTTGCCTCTTTACTGCTCATTCTGTGCTTTCGGCGTACAACCTCTCTTCACCGATATGGGACACGGTTTGCCTAAATTTATCTCATGAAAGACATGGTGTACTCTAAAATTAGGCGGTCTAAGAGCCACTCGGCGGACCGCCAAGTGGTTTTGGCGATCATTAGGATTGCTTTTCTCTATCTCTTCAGCTTGCTGGTTCGTTTATGCTTGTTGTTATCCTTGCTTTGCTCCTTAGCCTGCAATGCTGAAAATCAAGGTCTTAACATCAATTTATAGCATAGATTAGGCAATTGAGGACACTAAAAACTATCAAACTAAGCTCCAAATGAGTCCAAATTTTGGATTCATCAGGAGTTCTGTGTGTTATATGTGTTTTCCATGATTTCCTTATGTTATGCATGTTCTTGAGAAATTCATGTTTAGTAAGAAAATGAGTTTTCATGATTGATTTTCCTCATGTTGTTATGTATTGAGTATGCGTTGCCTATTGACTTCATGAGATGAATTATTGGACATGCTTTAGTATGCTTTGGAGAGTAAATTGCATATTGGCTCCATGACATTGTGTTGAGCATGCTTTTAGTATGGAGAAGGTAGTTCCCTATGAATATGAGAAATATTGTGTTTTCATGCATAATGAGTTGTTAGATGTAGTTCATACTTCTTTATGATGCATTGTTTATGTTTGAGTTGGAGTTGATGCTTCCTCCTTTGAATTGTGCATTATTTTAATGTTTCATGCATGATGGGCTGCTAGTCTTGAGTCTTTACTTCCGTAAGGTGTATAGGTTGTCATTCGAGGATGAATGTTCCCAAGGGGGAGATATTGTAACACTTTGGAAATTAAAAGGCTAAACTAGAGCTTAACATGAGGGTTAGAGTCTTGAATGTAACTCCCCATACTTAAAAATAAAGTGTTTCATGTTAGGACGTCAAGGTACGATCCCCAAGGACCAACCATGGGTCCTTGAGGAGGACCCCTAGAAACTATCTGGACAGTGACCCACGGAGGGGACCTACGCCTCGTGGGTCAGTCCATGATTGTGGGTGAGGGGACGTCGGTCAGGCCCTGAAACCAGGACTCTGAACCCCAACCCACGCTTCACCAGCATGGGCCGTGGGTCCAATCACGGTTTGTTAGTGGTGGGCGTGGATGGGGCCTAGAAACTAATTTTTTGGGAATTAGTTTATGGGCACTTTTGGGTTTTCCGGTTTTAATTAATATTAAGTTGTGTCATTTCAGCCTAAATTGGATAACCTATATAAGGATTTTATATCACTAAATTAAGTCATCCAAGTCATTATTTCTAAATCACCAGAAAGAACCCAATTCCCTCTCAAATATTCTCTCTCTAAAACTTCCAGGAAGAAGAAGAATGAAGTTGGAGCTAGGGTTCAAGGAGCAAGGTTTTCTTCTCAAATTCATTGGGTTTCATTGCTAAGGTATGGTAGTGTCACGACCCAGGAGTACCCCCTAGATGTGACAAGGCGTACTCAAACCCGAAAGGTCTCATACAAGCCCCTTAGCATATCATAATATGGGATAAAAGAAAAGATGCGGAATTTAAAACTTTATCCAAACAATCAAAGTCTTTTATAAACGCAAGCAGAAGTCTAACTTGCCTTAATTAGCCATCTAATACAATGTTTGAATCAATTAGGAACACATCCCTTACAATATAGTCCGAAAATGAAATAACTAGAAAGGAACTACAAATGACTCATATGTCATCAAATCTTGAGGACTCACCACAAGCTAGAAGACTAGTTGATCTAATCTTGAACCAAGAGAAGATTGCCATAAGAACCAGACCCTACACTTAGGGGGAAAATGTAGAAAATATGGGTTAGTACAAAAATACAATAAGTATGATAGCCATGCATTAAAACCTTTAAAACATGCTAAAAAGGACATTTTAGTTGAAAAGCATGCACTTTACCAAGTTTGAGAATCATCATGCACATTAGTATAAAAGCATAAGTCAGAAGCATATTCAACGTATAGATTACCATAGCATAATAGAACTACCGTATAAGTAACCCTAAGTTATACTTGTGCAATGCATAGATAAGATCCCATAATCCTATCTATACTAAGTACCACTTTTAGGCCACCATAATCATACTTACCATTCTTTGATCTCATCCTTTCTTCATACTCATAGACAAGGAAACCTTCACATTTACTAAGTTATATTAAGGAAAGCAACTCATAGCAACAATTTACATTGAGCATACTTTATTTCATAAACCATCATAATAAAAAGGAACACACTATAACTACTCCCAAAGACTACTTGTGCAATTCAAGGATGAAGTCCCATACCCCCACCCACACTAAGTAGATCTTCTTGAGTAACCACAGTTCATAACTAATATTCTTGTTCATAGTTGGAATTAGCCTTAACCGGCATAGACCATGTGAGTAAATCATGAAATTCGGTGTCTTCCACACCAAAAAGAGTTAGTCTACTTGCCTAAGGTAGAACCGGTAACATTTTAGCTTAGGTGGATCAACTGGATAATATCCTCTGTGGGCACATAGTTATGGGATCAAGAGGTTGTTACTTGAAACCCAACCATACATAGGGCGAGCTTCCACCTCATAATATCAATTCGGTGCTTAAGCATTATTAGAATAGCTCGTTGACTCCTTATGAAAGGGGTTCCATTAGCCTATTGATTCAAGACAAACCCCAGAATACTTCATTAGTTACTGATGAAATGGATGTCATTGGCCTACCGATTCAAGGTACATCATTAGAATAGCTTATTATTTACACATGAAAAGGTTCCCTTAGCCTACCGATTCATTTAGGTGAGAAAAGCCTTTCACAATATGTCATCATCATTCATCAGTGTATAATTGATAATAGCCTTTGAATCAATACAACATCATTATCGTAATCATGGAAACTTCATTCATACTACATTAATAAGTGTGTGTGTGTGAGAATATCCTTTCAACAACACCACAATTACATCATAGTCATAGTGACATTTCTCTCAAAGTGTTCATAAAGCATATACATAATTTTATATTCATTCACAATTCTCATAATTTTCCCTTCAAGGATGATAGATCATGATTCATTAACACATATAGAATTAATAAATTAGACATGGATAATAACCTAATTCAAGTAATCAATTCATTACATTCATAATTCTATAACATTCTACTTGCATGAATCTATAGCCACACTTTAAGATCCAATTTGAGAAAATAGGGTAATTCATGGATTCATGAGGAATTCAACTTAAAATTATATAAAATCATCAATATATCCATAAACAAACATAGTTCAATCATTTAATATGAATTTGGAAGGAATCACTGAAATTGCAGTCAAACCCTAACTTTTGGTTTTCTAGCTTTTAAATTGGGGGGGTTTGAAGGGTTCTATGGGTGAAGGGTACCTAAAGATGAAGAGCTACCATACCTTATTGAAGTTTTACCATGAATTTGAGGAGAAAAGCTTTATTCTTCAACTCTAGTTTCACGTTTCTTCTTCTTCTTCTTCTTACTTGGAGTTCTAGAGAGAGTTTATTTGGGGAAAGTTGGTTCTGGATTTGGGATTTGAGATTTTATGAAGTGAATGGGTTGATTATTGACTTAAAAACATATATATAGGTGTATTAAATCAATATAAAATGACCTCACCTTAAACTAACTAAAATAGCAATTACCTAATCTACCCCTTACCTTTGCCGATTTTGGGACAACTTGCAGCATGATCCACGACCCATGACCCACAAACCATGGGTGGGACCATGGCCCATCCTGGTTGGGCATGGTTCAAGGTATGCAGCATGTTGAAAGGGGGCTTGAGCTACGGAGCTCACCCACAAGGCATGGATGGACCTACGACCTGTAGGTCCCCATCTGTGGGTCACTTTTTGGGTAGTTTTGGGGTAGACTTTAGGGTCCTCCTCAAGGACCCTTGGTTGGACCTTGGGGGATCTTACCTTGACGTTTAACCCCTAAACCCTTCATTCTAAGTTTGAGAAGCAATTTTTCTGACTCTAACACTTACGACAAGCTCTAGTTTAGCTTACTAGTTTCCGAGTTGTTACATTATCTCCCCCTTGGGAACATTCATCCTGTAATGATGATCTAGACACCTTACGAAATTAAAGATTCAAGACTAGCAACCCATCATGCATGAAACATCAAAATAATGCCCAACTTAAAGGAGGAAGCATCACTCCATCTCAACATACTCAATGCAACACAAGGAAGTAAGAACTACATCTAACAACCCATTATGCATGAAAACTTCAACATTTTGCAAATTCATTGGAGGAACTACCTTCTCCAACTAAAAGTATGATCAACTCAATAACATTAAGCAAATTATGCAATTACTCTCAAAAACATACTAAAGAATGTTTGACAATTCATCTCATGAAGAATAGAGGTAACTCATACTAAATAAACAACAACATGAGGAACATAAATCATGAAAACTCATTTTCTTACTAAACATGAATATCATCAAGAACAAGCTCATCATAAGGAGATCATGGAAACAGATAAATCACACATGACTCCAAATCCTAAAACAAGACAAGAGGAACTCTTTGTCTAAAGCTAGAATAGAAATAGAAGAAAGAGATGAGGATATCAGAACTCTCAACAATCTTTTTATATAAGCATACCATCTCCCCCTTGGGAGTAAGCCCCCTACTAAAACCTCAAGTACCACTTCTTTCAAACAATCCCAACTGACATAACCATAAACTCATAATAACCATTTCGGGTTCTAAAATCAATAGAGGTCTAACAACCATGCATCCAAACCCTACCAAGGCTAACATCAAAGTCTAAAATTAGCATAGGGATCTTAATAAAACATTTACATCTATAGGGAACTATCAACATACCGGTGCCTTCATCCAGAGAGACTTCTAGGTCTTTTCTAGACATGAGTGTATAGAAGCGACTATATTTTGGAGTATGGGGATCCGAATCACTAAGAGAAGCTTGGTTGGCTTCTCTCCCTTTTGCCGTAAGTGTAGGGCAATTCTTCACTTGATGATCTCTCTTGCCACAACCATAGCAACCGTCCATACCGGCTAGACACTTATCATGGTGCTTCTTTCCACATTTGGTGCAAGTAGGCTTAGGTTATGGAGACCCACTACCTTTCTCTTAGTTAAACCTAGAGGTATTGGAAGAATCTTGACTGGAATAACTTTGTTTAAACTTAGGTCTACCTTGTCCGTCACACTTATCACTAGAGAAATTACCTTCACCGGTTCTAGCTTTTTTCACCTCCCTATACTTTTTCCTAAAATTTGACTCGTCAATTTGTTAGGCATGCACCATGAGACGTGAGATATTCATATCACCAATGAGCATTGCCGAACGACATTCTTCCTCTACCAAGTCGGACACTCCCATCACAAACTTATTCATTTTAGCCCTTGAGTCCGCCACTATAGTTGCAGGTATACTTGGATAGTTGGGTGAACTTAAGAGCATACACTTTCACACTCATACTTCCTTGACGAAGGTTAACGAATTCTTGCATCTTTCGTTCCCTCAACTCTAGCGGAAAGAACCTATCAAGGTATGTCGATTTGAACATCTCCCACTCTATGGGAACCACTCCTATTGGCCTCTCACCCTTCCATTGTTCATACCAAACTTGAGCCATATCTTTCAATTGATAGGCGACCAACTCCGCCTTCTCTTATGGAGACACTCCCATATTATCAAGTGCTTTATAAAGATCATCAATAAACCTTTGGGGGACCTTCATCCACTTTAAAACCATGAAATTCAGGAGGATTCATTCTAGAAAAATCCTGAACCCTTGAAGCAACATTCACATTAGTCCCAACATTTCTATTGGCTTGGGCCGTCATGGCTTGGGCTTGAGTTGTCACGACTTTAGCTTAAGCTATTTTGGCTTGGGTCAATGTAAGAAAAGCCGACCTAAGCTCCACATTCGACATAGCCGAAGGATTAATCGGAGCTTGATTAGCTTGATGAGCTTCTTCATTGACATTCTCACGCTCCATTCCCCATGCGTTAGCCCTTCTTGTATTCCTTTCCCGAAGATACTAAAGATGGATTAGGAGAGGAACTTTATAGAGTTAAAACTCTATGGAATGACTTTAGAGTAATTAAAGAAGTGTCGTTTCCTAAACATCATATAGCCTCCCATTCATAAATGTGGCGCATTTCACACTATGAACAAGACTCTACTAGACGTGGGCTATAAGACATCATCCTAGAATCATTCTAAACCTTGTTCTCTGATTACCAAGTTTATCACGACCTAGGAGAAACCCCCTAGATTTGACAGGGCGTAGTCAACCCTAAAAGATCTCATACAAGGCCCTTAGCATATCATAACATAGGATAAAATAAATAATGCGGAATTTAAAACTTTATCCATACAATCGATGTCTTTTATAAAAGCAAGCGAAAGTCTAACTAGTCTCAATTAGCCATCTAATACAATCTTTGAATCAAATAGGGACACATCCTTACAATATAGTACGAAAATGAAATAACTAGAAAGGAACTACAAATGACTCATACGTCCTTGAATCTTGAGGACTCACCACAAGCTAGGAGAATAGTTGATCCCAATCTTGAACCAAAAGAAGATCGCCTTAAGAACAGGATCCTACACTTTAAGGAAATATGTAGAAAATATGGGTTAGAACAAAAATGCACCAAGTATGATAGCCATGCATAAAAACCTTTAAAACATGCTAAAAAGGGAATTTTAGTTTAAAAGCATGTACTTTACCAAGTTTGAGAATCATCATGCACATTAGTATAAAAGCATAAGTCACAAGAATTTTCAGCGTATAGATCACCATAGCATAATAGAACTACCCCATAAGTAACCCTAAGTTATACTTGTGCAATGCATAGATAAGATCCATAGTCCTATCTATACTAAGTACCACTTTTAGGCCACCATAATCATACTTACCATTCTTTGATTTAATCCTTTCTTCATACTCATAGACAAGGAAACCTTCACATTTATTAAGTCATATCAAGGAAAATAACTCATAGAAACAATCTACATTAAGCATACTTCATTTCATAAGCCATCATAATAAAAAAGGAACACACCATAACTACTCCCAAAGCCTACTTGTGCAATGCATGTATAAAGTCTCATACCCTCACCCACACTAAGTAGAGCTTCTTGAGTAACCATAGTTCATAACTAAAGAGTTCATAGTGGGAATAAGCCTTAACCGACATAGACCTTGTGAGCAAATCCTGGAATCCGATGTCTCCCACATCGAAAAAAGTTGGTCTACTTGCCTAAGGTAGGATTGGTAACATTTTATCTTAGGTGGATTCACTAGCTAATACCCTATGTGGGCACATAGGTATAGGATAAGGAGGTTCTTACTAGAAACCCATCCATACATAGGGAGAGCTTCCACCTCACAATTTCCACTCGGTGCTTAAGCATTAAATTCCCACAAAGTAGTTAATTCTCTATTAGTATCATTACTCATGAAAAGGTTCCCTTAGCCTACAGATTCAAGGTACATCATTAGAATAGCGGGTTGACTCCTCATTAAAGGAGTACCATTGGCCTATCGATGCAAGACAAGCCTTAGAATACTTCATTAGTTAATCATGAAAGGGATGACATTGACCTACTGATTGAAGGGACATCATTAGAATAGCTCATTAATTACACATGAAAAGGTGCCCTTAGACTACCGATTCATTTAGGTGAGAAAAGCCTTTCACAATATGGCATCATCAATCATAAGTGTATAATTTAGAATAACCTTTCAGTCAACACAACATCAGTATCATAATCATGGAAAATTCATTCATACTACATTAATAAGTGTGTGTGTGACAATAGCCTTTCAACAACAACACAATTACATCATAGTCATAATGACATTTTTCTCAAAGTGTTCAAAAAGCATATATATAATCTCATAGTCATGAATGATTCTGATAATTTGCCCTTCAAGGACCATAGATCATGATTCAACAACACATCTAGAATTAATACATTAGACATGGATAATAACCTAATTCAAGTAATAAATTCATTACATTTATAATTCCATAACATTTTACTTGCATCAATGAATACCCACACTTTAAGATCCAATTTGAGAAAATAGGGCAATGCATGAATTCTTGAGCAATTAAACTTAAAATCATATAAAATCATCAATATATCCATAAAAAAACATAATTCAATAATTTAAAACAAATGTGAAAGAAATTCATGAGATTGAAGTCAAACCCTAACTTTTGGGTTTTCTAGCTTTGAAATTGGGGTTTTTGAAGGGGCTCTATGGGTGAAGGCTACCTATAGATGAAGAGCTACCATACCTTATTGAAGATTTACCATGAATGTGAGGAGTAAAGCTTGATTCTTCAACCCTAGCTTCTCCTTTCTTCTTCTTCTTCTTCATTGGAGTTCTAGAGAGAGTTTATTTGGGGAAAGTTGATTAAGGATTTGGGTTTTGAGATTTGATGAAGTGAATGGGTTGGTTAATGAAATAAAAACACTTATATAGGTGTATTAAAGTAATATAAAATGACCTTACATAAAAGTAACTAAAATAGGAATTACCTAAACTACCCCTTACCTTGGCCGACATTGGGACACCTTGCAGGAATGTCCTACGACCCATGACCCACGGACCATGGGTGGGACCACGGCCCATCCTGATTGGGCATGGTTCATGGTATGCAGCTTTTTTAAAGGGGGTTTGAGCTACTAAACTCACCCACGAGGGGTAAACTTTAGGGTCCTCCTCAAGGACCCTTGGTCGGTCCTTGGGGGGTCGTACCTTGACGTATACCCCTAAAGGTACTAATCTAATAATTTCTTTTATGTTTTCCAATATATATTCTATATATTCTATGTTGTGTGTTTGTTGAAATATTTCTATATTTTCTTTTATTAAATTACTTAGTATAGTAATATCTGTTATAGTTTGTTGCTAATATTCTAAGTATTCTTGATTTATCATTAATGAATTTCTAAGTCATATAAGTCGTATATATTAAAATCTATGATTTCATTGTTTATTCTTCTTATTTCATCTAGTTCATACCACTCTTGGTTCATTAATTCTATTTCTTCTTCTTCAATTATATTTTCCCATATGATTTGTCTTATTTCCGTTGGTATAGTTCTAAGTATATGCAAAATTAATATCTTATATGCTAAAATCATTTCATCATGTAAGTAAGTCATATCAATCATCACAATAGCAATTTAATACAATTCCTTCATATCATAATCTTGACAGATAGCATTCATATCAGATTATTATAACTAGACTATTTTCAAACATTTTCTCAGTCACTGTTAACACCGTACTTTCGAAAATACTTTCTTCCTACAGCGCCTCAACTACCCTCACGGCCCCTCATGCCTACGGTTTCAACTTTAGGATGGCATAGTCGGAAGTTTTCTTTTCTTTCCTCATGTTAACAAACTTAAAAACATTTGACAATAATTCTAGTGTATAACAACTTAATATAAATTCATCTTATCAATATTATGATATTCAGGAATCAAGTAATTTAGCTATTCATATTCATGATTCTAGATATATTGATGGATATGTGTACCTGTGGAGTATCTTCATTATGTTGATCCATTGCTTAGGCAAAGTTTAGCTGAGAAAAATATTTATTTGAGAGAATATTTGTTACAAAAGAGCAATGCTTTCCGTGTAGAAAGTCTTGCTTCTATCTTGCCTAAGGGCTCTCTATTTATACAAGTATAAGTAACCTTACTATGGTTACTTTTTCTAACCTGTAGTTACTTTTAGCTAACTATGATTACTTTACATAATAATTTACATTATATTATTCCTACCACTATCCGCACTAATTTACAATATTCCTTCTTTAAATAAAATGACAAACAACTTTTTACATATTTCCACTATCTTTTTTCTTCCATTATCTTTGCTTTTGTCTTCTTGCTATCTTCTTTGTAGATCTATTCCAAGTTGACAGCTGGAATGATATTGTCTTCTCCGTAGCATTTTGAACAGTTGTGGTCTGGATATTTGTGTCCTATAGTTTTGCAATAATTTTCCATTATCTCTGTTGAGATAAAGTTTTGCCTTATAGCTCTTGTCGTCGGTTTTTGTTCTGGTTTTAGTAGGCTTAATACCCACTGTCTTATTTCTTCCATATCTGCCAGTCTTGTTTCTCTGCAATTTGAATATATCATTGTTTGCTCCCTGGCGTAGTAGCTCCATATTGTATTTTGGTTTAAATAATTTGTTGTTAGTTCATTTAATATTGTGGCTAGGCCAATAACTCTTTTTCTTGCATAAAATGCTGGTATCTCAATCTTTTGAATTTCGTCCTGTTTTTCTATCTTTTCGGGGATGATCATTTCTCTTGTCAATCCTATTTTTATTACTTGTATAATTGGTTTGATTTCGTCATATAATATCTCGGCCGGTCTTGAATAAAATTTTATATAAAATAATGTCCCTTTGGTAATTCGTTTATAGTGCATAAATGCTTTGTGTAGTTACGGAATTGTAGCTATCTCGTCTCCTGTTCTTTGTATATACTGTGTTTAGCAATCCATAATGGTAACAAGTACCTACTAGATTGGCGTTTGTCTTTGGTTGTGCAATTAATTTATTGTATCCTTGTAGATGTTGTGTAATGTAATCTTCATGAGGGTTTTTTGAATTGGTAGATCTCGGGATTTTGGTTTAAAAAGGTTTGGATTTTGTGGATATTTTCAATATATGCTCGGGTTATATGGTTGTATGCCTGTTTATGCTGTCCTAGGCTTTCTTTGTATGTATTGACTTGGGGGGGTATAAATATATCTTTTTGGATTTTTGGTGTAAATGGTTTATCAAATAATTTGGTTGTCATATTTGTATTGACATATCTTTTGGTTTCCTCCTTTGTTGCAGAGGTACTAGCTCCTGTAGCTGCATTTAACAAACTGTTAGGTTGGGTTTTTCGGTGTTTCCCATCGTCACCTTGTAGCTCTGGAATTTTTGAGTCGTCCGATGGACTTAGCTCCGCATGTTTTTTGTCATGCTGCTGACTTCTTATATTTTGTAGCTCTTTTTCCATTGTATCTAGCTTTGTATGAAACAATGTCATTGTATTCAATATTTTCTCAATCGTATTTTCATTGTCTGGGATCCGTTTGAGTAGCTTTGTCTTGATATGTAATCTGCAATAACATTTTTGTCGGTACTTATCACTTCTATTGTGAATGTGAAATTTTGTATATTTAATACGAGTCTTCGTATTTCTTTTGTTATTCTTGAATCTTGTATCTTTCTTGTAATCCACCATTTTACCTGCGTGTTATCTCTGTTCTTACAATAAACTTGTTATAAACAATATATGGCTCAAAAGCTAATAAACATTTATATAAAGCATATAGTTCTTTTCGGTTTATTTCCCATTTAATTTCGGGGTTTGTAAATGTTCTGAATAGTATCGGCAATGGTGTTCTATCTTTTCTTTGTCGTATTTATATTTTAGTACTCCTCCATAGCTTATTTCACTGGCATCTGATTCTACTATGTATATGAATTT
Organism: Solanum commersonii; assembly: GCA_029007595.1. Taxonomy (NCBI): domain Eukaryota; kingdom Viridiplantae; phylum Streptophyta; class Magnoliopsida; order Solanales; family Solanaceae; genus Solanum; species Solanum commersonii. Next base: position 470,885 of record JAJTWQ010000129.1, on the reverse strand, counting down.
TTTATTTTCGTCTGGAAAGTATAATTTTGGTAGTTTTTTACACAATAGTTTTATTTTTTGTATTTGGACTTGGTCTTTTTTGTCAAAATAATATTCTACATCCTTTTTTAATTTTTTATGTAATGGTTTAAGATTTTCTGCTAAATTAGGTATATATTCTCGTACCTGATTTACTAATCCTAAAAATGATTGTAATTTCTTTTTTGTGTCTATATTTTCTTCAGAATTTATTATTTTTTGTACTATATGGTTTTGCATTTTTACACCATTCTTATCTATTTGTATTCCTAAAAATTCTATTTGATTTTTCATTATTTCAGCTTTCTTTTTGCTTAGGCTTATTCCTGAGTGTGTAATTATATGAATAAATTTTTCTAATAGTCGTATATGTTCTTCTTCTGTTCGTGAATACAATAAGATATCATCTATGTATACTATGCAGTTTTCTAGTTGATTAAAATAATTATCCATAAAATGTTGGTATCTACCTGGTGCATTTTTATATCCAAAAGGTAGTACGTTCCATTCATAGAATCCTTGTGGTACTGTGAAAGCTGTTAATTTTTTAGATTCTTCTTCTAATTTAAGATGGTAAAATCCTGATTTACAATCAAATTTACTAAAATAATTATAACCTTGTATTTGTCTAACTTTTAATACTTTATTTGGTATGGGGTAATTATATGTCTTAGTTTTTGCATTTAAATTTCTATAATCAATGACCATACGGCTTTTTCCTCTTTTTTGTTCACTATGTTTATTTACTACAAATCTTTGGGCTTGTATGTTTACTATTACTTTCTTGGATGTATTTATTTTCTAATAATTCATTTATATGCATCCTAAATTCTTTTAAATCATCAAAATTGTATTTCAATGGTTTTTGGGTTATTATGCTATTTTCATCAATTAGTTCAATTTTTACCTTTGTTTTATGTTTTACCATCCTTTTAAGGGATCTTCACTATATAGTAGTTCTAGTTTTTCTTGGATTATTTTTACTTTGTCTATTGAAAATATTATTATTTCTATATTATGGGTGCTTTCTTTAATATTTTCTAATTTTTGTGTTATTTTTTCACTTCCTTTAATCCATGGTGTGGATTTTCTATTTTTATTAGTTACTCTTTTTGCTCCTACTTTTTGTTTACATGGTGTGGTAAACCACCAGTGTGTTTTGTTATTATGTGGGGATATAGTTTTTCTAGAAACGGCATTCCTAGAAGCATATCTTTATTAATAAATTCATAACTATATATATCTTCTATAGTTAATATCTTATCCCATATTTGTAGTTTTATATTTTTTGCTTTGTATGTTATCATACTTCCTTCATTATTAAATCCAGTTACTACTATAGGGGTTTTTAATTTTTCCCACTTTTCATCTGGTAGACAATTATGTTTACACATATTTGCTTCCGCTCCCGTATCTAACATTGGAGTATAGTATCTATTATAATAGTTTTCTACTATTATTTTTGCAAGTATATAGATTTTCATAATGCTCTTTTTATTGTGACTTTTTTGGTTTTATAAGTTATGATTAGTTGTGTATTATCTAGATTATAAGGTTTCATTTCTTCTAACCATTTTATTCCTAATATTATATTATCACCTTGGTATATTGTAAACTTAACTGATATAATTATTCCTCCTATAATAACTTCTTTTTCAGTTGTGTCTTCGATACATGATAATTCTTTTGGTAAGTCGGGACATGCTTGTTTTTTAGATATTATCTCTTCTTCATCCACTAGTTTTCGTGGTATATAATTTTCTTCTTGTCCTGTATTTATCAAAATAATATGTTTTCTTTGTTCTATTATTCCAGTTATATAATAATGATATGGTTCAATTTCTTTTATTATTGGATATTCTACTGATTTCCGTTGAGGTTGGGATGTTTCTGTTTTATCTATATTTTTCATTCTTTTTGATGTACTTATGCGATCACTTACTATTTCTAAATCTTCCTCTATATCGATTTCTTTATAACTATAATCATTATTATCTATGACTGTTACAATTTGTTCAAAGGGGTCTTCTATTTTTATCTTGTTTATCTTATTTTTGGCTGTTATTTTATGTTTTGTGGTTAGTACGTATAGGTTTTTACAGCGAGCTGTGAATATTTTGCTGCCTGGGGCTAACTCTATTCCTGACATCTTCCAATATAGTACTAATGATTTATCTATATTTTTATCATCTATTGCTACTGAATAATTTGCACTAATTATGAATTTAAATTTTGGTATATTAGATTTCCTTTTACTTTGCACTTATTATACTTCTTTCTATTGGCTCTATTATCCTATCGTCCGCTAAATATATTTCTATTGGTGTATCTATTCCTTCTCTAAAACAGACTTTTATTAATATCTCTTTCCTCCTAAATGTACGTATTTTATAGGGTCTTTAGCTTTAATTGCTTGTATTTCTTTATTTATTATTCGTTTATTTATTATAGGTATTCTTGCTTTTCCTTTAGCGTATTTACAATCTATTATATGTTCTTTTGACTTACTACATAGTATTCTTCTTTTTGTCTTTTAAAAATATTTCTTATTAAGGGTAACTTAAATATTTTTTCTACACTGAGATCTAATTCTTTTCCTTTTATTTGTTCAAATATATTAACATCAAATATTACTTTTTGTTCTGTAGATTCTTCATTTGTATATTCTTCTTTTATTATTTGTACATCTTTGTCAGTCATAATAATTATTATCTTCTTCTATTTCATTTTCAGGTTGTTCGTGGTCAAGTTCGTTTATATCAAATTCATATATACTATCATCACTATCTGGGTCATAATCTATATGATCTAATTGTACATATATTTCATCATCAATTATTATTTCAGATATTTGTTTTCTTTTTGGATCTCTAGGTAATTTACAATCTTTAGCTAAATGTCCTAATTTTCCGCAATTATAACATGTACATTCTGTTATTTTTTTCTTTGGCCTAAAGGGTCTTTTTTCTTTAGTGTTTTTTATATAATATCTTCTTCGTGGTTTCTTATATTTATATTGGGATTTGAATTTTTTAAATTTTCCTGGCTTTCTATTTTTCTTTTTATAGTAGTTATCATTACATCCAAATTGAGGTGCTATTTTATCTTTACAACAGGCTAGATTTTTTATTATTGATTTTTCCATTTTTATGTCTTCTCTATATTTTTCACATATTTCAGAATACCATTTTTGTAAATATCTCATACGTGCTCCTAGTGTATCTTGTAATCCTGCATTATTCCAATCTTTTATTATTTTGGAACTAAATGGTTCTGGTAATTTTGTAAAATACAACTTTCTTATTTCACGTGCTTACATTTGTGTCATAAGTTCCTTTATAATAATATTCTCTAAATGCGCATGTATATTCATCTATGTAGCACATATTACATATAGCTAATTTTAACATTAGATTTCTATGTAACTGTTTTTCTTTATGTTGTTCTTCTACTTCTGTTGTTGTGCTGCTAAATTCATTTCTTATAGCAAGCTCGTATTTGTTTAGGATATCAATGGGAGTAGTTGCATTTTCTCCATCCATTTTCTTACTGTTTCTTAATATTTTAGTGCTTTCTTCTCCTAAATTTTGTAACCATAATTTTACTGTTCCTATAAATGTTCTTTCTATATATCCTGGTACTTGTCTTATTCCAATTTTATTATCTACTAGTTGTTTTGATATGTAGCCTACCCATAATTGTATTGCCTTGTTTATGTCGGCTACGCAATCTAAATCTAGAAAATTAGTATTTCTGGTTGTTGTAGATGGTGTCCATTTTTTATTTAATCTTTTGTTCCATAAAGTATCATATCTATCGATTCTTGATAACTAAGCGTATAATAATTCGGACTCATTGTTCTAGGATTTTTTACTTCTGTACTTGTGCTTGTACTTGCCTTATTTTCTACTTCTTCAGTATTTACTTCTATTCTATTGGTTATGTCGGTTTCTTTTATTTGTCCTAATATTTCTGTATATGTTTCACTTATATCTGAACCTTGTTCTGAACAGTTTTCTTCTATGTCGACATTATCAATGCTTATATCTGTTTCTAATTGTTCCTTAAATTTTTTAATTTCTATTTCTAATTCAGTCTCTTTTTCTTTTTCTTTTTGTTTAGCTGCGTATAATTCTTTAAGTATGGCTAGTTCTTTTTCTAGTGCAAGTATCTTATCGTTTTTTACCTCTTCTATCTGTTGGATTTCTAATTTTGTTTGTTGTTTTATTGTTTCTATTTCTTTTTTTCCTATCTATTTCTTCATTTTCTTTAGTTATTCGTACCATTGCGGTTAAACTATCTTCTAATCTTACTTTGTTTCTTTTTCTATCATTAAATGTAAATTATCACCTATCTTTTTATATCTCCTTCCTAGGTTTGAAAATATTATCTTTATTTTTAATCCTTCCGGATTTTCGTAAGTTTTTTCTTCTATAGCAAATTCTTCCTTATTCATTTTAAATTATATTTTAGTTTATACTCTATAGTTTGTATTTCATGTTCTAGTGTAAATATCCTTTTTCTTTGTGCTAGTATAGATTTCTGACATACACCTGCATATATGTTATATTCAAGTCTTTCTTGTTTATATTTTAATTCTTGTCGTTTTGTTATTACTGTTCTGATTAATTCATATTTATGAACTTCAGATTGGTTATTCATGTCTGAATAATTACTATCTAGCTCTGATACCAATTTTGGGGGAGGCAAATTATGAAATTACTCTCAAAAGCATACTAAAGCATGTTTGACAATTCATCTTATGAAGAATATAGGCAACTCATACTAAATGCAAAACAACATGACGAACATAAATCATGAAAGGTCATTTTCTTACTAAACATGAATTTCATCAAGAACATGCTCATCATATGGAGATCATGAAAACACATAAATCACACATGACTCCAAATAATAAAACAAGCCAAGAGGAGCATACCATCTCCCCATTGGGAGTAAGCCCCCTACTAAAACCTCAAGTACCACTTCTTTCAAACAATCCCAAACCGACATAACCTTTCATAAAAACCATTATGGGTTCTAAAATTGATAGAGGTCTAACAACCATGCATCCAAACCCTACAAAGGCTAACATCAAAGTCTATAATTATTATAGGGATCTTAATAAAACATTTACATCTAGAGAGAAATATCAACATACCGATGCTTCATCCGGAGAGACTTGTTGGTCTTTACTAGACCCGAGTGCATAGAAGCGACCACATTTTAGAGCATTGGGATCCGGATCACTAAGAAAAGCTTTCTTGTTTTCTCTCCCTTTTGCCATGAGTGTAGGGAAATTCTTCACTTGATGATCACTCTTTCCACAACCATAGCAACCGTCCGTAACTGCTAGGCACCTACCATGGTGCTTCTTTCCACATTTGGTGGAAGTAGGCTTAGGTAATGGAGACCCACTACCTTTCTCTTGGTTAAACCTAGGGGTTTTGGAAGAATCTTGACCGGAATGCCTTTGTTGAAACTTAGCTCTACTTTGTCCATCTGACTTTTCATTAGAGAAATTCCCATCTTCGGTTCTAGCTCTTTTCACCTCCCTATTGTTTTTCCTATGTTTTGAGTCCTCAATGTGTTGGGCATGCACCATGAGATGTGAGATATTCATATCACCAATGATCATTGCTGAACGATATTCTTCCTTTACCAAGTCGAACACTCCCATCACAAACTTATTCATTTTAGCCCTTGAGTCCTCCACTATATTTGGAGCATACTTGGATAGTTGGGTGAACTTAAGAGCATACTCTTTCACACTCATACCTCTTTGACGAAGGTTAATGAATTCTTGCATCTTTCTTTCCCTCAACTCTAGGGGAAAGAACCTATCAAGGAATGCCGATTTGAACATCTCCACTCTATGGGACCCACTCCTTTTGGCCTCTCACCCTTCCATTGTTCATACCAAACTTGAGCCACATCTTTCAATTGATAGACGACCAACTCTACCTTCTCTTGTGGAAACACTCCCATGATATCAAGTGCTTTATAAACCTCATCAATAAACCTTTGGGAGATCTTCATCCACTGTAGAGCTATGAAATTTAGGAGGATTCATTCTAGAAAAATCCCTAACCCTTGAAGCGGTATTCACATGAGTCCCAACATCTCTATTTGCTTGGGCCGTCATTGATTGGGCTTGAGTTGACCCGGCTTGAGCTTGAGCCATCATGGCTTGGGTCAATATTAGAAGAGTCGACCTAACTTCCACATCCGACATAGCCGAAGGATTAATCGGAGCTTGATTAGCTTAAGGAGCTTCTTCATTGACATTGTCACCCACTATTCTCCTTGCGCTAGCCCTTCGTGTATTCATTTCCTGAAGACACAAAAGACGGAGTAGGAGAGGAACTTAATATAGTTAAACTCTATGGCACGACTTAAGAGAAATGAAAGAAGTGTCTTTTCCTAAACATCTTATCGCCTCTCATTTATAAATGTGGTGCGCTTTACACTATGAACAAGACTTTACTAGACGTGGCGTATAAGACATAATCCAAGAATCATTCTAAACCTTGTGCTCTGATTACCAAGTTTGTCACGACCCAAGTGTGCCCCCTAAATGTGACAGGGCGAACTCAACCCCGAAAGGTCTCATACAATCCCCTTAGCATATCATAACATAGGATAAAAGAAATCATGCGGAATTTAAAACTTTATCCATACAATCGAAGTCTTTTATACAAACAAGCGGAAGTATAACTTGTCTCAATTAGCCATATAATACAATCTTTGAATCAAATAGGGACACATTCCTTACAATATAGTCCAAAAATGAAATAACTAGAAAGGAACTACAAATGACTCATACGTCCTTGAATCTTGAGGACTCACCACAAGCTAGGAGAATAGTTGATCCCAAACTTGAACCAAAAGAAGATCACCTTAAGAACCGGACCCTACAATTCGGGGAAAAATGTAGAAAATATGGGTTAGTACCAAAATGCACTAAGTACGATAGGCATGCATAAACACCTTTAAAATATTCTAAAAAGGTCATTTTAGTTGAAAAGCATGCACTTTACCAAGTTTGAGAATCATCATGCACATTGGTATAAAAGGATAAGTCACAAGCATATTCAACATATTGATCACCATAGCATAATAGAACCACCCCATAAGTTACCCTATGTTATACTTGTGTAATGTATAAATAAGATCCCATAATCCTATCTATACTAAGTACCACTTTTAGGCCACCAGAATCATACTTACCATTCTTTGATCTCATCCTTTGTTCATACTCATAGACAAGGAAACCTTCACATTTACTAAGTCATATCAAGGAAAACAACTTATAGCAATAATCTACATTAAAAATACTTCATTTCATAAACCATCATAATAAAAAAGGAACACACCATAACTACTCCCAAAGCCTACTTGTTTAATGCATGGGTGAAGTCCCATACCCTCACCCACACTAAGTAGAGCTTCTTGAGTAACCATAGTTCATAACTAATATTCTTGTTCATAGTAGGAATTAGTCTTAACCGACATAGACCATTTGAGCAAATCATGGAATCCGGTGTCTCCACACCGAAATGAGTTGGTCTACTTGCCTAAAGTAGGACATGTAATATTTTAGCTTAGGTTGATCCACTAGTTATTACCCTATGTGGGCACATAGTTATGGGATAAGGAGATTGTTACTAGAAACCCAACCATACATAGTGAGAGCCTCCACATCACAATATCCACTCGGTGCTTAAGCATTAACTTCCCACAAAGTAGTTAATTCTCTATTAACATCATTACTCATGGAAAGGTGCCCTTAGCCTACCGATTCAAGGTACATCATTAGAATAGCTAGTTGATTCCTCATGAAAGGGGTACCATTGGCCTACCGATTAAAGACAATCCCTAGAATACTTCATTAGTTACTGATGAAAGGGTTACCATTGGCCTACCGATTCAAGGTAAATCATTAGAATAGCTCATTATTTACACATGAAAATGTGACCTTAGCCTACCGATTCATTTAGGTGAGAAAAGCCTTTCACAATATGTCATCATCATTCATCAGTGTATAATTGATAATTGCCTTTCAATCAACACAACATCATTATCGTAATCATGGAAAATTCATTCATACTACATTCATAAGTGTGTGTATGAGAATTTCCTTTCAACAACACCACGATTACATCATAGTCATAGTCGCATTTCTCTCAAAGTGTTCATAAAGCATATACATAATCTTATATTCATTCATAATTATCATAATTTTCCCTTCAAGGACCATAGATCATGATTCATCAACACATATAGAATTAATACATTAGACATGGATAATAACCTAATTCAAGTAATCAATTCATTACATTCATAATTCTATAACATTTTACTTGCATCAATCAATAGCCACATTTTAAGATCCAATTTGAGAAAATAGGGTAATTCATGCATTCTTGAGGAATTCAACTTAAAATTATATAAAATTATCAATATATCCATAAACAAACATAATTCAATCATTTAAAATGAATTTTAAAGGAATCACTGAAATTGAAGTCAAACCCTAACTTTTGGGTTTTCTAGCTTCGAAATTGGGGGTTTTGAAGGGACTCTATGGGTCAAGGCTACCCATAGATTAAAAGATACCATACCTTATTGAGATTTACCATGAATTTTAGGAGAAAATCTTGATTCTTCAACCCTAGCTTCACCTTTCTTCTTTTTCTTCTTCCTTGGAGTTCTAGAGAGAGTTTATTTGGGGAAAGTTGGTTATTGATTTGGGTTTTGAGATTTGACGAAGTGAATGGGTTGGTTAATGACTTAAAAACACTTATTTATGTGTATTAAATAAATATAAAATGATCTCACATCAAATTAACTAAAATAGGAATTACCTAAAGTACCCCTTACCTTGGCCGACTTTGGGACAACTTGCAGGCATGACCCACGATCCATGACCCACAGACTGTGGGTGGGACCACGGCCCATCCTGGTTGGGCGTGGTTCATGTTCTGAAGCTTGTTGAAATGGGCCTTGAGATACAGAAATCACCCACGAGGCGTGGATGGACCTATGCCCCGTAGGTCCCTATTCGTGGGTCACTTTTTGGGCAGTTTTGGGGTAGACTTTAGGGTCCTCCTCAAGGAACTTGGTTGGTCCTTGGGTGGTTGTACCTTGATGTTTAACCCTTCAACCCTTCAGTCTAAGTTTGAGAAGGAAATTTTATGACTAACACTTACGTAAGCTTTAGTTAAGACTACTAGTTTCCGAGTTGTTACAAGTAGCTCTTCATCCATGGATAGAATTCATCCATGGAGCCCCTTCATCCATAGAGTCCCTTCAAAACCCCAACCATGGGTCCTTGAGGAGGACCTCCAAAATTTTTCTGGACAGTGACCCACAGTGGGGACCAACGCCTCGTGGGTCAGTCCATTACCGTGGGTGTGGGGCTTTAGGTCAGGGCCCTAAAACCAGGTCTCTAAAGCCCAACCCACGATTCACCAGCGCGGGCCATGGGTCCAACCATGGTTCGTTAGAGAGGGGCGTGGATGGGACCTAGAAACTAATTTTTTTGGGAGTTAGTTTAGAAGCACTTTGGGGTTTTCTTATTTTAATTAATATTAAGTGGTGTCTTTTAGCCTAAATTAATCACCTATGTAAGGATTTTATATCACTAAATTAAGTCATCCAAGTCATTATTTCTAAATCACAAAAAAGAACCCAATTTTCTCTCAAATATTCTCTCCCTAGAGCTTCAAGGAAGAAGAAGAAAGTTGGAGCTAGGGTTAAAGAACAAGGTTTTATTCTCAAATTCATTGGATTTCATTGCTAAGGTATGGTAACTCTTCATCCATGAATAAAATTTATCCATGGAGCCCCTTCAAAATCCAAATTTCAAAGATATACATTTCCCAAAAGTTAGGGTTTGATTCCAAAGTCATGGGTTCCTTTAAAAAATGATTCTAATGTTTGAATTACTTTATATTATGATTGAATTGATGATTTATTATGGTTTTTATATTGAAATCCTCAAGAACCCATGAAATCCCCATATTCTGAAATTATGATCTTGTGATGTGGGTGAATTGATGGAAGAAGGATATTATGAGATTATGCTTGTAGTGATTGGGTTACTTGAATTATGTTTATATCCATGTATAATGTAGTGAATTATATATTTGTTGATTTGATATGAGATGTTATCCTTGAAAGGGAAAATTATGATATTATGCATGATTTATGAAGTTTAGTATATTCTTTAAGAACACTTTGAGAGTGAAGTGAATATGATTATGAACTAGTTGTTGTGTTGTTGAAAGGTTATCCTCATATACACACTTATGCATGAATATGATATGATGTGAAAGGTTTTCTCACAATATGATGATTCTAGGGTTAAAAGGCTTTCTCACCTATTGAATCTATATGTAGACATCGACGGTGAAAGGTTATTCTCATGCATGATCTAATGAGCTACCTTATGAATTATGTTGGATTGAGTGTCAAGACATTCTTCCATGAATGTGAACTTAAGTCAATACTTAATATGAACCCCGTGGAAATTAATGCTTACCACTGAGTGGATATTGAATATGAGATGGAAGCTTTTATGCTAGTTGAGTCCGGCTTCCCAATAGGACCTTTTACACTAGTTGAGTCCGGGTTCCCAAAGTATGTATCTCATGAAATGGAAACCTTCTACCTTAGTTGAGTCCGGGTTTCTAGTAGCAATCTCCTTATCCCATAAACTATGTGCCCCCATAGGTTATTTAGCTAGTGGATCCACCTAAGCTAAGAGTATGGTTCTACCTTAAGCAAGTAGGACACCCCTTTTCGGTGTGTTTAACACCGGATTCCATGTTAAGCTCACATGCTCTATGCCGGTTAAGGATTATTCCCACTATGACAACAATATGAACAAGAATATGAATTATGAACTATGGTTACTCAAGAAGCTTAACTTAGCATGGGTAGGATTTATGAGGTCTTATTCATGCATTGCACAAATATGCTTTGAGGGTATTAATGATATGTTCCTTTTATGATATGATGATCAATGTATTGACTATACTTATGACCTATGCTTTTCCACTATCTTAATAATGTTTAACTTAGTAAATTGCATGCATTCAAATGAAATGTCCCTTTTTGCATGTTTTCAAGGTTTTTATGCATGAATATCATACTTAGTGCATCTTTGTACTAACCCCTACCTTTCCTACATTTGCCCCCAAGTGTAAGGTTCGGTTCTCAAGGTGATTATTATTGTGGCTAAAGCTTAGATTTGCTCATTCTCGTAGCTTGTTGGTGAGTCCTCATGATTCGAGGACGAATGGTATCTCATTGTAGTTCATTTCTTGTATTTTCTTTTTGAACTATGTTGTATGGGCTGTGTCCCTTTATCATTTCAAATATTGTAATAGATGCCTATATTGAGACAAGTCTAGACTTTCGCTTTTCTTTATGAAAATTTTGGACTTGTAATGCATTTTACTCTTTATTGTTCTATTCTTATGTTATGATATACTAAGTCGCTTACATGGAGCATTTCGGGGTTCTATTTACCTTGTTACATCTATGGGGTACACCTGGGTCGTGACAGAGCCCCTTTTAGAGTACTTCTAAACTAATGGCTCGATCCGTCAAGGAACAACGAAAAATAGTGGTTTCCAAGTTTTAAGCATGAAAGGGGTCTTTATTCAAGGAACTAGCTAGGGAAATAAAGTAACTAACATATAAAAAGACACGTAGCGATAGGGTTTCCGCTGAGGTGAGGTCATTGTGGCGGGGATACGCTGCTGCAGCGGGGGATCGAAGATCAATAAGTAGGGGAAAAGGAAAAGTTTTACCTCATTTCCTCCTATACTCACCCCAACCTTTTGAGCGTAAGGATTTCACAAAAATATGGTCTAAATGATTCCAAAATGGGTGGGGGATGTTGAATAGCTTCTTGGTATAAAACTAGGATTCAAACACCATTTAGGGGTTATTTTTCTGAAATTCTTGCATAATTAGGTACTAGAGTACTATCTAATGAAAAATCTGTTAAAACGAGGTTTTGGGGGAAAAAGGTGCGCCATGGTTGCGTTTGAAGTTCATCCCACATGAAGGCTGCTCTGGCAGCCTCCATCCCGTTGCAGTAGCCTCCTTCATCCTACTGTGGCGGGATCTGGTGGGATAGTGTCCTCTTGCCACTATAAATTGAAAATTTTCTTTTTCTTTAGCCAGATGTTCATGAATTCCATGGAGTCCTAACACGTATGTTTCATGAATTTTACAGGCTAGTCTATTATGACTGGAAACAATGACGAAAACTTGTCTTTCGTTCGGTTTCCGGATGCTGTAAGTCAGGAGAGGTACCACGATAACCGAAACACCAAGTTCTATTGCGAGAGGGGTTTCCACCTCTGGGCCTAGTGAAGAAAGCACCTGCCATTCATGCCTGGCTGATGGAGTTTGGTTGGGGTCCACTGACAGAGGCTCTCCCTACTGCGCGCTTCAGCTGGGGGAGGGATCTCTATTCCATTCTTCCTACTGTTCACTGGGACGATCCTCACCCCTCCATCTACATACGAGAAATTGACATCCCCTGAGCACTAAGTTCATCAATGAGGTTCCTAACATAAATTACGTGGCCAGGTTGAGAGAGATGGATTTGGGCTGGCTGCAGGATACACTAGTTAAGTCTACACACTGGGATCGAGTTTACAAGGCTACTACTCAGGGCATCTCCAATACTAACTGGTCACCAAAAGCTAAAAGGTGACTGCACTTGGTTTCCAAGAGGATCCACCCGTCGAGAAACCGCACCGATGTGACCTTTCCCTGGGCATTGGTGGTGGCTTGTGCACATGGAATTGGATTGAATGTGGGCGCACAGTTCATTTATGAGTGGAAGGTTATCTACCAGGGCAACAAGAAGGCATTCTTCCTGCTCGGACTTGTGACAACAATGTGCAAGCGGGTGGGGGTGCCACTTTTGGAAACCAATGAGGTACTTCCCATGGATCCCTTTTTTCACCCTCTTTTGATTAGGCATGATTCCACCTCCAGGAGTAAGAGGAGGAAGACAGACTGAGTCGGTAGCAGCCAAGCAGCTGCTGATACAGATGACTAGGGAGGGGAAGATGAGAAGGAAGATTACACTCTCCCTACACATTCCTATTCCCCACTATCATGTGCTCGTGTGAAGGAGGATCTGGCGGCCATCTGGAGGAGATTGGGACACTTTTATCCTAGTGCCTCGACTCTAGTTCCACCCTCCACTACCCTCGAGGTTGAGATGCTATGTGCCAATTGCAACATGAGAGGAGGAAGAATATAGAGAGGGATCGTCTGATGGCCCGAATATGAAAGATCCTTAAGGTCATCTTCTCTTGTGTTGCCCCCAGAGGGAGCTTCCCCGACTCAAGAAGGGAGACTATCAGGAGTTCCCTTGGTTGAACGAGGCATGGTCTAGTGTGATACCCTCGGAGGACCTAGAGTTCGACAGTGACACTTCCCATTCATAGGGATCCTGATTTGGTTTTACCCCTCTTGGGCATGTAATGAAAAGTATTTCACTCTCTTTCGTTTTTACTTACATTTTGTAAGCACATGGATGCTAGTTTTTGCTGTTTTTCACAGCTAATATTTAAATGCTAGGTGATTATAACTTCTTGTTATATTGTTGTGTACTAATTGAATTGCAGGGATTAACCTAGGCACGATTCGGGGTCCATATGTGTGGCCATGAAAAATAGGGGAGACAAGGCTGAGATTCTGTCTCTCCCTGTCCCGCTCTAGCGGGGGACTTCCCACTCTAGTGGTCTCGCCTTTGCGGGATTGATTCCGCCCCAGCGGCTCCGACGAAACCAGTTCCCAAAATAACAATTTCCTGGGGTTCTTCCCGTTTCTAAAGTTTTTCATTGACTCCCAGGACTATAACTAAGAATTTGGGATGTCCCTCTTAGATAAAATAGTCATTGTCTACCTCGAGTCAACCCAACGGTACACACCCTAGAATCCCTTCCCATTAATCAAACACAACAAGCATGCACATCCTAAGAATATGCTTATCACTCACACAGTTTATAATCGGTTTCAACACGCATCTAGGTTTTGTTTACGAATCACATCGTAGTTTATCCTGACCTTTGCACCTAACCCAATGATGAATCTCTTTTTGACAAAAAAATCACGAAACTTAAGAAATTATAACTTGTATAGTTTCAAACATTCGGGAAAGCACACTGCCTACATCGAACTCCAATCAGGCAACACGGTGCACATAATCATATCATAGCATCCAAGTAAATATACCTTATACACCAACAGTCTTTCTAGACAATACTATGCACACATTCACAGTTTCAAGCTACAACTTACAGACAAGTCCAAATTATTAATTAGTTCGCTCCATAAATGACCATTACTGATCATCTATGCATTTATACAGTCTCTAAGGCTAGATACCAATTGGAACCTTCTCAGTTCCAATTTACCTTGCTTGTGTCCCTTCCGCTGTGACTACAACGTCCAATTCACTTTGTTAAGATACCAATTGGAATCGGGAGATACCAATTGGACTCAACTTCTACCACAAGTGAAAACTCACATGAAAGGAGAGACGAAATGGACGACTTCCTAGAGCTTCATAGCTTCCTAAAGATTAGATGTGGACGTCAACACACCCATTCGCAGGAGTCTATTCCACATTTGCTCTTGTACTGGGAGACCGGTAACCTGGGCTCTGATACCAATTTGTCACAACGCAACCCACCAGGCCGTGCGGGCACCTACTCTAACACCTAAGTAGGAGAACCCTTGATTCCCAAATAGTTAAAGACATGAGGAAGAATAACAAAACTGATGAATAAACATAAATTCATGTAATGTTTATAAAATAAGAGTTTTAAACGACTCAAAGTTAACTTGTAAAGTAATTAACTTCCCCAAGGATCTAGTTTAAACAGGTACAAGAGCTTTTAAGATCACAAGGTCTAACACATAGTAACAAATGACACAGCTCCCACAACATTTAAGGAAAAATAGTAGCTGTTGGAGATTGTCTTCGTCTTCACCTATGTAACATCACTGACCCTGTAACTAGACTATGCCAAAAAGGCATAGAAAGAGTAGTATCTGTACAAACCACATGTACTGGTAGGTATCATTGGTCAACCCGATACCCACCGCATAATATATGAAATCAACTCATAGATTTTAATATATACGACTTATATGACTTAGAAATTCAATATTCAGATTAATGATAAATCAAGAATACTTAGAATATTGGCAACAAACTATAACAGATATTACTATACTAAGTAATTTAATAAAAGAAAATATAGAAATATTTCAACAAACACACAACATAGAATATATAGAATATATATTGGAAAACATAAAAGAAATTATCGATTAGTACCTTTAGAAAAAATGTATTATGAACGAATTTATGAATAACGTGGACCTCCCCCAAAATTGGTATCAGAGCTAGATAGTAATTATTCAGACATGAATAACCAATCTGAAGTTCATAAATATGAATTAATCAGAACAGTAATAACAAAATGACAAGAATTAAAATATAAACAAGAAAGACTTGAATATAACATATATGCAGGTGTATGTCAGAAATCTATACTAGCACAAAGAAAAAGGATATTTACACTAGAACATGAAATACAAACTATAGAGTATAAACTAAAATATAATTTAAAATGAATAAGGAAGAATTTGCTATAGAAGAAAAAACTTACGAAAATCCGGAAGGATTAAAAATAAAGATAATATTTTCAAACCTAGGAAGGAGATATAAAAAGATAGGTGATAATTTACATTTAATGATAGAAAAAGAAACAGTAAGATTAGAAGATAGTTTAACTGCAATGGTACGAATAACTAAAGAAAATGAAGAAATAGATAGGAAAAAAGAAATAGAAACAATAAAACAACAAACAAAATTAGAAATCCAACAGATAGAAGAGGTAAAAAACGATAAGATACTTGCACTAGAAAAAGAACTAGCCATACTTAAAGAATTATACGCAACTAAACAAATAGAAAAAGAAAATGAGACTGAATTAGAAATAGAAATTAAAAAATTTAAGGAACAATTAGAAACAGATATAAGCATTGATAATGTCGACATAGAAGAAAACTGTTCAGAACAAGGTTCAGATATAAGTGAAACATATACAGAAATATTAGGACAAATAAAAGAAACCGACATAACCAATAGAATAGAAGTAAATACTGAAGAAGTAGAAAATAAGGCAAGTACAAGCACAAGTACAGAAGTTAAAAATCCTAGAACAATGAGTCCGAATTATTATACAGTTAGTTATCAAGAATCAGATAGATATGATACTTTATGGAACAAAAGATTAAATAAAAAATGGACACCATCTACAACAACCAGAAATACTAATTTTCTAGATTTAGATTGCGTAGCTGACATAAACAAGGCAATACAATTATGGGTAGGCTACATATCAAAACAACTAGTAGATAATAAAATTGGAATAACAGAAGTACCAGGATATATAGAAAGAACATTTATAGGAACAGTAAAATTATGGTTACAAAATTTAGGAGAAGAAAGCACTAAAATATTAAGAAACAGTAAGAAAATGGATGGAGAAAATGCAACTACTCCCATTGATATCCTAAACAAATATGAGCTTGCTATAAGAAATGAATTTAGCAGCACAACAACAGAAGTAGAAGAACAACATAAAGAAAAACAGTTACATAGAAATTTAATGTTAAAATTAGCTATATGTAATATGTGCTACATAGATGAATATACATGCGCATTTAGAGAATATTATTATAAAGGAACTTACGACACAACAGAAGCACAGGAAATAAGAAAGTTATACTTTACAAAATTACCAGAACCATTTAGTTCCAAAATAATAAAAGATTGGAATAATGCAGGATTACAAGATACACTAGGAGCACGTATGAGATATTTACAAAAATGGTATTCTGAAATATGTGAAAAATATAGAGAAGACATAAAAATGGAAAAATCAATAATAAAAAATCTAGCCTGTTGTAAAGATAAAATAGCACCTCAATTTGGATGTAATGATAACTACTATAAAAAGAAAAATAGAAAGCCAGGAAAATTTAAAAAATTCAAATCCCAATATAAATATAAGAAACCACGAAGAAGATATTATATAAAGAACACTAAAGAAAAAGACCCTTTAGGCCAAAGAAAAAAATAACAGAATGTACATGTTATAATTGCGGAAAATTAGGACATTTAGCTAAAGATTGTAAATTACCTAGAGATCCAAAAAGAAAACAAATATACGAAATAATAATTGATGATGAAATATATGTACAATTAGATCATATAGATTATGACCCAGATAGTGATGATAGTATATATGAATTTGATATAAACGAACTTGACCACGAACAACCTGAAAATGAAATAGAAGAAGATAATAATTATTATGACTGACAAAGATGTACAAATAATAAAAGAAGAATATACAAATGAAGAATCTACAGAACAAAAAGTAATATTTGATGTTAATATATTTGAACAAATAAAAGGAAAAGAATTAGATCTCAGTGTAGAAAAAATATTTAAGTTACCCTTAATAAGAAATATTTTTAAAAGACAAAAAGAAGAATACTATGTAGTAAGTCAAAAAGAACATATAATAGATTGTAAATACGCTAAAGGAAAAGCAAGAATACCTATAATAAATAAACGAATAATAAATAAAGAAATACAAGCAATTAAAGCTAAAGACCCTATAAAATACGTACATTTAGGAGGAACAGAGATATTAATAAAAGTCTGTTTTAGAGAAGGAATAGATACACCAATAGAAATATATTTAGCGGACGATAGGATAATAGAGCCAATAGAAAGAAGTATAATAAGTGCAGTAAAAGGAAATCTAATATACCAAAAATTTAAATTCATAATTAGTGCAAATTATTCAGTAGCAATAGATGATAAAAATATAGATAAATCATTAGTACTATATTGGAAGATGTCAGGAATAGAGTTAGCCCCAGGCAGCAAAATATTCACAGCTCGCTGTAAAAACCTATACGTACTAACCACAAAACATAAAATAACAGCCAAAAATAAGATAAACAAGATAAAAATAGAAGACCCCTTTGAACAAATTGTAACAGTCATAGATAATAATGATTATAGTTATAAAGAAATCGATATAGAGGAAGATTTAGAAATAGTAAGTGATCGCATAAGTACATCAAAAAGAATGAAAAATATAGATAAAACAGAAACATCCCAACCTCAACGGAAATCGGTAGAATATCCAATAATAAAAGAAATTGAACCATATCATTATTATATAACTGGAATAATAGAACAAAGAAAACATATTATTTTGATAAATACAGGACAACAAGAAGAAAATTATATACCACGAAAACTAGTGGATGAAGAAGAGATAATATCTAAAAAACAAGCATGTCCCGACTTACCAAAAGAATTATCATGTATCGAAGACACAACTGAAAAAAGAAGTTATTATAGGAGGAATAATTATATCAGTTAAGTTTACAATATACCAAGGTGATAATATAATATTAGGAATAAAATGGTTAGAAGAAATGAAACCTTATAATCTAGATAATACACAACTAATCATAACTTATAAAACCAAAAAAGTCACAATAAAAAGAGCATTATGAAAATCTATATACTTGCAAAAATAATAGTAGAAAACTATTATAATAGATACTATACTCCAATGTTAGATACGGGAGCGAAGCAAATATGTGTAAACATAATTGTCTACCAGATGAAAAGTGGGAAAAATTAAAAACCCCTATAGTAGTAACTGGATTTAATAATGAAGGAAGTATGATAACATACAAAGCAAAAAATATAAAACTACAAATATGGGATAAGATATTAACTATAGAAGATATATATAGTTATGAATTTATTAATAAAGATATGCTTCTAGGAATGCCGTTTCTAGAAAAACTATATCCCCACATAATAACAAAAACACACTGGTGGTTTACCACACCATGTAAACAAAAAGTAGGAGCAAAAAGAGTAACTAATAAAAATAGAAAATCCACACCATGGATTAAAGGAAGTGAAAAAATAACACAAAAATTAGAAAATATTAAAGAAAGCACCCATAATATAGAAATAATAATATTTTCAATAGACAAAGTAAAAATAATCCAAGAAAAACTAGAACTACTATATAGTGAAGATCCCTTAAAAGGATGGGAAAAACATAAAACAAAGATAAAAATTGAACTAATTGATGAAAATAGCATAATAACCCAAAAACCATTGAAATACAATTTTGATGATTTAAAAGAATTTAGGATGCATATAAATGAATTATTAGAAAATAAATACATCCAAGAAAGTAATAGTAAACATACAAGCCCAGCATTTATAGTAAATAAACATAGTGAACAAAAAAGAGGAAAAAGCCGTATGGTCATTGATTATAGAAATTTAAATGCAAAAACTAAGACATATAATTACCCCATACCAAATAAAGTATTAAAAGTTAGACAAATACAAGGTTATAATTATTTTAGTAAATTTGATTGTAAATCAGGATTTTACCATCTTAAATTAGAAGAAGAATCTAAAAAATTAACAGCTTTCACAGTACCACAAGGATTCTATGAATGGAACGTACTACCTTTTGGATATAAAAATGCACCAGGTAGATACCAACATTTTATGGATAATTATTTTAATCAACTAGAAAACTGCATAGTATACATAGATGATATCTTATTGTATTCACGAACAGAAGAAGAACATATACGACTATCAGAAAAATTTATTCATATAATTACACACTCGGGAATAAGCCTAAGCAAAAAGAAAGCTGAAATAATGAAAAATCAAATAGAATTTTTAGGAATACAAATAGATAAGAATGGTGTAAAAATGCAAAACCATATAGTACAAAAAATAATAAATTACGAAGAAAATATAGACACAAAAAAAGAAATTACAATCATTTTTAGGATTAGTAAATCAGGTACGAGAATACATACCTAATTTAGCAGAAAATCTTAAACCATTACATAAAAAATTAAAAAAGGATGTAGAATATTATTTTGACAAAAAAGACCAAGTCCAAATACAAAAAATAAAACTATTGTGTAAAAAACTACCAAAATTATACTTTCCAGACGAAAATAAGAAATTCATATACATAGTAGAATCGGATGCCGAGTGAAATAAGCTATGGAGGAGTACTAAAATATAAATACGACAAAGAAAAGATAGAACACCATTGCCGATACTATTCGGGAACATTTACAAACCCCGAAATTAAATGGGAAATAAACCGAAAAGAACTATATGCTTTATATAAATGTTTATTAGCTTTTGAGCCATATATTGTTTATAACAAGTTTATTGTAAGAAATTTAGATAACACGCGAGTAAAATGGTGGATTACAAGAAAGATACAAGATTCGGTAACAACAAAAGAAATACGAAGACTCTACATATCAAGACAAAGCTACTCAAACGGATCCAGACAATGAAAATACGATTGAGAAAATATTGAATACAATGACATTGTTTCATACAAAGCTAGATACAATGGAAAAAGAGCTACAAAATATAAGAAGTCAGCAGCATGACAAAAAACATGCGGAGCTAAGTCCATCGGACGACTCAAAAATTCCGAGCTACAAGGTGACGATGGGAAACACCGAAAAACCCAACCTAACAGTTTGTTAAATGCAGCTACAGGAGCTAGTACCTCTGCAACAAAGGAGGAAACCAAAAGATATGTCAATACAAATATGACCAAATTATTTGATAAACCATTTACACCAAAAATCCAAAAAGCATATATTGAAAATATCCACAAAATCCAAACCTTTTTAAACAAAAATCCCAGATCTACCAATTCAAAAAATCCTCATGAAGATTACATTACACAACATCTACAAGGATACAATAAATTAATTGCACAACCAAAGACAAACGCCAATCTAGTAGGTACTTGTTACCATTATGGATTGCTAAACACAGCATATACAAAGAACGGGAGACAGAGATAGCTACAATTCCCGAACTACACAAAGCATTTATCCAGTATAAACGAATTACGAAAGGGACATTATTTTATATAAAATTTTATTCAAGACAAGCCGAGATATTATATGACGAAATCAAACCAATTATACAAGTAATAAAAATAGGATTGACAAGAGAAATGATCATCCCCGAAAAGATAGAAAAAACGGGACGAAATTCAAAAGATTGAGATACCAAAGATTTTATGCAAGAAAAAGAGTTATTGGCCTAGCCACAATATTAAATGAACTAGCAACAAATTATTTAAACCAAAATACAATATGGAGCTACTACGCCGGGAGCAAACAATGATATATTCAAATTGCGAGAGAAACAAGACTGGCAGATATGGAAGAAATAAGACAGTGGGTATTAAGCCTACTAAAACCAGAACAAAAACCGACGACAAGAGCTATAAGGCAAAACTTTATCTCAACAGAGCTAATGGAAAATTATTGCAAAACTATAGGACACAAATATCCAGACCACAACTGTTCAAAATGCTACGGAGAAGACAATATCATTCCAGCTGTCAACTTGGAATAGATCTACAAAGAAGATAGCAAGAAGACAAAAGCAAAGATAATGGAAGATAAAGCATGAAGATAATGGAAGAAAAAAGATAGTGGAAATATATAAAAAGTTGTTTGTCATTTTATGTAAAGAAGGAATATTGTAAATTAGTGCGGATAGTGGTAGGAATAATATAATGTAAATTATTATGTAAAGTAATCATAGTTAGCTAAAAGTAACTACGGTTAGAAAAAGTAACCATAGTAAGGTTACTTATACTTGTATAAATAGAGAGCCCTTAGGCAAGATAGAAGCAAGACTTTCTACACGGAAAGCATTGCTCTTTTGTAACAAATATTCTCTCAAATAAATATTTTTCTCAGCTAAACTTTGCCTAAGCAATGGATCAACATAATGAAGATACTCCACAGGTACATATCCATCAATATATCTAGAATCATGAATATGAATAGCTAAATTACTTGATTCTGAATATCATAATATTGATAAGATGAATTTATATTAAGTTGTTATACACTAGAATTATTGTCAAATGTTTTTAAGTTTGTTAACATGAGGAAAGAAAAGAAAACTTCCGACTATGCCATCCTAAAGTTGAAACCGTAGGCATGAGGAGCCGTGAGGGAGTAAACACGGTTGAGGCGCTGTAGGAAGAAAGTATTTTCGAAAGTACGGTGTTAACGGTGAGGCGAGAAAATGTTTGAAAATAGTCTAGTTATAATAATCTGATATGAATGCTATCTGTCAAGATTATGATATGAAGGAATTGTATTAAATTGCTATTGCGATGATTGATATGACTTACTTACATATCAAATATTCCTCCACCTATATATCCTCATGCCCTTACCATTACTTAAATATTCCTCCACCTATATATCCTCATGCCCTTACCATTTCCGAATACTTTAAAAGTATACTAGTGCACTTGACTCTAAGCCCTTACTCGCTCCATTCTTGATAATAGCTTTACAATTCTACCACGTAGAGGAGTTTCCAGATGTAACCATTACCAGCCCAGCCAACCACTCACAACATACCATTACTTCTTCCACATCACCAATCAACCCTTGACCCCATAGTGCATCGTATGAAGGCTTGCTAACTGTTTCAATACAAATCCCCTTCCAAGGTTCCTAACTACTTAACATTTATAAGATGAACACCTCTCCACTTCTCAACTTTTATGAACACCGACAACCTCTCTAAAGTAATACATAGTAACACTTGGAGCCTCACTCTCCACTTACCATACCATATCCCAATTGAGCTCAACCATTCATAGTTCGTTCATTAACGAGATATATAACGAGTAACATGATATAGTAACCACACATATGCAAAATGCACAGATCATATATCATTTCAAGAGAAACTACATTTCCCAATATCAACGTCAATGGATATGAAGGTAATAATCACTAATAGTTCTCTCATGAAACTCACACTCAAACTGTTAGTGTGTCGGAATGTGACACTCGATCTAATTTACATGTGTCAGAATGTGACACCTAGTCCAATATATGTGTCAAAACGTGAAACTCGATCCAATATATGTATCAAGACGTAAAACCCAATCCACTAGATGTGTCAGAATGTGCCACCCGATCCAATATATGTGTCGAAACGTGACACCTGATCCAGTTAGTACAACCACAATCACAATCACACCCATAATGAATAATACTCATAGTCATGCAATCAAGTAGTGGGTTTATGGCATGTAATTATTCGTATACATATACTTATTCGCATTAGATTCGGTTTACATTTCTTATTCTCATACATGTATGCATATGATGAAGCAATTACTGGCATATATCCCCCAAATAGGAAATCAAACCTTCATCTAACCCTAGTTCATGGGACAAAGCTTCTTCCCATGGTAAACATCTTATGTAACCACTATGAATGCCAGTACAACCATCCCATTTTTCAGTGCACGGAGGCCTATACATGAATCCTACCATCAAATAACAATATACTATGCAGTGAACATGGATTTAAGACTACTCAATTAATAAACCTAGACTACCTGGATGCCAAGCAACTGCAGAGTGATTGTAGCTCTAATCCTAGATTTCAAATGACGAGACAATGGATTTTGGCCAAGAATCCTCAAGCTATTGTCAACCTTGCGCTAGAAATATCTTCCTCCTTTCTCCCTAATCCTAAAGCAACTTTTTGGGGGTTTCTGGGTGATTCTCACCTTTTTCTGGCATTTAGGGAAAAAGGAAAAAATAATACTTCACATCATTTAAGTTCTATCCCGATCATCCCTCTCTGGCGCTCCTTGTCCCGCTAGAGCGTCGCTGCCCTAGCGGCATCTATCCCGCTCTGGCAAAATGATGGGCCCAGTTCTCTCGACTTTTCCTTTCCTAAATGACAAAGGTTCGGGTCATTACAATGGGGATAGTGAGGAGAGTAGAAAAGAAGAAAAAATTTAGATTTCTCATAAGCCAACTGGTGAAGACATCATAAAAATCTCTATTTGAAATCTGAACATGCCTACTGGCTTCATGGATAGAGCATCGTTTTCATACACCTTTGTGATTGATTTGGGCATATCGATAATTATATAAATTTTAATCATGAGTTCAAATAATTTAGAGAATGGGATGCAACACAATCTCTAGCATTTGCTATCAAACTGTTGGGCACCATGGTATTCCCTCAAGGTCCAAGCTTACCATTAATACTCGTGTAGTCATGCTTGCTGACACTCTTTCTAACGGATACAAGAACCAAGGGAAGGTGAAATTCTATCCCATTGCACTCGTCATCTTATCATATATGTATCGTGCTTTAGTTATTTTCAGGGGTGCAACCTCATTCTTTGGTGGTGGATTATGAGCCATTTATTGAAGGTTGTACTAGTTAGATCTCAACAATAGGAGAACCAAGGTAGGATGGGTTCAAATCTTTTCGAGTTAGGAGAAGACAGCATCTAGTGGGTGTTCGTCTGGTTTATCTCAAATGAGGTCGTATCTTGAGGTTGTAAGCATGTATTCTTACCTCTTCCAAGTTTTTGGGGAATCCACCCATATGCACCTATTCGGGTCTTAAGGCAATTTGGGAGAAAGCAAACCATACCCCCAAATGGGAGTGGTAGGATCTATGTGTTTGATAACGGAGATAACAGGGTCCCAAATGTTGGAGATATGTTGAGGGAGTGGAAAATGCCTTAAGGTTAAGTGAGGGAACCCTTGCTGAGGGTCGTTTCAATGTTGGGTAGGTAGAGAGTTACAAGGCTTGCTTGAAAAGGGATTTGCAAGGCCTTTATTTTTCAGTTCCAAACATCTACCATAGCCTAAAAGACAAAGAATCTGAGGCAAGAATAGAATTGGGGCAAGTCAAAAGTGAAGCACAAGAAATGTACATTGCCTTCCTCCAAAACCAAGAGGATGATAAACACACCACGGAGAGTTTGACCCAAGAATTAGTGAATTTAAGAAGTTATTTGGGAGATATTGATACTTGGATGGAGGAACAGAAATAGGGTACAAGATTCGAAGATTGGGAAGAGAATGGATGCAAATATGATGGGTATTGGCTGATGGCCAAGTACAAGCTTCGCCACACCTTGGGACAGAACAAGAGGGTTTGATCAGAAGTAGGACCATCGCAAACCCTTATCAGTTTTCACCTGTGAGTGGTTTTCTTTTGTGTATTTGCATGTTATTTCCCCCTACGTGGGCTTTCTCTTTATTGTATTTTAGTTTTATGTACTTCTTTCAAATGACCCCTATTGATGAGTCTGAGATTTCAACTCAATTCGGGCTTTGTTTTGATAGTTTTAGTGTCCTCACATGCCTAATTTATGCTCTAAACTGATGTTAAAGTGTTGATTTGATGCATTTAAGGCTAAGGAGCAAGGCAAGGACACTACCAGACAAAAAGGAACTAACAAGCCAAAGAAGTGGAGAAGAGAAATCCTGGTGATCGCCAAGACCACTCGGCGGTTAGCCGAGTGACTCTTTAGCCTGTCTAATCGTACAGTACACCACTTCTGGGGCGAGGGAAATTTGGGCTAACTATGTTCTATATCAGTAACTTGCCGAATGGATCAGCGAAGAGAGGTTGTACCGCCGAATGTTATAGAATAAGCAGTGATGATGCAAGAAAATTAGCGATCCGAAGGAACAAAGAGCGCATGTGGAAGTGATCAGTGATCCCAATATAGACCGCCTAAAATTATAGTGCATATTGGATGTAAACATGAAACAAGAAGGCCAAACTGGGGCAATTGGCGAATCACCGAACGGTCGGCGAAGCCCAACTTTCCTCACCGATTGGCCCTAAAAAGGTCAAATTTTGGATTAGTATAAATTGATATTTTGAAGAGAGAGAAGGCATCCAAGCATTGTGAAAATAGAGATTTAGAACAAAAACACTATTCTTGTTGGTTTTGATGAATTTTTCAAGTAGATTTCGATTTGGGTGGGGTAATTTAAGGAAGATCTATTCTTTTTTGAATTATGTAAATCAATACCTAGCTTTGGAGCATGTAATAGGTATTGAATTTTTACTTTTTATGATGACTAGCTAAAGCCCCATTCTTAGGGGTTTGAGCATGAGGTCAATTACTTAATTTAGCTAAGTGTGTGTTAGAAATTATTGATTATAGTGCTAATTTGAAGATGGTCTAATTTATTGATGTTGTTGAATTTCTCTATTGAATGTTTATTTCGATGTGGTTTAGTGTTTTAAGCCTGCTCGAGAGAGGGATGTAAAACCAAGGCGATAAGTTAGCATTCATAGCACTTGAGCTATTGTGGGTTCAGCTCCAGAGAGTGAACCCTAAGTCCCATTCTACCTATCTAACTCGAGAGAGTAGATATAGTGAGGTTGTGGGCTGATTTTCATAGTTAGCCTGTTGAGGTTCGAAAGAACTCAATTGAAGCAAGGTAGTTGTTCGAGAGAAAATTATCTCATCTAAGGTCCATCCTACCCATGAATATTTAGTTACTATTAGTAATCACCTAGCACCGATTTAGAAAGAATTGGCAATTGATTCGTCACTCCTCCAAGTACCTCTTACTCATTTGATTAATCTTGTTGATTGTTATTGTTGACTGATATACCAATCCCCCACCTGACCTTTTTGTCACCCTTTTGATTTAATTAAGAAATTTTGATAATTTGTATTCCTTCAATCATTTAAATCACATTTACAACTTCATATTTGAATTCAAACTTTTACCGCTCCCTGTGGGTTCAACCCAACTCACTTGTTAGGTTTTATACTAGTTAATGATCGTTTAAACCTAGAATCAGATGAGGTGTACTTGAGACGTTAATCAAAATAGCACTGCTGCCGGGGAGTGGTGTTGTTTAGAATTCTTTTATTGAAGTTTGAAATGCGATTTCTTTGTATTGTAGTTTAATCGAGTTACTCTTGTTTTGTGAGATATTATGATTAGGTAACAGGATGAGTGCAAAAGAAAACACCGTGAACCAACTTGATCACAAGATAATGGTGGCTATTTCTTGCATGCCAATGAAGCTCTATTGGGAGGCACAATTGCTATCCGCCTACCTTCGATTGAGGACCATGTTGCTTTCCATGTGACAAGTATTGTGTTGTAGCTCTTGCAAGCAAAGTGAAAGGCATATTTGGAGGGTTATATCATGAGAACCCCCATGAGCATATTTAGAACTTTATGGAGACATGCAGTCTGTTCTCACTCAAGGATATTTTGCAAGAATCAATTCGGCTGCGCTTGTTCCTTTTCTCTTTAATGGGGGAAGCAACCAAATGGCTAGCAGAGCTACCGAGAGACTCTATTCTATAATGGGAGGAACTCACCAAGGCATTCTATGTGCGATTCTTTCCATCTTCAAAGATGGTGAAATTGCGGGATAACATCCAAAACTTCAAGCGGGTAGAAGGGGAACCAATTCATGAGACTTGGCTGAGGTTTCAGAAGTTACTATTACAATGTCCTACTCATGGGCTGCCGAGTGATGTGACACTTCAGTATTTTCACCGAAGTTTAGACTCAGTGAGCAAAAGAGGAGTGGCTGACCAATTGGGTCAAGGAGGAATAATATTGCAATCATTTGAAGTAGCCTCCTCCCTTCTTGATGATATGACAAAGATAAATTAGGCGTGGTACACTCAAGAGGACCGAGTTTCTCCTTTTTGTTTCAAGGTGATACAAGAACAACTCCACAAGGAGAAAGACAAGGACGAGAATATTAGCAAAATGTTATCCCAAATGGAGTTACAAAAACAAGTGCTAGAAAATGTTGGTGAACCCAAAGAAGTAAAGAGAGTGTGGAGACTTGAGGAGGGTTCTCACCTGAGCTACTTCAAGGCGGGTGGGAATCAAGGTTTTAACTCACATAAAGAAGAAGAGCGACGACGGTACTATCAAGATTGGAATGAAAAAAAATGACTCTTAGGGAAATAAGAGAGTTATGAAGGGTACCACACACAATCAAGTGATAGTCCAAAATCAAAGGGTAGTTCGAGTAGCCTATGAGTGGATGACTTGTTGTGCATCCTAGACAAGGTTAAAGGCTCAGATGACATGCTAAGAGAGATGAACGTGGATTCCTCATCATTGAATAATAGAGCGAATTCTCATGCTGATGCAATCAAGAACCTTGAGGGTCGATTAATTCAACTTTCAGCACAATTGGAACCCAAGGTATTTGAAAGGGGTGAAGCTGAACGCACAATTGCTTTGAGGGCTGATAACAACAGAAATTTGGTGGTGGTGACTCAAAGTGGAAAGATAGCGGTTGGTACTGTGAAGGGTAATGATAGGGTGAAAGCTCACGAAGAAGAGAAAAATATTAATGAGGAAGAGAAACTCATTCAAGCACTGAAAGTGATATGCTCAAAGAAAAGAAGGAAAGTCATAAGTAAAGCCTCGATGAAGAGTTGCAAAAAACTAAAAAAAAGACTACTTCTATCCCAAAGATAATGCAACCTCTTCCTAAAATAGCTCCCCCATCTCCTCATCATCTCAAGAAGAAAAAAGAGGGTGAGAAGTTTAAGAAGTTCCTATCCATGTTCAAGGCACTTTCTATAAATCTACTATTAGTGGAAGCATTGTTGGAGATGCTGGGTTATGCAAAATTCATGAAAGAGCTAGTCACCAAGAAAAGTATCATGGACTTTGAGACAATCGAAGTTTCTCATAATTGTAGTGCCATTATGACTAGCGAGATGATTATAAAGAAAGAATAAATGGGGGCATTCACCACTCCATGCACTATTGGTATGCTTAAATTTGATAAAGCTCTATGTTATTTGGTGGCAAGTATAAATCTAATTCCCTATGCAATCTATAAGCAGCTTGGGCTAGGCGAACCAAAATCCACAACAATGCGACTTCTTATGGCGTACCGGTTGATAAAACACCCCGTGTGAATACTCTATGATATATTGGTAAAGGTTGATCGATTCATATTTCTGGCTAATTTGCTATTCTTGATTGCGAAATTGATGCTGAAATTCCCATTATTTTGGGAAGACCATTTTTATCAACCGAGAGAGCACTAGTGGATGTTGAAAGAGGAGAATTGATGTTCCATGTGAACGAAGATGAGGTCACCTTTAATGTGTACAAATAAATGAAACACCCGAGTAACATTCATATGGTTTCAACGATTAATGTAATTGATGAAGCGGTGGTCAAACTGAGCCATTTGGTGTGTATGAGTGAACCACTTGAGGCTATGCTTGCAAATTATGATGAGACCAAATTTCAAAGGTACGATGAACTGGTAGTTGCTCTGTTGGGGTTAGGTGAATACTCAAGGAACCCATTGAAGCTAGACATTGATCTAACGAATCGAGAAAATCCTCTCGCCAAACCATCCACTGAGGAACCACCAAAGCTTGAGTTGAAAGTGCTCCATGCTCATCTTTGATATGCATTCTTGGAAGAAAACAACACATTGCATGTTCTTATTGCAGCTAACTTGCTTGGATGGTAAGTAAAATTTCTTCTTGAGGTGTTAAGAAGGTACATCAAGGATATAGGGTGGACTATCATTGACATCGTGGGTATTCCACCTGGCATTTGCACTCACAAAATTCAACTTGATAATGAGTGCAAACTGAGAGTCAAACACCGAAGGAGATTGAACCCACCAATGCAAGAGGTGGTGAAAAAGAAGATAATCAAATGGTTGGATGCAAGTGTGATCTACCCTATCACAGACATAGAATAGGTGAGTCCGGTGCAATGCGAACCCAAAAGGGTGGTATCACGGTAGTCCCAAATGAGAAAAGGGAACTTGTTCCTATGAGATCGGTAACTAGATGGAGGGTGTGCACGGATTATCGAAAGCTAAATTCATGGACTAAAATCACTTTCCCATGCCTTTTATGGATCAAATGCTCGATCAAATTTCAGAGCGTGGATGATATTGTTTCTTGGATGGTTATTTCAGGTATAATCAAATCTCTATTGCACAGGAAGATCAAGAGAAAATCAGTTTCACTTGTCCCTATGGTACTTTCGCTTTCCATAGGATGCCTTTCGAGATGTGTAATGTTCCGACGACGTTTCAACGTTGCATGTTGTCTATCTTTGCTGACATGGTAGAAGATTCAATGGAAGTCTTCATAGATGACTTCTCAGTTGTGGGCGATTCTTTTGAAACATGTTTGACACACCTTGGGCAGGCTCTTCAAAGATGTGTGGAAACCAATCTAGTCCTAAATTGGGAAAAATGTCACTTCATGGTTAGAAAAGGTATAGTTTTGGGTCACAAGGTATCACAAAAAGGGTTAAAGGTTGACAAAGCAAAGATTGAGGTAATTGAAAAGCTACCACCACCAATCTCGGTAAAAGGTATTCGAAGTTTCTTGGGGCATGACGGGTTCTACCGGCGATACATCAAAGACTTCTCAAAAATTGCACTCCCTTTGTGCAAGTTGTTGGAAAAGGAGGCAAATTTTTACTTTGATGACGTATGTTTGGCAACCTTTAAGTGTTTGAAAGAGAAATTCATCTCTACATCGGTAATTATTAGCCCAGATTAGGCAGAACCGTTTGAAGTGATGTGTGATGCAAGTGGGACTGTATTGGGTGTTGTTTTGGGACAAAAGAGAAATAAATTATTCCATCGAATCTATTGCAAAAGCAAAACATTGAATGGTGCACAACGTAACTACACTGTTACGGAGCAAGAGTTACTTACGGTGGTATATGCATTTGAGAAATTTTGGGCATACTTGCTAGGCACAAAAGTGGTAATTCATACTAATCATGTAGCCTTGCGATACTTAATGGCAAAGAAAGATGCTAAACCACGGTTGATAAGATGGGTGTTGCTATTGCAAAAATGTGACTTTGAAGTCAAGGATAGAAGAGGTAGTGAAAATCAAGTGGCCGATCACCTATCTAGGTTGGAGGGCAACAAGAAAGATGAGCTTGAGTTAAACATAAATGAATCATTCCCTGACAAACATGTATTCATGGCTACTCTTAAGCATACTCCTTGGTATGTCGATTTTGCTAACTATGTGGTATGTGGCTAATGCCGAAAGACCTGAATTTCTATCAACATAAACGATTCTTGTTTGATGTCAAAAGGTATTTCTGGGATGAACCGTATCTATTCAGAGAATCTGTAGACCATATTATTCGGCGATGTGTGCTGAAGGAGGTAGTCAATAAAATTCTAAATGCTTGTCATGCTTCACCGGTTGGTGGTCATCATAGAGGTATGTGAAAAGATGCTAAAATTCTTCAAAGTGGTTACTACTGGCCGTCTCTCAATAAGGATTCCCATGAATTTGTCAAGAAATGCATACAATGTCAAAAACAAGATAGGGTGTCCAGAAGGCATGAGTTACCTCTTCAGCCTATTGTGGAAGTTAAGTTATTCGATGATTGGGAAATATATTTCATGGGACCATTTGTGAGCTCGTTTGGTAACAAGTATATTTTGGTGGCTATGGATTATGTTTCTAAATGGGTGGAAGCTGTAGCACTACCCAACAATGAAGGAAATAGTGTTTTCCAATTTTTAAAGCGCTACATCTTTGCAAGATTTGGCACCCCTCAGTCTATTATTAGTGATGGAGGTTCACATTTTCAAAACCGGCTGTTTGCAGCCGCATTGAGTAAATACAGAGTGAAACATAAGTGGCAACGCCATATCATCCCCAAATGAGTGGTCAAGTTAAAGTTTCAAATAAGGAGATTTAGAGTATCTTGGCTAAAATCGTGCACGCAAATAGAACGGATTGGTCTCAAAAGTGAGATGATGCTCTTTAGGCATATCACACAGCTTACAAGACACCAATTGGCATGTCCCCATATTAGCTGGTGTTTGGGAAGTCTTGCCACCTACCGATTGAACTTGAACACAAAGCACTATGGGCATTAAAGGGATTAAATCTGGATTGGGTAAATGCTTCGAAAGGGAGAGTAGATCGGTTGATCGAAATGGAAGAATTCAGGTTCAGAGCGTATGAAACTTCAGCTCTCTACAAGGAAAAAATTAAGAAATGGCATGATTCTAAAATCCTTAGGAGAGAATTTCAAGTTGGAGACTTTGTGCTGCTGTATAATTATCGACTGAGACTCTTTCGAGGAAAGCTCAAGTCGAAGTGGTCTGATCCTTTTAAAGTGACACGCATGTTCAAGAATGGAGCCATTGAGGTCGATGGTAAGGAAGGTCCAACCTTCAAGGTAAATGGGCAACACTTGAAGTTGTATTTTGGGTAATGTCATGAGATTTCATTGATTGAAGTGGTGTATTTAGAAGAAGCTTGAAAGCATTTCCACGTCATGCCACAATGTTAAATAAGGCTCTTCTTTGGAGGCAGTCCAAGCGTTAGTGGTTTTGAATAACGTGTGTTGAATAAGCAAGTATGGGTAATACTGCAATGCCAGGACTATTTCGGTGAACCGCTGAGTGGATTTGGTGATCGCAACTTTGATCACTTTTGTGCCATCAAAAGTGAGCCGAGATACTGGAATATTTGGTGATTTATTCAGACCATTCGGCGATGCGCCGAAAAGATTTGGCAAGCCCGACTTTCCCTGCCTTTTGCTTAAATCCTGCAGGGTCAGAGGTTTGGACATTTCGGCGAGGTTCATGCCCACTAAGTGATGCGCCGATGCTGTTCAACGTACCCAATCTCGTCATCTTTCGACCTAAATTGGAGCGGTAGCAGATTGGATATTTTGGTGAGTTGCATGTAGTTCGGCGGCCCCTATAACCCTTCACCAAACGGCCACCTAGTGAAGATTTCCTCTCACCTTAATATGTTTGTTTAGTACCTGTACCTCTTGTTTCTATTTTATTTTTATTGTCTTTTGTTTATTTTGAGTTGTGTTTATTCTTTGATCACATTGAGGACAATGTTGGTTGCTTTTGGTGGGGGTGGTAGCTTGATATTCTCTTGCATTTTCAAGTGTCGATTGTGGTCAATATTGATGACCTGAATTGTGCTCTTAATTGACACTACATCAAAAATAATCTTTAGCGGCAATTAATTAACAGCAATAGCTCAATTGCTAAAATATATGTATTTTTAGCAGCAATTAACACTCTTTGTATATGTCCCTAAATCCTTTAGCGACATTGGATCTAATGACACTTAACTAATGCCGATAAATAATTTAGCACTCTTTTTTGATGTGTCTATTTATTGCCGCTAAAAGTTGTTTTTGTTGTAGTGTACTAAGATATCAAGGTTGTATATGTGTTCCGAATGTTGATAACTTTAGAGAATAGATCTTGGCAGAAGCTCATAGTTCTCGGTATTCTATTCACCCGGGAGCCACCAAGATGTACCGTGATTTGCAGGAGATCTATTGGTGGAATGGGACGAAGAAAGATATTGTGGGATTTGTGGCTAAGTGCCCTAATTGTCAACAACTAAAGGTTGAGCATCAGAAATCGGGAGGTTTATCCAAAGATATTGGTATTCCTACTTGAAAGTGGGAAGATGTGAATATGGACTTTATACTAGGGTTGCCATGTACTCGGCGACAACATGACTTGATTTGGGTAATAGTGAATCGGATGACTAAATCTGCTCATTTCATTCCCGTCAAGGTTTCTTATTCGGCGGAAGATTATGCTAAGTTGTATTTGAAAAAAATGGTGAGGTTACATGGAGTACCCTTGTCCGTAATTTCCAATCGAGGTACCCAGTTT
Source organism: Solanum commersonii (assembly GCA_029007595.1). Taxonomy (NCBI): domain Eukaryota; kingdom Viridiplantae; phylum Streptophyta; class Magnoliopsida; order Solanales; family Solanaceae; genus Solanum; species Solanum commersonii. The sequence goes on along the minus strand of JAJTWQ010000129.1, from coordinate 437,146 downwards.
ACTTCACAGTTTTGGAAGTCATTCCAAAAGGGTCTTGGTACAAAAGTTAAGCTTAGCACAACTTTTCATCCCCAAATCGATGGGAAAGCGGGGCATACTATTCATACTTTGGAAGACATGTTGAGGGCTTATGTGATTGACTTTAAGGGTAATTGGGATGACTATTTGTCGTTAATTGAGTTTTCTTATAATAACAGTTATCACTCGAGTATAAATATGGCTCCATTTGAGGCTCTCTATGGTTGGAGGTTTAGATCTCATATAGGATGGTTTGAAGTGGGTGAAGTTGCTCTCATAGGTCTGGAATTGGTACATGAGTTCATAGAGAAGATTCATCTTATTAGAGAGAAGTTGAGAACGGCCCAAAGTCAGCAAAAGTCTTATGCCGATGTTAGAAGGAGAGATCTTGGATATGAGAAATCTAAAAATTTCATGCATTTTGGGTTGTTAGATGTAGTTCTTATTTCCTTATGTTACATTGAATATGTTTAGCTTGGGGTCGATGTTTTCTCTTTGATTTTGTACATTTTGATGAGATTGCATGCATGATGGGCTGTTAGATTAGATTCATCCCTATGAAATATTTTGGGAATGTCCTAGCTTGGAGTTGATACTTCCTCCTTGGTTGTATGCCTTGCATCGTAGGTTGGGTTGCTAGTTCCTTTCCTACTCTCTTAGAACTAGTTTGAATCACATTCGAGGACGAATGATCCCAAAGGGGAGATATTGTAACACCCCGTATCCAAGAAGGGGCATATAGCAGCTTTCCAGATGTTGCAGGTGTCGAACCACGCCGGCAACCCACAACTCGTAGAGTGGACCACAAACCATTGGTGTGGTCCTTGGTTGGCCTGCCTGGGTAGGGTCTGAGGCTTCAAGGCCACGACATGACCTATGGACTATAGGTCAGACCACGGTCCGTGGTTTGTGAGTCTCTGATCATGACCAATGGTCCACCAGGATGGGTCGTGGGTCAGACCATGGTCCGTCGACTGGGGGCTCTAGATGGTCGTCTGGCAGTTAATTTTAGGGTCAGTTGGGTCTTTTCCTAATTAATTAGTTTCTATACTATGTCATTTTGCCTATATTTAGAACCCCTTTACAAGACTTTTTACCCCCAAATTCATCCCATTTAATTCATTCTTCCTAAATCCCAAATGAAAACCAACTCCTCTCAAATATTCTCTCTCTAAAACTTGAAGAAGAAGAAGAAGATTCAACCTAGGGTTTCAAGCTAAGGTCTCAATTCCTCCATTAAAGATAAGCAATTGGACTTGAGGTATGGTAGTTTTCATCCATGGGTTCCTTCCACCCATGGAGTCCCCAAAGTGCTTTATTTCATATAGTAGAATTCCCTAATTAGCTAGGGTTTTCTTCAAACACCATGGGTTCTTTTGATTATTGATACTAATGGTTGAATTATGTCTAACTATGCATGAATTGATGGTTTCCAATGCTTTTATGATGTTTCCCCTATGAACCCATGCAAACCCCCATGTTTTCCATATTGTGATCTCATAGAGCTGGGTTGTTGATTATGAAAAAGGAGTTTTGTGATCTAAAGAATGAAGTAATAGAATTACATGAATTTATGATAAAAATCCCTATCTAATGCTAGAATTCTAGGTTTGGTGATTGAAAGTAGCATTGAACCTTGAACGGGAAAAGTATGAATTTATCAATGATCTTATGAAACCTATGTAAATGCTATAACGGTGCTTTGAGAGTGAAGTGCCAATGTTGTTGTTGTTATTGTGTTGTTGAAAGGTTATTCTCATAAAATACTTACAACCATGAGGTGAAAGGTTTTATCACATAGAAGTCGTAGGTTGAAGGGCTATTCTCACCTAATTGAATCAATGAATAAGAGCTATCCTAATGAACTAGCTTGGATTGATAAGATGACATGTATTTCCATGGATGAGGAGAATAAGTAAGAAAATACTATTCCGTGGGAATTATGCTTAGCACCGAGTGGATATTGACATTGAGATGGGATCTCTCCCGTTAGTAGAGGCCGGGTTCCAAGGAGAAGTCTTATGAGATGGAAGCTCTCCCATTAGTAGAGGTCGGGTTCTAGTAACAATCTCCTTATCCCATAAACTACGTTCCCCCATAGGATATTTAACTAGTGGATCCACTTAAGCTAGAGGTTCATGGTTTTACCTTAGACAAGTAGAACAACCCTTTTAGGTGTGGGAGACAATGGGTGATCATGTTTTAGCTCACATGATCTCTATGTCGGTTAAGGCTAATTTTCCCACAACAAGATGATTAATGAACTAAGGTTACTTAAAGAAGTATCTCATATGTGTTCAAAGGGTTCAAAGATGATTTAGCTTGCCTTGATCATGATGTTATGACATATGTTTTCCAACTATCTCTTTTATGATGTTTAAATTTGGTAAATTGCATGTCATGAAACGAAATGTACTTCTTAGCATGTTTTAAATGTTTTTGTGCATAGTTATCATACTTCGTGAATTTTTGTATTAAAGCATACTCTTACCTACATTTTCCCCAAATGTAGGGTCCGACAGGCAGGGTTTCCATTCTAGTGGCTACAACTTGGACGTTGGTTCTTTCTGAGTTTGGTGAGTCCCATGGTTCGACGTCGAACTTTCCTTATTGTAGTTTCACTTTTGTATTTCCTTTTGAACATGATGTTTGGGCTAGGCCCATTTTCATTCGGTTGTAATAGATGGCTATGTTGAGACATGTTAGAGTTGCGCTTTCTATAAAACTGTTTTGGACTTAAATGTTATGTTACTATTTTTTGTTCTACTACTTTATGTTATGATATGCTAAGTGGCTTGTGTGGAGTCCTTCGAGGTTCTATACGCCATGTTACATCTAAGGGGTACCCTTGGGTCATGACAAAACCAATAACCAAAGTGGTTCAATATTGGAAGAAATATTCAAAAGAAGGTGTTACGGAAGATCAGTTAAAGAATTTTGATAAGGATTTCTTGAAGATGAGCCACTCAGAATTAGTTGGTGTTCTCTTGGCTGCTAAATTTCTTGATGATAAGCAGTTGAAGGAGGTAATAATCCAAGAATTTGTTGATAGGCTCACAGGGAAAACACTAGAGGAAATACGTGAAGTATTTGGTATCATGAATGATTATACTCCAGAAGAAGGGGAAGAGGTCCGTAGAGAGAATTCTTGGGCTTTTGAATGATTTTATAATATATCTTTTATTTCCTTAGCTATATCCTATTTTTATTTTTATTTTATTTCTGTTAGTTCTATCTTCTGTTGTTCTTTTTTTGAAGCATTATCGTTTGGTTTTGAATGATTTATAAATTATGTTGGAAATAAATTAAAGTTTGTTATCTTATTTCAGAAAAATGTATTATACTTTTAGATACATTATTCACTCAAATCTCCTCTATATATATATATATATATATATATGAGCAACTTTCGATGTTTCAATTCTTTTAATATATTGTATATTCACTAGAAATGAGTAATTCACATTTGTGACAAATCAAATTATAAATTTGAGGTTCAGAACATTTTAATGACAGAGTTCAATAGATATCCGATTCAAATAATTTAGATTACATGATCTCCTCCATTACCCCATACAACTATGATTGGATGATAGAAAAATTAAATGGTTGAAATGGTGTTTTAGGAGTGAAACCGGCGACAGAGAAGAGGAGAAAAAAGGTTGGATTTACAGCAGTCCAACGTACATTAACAATTGAAGAAGTAAAGAGAATTTTTTGTTAAAAAAATAGAATGAGAAATAAATGAAAATAAAATTAAAAAATAATTGGCACGTGGTGGGTAATAGTTGGTGTGTGTATGCACTTTCTTTCTTATACGTGAGATTGACGGAAAAATGAGATATTTATACCACTTTTAAATTAGTTAAGGGGTACTAGGACCTTTGCGAAGTTCCAATGTCTTTTTAAAAAATATGTTATAGTTGAATGGGGTAATGATGCATTTTCTCTCTAAATTATAAGACCTAGAATCGTCTCTCAACTTATATCATCCATGTTGGGAGGACAATTAACATAAAAATAAAATAATAGGATGCATGTTACTTCCTCCGTCTCATATTAAATATTAGACTTTTCTCTTTGCATGTCTTTTAAAAAAATCTATATATATAATAAAGGACAAACATAGAGAAGGTGATGTGACACCTCTCTATAATCTCCATTTACATTTATCTTTTTCCTCCATTTTTTGAACTTTTTTTTAATTTAAATTAATTATTTTATTGTAAAAATAAACTACTAAATTTATGATAAATAATTATTTTACAAAATGAAGAAACATTTACAATAAAGACTCTTCATATGTCTACAAGGAGTAACTTACACCTCTCTAATTTCTACCCTAACAAAATTATTCCTTTTTTTATCTTCTTCTAATTATAAATTATAAATTGACAATAGTTTTGATACTTCAAGTATTTTTCTAATATTGTTTAATTTGTTTATAAGAAGTAATCATCTATGACTTACACCTATTTAATATTGATCCTCCTAGAACCTTTTTTTTTTTTTAACAACTCTAAATATTTTATTTTCTTTTCTTCATGACCACACTAATATTTATTTTATGTAATGAATGAGTAATTACAATACAAATTACTTCTATTACGTTATCACTTCAATTCATTCCAATAGTCACTTTGTCTTAATTACCTTCATTACTCTTGCACTTTTTCTCTACCCCATTTTCTATAATTTTAATGAATATTAAATGTGGTATTCATTTAGAATATAAATGTTCAATCTTTATTTTTATATATAAATCAAACAAGACAATACTCATCTAGTCATATGTACTGTACGGTTTTGCGAAAGTTTTGTTTTACTTTTGATAGTATTTGATTTTTTTAGATTTTTCAATTACGATTTCTTTTTAGTCCTTTAACAATTTTATCTTGAATAAAATTTGTTATCCTTCTCAACATGTAACGTCTTATTGTTTAACTTCTCATATCACCTAAATTCACATAAATGCAGCCACACTTGCACAGAGAAACTCCCTTTGATATCCTGCTGCTGATTCCTCTTCTTCATGTTGCATTTTTAGTGGTTTAAATTGGTTAGCTCCATGTTAAAGCACATGGCCTAATGTAGATTTTTGTCTAAAAGTAATAATTTTTATTGTTGGTGTGATTTTTTTTGTTCATGGTGCTCGTTGTTTTCCGTTTAATGTGCTTGGAAGTTTGTCTGCCATATTCTTGTATTGTTACTATGTTTTTGTATGTGTATCAGGGGCGGCTGGTAAGGCTTAAAAAAAAAAATCTTTTGCCTTAGGCCCCAATTTTAGGGGGGCCCATTTTTTAGTTAATTAGGTAGGATTAAATTAAAAATAATAATATTAGAACTAAGACAATAAATGCAAAGGCCCCATTTTTTAGTTAATTAGGAAGGGTTAAATTAAAAAAAAAATTGTTAGAACCAAGACAATAAATGCAAAACGGCTCAATGAAGTGATAGATATGACTATGACTTTTTGACTTTTTAATAAAAAGTTGTGTACTTTTTTTTTTAATGTACAAGTTATTTTTTTTTACCTTATTTTTTTTTCTAATTTTATTTTTATATATTCTATCCTCCTCCCTTTTATTTCTTCTCACTTTCTTTTTTATAATCTTACATCTCTCTCTTATTCAAAGCTTAAAAATTTACTCGTTCTATTGATAGTTTATATTTTAAATTTGGAGAAAACTATATTGCAAAGAAACGATTCATTTTTGGAAATCAAGTCTTCATAGCTTTTGAATTCGGTAATATCATTCTAATTTCTAATATTATTTTTGTTTTGTGTCTTATGTTTATTATATTTTTTATTTGATATTGTAAATAGTGTTTTAAAATATTTGTTAGATTTTGATGTCGCTATAGATCAATTAAGAGGTTTAGTTTCTTTTTTTAAAACATATAGAGAAGAAGGATTTACAAGTACTATGATTTCGGCTAAGGAAATTGCATTAGAGATGAATATAGAACCTATATTTCGTAAGAAACGTGTAATTTATACAAAAAAATAATTTGATGAGAATGTTGATAATGAAATCACAAGATCTCTTGAAGAATCATTTAGAGTTGATTACTTCCTATACATAGTAGAGCAAGCCATCTTTTCACTTCAAAATAGATTTGAACAATTTGAAGTATATGAAAATATTTTTGGTTTTCTATTTAGTGGGAAAAAATTGAGATCATTAGATGATGAGAATTTGAAAAAATATTGTCTTAAACTTGAATGTTCCTTAAAACATAATACTCACTCTGATATTGACGGTTTAGACTTATTTTCTGAATTAAAAGTGTTAAGGGAAATCATAAAAGTAAAAGACAATACTCTAATTGAGATACTTAATCAAATAAAAAGACTTGATTCATTTCCAAATGCTTACATTGCTTATAGAATAATGTTAACAATTCCCGTAATAGTCCCCTCAACCGAAAGAAGTTTTTCAAAATTAAAAATAATAAAATATTATTTAAGATCGATAATGTCTCAAGAAAGATTAAGTGGTTTGGCTATATTATTGATTGAAAAAGAATTATTAGAAGAGATTGACTACAAAAAAATTATTAACAACTTTGCATCTCAAAAAGCTAGAAAAATAAATTTAAAATAAAAACATTTATAATTTTATTTTTAAAGCCTCTAGTTTGATTTTGGCCCTAGGCCACCAACGGGTTTGAGCCGCCCCTGATGTGTATAGGCTATATAACTAAGGACTCATTGCTTTGGCTTTGGCTTCGCTCTTTTACAACATACATTTTATCTTTATAACAATTCTTCTAAGTTTTGTTCGAGAAATATGAGATCGAATAATTTGATTATCCCATAATTGTGCAACTATTTAAAAGCTAAATTATGTAAGTTCTTTTTTTATGTCCTTGAGTTTTTTCTATTTATTTCTCAATTACACTAGATTGAGCAACAGATATGAGTTGTTTCTGTAATGAGGTTGAAGCATTGATTTATATATATAATTCTCAATTTTATAATGGAGGATTTTTCTATATAGATTAAAACATGAAAATATTATATAACAAAAATTGGGACGATAATAATATCAACATATTTAGTATAATTTCACAAAGCGAGTCTATGGAGGATAGAATATATTCAGACCTTAACAATATCTTGTAGGTTGACATGCTATTTCCAATAGACCCGCTCAAGAAAATAAAAATTTAAAGTAGAATAGAGAGAAATAATGTAAATGAATACAATCATGACAAAATATTACAACAACCAGACAAATTATCCTAAACAATAGTCATAATTACAAGCTACAACGATAATCGAGGTGTAAAAAAACACAAAATCCAATTAATTTATTATCAATTTAAATGCTGAGATATAAAATCTCTCTTATATCTTGAATAAACTTAGGAATGAGTTCATTTTGTTAATTTATTTATTTAATTTCATATATTGTTGATGTTTTACATGATCGCGGGAAGTGCGCCTTAGTTTACGAGTTATAAATAAGAAGATTAATTGGAAAGAAATTAAAGCTAGTTATATTATTTGAGAAAATCAGCTACAATCTTAATTTCCCTCTTGTTTATGGTATAAAAAAGAAACATAGTGAAAGCTTAAAGATGTGTCTACAACTATTCAAACACCATTCTCCAAAGTTATAATAACTTTAGTTTTTACAAGAAGATACACAACAAAAGCTTTCGTGTACCTATCACCATCTTCCTATTTGTTTCATATGTTCTGAGTGATAAAGATTGGATTTTTCAAACACCCATTAACTCCAATTACAATAAATTTTCTTTTTTTAAAGAAATAGTCTCCATAAATTTTCCCATGATTTTTCCCCCCCATTTTGACTTCCTAGTTCAACAAGAACAGTGAAAACCTAACGCTCTATAAATTAATCCCTTCAAACCTCTTAGACATTGTAATCATTAAAATCTCCTTTCAATAATATTCTCAACAAAAAAAAATATATATTATTCAAATATATTTTTATCATCATGTCTTCTTTAACAAAGTTCTTAACTCTAAAGACTTCGATGGTAAGGTATTTTAACTGGACGAGGTGATAGACATAAGGTCACAAGCTATCAAGAATATGGTTGAAGACGATTGTGTTTCAAATGTCATTCCCCTGCCTAATGTTCATATAAAAACAATGATCAAAGTGATCGAATACTGGAAGAAACATTCGGAGGAAGGTGTCTCCAAAGACATGTTGATGGATTTTGACAAGGCTTTTATGAAGGTGCACCACTTGATTTTGTACGATCTTATCTTAGCTACTAATGTTCTTAATGATAAGGAGATATTAGATGTTATATGTCAAGAAGTTGTCGATAGAATTAAAGGAAAAACACCAGAAGAAACAAGTAAAGAATTTGATATCAAGAATGATTTTATCCCAGAGGAAGAAAAAGAGATCCGTAAAGACAATGCTTGGGATTTTGAATGATTTTATAACACTAGTGTTATTTGTAATTTATGTTTTTTTAAATTTTTTTTGAATTAGAATGGTCTTGTTAACTATATCCTAGTTTATTTAGTTCTATCTTATGTTTTTCATTTTTATAGAATTTTTATTTGTTTTTTATTAATTTATAAATGTAACACCCCAAAAATATCTAAGTTAGACCCAAACTATTCTTCATTTACTTGTAGGGTCATATCGGGTTATTCTTAAATTACCCATATGTGAAAAGGTAAATTCTTTATTGTGGAAATGATTTTGGATATCAATTAAGGTCACTAGAAACTACTAGCACAAAGTAGAGTTGAATGTTTTCTTACCGATTAAGTTTTGACATAAGATTTTACTTAGGTCAACTTAAAAAGACCATATCTCTTAGAATATAAAGAGTTACGTGACCCATAACTTATCAAATTAAAGGTATTTGAATCCTCTTTTCTACGCCACAAATTTTGCGTAAATCCAATTTTTGAGTAAAAAGTAATGACCATTTTAGTAATTAGTGTAGTGTAGTTCCGTTTTAGCTGCGGGGAAATTCAAAATGTTGTAATTTTCTTCTCCTTGTACCACTAGGAAAACCTTAAAAATGGATTTCTAAACTCCTATAAAGCCCTAAACAGTCCTATTTCCCTATTTTAATCCATCAATCTCTTCTCTCTAAAACCCTAAGACAAAACCCTAAGGAAAAATAAAAGTACAAGACCCATTCAAGATTCTTCCAATCTTTTTCAACATTCTTCTTCAAGGTAAGTCTTTCTCCAAGAATTCCATTCTTTTCAACTTAAATTTCTCCATACAATTATGAATTACTAATGAAAATCATAATTCTTGGACATACATATTTCAAGAAACTAATTCAAGAATATCAAGAAAGGTTTTCTTGATTCTTCACCTTCAAGATAGGGTTTCAAGGCTTCTAATCAAGTTCTTATTCAAGATTCTTCAAGAACCTTGTTCTTTCCGCTATGTAAGGATATCTTAGTGTTGGACTAGTTCCTCACACCCTACATCTACTTTCAAATTAATAAAACACTAATATAGGATTCTACCCCTAGATTTGAGTATTCTTGAGTTGAGTTGATTTTGAGTTCTTGAATTCCTGATTCTTTTTAAATTTTATTCCTAAGTATTGAGCTTCTATATTTTTATTGAGATCCTTGAGTTGATTTGTTCATGTCTATAACTTAGCATGAACCATATACTGAGTTATAAATCTTGAGAAGTTTTTTCAAAGCCAACACTTGAGTTTTAAACTATGTTTTTGAGGAAGTAAAGATAAGTTTTGAGAAAAAGTTTAAAAGTTCTATTTCATAAAGACTTAAGAGTTTCTAATGTTATTTTATTCATATATATACATATACATATGAACCTATGTTAATTATTGGACTTGAAAGATAAGTTCATAAGTGCATGTTTTCAAGAAGGTAAACATGTGTAACTACCTATTCACGTCGTTATGGGAAAGCCAATGGGCAAAGAATTGGGGCCAGAAAAATTTTGAGTAGTAACTTGAATATTCTAGCCTAGTCCAGATTTGGACAAAATCTGAGTTAGTGAGGTCTAGGGAAATCTGGTAATACATGGGGGATCTACTTATGAATTTAATCACATGAGTAGATAGCTAATACATTAAGGAACCTTTACAACTTTACGAAATCGAATTCGGGCGAGTAGAACTCCCGCATTTTACCTTAGCTTGAGTGGGTAGTTTTTGAACGTCATGAGTTGAAGAGGTGTTGTAAAATGGGGGTTTGGGAATCAACTTTTGACTTTTTGTCTCCGTGTAAGGCGCTAGGGCGGGATTATTCCCGTCAAGGCGGGGCTGCTATGGCGGGTTGGGTCCCACTACGGTGGGTTAGTCGTGACTAAAGTCGGAATTAAACCCCAAAATGTTATTTTTTGCAAGTTTTGTTCTTGAGAGTTAAGAAATGACCCAGGGATATTTCTTGAAGTTTTCCACCTCTTCTAGCACTAAAGGTAAATATTTTACTCTCCTAATCCATTTTTCGATCCATATAACTTAAATTTATGGGTGATTATCAATGTGGTGGCTTTTGACATGTAAACTAATGGAGGAAAAAGCCCTAAGTTGGGTATTGGAATCTTAAGTTTGGCCTAGGGTTCATAATTTCGATTGTAATTCGGGTAATTAGGCCTCGTTTATTGATCCTTGGATTAATTTATTGTTTTTAGACCATGAAAAAGTGGAAAGAATCCAAAAAGGGAACAGTTAAGTGCCTTAGGGGATTTAAGCTTGGTTTCGAGGTAGGTGATGGTTGATTTCATGTTTTGTGTGAGGTATGTTAGTAATTGCTTCATTTTATTGCATGTATGTATGTGAAAGAATCTTTGTTGATCAAACCTAATGAAATGCGTATGAATGAACAAATGTATACCATGATTCAACACTTGATTGTATGATTATGAGTATGTACATATGAGTGTTATTGCGATTGTGGTTGTGTTGAATGGAACGGGTGTCACGTTCCGACACATTAACTGAGATCGGGTGTCACGTTTTGATACATATATTAGAGCGGGTGTCACGTTTCAACACACTAATTGGGATCGAGTATCACGTTCTGACACATTAACAGTTTGGGTATGGGTTCCATGAGAGGACCATTGATTTGTTATATCTACTTGTTATTGAGAATGTATAATTATAAATTGCTCCTGAAATGATAACCAATGTGTAAATATATTCCATACATGTATGTGTTTACTTTGTTGTAATTGTTGGTATATGTTGTGCTTAATGGAATAGCCGCGTGATCCTAATAGTACACTGTGGTTGTGTATTGATACTACACTTGCTCTTTCTTTGTTGAGTACATGGCATCTTCAAGAGGCTACTGATAGACCTCAGCTTGGAGATCAATGATTGAGACCGAATTCAAGGGTAAGCCAGTTCTTCCAAACTGCCATGAGTTCTTATTTATTTAAAGTCCACTCTTTTCAGACTCAGAATATTTGTTTAGGGTGTTTTGTTTAGTTTCAGGGTTGCGCCCCCTTTTCTTAGAATTGTTGAACTTTAGAGTTTTGGTACATTGACTTTCAGGTTCTAGGCATTGTTTTTGCAAATATTTATTAGACTTTCATAGTTTATGGGAACTTCATTTTATTTCTGCATTTAAACCTGCTTCCATATCTTTAAATGTGTAGTATTTTTATTTAGTTGCTTAGTTGGGTTGTAGTAATGGTTCTCCCACCTAAGGGTTAGTGTGGGTGCCACTCACGTCGGTCTGGGTCGTGATAAAGGTTGTATCACAACCCTAGGTTCGTTGATCTTGGTGTACCAAAATGAGTCTAGTAATGTCTTGCAAAACGGTACAGAGACATCTGTACTTTTCTTCGAGAGTCTATAAGACTTTAGGAAATATCTCTATTTTCTCTTGTCTCCTTTCATGCTATAACTTGATTCCAATTGGTATATGGTGATCCAAATTGGTATCTAACATCCTTCACTCTTCTGTCCACAGATAGTTAACACTCACTTAAACGATGTCAAGCCCATAGCTCCCGTCAATGAGCCTATTGAGGAGTTTGCAACAAGAGGTCGAGGTCGAGGCAGGGGTAGAGAAAGGGCAAGGGTTAGAGACCGAGGAAAGGTAGCACCTAGGAATGGAGCTCTGGTTGAGAATGCTCCCAAATATGAGGATCCTCCTATGCAACATGAAGAGATAGAGGAGAATGTGGAGGCTGAGAATGAGAAGGATGTTGGATAAGAGGAAGAGGTGCATGCTGATACTACATTCCTCCCTTAGACCCAGTGTAAGCTTAACATATTATGACTTTTCTAAAAGGATTGGTTGGTCCTGAATTCTTCCCACAGTTCAAGCAACTCAAACTCCCGCCAACCCTCCTATTGTTGTTACTGTCTCCAAGGTGGGTGAAACTAGAGGAACTAATGCCTTTTTCCATCCCCTATTGGGTCCTGTGATGACTGGTAATGAGCATGAAATGTTGACTAAGTTTCTGAAACTGAAGCCGCATGTGTTCCATTTTTCTAGAGTAAGGGCGCCTATTAGTTCATCTTGGATTGTTATGAGAGGCTTCATAAGTTGGGAATTGTCCATCAACATGGAGTATAGTTTGTGACTTTCCAGCTTCAGGGTGAGGCTAAGTAATGGTGGAGAGCTTATGTGGAATGCAGATCTTCAACTTTACCCCCACTCACTTGGACACAATTTCATGCACTATTTTTGGAAAAGTATGTGCCTAGACTTTGAGAGATCGCAAGAAGGATGAGTTCATGGATTTGGAGCAATGTGGGATGACTGTAGCTGCTTATGAGGTTAAGTTCCATGGCTTGTCTAGATATGATACACAATTAGTAACTACTGAGAAGGAGAGGATTCCTCTATTTGTCAAAGGATTGATCCCCGAACTGTAACACCCTGAAAACTAGTAGGCTAAACTAGAGCTTGACGTGAGGGTAAGAGTCCTGAATTTAACATCCCGTACATAGAATGAAGGGTTTCGGAGTAGAATATCAAGGTACGACTCCCATAGGACCAACTAAGGGTCCTTGAGGAGGACCCTAGCAAAACTGCCCAAGAAGTACAACCCAAGGCAGTGCACCCATGAAGGGACCCACGCCCCGTAGGTGGGTCCACTCCACGTGGATGTCTTCGTGGGTCAGGCCCCCAAAGACACTGCCTCAAACCACCACCCACGATTGACCAGCACACCCTATGGGTCCACTCACAGATCGTGGGCATGGTCTTGTGGGTGAGGCAGTGACCATGTCTTAGATGGTTAAGTGAAGACTTAGTGGAACTTTCCGAAATTAATTAGGGGTTAAGTGGTGTCATTTAAATCTTACTTAGACCACCTATATAAAGAATTTAAACCCTTAATTAAGTCATTGTAAATCATTATTTCAAGACCCCCAAAAGAAACCTAATTCTCCCCCAAAAATCCTCTCTCTAAAAAGTGAAGAAGAAGAAGAGGATCAAGCTAGGTCAAGTTAAGACTCCATAGTTGCAAGATTTGTAAGGATTTATAATGAAGGTATGATAGCGTATTTATCCATGGATTATTCCATTCATGGAGCCCCCTAGTTATTCCACAATTGTGAAGATGAAATCCGCAATTCAAGGTAGGGTTCCTTCCAATATTGTGGGTTAAGTTGACTATGAATCCAAGTGAGTGGATATTCATTGTTTATTATTGAATCATGTTATTATTATGAAATTACATGATTTCTATGTCTAACCCTAGTCTAATTGATGAAATTGAAGTAATGTGGGTTTATGCCTTGAAGAGGGAAATTGAGGATTTAGAGATAATCTTCTAGGGTTGATAACATGTATAGTAATTGTTCAAGAATAAAATCATGTTGACATGAATTGAACTAGAATAATGTACATGTGAGGGATAATGACTAGTAAGGCTTGGAATTGAACCTTTATGATTATATATGACTAGAATTTCTTAAGAATGAAGCATGTGACTAGAATGCCTTGTGATCTAGGTGTGTATGATGATTGTAAGAAGTAAAGCTTTGAGAGTAAGGCTTATAGTCATAAATGTTGATTACTAGGGTTTTCAAAATAAAAGCCAATATGATGAATTATGTAAGTTAATGCTTTGAGAGTAAAGCTAATATGCATGTTGATTTGAATATGGTATTATCGTGGAAGGAATTTAACAACATGACCTAGATTATGAGTTTATGAGATTATGCATGTCCTTATAGAACCTATGTAAATGCTTTATGAACACTTTGAGAGTGAAGTGATTATGAAATGTTGTTGTGTTGTTGAAAGGATATTCTCACACACACACCTAGGCATGAATATGATATGCATGTGAAAGGTTTTATCACATAGAATGATTTTAGGTTGAAAGACTTGCTCACTTAAAATGAATCAAACATGTCAGACTAGAATAACTTGAAGTTGTGACATAAGATCTCCTCATGAATAGCTCGACTTGGTAAGACAAGAACATTTCATGGTAGCTTAAGTAGGTGGTCTCATGGTAGCCTTGGATTAAGAAATCATACTCTTCCTAAGTTTAGCTTGCACTAGTATCATAGTATACTTGCATGGTAGCATGACTTGGTTAGGCCAAATCAATTCATGGTAGCTAGGATGGAGCAATAGTACCCTTCCATAAATAGCTTGGACTTGCATGATAGTATGCTTTCCATGGTAGCTTGGCCTAGCATAATGTCGTTATGTTAGCAAGATGATTAGCTTGGATTAGCTTAATGTAGTTATGCTAGCTAGATGGTATCTAGGTATAACCTATTATGGTGCTATTCCTTGGTAGCCTAGAAATGATAAATAGTAATCATTTATGCATGATAGCCTAAAGTGGTACTTAGTATGGTTGGGATTATGGGGTCTTATCCATGCATTTTACAAGTATGACGTGAAGCTACTTATGAAGTATTTCTTTTATATGTTATATTCTTAGCTTGGATTGTTGCTTTAGTTGCCTTCCATGATATGTTGGACTAAAGGTGAAGATTCCCTCGTCTATGAGAAGTAAGCTAAGGATGAGATCCAAAGATGGTAAGTCTGTTATGATGGCCTAAAAGTGGTACTTAGTATGGATGAAATAATGGGGTCTTATCCATGCATTGCACAAGCATTCTTTGAGGCTACTTGAGAAGTAGTTCTATTATGTTATGAAGATCTAAGGTTTACTATGCTTATGAACATGATGTATTTCTTATGCTTATGGATCATGCCTTATGTTGACTAATGCTTACATTATGTCTATGTTGAAGATCATGCTTTAGAATATGTTGTTATGCTCTTATGGTATTATGATAGCTATCATAAATAGTACATTTTGTACCAACACATACTATTGCCTACATTCTTATCAAATGTAAGGTCCGGCAATCTTGAGTGCCATCCCCGTGGCTAAGTTCATAGTAGAAGCAAGGATTTGAAAATTTGGTGAGTCCTCATTGCATCGAAGATTTGCCCACCTTTCCTTTATGTCTTTTTTTTATGATTAGAACTATTGTATGGGCTGTGTCCCAAGAGTTATTCAAAGTTGTTTTAGATGGTTTGAGACAATGTTAAAGACTTCCGCTTCATTTTATAAGACTTTGATTGTTATGAAAAATGTTTTGAATTTTCCACACTTTTCTATGATCTTATGTTATGATATGATAAGTGGCCTACGTGGAGTCCTTTGGCATGTTACATCTAGGGTATACCCCTGGGTCGTGACAAACTTGGTAATTAGAGTACAAGGTTTAGAATGGTTTTAGGATGTATCAAACCACGTCTAGTAGAGTCTTGTTCATAAATGTGAAGTGCGCCACCTATATGAATAGGAGGATATTGGATGTTTAGCAAACTTTACTTCTTCATTCTCTAAGTCGTGTTATCGAGTTTAACTCTATTAGGTCTTTCTCCGAATCCGTGCCTTATGGTTTTCAGGATATGACTACTACAAGGGCTAATACTAGAAGGAATGAGGGAGACAATGTGGAGCAAGAAGTTCCTCTCCAAGCTCCTCCTCAAGTTCCAATTGATCCTTCGATTATTTAAATGTGGAGATTAGGTTGACTTTTCAAATGTTGGCTCAACCCATGATGGTGCAAGTCATTAGAGAGGTTGTAGCTCTAGTGAACCCAATAGTGGGTATGGCTGCTTCAAGGGTGAGGGATTTTATGAGGATGAACCCTTTGTAGTTTTATGGCTCCAAAGTTGAAGAGGATCCTAAGGGGTTTATAGATGAGGTTTATAAGGTACTTGCTATCATGGGAGTGACTTCGGTAGAAAAATCAGAGCTTGCCACTTACCAATTGAAAGATGTTGCTCAAGTGTGGTATGAACAATGGAAAGATGGGAGGCTGGTAGGAGCGGGTCCCATAGAGTGGGAAATGTTTAAGGTTGCAATACTTGATAGGTTCTTTCCTCGAGAGTTGTGGGAATCTAAGGTGGAAGAGTTCATTAACCTTAGGCAAGGTAGCATGAGTGTTAAGGAGTATGCCCTAAAGTTTACCCAATTGTCCAAGTATGCCCCAACTATGGTGGCGTACTCGAGGGGTAAAATGAGGAGGTTTTTGATGGGCATGTCCGACATAGTAGCAAAAGAATGTCATAGGGAAATGCTTCATCATGATATGGATATCTCACGTCTCATGGTGTATGCTCAACAAATTGAAGAGTCAAAACTCAAGGAAGAGAAATCTATGGAGAAAAAAAGGACTAGAGTGAATGATGACAAGTCCTTTCATGATGGATCCGATGGAAATGGTCGCTCTAAGAATTAATAAAGTTTTTCTGGACAAGGGTCTTTTAATAATCCTAAGAATAAGAAAGATAGGACGTCTAACCCTAAAAGAATTAGTAATGATTCCATATGGCGTACTTGTGCTAGATGTGGGAAGAGACATGTGGGTAGGTGTTTGGCCAGTAGAGAGGGTTGCTTTAGTTGTGGTGAAAGTGGCCATAAGATGAGAGATATCCCAAAGGCAAAGGCTATGAGAAAAGAGGGTAAGCAAGTTGCTCCTAGTGGTTCGGATGGGGATTCTCCAAAGAAGAATAGATTCTATGCTCTTAAGCTAGAGATGAACAAGAGTGACCTCCGGATGTGACTACCAGTATGTGTTTTATGCTTTACTAGATTTCGGATTACTTTTCTTTTATGACTTGATATGCTAGAGTTTGATGCTTGTATTTAGTATGAATTATCTTCATTGTTGTTTTATGTTATTGATAGTAGAACCCTACTTGACCATTTTGAGTTTTGGGTAGATTGAAAGGTTTGATGAATAAGGTATTTAAGTAATGCCTAGATGGGTTAATTGAGTAGACTCCTATGATGGGTAGTATAGTTCACCATAGTTTAAGAATCATCATGTGTGATGTATGTGAAAGCTTAAGGGATAACTTGGTCCGACCTTAGAATTGAAAGTGATGGTGCTTAGAAAGTCCACCTAGGCTTACTCCCAAGGGGGAGATGGTGTGCCTAGATAGCAAGGTCATTGTGTGTTTATGTGTGGCCATGATTTCTTTATATGCATGTTCATGGAAAAACTTAAGTCTTGATAATAATGACTTATGTGAATTGTTTTCTTCATGTTGTAGTGCATTGAGTAGAGTTGCCGATAGAACTTCATGAGACGAACAGATGAACATGTCCTAGCTCGGAGTTCATAGTTCCTCTTTGAATGTATTCTTGATTATAGATTGCATATAGGCTCCAAGAGTGTATGTTAGCATGATTTAGCCTGGAGATGGTAGTTCCTCCTTAAACATGACTAGTTATGAGAATTTCATGCATTTTGGGTTGTTAGATGTAGTTCCTACTCCCTTATGTTGCATTGAGTATGTTTAGCTTGGAGTTGAAGTTTTCCTCCTTGGTTGTGTGCAGTTAGATGTGTTGCATGCATGATGGGATCCTATTCTACAGTTGTGACCTTAAGAAGTGCCTAGAGTGTCATTCGAGGATGAATGTTCTCAAGGGGGAGATATTGTAACACCTTGAAAACTAGTAGGATAAACTAAAGCTTGAAGTGAGGGTTAGAGTCGTGAATTTAACCTACCGTACTTAGAATGAAGGGATTTAGGGTAGAACATCAAGGTACGACTCCCCAAGGACCAACCAAGGGTCCTTAAGGAGGACCCTAGCAAAACTGCCCAAGAAGAGAAGCCCAAGGCAGTGCACCCACAAACGGACCCACGCCCCGTAGGGGGTCCACACCACATAGATAGCTTCATGGGTCAGGGCCCCAAAGATACTGCCTCAGACCACCACCCACGATTGAACAGCACGCCCCGTGGGTCCACTCACGGCCCGAGGGCGTGGTCTCATGGGTGAGGTAGTGACCATGTCTTAGACGATTAAGTGAAGACTGAGTGGAACTTTCTGGAATTAATTAGGGGTTAAGTGGTGTCATTTTAACCTTACTTAGACCACCTATATAAAGACTTTAGACCCTTAATTATGTCATTCCAAATCATTATTTCAAGACCCCCAAAACAAACCCAATTCTCTCCTAAAAATCCTTTCTCTAGAAAGTGAAGAAGAAGAGGATCAAACTAGGTGAAGTCAAGACTCCATTGTTGCAAGCTTTGTAAGGCTTTATAATCAAGGTATGATATCTTATTCATCCATGGAGCCCCCTAGTTATTGCACAATTGTGAGGATGAAATCCCCAATTCAAGTTAGGGTTCCTTCCAATATTATGGGTTAAGTAGACTATTAATCCAATTGAGTGGATATTCATTGTTTATGATTGAGTTAGTAGTGAATCATGTTACTATGATGAAATTACATGTTTTCTATGTCTAACCCTAGTCTAATTGATGAAATTGAGGTAATGTGGGTTTATGCCTTGAAGAGGGAAATTGAGGATTTAGAGATAATCTTCTAAGGTTGATGACATACATAGTAATTGTTCAAGAATAAAAGCATGTAGACTTGAATTGAACTAAAATAATGTATATGTGAGGGATCATGACTGGTAAGTGACTTGACGTATTTGGGCGCTTCATCAAATACTAAGCGTACACAGTCGTTGAATAGTAATATAACCCAACTAGTGCGTTGGGGTCGAGTCCCAAGGGAGTGGCTTGTAACCGAGAATTAAGAGAATAGCAAGAATGTGTTCAAGTCAATTATAGTTATAAACATTTATGAAGAAAAACATATCAAATTTAAAGGGTGACACAAGTGTCAATTATCAAAGGGGTTTTTGTAATCAATTATCAACTAAAATGACAACTAAAAACGAAATTGCTAATATGGAGATGGGATTCTTGGGATGTGATAGGAATATGGGCTAAAATAAACAACCGGGTAAATGCTATTGATAGTAAATCGCTGTAAATTGGTAACTAAGCTAGACTTTAGTAGGGGTAAATTTTCTCTCAAACAATTTACCCCGAATCAAATTTGTATCTCTCGAACACCGATAAACAGCAATGAAGGAAACCTTCGCCTTAGTTCATTCACTCTCTCGAGCTGAATGTGTGGGAGAGGGTTTAGGATTCACTCTCTCGAGCTGAACCCACGACAACCCATTAACCACAGACTATCAATTCAGTAGTTTTGGTTTTAAAACCTCTCTCTCGAGAAAGTAAAAAACACGAAGATAAAATTGTATTTGCAAATACAACCCCATTAAATTCAAACACAACTACCGAACGAAATCACCTTTAAACAGCAAAATTACTATCTATAAGCAATACCCAGCAGTAAATTCAACCCATATTAACATATTCATACCCCAAGAATTGGGGGTTTGGCTAGACATAGTAAAGATATAGAGATTGATAGTGAAAAGTGTTTCCATCAAATGGGTACGATAGATATTGTCTTTACACACGTCAAAGATGAAGAATCTTCAATACCCACTTCCAATTGCTTAGAAATGAAAATCTTCAAATCTTCAAAGCTAAGGAACAAAGTCTCCAAAATTGTAAGTTCTAAAAACTGAAAATAATGTTTGGTATTGATAGCATACAAAATCTGATTGCTAAGCTAGGAATTTAAACAAGTATTGATAGTTGTCAAAACAATGTTCTGCAAAGGATCACTCGGCGCAGTTAGTCGGGATCGCCGATCCACTCGGCGATCCGCACTTTGGTCTGGTTCATCGCCTTTCTGCATTGGCCTTCAACAAATTCAAGTTCAGTAACATTGGGCGATAGAGTACTGCATTGCAAAATTGTTCAGCGACTCGCTGACTGCTTTTTTATCTCACCGACTTGATTTTCTCTTTCAGAGCTTGACACACTGGAGCATTAGGCGAGACCATAGCCATTCGGCGACTCGCCTAATGGTTTAGGCGATCCTCAGGCCGTCCTTTCTTCGTTCTTTCCAGCTACCTTGTTCCTTTCTGCCCAATAGTGTTCATGCTTAGTTTCTAACTCCAAATACCTGAAACTCAAGGATTTTGATCAGTTATTGAGACAAAATATGCATTTGAGGACACTAAATCTATCAAAATAAAGCCCTAAAAGAGTCCTAATCGTGGGCTCATCAACACCCCGAACTTAAAATTTTGCTTGTCCTCAAGTAAAACTCAAGTTCATCAATTTAAAAAGGATGTCTCAAACAGTGTTACACAAGACTCAATCATGAATGCACACAAAAAGTCTCAACTTACTCGTGCAAGGATAAATTGTGCACTCAAAGATTCAAGTTGTGACTCACTATACTTACTTTAAATGCCAGTTCAAGCTCAACAAAGGTATTCAAATTCCCTCATAAACAAAAGATTCCATATTCACTCAATGGTTCAATAAATTAAAGTTCTGGAATCAAGATCAACACTCACACTCACAAAGATAAACATAATGCCTAATTTCACCCACAGGTTCGCCCTTATTTTCCAATCGACTTTTGCTTCAACTTATTCAAAATCAAAAGGGTCTTTTAAAGGCTTGTAATAGGGGTGAGTACAATGGTATGGTCATTTAGGCTTATAAGCTGAAATCTTCATGAAATGTGATGTGAACAACACTTTATTTCCTTCTCTTTATCATTTTCATTCAAGATCAAAAGTCACCTCTTATTGATCTTCCATGAGTCACTGGAAACCCCATTTTCTTTGTATTTCACAACCTTATTTCACAACTTTTTTTTTTCTGTTTCAATCTTTTCTTCTTTTTCTCTTATATTTTTAAATGGAGGGGTTCCATTTTTCTCAAAACATGGACAAAAGGGACTCTTTGCATTTTCTTGATTTACCTTTTCTTTTCACCACACCCCCAACTTAGGCTTTTGGCCTAAGCTGTCTATTCACACAAACTACAAATCATGAGGATTATGGGTAATGGATCGATAAAAGGTCATGATGTTATAAAGTTTCTTTCAAGAAAAGGTTAAGGCTTAAAGGGTGCTCAAAAGAAGTTCACACACTCACAAGGTAAGCCACAAAAGAGGTATAATTTCAGATTGGTTCACACTCTTTAAAGTTGCCTAAGATCATCTCAAGAAATTGCATCACTTAGTCAATTGGACCAACGGGGAAAATTATAGGTGTCATCACACATGGTTCACGGCATTTCATCACACAAGGCATTGACACCAATATCAAACAAGACTTCACACTTTCGCTAGTATGCAATGTTCATCACAAGAGACTCAATTCAATACTTGGCTAGTCACAACGAGATGTAAATAGTTCACATACTTTCTATGCAACTTCAATTGGCCTCGTCGTAGCCTCACATTTATTTATGTTTGATTATGAGAACTATTTGAGTCATCGATATTGATCAATTTCCCTAATTTCGAACACTTTTCACACATTAACTTGTACAACTAACACACCATTATTATAAACAAAAAAAGGTAACCAAATAACAAAACTTGGGTTGCCTCACAAGCAGTACCTTAGTTAACGTCACAGCACGATGCAAGTCCATCTTCAAGCCTCATTCTTTGGGTTAGCCATAGTATCACTAGGCAAAACCCCTACTGTCTCAGGTTGAGATGAGACGATATATGACCCATTTGGGTCTCCAATTGCTTGATTGACACTGAATGGGAGGTGGCGGTCTGCCTAAGGGTAGACACATCTTCTTTCATTTCTTTTAAAATTTTGTCTGACCCTTCAACTTTGTTGAGTATATGAAAGAGCATATCCTTAGTCCTTCTACCTTCTGAATCCTTTGGCTTTTTGCATTCATGGGGAGGTACATATGTATCCTTCTCCTCATCCTTCCAATTTGGATTATAGTCCCTCCATTAATGATCTCGATCTTCTAACCTTCATCCCTAGCCCAACCTTGGTTACCACCATGCCTAGGGTAGTTTGAACGGTAGCCACCGCCTTGGTTAGCTAGGAAATTTACCTTTCCATTATACAAGGCTTCAAACTTTGAATCATCCAGATTAGCACACCCGACACCCATGGTATTCACACTCCGAGCACCAGCTCCCATGACATTTTTAGAGAAAATATCAAGTTGTGTCATGATCTTGGCCATGTTTTGGTCCCTCTCTTGGTCCTTCTCCATCTGTTTCTTAGTCAACTTGAACGTGAGAGGGGTGACTTTTATCTTCACGGGTATACACCCTGTTTATGGTAGTCATGCCATCAAAGAGCTGAGCCACTATCACATAAGGTTGCTGCATCAAACATCCCAGAGTAAGTTGGTCAACAACACCCTTATTTACTGAATCAAGACTCCGATAAAAATACTGCAGCAACACGTTATCAGGCAAGCCATGGGTTGGGCATTGAAGCACCAAATTCTTGAATCGCAGTCAAGTTTCATGAATTGGCTCGCTTTCTAGACGCTTGAAGCTTTAAAAGCTCTCCCAAAGAGTGATCATCTTCGAGGGAGGGAAAAATTTCACTTGAAATGCTGTGACCAACTCCTCCCACGAAGTGATTGATTCATGTTGCAATTCAGCCAGCCACTTGCACGCATCTCCCATCAAAGAGAATGGGAACAACCTCACCCGAACCGATTCTTGGAAGATATTCTTGAAGGAGAATGTTTTGCATACATCCACGAAGTTTCTATGTTCTCATGGGGATCCTCATATGCCAAACCACTGAAAAACCCTTTTAGTTGCAAGAGTTGCAACATAGTACTCGTGATGTGAAATATTGCATTCCCTTCGGTTGGAGGTCAGCGAATGGCACCAATACCTCCCATGAGATGGGGGTTATTAGCATGAGGCTCGTTGACATCGTTGAGGTTTATGATGTCATCTTGATGGCCTACTTGGCTGCCATTACTGCCATTTACGCTCATACTTCTTGTTTTCAACACACAAACAAGTAAAACAAAACTAAGAATTAAAGTAAGTAGAACTATAACTAACAAGAACAAAGTTCAACTTAACTAAAAATTCTCAATTAGCACCACTCCCCGACAGTGGCGCCATTTTGACTTGACATATCTGGGTGCTTCATCCAATACTAAACATCCACAATCATTCAATAGTAATATAATCCAACTAGGGAGTTGGGGGTGAATCCCAAGGGAGCGGTTTGTAACCGAGAATTAAGAGAAAAGCAAGAATGTGTTCAAGTCAATTATAGCTATAAACATTTACGAAGAAAAATATATCAAATTAAAGGGTGACACAAGTGTCAATTATCAAAGGGGGTTTTGTAATCAATTATCAACTAAAATGACAACTAAAACTGAAAATGCAAATATGGAGACGAGATTCTTGGGATGTGATTGGAATATGGGCTAAATTAAACAAGAAGGTAAATGCTATTAATAGTAAATCCATGTAAATTAGTAACTAAGATGGACTTTAGTGGGGAGTAAATTTTCACTCGAACATTTTGCCCCGAATCAAATCGGTTTCTCTCGGCACCGATAAGCGGCAATGAAGCACAACCTTTGCCTTAGTCCATTCACTCTCTCGAGCTGAATGTGTGAGAGAGAGTTTAGGATTCACTCTCTCGAGCTGAACCCACGACAACCCAATAACCATAGACAATCAATTCAGTAGTTTTGGTTTTAAAACCTCTCTCTCAAGCAAGTAAAAAATATGAAGATAAAATTGTATTTGCAACTACAACCCTATTAAATTCAAGCACAACTACTGAATGAAATCACCTTTAAACAGCAAAATAACTATCTATAAGCAATACCCAACAGTAAATTCAACCCACATTCACATATTCACACACCAAGAATTGGGGTTTTAGCTAGACATAGTAAAGAGATAGAAATTGATATCGAAAAGTGTTTCCATCAAATGGGTACAATAGATATTGTCTTTACACACGTCAAAGATGAACAATCGTCAATACCCACTTCCAATTGCTTAGAAATTGATAAGGAATAGAGTCTCGAAAACTCTAAGTTCTAAAAATAGAAAATAATGTTTGGTATTGATAGCATACAAAATTTGATTGCTAAGCTAAGAATTTAAACAAGTATTTATAGTTGTCAAAGCAATGTGCTGCGAAGGACCACTCGGCGCCATTAGTCGAGATCGCTGATCCACTGACGATCCGCCCTTTGGTCTGGTTCATCTCCTTTCTGCATTGGCCTTCATCAAATTCAAGTTCTGTAACATTAGGCGATGAAGTACTACATCACAGAATCATTCAGCGACTCACCCATTGCTTCTTTATCTCACCGACTTGATTTTTTCCTTCATAGCTTGGCACACTGGAACATTAGACGAGACCATAGCCATTCGGCGACTCGCCTAATGGTTTAGGCAATCCTCAGGCCGTCTTTTCTTCGTTCTTTTCAACTGCCTTATTCCTCTCTGCCCAATAGTTTCCATATTTAGTCTCTAACTCCAAATACCTGAAACTCAAGGATTTTCATCAGATATTAAGACAAAATATGCATTTGAGGACACTAAATCTATCAAAATAAAGCCCTAAAAGAGTCCAATTCGTGGACTCATCAGTAAGGCTTGAGATTGAACCTTTATGATGATTTATGACTAGACTTTATTAAAAATGAATCATGCGACTAGAAGTCCTTGTGATCTAGGTGTATATGATGATTGTAAGAAGTAAAGCTTTGTGAGTAAGGCATGTAGTCGTGAACTTTGATTACTAAGTTTTTAAAGTAAAAGCCAATATGATGGATTACGTATGTTAAGGCTTTAACAATAAAGCTAATACGCATGTTGATTTAAATATGATATTATTGAGGAAGGACATTACCCACATGACCTACATTATGAGTATATGAGATTATACATGTCCTTATAGAACCTATGTAAATGCTTTATGAACACTTTGAGAGTGAAGTGGTCATGATATGTTGTTGTGTTTTTAAAAGGATATTCACACACACACTTAGGCATGCATATGATATGCATGTGAAAGGTTTTCTCACATAGAATGATTCTAGGTTGAAAGGCTTGCTCACCTAAGATGAATCAAACATGTTCGACTAGAATAGCTTGAAGTTTTTCTATAAGATCCCTTCATGAAAATATTGACTTGGTAAGACAAGACCATTCATGGTAGCTTGAGAAGGAGATCTCATGGTAGCCTTGGATTGAGAAATCGTACTCTTCCTAAGGGTAGCTTGCACTAGTGTCACAATCTACTTGAATGGTTGCATGACTTTGTTAGGCCAAATTATTTCATGGTAGCTAGGATGGAGCAATAGTACACTTCCTTGAATAGCTTGGACTTGTATGATAGTATGCTTTCCACGGTAGCTTGGCTTAGCATAATGCAATTATGTTAGCAAGATAATTATCTTGGATTAGCTTAATGTTGATTTGCTAGCTAGATGGTAGCTTGGTCTATCCTATTATGGTTCTATTCCTTGGTAGCCTAGAAATGATAAATAGTAATCATTTATGCATGATAGCCTAAAGTAGTACTTAGTATGGGTGAGATTATGGTGTGTTATCCATGCATTGCACAAGTATAACTTCAAGCTACCTATGAAGTATTTATTTTATATGTTATATGCTTACCTTGGATTGTTGCTATAGTTTCCTTCCATGATATGTTGGACTAAAGGTGAAAATTCCCTTATCTATGAGAAGTAAGCTAAGAATGAGATCCAAAGATGATAAGTATGATTATGATGACCTAAAAGTGGTTCTTAGTATGGATGAAATTATGGGGTCTTATCCATGCATTGCACAAGTATTCTTTGAGGTTACTTGAGAAGTAGTTCTCTTATGTTATGAAGATCTAAGGGTTTACTATGCTTATGACCATGATGTAGTTCTTATGCTTATGGATCATGCCTTATGTTGACTAATGCTTACATTATATCTATATTGAAGATCATGCTTTCTAATATGTTGTTATGCTAGTATAGTATTATGCTAGCTATCATGTTTAGTACATTTTGTACTAACGCATACTCTTGCCTACATTCTTATCAAATGTAAGGTCAGGCGATCTTGAGTTCCATCCCCGTGGCTAGGTTCATAGTTGAAGCAAGGAATTGAATATTTTGTGAGTCCTCATAGCATCGCGGATTTGACCACCTTTCCTTTATGTCTTTCTTTTTTGTTTAGAACTATTATATGGGCATTGTCCCAAGAGTTATTCAAAGTTGGTTTAGATTGTTTTGAGACAATGTTAATGACTTCCGCTTCATTTTATGAGACTTTGATTGTTATGAAAAATGTTTTAAAATTTTCGCACTTTTCTATGATCTTAAATTATTATATGCTAAGTGACTTACATGGAGTCCTTCGGGGTTCTATGTGCAATGTTATATTTAGGGTGTACACATGGGTTGTGACACAAACTTTAGGTATTGTCTGTTCATATGACTACTATAGGAAAAGCTTTAATGAGATGATCGCCTTTGTGAAGAAAGTAAATGGAGTTAGATGTGATGTGCAGGATAAGGCTTTGGCTAAGAATGCCAAGATCATAGGTAACTTTGAGGGATCTTACTCCAAGGGTTCAGGTAGGCCGATGCTTGCAGCCCAACTAATTCAGTCTGCCATGCCTGCTTCTATACATATTACTCGGGAACCGCACAACAGAGTTTTATTTAGGATAGACAGACCTTCTTTTGATTGCACTTGTTATAATTGTGGAGAACCTGGGAACAAGAGAAGAGATTGTCCCCAACTGCATATGTTGGATTTCACGCAGCAGCAGACTAGAGCAGTGGTACCTTCGAACAATAGTAATAATGGTAGAAGACGTTCACAATGTGGGTGAGGAGAAAATCAGCGAGGCCGTGAAGTTTGGAATAATGGTAATGCAGGTAGGGGAGCAACACAACTAAGCAAGTAAATCATCCGTCAAGTTGGCAGAGCTTAGTTTTATGTCTTTCTGAGCAAGGCAAAAGTGGAGATATCTAATGCAGTGATCACATGTACTATTCTTGTCTTTGATTAGATGGCTAATGTGTTATTTTATCTGCGTTCTACTTTTTCATATGTGTTAGTTTAGTTTGCCTTAGGATTTGATGCAGTCTGTGATGTACTTGATGCCCCATCCATGTTTTTACCCCAGTTGGAAAGTCTATCATAGTCACACATGTTTGTCATGCTTGTTCTGTTATATTTATCGGTTTCCAAAGTTGGGCTGATTTGGTTATTTTAGATATGGCTGACTTTGATATAATCTTAGGCATGACTTGGTTATCCCCATATTATGTTGTGTTAAATTATAATACCAAGTGTGTTACTCTAGAAATTTCGATAGGGAAAAGCTAAAGCGGGAAGGGGTGTACAAGCTTAAGCCAGCTAAGGTCATATCCTCTATTCGGGTTTGGAAACTGGTGGGGCAGGGTTGTTTGGCATATTTGGCTCATATTCTGGATATTAAGGTTGAGTCTCCCTCTATTGAGTCTATTCCTATGGAGTCAGTATCCAGAGAAGTGTTTCCTACCAATTTTCCTGGTATGCCTCTAGATAGAGATATAGATTTCTATATTGATTTGGAACCTGGTACACGCCCCATCTCCATTCCTCCTTATCGCATGGCCCCAACAGAGTTGGGGGAGCTTAAGGCTCAAATTCAGGAACTTCTTGAGAGAGGTTTCATTCATCCTAGTGCTTCCCCGTGGGGTGCTTCTGTCTTGTTTGTTAAGAAAAAGATGGTAGTATGAGGATGTGCATAGGTGACCAACAGTTGAATAGGGTCACCATTCAAAATAAGTACCTGTTGCCTCAAATAGATGATCTTTTTGAACAGTTGCAAAGTGCATCAATTTTTCTCTAATATTGATTTGAGGTCTGGTTGCCATCAATTAAAGATTAGGCTTAAGGATGTACCAGACGGCATTTAGAACCCGCTATGAGCACTATGAGTTTCAAGTGATATTGTTTGGGTTGACAAATGGGCCTGTAGCTTCCATGAGTTTGATGAATGGTGTGTTTAAACCATTCCTAGATTTGTTTGTTATTGTTTTCATTGATGACATTTTGATTTATTCCAATAGTAAGGAAGAACATGCCAACCATCTTCGTATTATTCTAGGTGTTCTTGGGAGACAAAAGTTGTATGCTAAATTTTCTCTAAGTGTGAATCTAGTTGACTTTAGTTGCCTCTTTAGGGAATGTAGTTTCAATGGAAGGGGTAATGGTAGATCCCCAAAAGAGTGAAGCGGTTAAGAATTAAGTCCGGCCTAGCTCTGTAACTGAAGTTAAGGGTTTTGTGGGGGTCGCTAGCTATTATCATAGGTTAGTGAAGAAATCTGCTTCTATTTGCCCTGCATTTGACAAGGCTAACCATAAAAAAGGTACCTTTCGAGTGGACTGAGAAATGTGAAGAGAGCTTTCAAAAGCTCAAGACTCTCTTGACCACAACACCTATTCTAGGACTTCTAGTGGAAGTTAAATATTTCATTGTTTATCGTGATGCTTCACATTCAGGTTAGGGTGCTGTATTGATGCAGGATAAAAATTTCATAGCTTATTAATCGCGGTAGTTGAAGGTGTATGAGAGGAACTACCCAACGCATGATTTGGAGTTGGTGATAACAGCTAGGTTAAGGAGATCACAAATAGAAAGTTAAATATTAGAATGCGAAAGCAGAAAGAAAAGAAACAAAATAAACTAACTAAAGATATGGGAAATTCGAAGGAAAGGTTCACGAATTTCCAAGGATTAGATGTTCTAAGGTCTTGAAAAGATCTAAGTAACAACGTATAGATTTATGGAAGAAATCTAACGCCTTTACTTGAGAAAACGAATCAAAACGATAGATTCGGATCTTGACTGCTTTATGAGTAACTAAAGACAATAATTAGTATGTAGAAACTAATCACCTTCTAAAGAATACCAAAATGAAACAAAAGATATCACAATAAGAAGATACTTTATACCTTAAACTATGAAACTAGTAAAAGTTTAAAGATAAATTCTCAAAGAACAAGTCACAAAGGTTCAAAGAACTCTCTCAAATATTATTAATATCAATCTAAATTGTCTTTAATGAATAAAAAGGACCCCTATATATAGGAGAAGGGGTGAAAAACGTCCAAGACCCTAAAAGACAATTACAAGGACTCCTACTCTAGAAAGGAAATAAAGTAATCTAACTAAAAACAAATTTAGTACTTCTAGGAAAGCTATGGTACTTAGGAGACCATAAATAGAATAAGGAAAATATTAATAACCTATAAATAAATAAAGAAATAAGGTAAATCCCAACTAGGAAAAGAATCTTGACAATCTTGGAAAGTTTGACTAGTCTTCTCTCAAAACTTGGGCGAAAGCAACTCTTGTTGTGGCTGATTCTTGGACTCTTCTTGACCTTATTTGCACGAAATTGGGCCTTAAAATTACTCATCTTGGGCTTAATTTGGGCCACCAAATAATTGTAGCATTTGGACAATTCCTCTTCCTTGGGCTTGAGCTCTTCTTCCCCAATAAGACACTTTTGGATCAGCGATTGAAGCCCATTGAGCTTATCATTGAACTCCTTGGTTTGAGATCTTGTTATGGGCCTCCTTGGATTTTCTAAAGCTTCATCCTTGTCCTTCAATGGAGTTGCGCTTCCTTGGATGCTATCATTCCCCTCTTCTTGAAGAGAATTCGTCCTCGAATTCAAATCTGCATTAAAATGGGAAAGATCAGAAACATTAAAAGTAACACTAACTTGGAACTCACTAGGAAGATCAAGTTTATAAGCATTGTCTCCAATTCTTTCAAGGACTTTGTATGGCCCACTTCCTCTAGGATCTAGTTTGGTCTTTCTTTTGGAAGGAAATCTTTCCTTTCTCATATGCACCCAAACCAAGTCACCAGGTTTAAAAACAACATATTTTCTGCCCTTATTCCTTCGTAATGCAACTTCCTTATTCTTCTTTTCAATTGCAAGCCTTGTTTGTTCATGAATTTTCTTCGTCATATCAGCCTTCTTCTTACCATCAAGATTAGCAAAATCATTAGTAGGCAAAGGCAATAAATCAAGGGGGGTAAGGGGGTTGAATCCATATACAACTTCAACTCCCTTAGAACTGACCACAAAACCTAAGAAAACCACACGATCCACACAGAAAAGTACACTTTTGAGATTAGCAAATAAACGCTGATTTCTAAGAACTTCAAAAACTTGTTTTAAGTGCTCTAGGTGTTCATCCAGATTTTGAGAAAAGATCAAGATGTCATCAAAATACACCACAATAAATGTTCCATGGAAATCTTTAAAAACATGATTCATTAGTCTAAAAAAAGTGCTTGGTGCATTAGTCAAGCCAAAGGGCATAACTAACCACTCATATAGTCCATATTTGGTCTTAAAAGCAGTTTTCCATTCATCTCCAGGATTCATACGAATCTGATGGTAACCACTCTTTAGATCAATTTTAGAAAAGATTTTGGAACCATACAGTTGGTCCAACATGTCATCAAGACGAGGGATAGGATGGTGATACTTTACCGTTATCTTGTTGATAGCTCGACAATCTACATACATCCTCCATGTTCCATCCTTTTTGGGGACCAATAGGACTGGTACAGAGCATGGGATCATACTTTCTCGAACAAATCCCTTTTCAAGAAATTCCTCAACTTGCCTTTGTAATTCTTTGGTCTCTTCAGGATTGCTCCAATAGGCAGGCCTATTAGGAAGTTGAGACCCAGGCACAAAGTCTATTTGGTGATCAATCTCTCTCAAAGGTGGCAATCCCTTTGGGGTGTCATCAGGAAAAACATCTTCAAAATTCTGCAAAAAAGAAGAAACACTATTTGGCAAAGAAGGAGTTAGTTGTTCAAAATTAATCAATACTTCTTTGTAAGTAAGTAGTATTATGGGCAACCCCTCTCCTAGCATTCAAACACTCTTTGGCTTTTATATAAAGACTCTCATTTTTCTTTTCCTTAGCCTTTTTTCTCTCACCAAAACATTTTATTTTTTTACTCACGCCCTCTTTTACCTCTTTACTTAGATCGCTGCCCTCTCTCTCTTTCTCTCGGCCGTGTCTCTTTTCTTCTATCTCTTGGCCTTTTTCTTTTCCCTCAAGCTCACTTTTTACCTCTCCCTTTTGTTTTCCCATTGTTTCCCTCAATCGTTTTTGATCTTCAAACACTTGAGAAGGAGATAATGGTGCAAGTGTATACTTCTTACCATTATGCAGAAGACTATACCTATTCTTTCTCCCATGATGAGTAGTGTCCCTATCATACTGCCAAGGTCGACCAAGTAAAACATGGCATGCTTGCATTGGAACTACATCACAAAGAATTTCATCTTCATACCTACCAACATTGAATGAAATCATGCATTATTTGTTTACTTTTACTTCTCCACAAGCATTCAGCCATTGGAGCCTATATGGGGTAGAGCGCTTCATACATGCAATTCCTAGTTTATCCACCAAGTATGAACTCACCACATTTGCACAACTTCCCCCATCAATAATCATAGAATAAGTCTTCCCTTTTATACCACACCTAGTATGAAACAAATTCTCTCTCTGCCCTTTATCAACACTACCCAAATTGATAGTCATAATTCTCCTAACCACCCCAATTATACCATCATTAGGCAGTTCTAAATCATCTTTCTCACTTACACCTTCTCCCTCTTCTTCTTCCCCCTCACTTTTTTCACTCTCATATTCTCCATTCTCTCTAAGTAGGATGTTTCTTCTACTTGGACATTCATGCATCATATGCCCCCTTCCATGACATTTGTGACATTGAATAGAACTTGAAGGTTTAGAAGATTTAGGATTAAAGATTTTACCTCCCTCCTCAACTTTACCTTTACCTCTATCATCTTGAGGTTTGGAAGGAGCTTTCCCCTCTTGAGTTGACCATGGCTTCTTAGATATAGTGTTTGGTCGACTTCTCCATGAGTTATTTTGCCACTTTTTCTCAATTTGTTTTTCAACTTTTACAGACAAATCAACTAACTCATCTAAAGTTACATATTGTTGTATCTCTACTACATTAGCTATTTCTGTATTTAAACCATTTAAAAATCTAGCTATTATAGCCTCTTTTTCCTCCATGCAGTTAGCTTGGATCATAGCCATATCCATGCTTTTGAAGTACTCATCCACCGACATGGAGCCTTGCTTCAAGTGTTGAAGGCGAGACTGTAGATCTCTTTGGAAGTATGATGGAATAAATCGCTTCCTCATTACCCTCTTCATCTCTGCCCACGTAGCAATAGGTGGTAGCTCCTCTTGCAATCTGTCCCTAGCAAGCTTTTTCCACCAAGAAGCAGCATAATCAGAAAACTCAACAACAACAAGTTTAACTTTCTTACCCTCAGAGTAGTTATGGCAATCAAAGATGGCTTCAACTCGTCTCTCCCAATCAAGGTACAAGTCTGGATCCCTTGTCCCCTTGAAAGATGGCATCTTCATCTTTATACTATTTATATTATCATCTTCTACTCTACCTCTTTGTCCCCTCCTTTCTCTTCTTTCTAGATTAAATTCAACATCAAAATCATCATTATCATATTCAGGATTTACAAAAGGGATATGGGGTACATTCCTTCTAACTTGGGGTCTAACATTATCTCGGGGTACATCATTCTCCCTCCTAATTACAGCTATGGTGTCATTCTGCTCGACAATCATATCCCTCATCTCTTGAAATTGAAGGGTCCATCTCTCAAATTGCTGGTGCATAGCTTGAAGGGTGAAGTCGTTCCTTCCTTTGACCTCAGCTTCTAAACGAGCCCTTTCCTCATCACCACCTGAATTAGACATCTAAAAAAAAAAAAGATCAAGTATCACACTTTTAATATGGCTTTTACCCTCTTTTAAACTCACCCACACTTGTCTTTTTCCACTCAAAATAACCTTTGAACGAGAATACTTTGTAGATTTATAATTAAACCAAAACGTGTATCAAGTTCGTAGTAATAAAGTATGGATTCTTGGGGTACAAAAAGAAAGTAAAGAACTAGTCCTAGAACAAGTAGGATTTAGTTGAAACAAAACACGAATAAAAAGGAACTTATTTTAGAATTATAAGAACAAGAAAAAAATTTCCCTTATTCTTCAAGATCTAAAATCCCCTCTTCTTGCTATCTTCTTGCTTGGAAACAAATTAATGCAAAACTTGGAGAGCAAGTAATAAACTTTCTTGAATAGCAAGTAATAAGCTTTCTTGGGTACCAAGTAATCAAATTTCTTGGAGGACAAGTAATCAGATTTCTTAGAGAGCAATTTATAACTTTTTTTTTTTGTTCGCGCTACAGTATTTTTTTATGCTACTGTTCACGCTACAGTTTTTTTTTTTTTTTTGCTCTACTATAAGAAGAAATCCCAAGATTTATCAAGAACGGAATCTTGATAGAACCGCTCTGATACCACTTGATAACAGCTAGGTTAAGGAGATCACAAATAGAGAGTTAAATATTAGAATGCGGAAGCAGAAAGAAAAGAAACAAAAAAACTAACTAAAGATATGGGAAATTCGAAGGAAGGGTCCACGAATTTCCAAGGATTAGATGTTCTAAGGTCTTGAAAAGATTCAAGTAACAACGTATAGATTTATGGAAGAAATCTAATGCCTTTACTTGAGAAAACGAATCAAAACGATAGATTCGGATCTTGACTGCTTTATGAGTAACTAAAGACAATAATTAGTATGTAAAAACTAATCACCTTCTAAAGAATACCAAAAAGAAACCAAAGATATCACAATAAGAAGATACTTTATACCTTAAACTATGAAACTAGTAAAAGTTTAAAGATAAATTCTCAAAGAACAAGTCACAAAGGTTCAAAGAACTCTCTCAAATATTATTAATATCAATCTAAATTGTCTTTAATGAATAAAAAGGACCCCTATATATAGGAGAAGGGGTGAAAAACGTCCAAGACCCTAAAAGACAATTACAAGGACTCCTACTCTAGAAAGGAAATAAAGTAATCTAACTAAAAACAAATTTAGTACTTCTAGGAAAGCTATGGTACTTAGGAGACCATAAATAGAATAAGGAAAATATTAATAACCTATAAATAAATAAAGAAATAAGGTAAATCCCAACTAGGAAAAGAATCTTGACAATCTTGGAAAGTTTAACTAGTCTTCTCTCAAAACTTGGGCAGAAAGCAACTCTTGTTGTGGCTGATTCTTGGACTCTTCTTGACCTTATTTGCATGAAATTGGGCCTTAAAATTACTCATCTTGGGCTTGAATTTGGGCCACCAAATAATTGTAGCATTTGGACAATTCCTCTTCCTTGGGCTTGAGCTCTTCTTCCCCAATAAGACACTTTTGGATCAGCGATTGAAGCCCATTGAGCTTATCATTGAACTCCTTGGTTTGAGATCTTGTTATGGGCCTCCTTGGAGTTTCTAAAGCTTCATCCTTGTCCTTCAATGGAGTTGCGCTTCCTTGGATGCTATCAGTTGGTAGAGATGGTGTTTGCCCTTAAGATCTAGCGGCATTACTTTTATGCTGTCAAGTGTGAGGTATTTACTGACCATCGTAGCCTAGAACATGTATTCACTCAAAAGGACATAAATCTGAGACAACGAAGGTGGATGGAGTTACTTAAAGATTATGATGTGACCATCCAATATCATTCGGGTAAGGCTAACGTGGTGGCTGACGCTTTAAGCCGAAAGGCGGTATATATGGGTAGTGGTCAACAGATTGACTAAGTTAAACCATTTTATTCTAGTCAAAATAGATTATAATGCTCATCAATTGGCTAAGGTTTATGTGAAAGAGATAGTGAGGTTGTATGGGGTGCCCCTTTCTATCATCTTAGACCATGGTACGCAATTCACATCCAAGTTTTGAAGAAAATTACATGATGAATTGGGCACCTAACTCTCCTTTAGTACAACCTTTCATCCAAAAATAGACGGGCAGTCAGAGAGGACTATTCAAGTGTTAGAAGATATGTTAGGTCATGTGTTATTGACTTTGGAGGACATTGGGATAAGTTCCTATCACTATGTGTGAGTTCTCATATAATAACAGTTACAACTCCAACATTGACATGACACCCTTCGAGGCACTTTATGAGAGGGGATGTAGATAACCCATAAAATGGTTTGAGGCTGGATATGTGAAACCTTTGGGGATTTACTTGGTGAAGGATGCTCAAGATAAGGTAAGAAGCATCCAAGTTAAGCTCCTATAGCAGCCCAAAGTCAAAAAAAAAGTATGCAGACTTTAAGGTAGGGGACATGGCATTTCAGGCTGGTGAACAAGTTCTTCTAAAAGTATCACCCATAAAGGGGTGATGAGATTCGGTAAGAAGGGAAATCTTAGTCCTCGCTATATTAGTCCATTTGAGATTCTTGACTATGTAGGGCCAGTGGCTTATAGATTGGTTTTATCACCTAACTTATCAGGAGTTCATCCAGTGTTTCATGTGTCCATGTTGAAGAACTATCATGGAAACAGAGATTACATAATAAAATGGGATTTAGTGTTGTTAGACAAAGACCTTCAGTATGAGGAGAAATCTATTACAATTCTTGAACGTGATGTCCGGAAGCTAAGGACCAAAGAGATTAAGTCTGTGAAAGTTTAATGGAAGCATCGTCCAGTTGAGGAAGCTACTTGGGAAACCGAGAAGGATATGCGATATAAGTATCCCTAGTTGTTCAATGATTCATGTACTACTCTACCCTTACTTTAGCTAGTCTTTCCTAGTTGATCACTCAGGGACGAGTGATGAGTAAATTAGTATCTATTGTAATGATATGTTTCCTTGGTTATGGGTAAGCCAATGGGGAAAGAATTGGGGCTAAAAAACTTTTAAGTAGTAACTTGAAAATTCCTAGCCTAGTCCAGATTTGGATGAAATCTGAGTCAGTGAGGTCTAGGAAATTTGGTAATGCACGGGGGATCTAATTATGAATTTGATCACATGAGTAGATAGCTAAGACGTTAAGGAAGCCGTACGACTTTACGAAATAAAATTCGTGTGAGTAGAACTCCCGAAACTGACTTTAGCATGAGCGGGTAGTTTTGAACGTCATGTGTTGAAGGGGTGTTGTTAAATGGGGGTTTGGGAATCAACTTTTGACTCTCTATATCCATGTAAGGTGCTAGGACAGGATTATTTCCGCTAAGGCAGGGATGTTGTGGCGAGTGGGGTCCCGCTACGGCAGGCAAGTCGCAACTTAAGTCAAAATTAAACCCCAAAAACATTATTTTTTGCAAGTTTCGATCTTGAGAGCTAAGCGAAAACCCACGAATATTTCTTGAAGGTTTTCCACCTCTTCTAGCACTGAAGGTAAGTATTTTACTCCCCTAAGGGGGTTTGACCTGTAAACTAATGGTGAAAAATTCCCTAAGTTAGGTATTGGGATCTTGGGTTTGGCCTAGGGTTGATAATTTTGATTGTAATCCAGGTAATTAGGCCTCGTTTATTGATCCTTGAATTAATTTGTTATTTTTAGACCACGAACAAGCGAAAAGAATCCGGAAAAGGGAAGATTCAAGTTCCTTAGGGGATTTAATCTTGGTTTCGGGGTAGGTGATGGTTTTATTTCATGTTTTGCGTAAGGTATGCTAGTAATTGCTTCATTGTATTGCATGTATGTATGTGCATGAAACCTTGTTGATCAAACCTAATGAAATGAGTATGAATGAACAAATGTATGACATGATTCAACACTTGATTATATGATTATGAGTATGTACATATGAGTGTGAATGTTATTGTGGTTGTGTTGAATGGGTCGGGTGTCACATTCCGACACACTAACTGGGATCAGATGTCATATTCCGACACATATATTGGATCGGGTGTAACATTTTAACACATTAATTAGGATCGAGTGTCACGTTCTGGCACACTAACATATTGGGTATGGGTTTTATAAAATGAGAATTGATTTGTTATATCTACTTGTTATTGAAAGTGTTTAATTGTACATTGCTCCTGAAATGATAACCAATGTGTATATATTTTCTGTACATTTGTGTGTTTACTTTGTTGTGATTGCTGGTATATTTTGTGCTTATTGGAATAGCCACGTGATCCTACCAATAGACTATGGTTGTGTACTGAGACTACACTTGCCTGTACTTTGTTGAGCACAGGACATCTTCAGGCGGCTACTGCTAGACCTTAACTAGGAGATTTGTGATCGAGACCAAATTCAAGAGTGAGCCAATTCCTGCAGGCTGCCATGAGTTCTCATTTGTTTAATTCCACTCTTTTCGGACTCAGACTATTTGTCAAGGGTGTTTTGTTTAGTTTCGGAGCTCCGCCACCTTTTTCATAGAATTGTTGAACTTTAGAGTTTTAGTACATTGACTTTCAGGTTCTAGGCATTGTTTTTGCAAATGTTTGTTAGACTTTTGGAGTTTATGGGAACTCCAATTTATTCCTACATTTAAACCTGATTCTGTATCCTTAAATGCGTAGCATTTTGATTTAGTTGCTTAGTTGGGTTGTAGTAATGGTTCTCCCACCGAAGGGTTAGTGTGGGTGCCACTCATGACGATATGGGTCATGACAACACGTCTCATGTTTTGAAAAGTATATCAAGTAATGTAAGAAGTCCATTCTTTGTAATGGGTGAATTGAGCACAAAGTTATATTAATTATTTTAGGAGTACTATCGAGCACCAAGTTGGGTTAGAGTCTTTTATGATTCGCAAGTCCCATAGAACTACAGTGCTAACGTAGGATAGGATAGCATTGATTCTTCATGAGACTACTCACTACCTCTGAGAAGGCCAAATAGTGGGATCCCTAGTCACGATATTATCCTATACCCCCAACAAAGTATAGGATTACCCTGGCAACATGAGGCGAAACGTTGTATTATCGCTAGGCTCATGGTAATGGTTGTCGGTTAGAGAAACTTCCCACAAGTAAAGTATAGTATTTTCATGTTGCTTTTATTGTATATTTTATGGATCAGCTTAAATAGTTTTCACTTCATGTTCATGTATTGATTCAGTTGAGTTGCTTTCAGTCATTCAGCTAAGTTATTTGTTTACTCAGCCATATTACACTTGTACGTTTCATGTACTGATGTCATTCAACCTGCATCCTTTTATGATGCAGATATAGGTGTTCATGATTATCAATAAGCGCTTCGTTAAGATCACTCTACACTCCTGTTAGCTTTGGTGAGCCTCCTTGTATTCCAGTGGACTTCACAGTTACTTTCTAGTTAGTAGTTTTGAGGTGTCATGGGTCGTGTCCCGACATCCCTTATTAATTGTAGAGGCCTCATAGATAGACAATTTTTGATAGTGTTTCAGTTTCAGATATTTTATTTAAAACTTATATTTCATACTCAATAAATTCAGAAAAGTTTTGAGATTTAGTAAACTATTTTTAAATGTTTCTTTCAATTTGATGCTTCTGTATGCTCAAGTAAGTTTTCCGCTTGTAGTCAGCCAAGATGAGGGTTCGCTTGGGACCAACAATGGTTCTTGAGTGTTGGCCACGTCTAGGGTGTAGGCTCAGGTCCTGACAAACTATATATTAGAGCACAAAGTTCATGTATTGTAGGGTGTCTATGAAGTCATGTCAGTAGGATCTTATTCAGGGTTCTAAGGGCCCCATTTCAATAAATAAGGGACTAGAAACATTTAGTAAAACTTTTCCTTCGTTCATACTCTAAATTGTATAATAGAGCTATGCATATGGAGCTTATTCAAACTCGTGTATTTTTCATATCCATTTAACTACCCCTCATACTCAAGGTAGTTGAAAAACAAAGCTAGATCCTTATCGATGATAACAAGAGTCTTGAGAAAGTCATGAGAATACGTAGGGGTTTATGAGAAACCTATGAGTGAGTTTAAGTGTTGAGTTCGAAAGGATGCACTCTTATTCATATTAATCGTGCATGCAAGCTAAAAGAGAGTTGTACTCTCTTCTTTAAACCTTGTTCCAATTGAGATCCTGATGAGGAAGTGTGATTTAGAACTTGTGTAGTATTTCAACCCAAAATGATACTATGAGTACGTGATTATAAGTAGTAGAAGAAGTGCCCAATGTTAGAAGAATGCATGAAGAGGTTCAGTAATCTAAGAAAGGGAGATAGTGATGAGGCAAGCTATGTTATTATAGTCATGCACCTAGTAGGTTATTAAGGAAGAGTTTTCCCTTATGGGTAGACTAAGAAGTAGTAACTTTGTATATAGTTTATGATAGAAGGTAGAAGAATAATTACTAGTAAGGATGATTTAGGGTATACTTTAACTAGAAAAATGATTCTGATGATATGTCATTGTTTTAGTAATGACCAAGTGTAGGTGTTGAATAGAAGAACATGAGTATTCATGAGGTGATAACTCTAAACTAGGCTTATGATCTTTAAGGGAAAGCCCATAATATTCAATGGGTTATAGAACTAATTAGACAATGATGTAGTGAATGCGTAAATAGTACTTAAGTCGTAAAATTGAATGTGACGATAATTCGTCAGTATGTAAACAGAGAGATAAAGATTGACTACTTGTCATGAGATTTTAGTGGGTGAGTGTTTCTTAATTTGAATCTAGTAGTTGTAAGTTAGTATAGTAAGGAAGGAATCATATTGATATATGGGTTTAGTAATAAACATTAAACTTGAATTTGAGATGAGCATCGTAATCAAAAAAATGACAACATAAGGGTGATAATGTAAGTCTTGAGATCTAATCTGGTAGGCAAAGAAGGAGAGGTCAGATTATTAATAGTTAGATTAAGTAGCCTTATAAGACAATGAGAATAGGTTAAGAGAAGCATCATAGAGAAAGGTTTTAGAAGGAGTCTTAGTACCTGCTTATGGAAAGTTCAGTAGCCATGAGATAAGCCTTTCCCGAGTATTATAGTAAATGGAATGTAGACCAGTTTAGAGATGATGAGAATAGATCCATGGCTTTAGAGTGTCAACTCCAAACCTAAGGAGGAGATGATAAGCTGAAAAGTCAAGTGTTGAAAATGAAATAGTGATGTCTTCAAAAATAGTTTTAGAGATATATCAACCCTTTCATAATCTTGTGTATTCCTCAAGTCCAGTTATTACAACATCTTGTTGATACTACAAATATTAGAATTGCGTCTATTACATATGCTCATACACTTCAGAAAGATTCAAATCTATGCTCAATTGTCAGAATGAGGGGCAAAGACTTCAGCTAATTAATCTCAAGCTTAATCAATAAAGTTATGGATATCGGCCTCATGATGTGAACATATTCATATAAGCATTCATGTCTCACAGTATGTTCAGTCTCACAAGTTCATGATTTACTCTCAATGGCTAGCAACATAATGTTATGCCATGCATATTGTTTTATCAAAATTCTTGAATGAATCGTGCTTATGATATTTCCCCCGAAAGTCCATTCAGTAATCCTTTTTAGTTTTGGAGAGGGGTGTTGTTCATAGTAGTTGTGTGAAGAATAGAACAGAGGATTGATATTTCTTATTGTGATAGTGATAGTGTGTTTATTCCATTTGAGGTTATAAATGTGAAAGAAGAAGGAAATAAGGTTTTTTGATGAGTAATAAGTCATTTTCCTGGTAATACTGCATGAAAGTTAAGTTGGTAAAAGTGACAAGAGAATGAAGAATTATTATAAGGGTTTGTTAGTAGGAGTTCATAGAGTGGTTATATTAGTAGGCTTGAATATGGTGTTGGTAGAATGTGGATGTATGCATGATGCATTAGATATTTCTTGATATGGGCTCAAGGTTGGTTGAAGGTTAGTAGGGAAGTTCAAAAGTCAGAAAGATAGTAAGGGTAGCTCCTTTACTTCTATCCTCAGTTTATCCATAATTTGAGAATGAATGATCTCAAGTGGGAGATATTATAGCACCCCAAAAATTTCTAAGTTAGACCCGAACTATTCTTCATTTACTTGTAGGGTCATATCGGATGATTCTTAAATTACCCATAAGGTAAATTCTTTAGTGTGGGAATAATTTTGGATATCAATTAAGGTCACTAGAAACTCCTAGCACAAAGTAGAGTTGAAAGTTTCCTTACCGATTATGTTTTCACACAAGATTTTACTTAGGTCAACTTAAAAAGACCATATCTCTTAAAAAATAAAGAGTTATGATGAGTCCGAGATTTGGACTCATTTAGAGCTTTGTTTTGATAGTTTTAGTGTCCTCAAATGACTATTTATGCTACAAATAGATGATAAAGCCTTGATTTTCAGGTATGTGATCCAGGGAGCAAGGAAAGGACACTAACAGACAAAATGGAGCAAAACAAGCTAAAAAAGTGGAGAAAAGTGATCATGGTGACCTTAAGATCACTCGAGGAATCGCCGAGTGGCTCGTTAGCTCACCTAAAGTGCCAGTGTGCCAGTCTTGGGGAAGAAACCAAGTTTGCTACAAAAATGGTAAATCGGTGAATCGTTGATCCACTCTGCGACAAAATGTTGGATCACCCAATGTTACAAGACCTGGGAGGCTGATGACCAATGCAAAAATGGCGATGAAAGGGAGCAAATGGCGGATCGCCAAACCACTCAGCGAGCCTGACTTAATCCGCTAAATGGACTTTTAGGCTAAATTTTGGGAAACTATAAATTGGAATTTAAACGGAATTTTGAGGAGTTCTCTCCCAGATAATACAATTCACATTCTAGAGTTAGAATTTTCTCTAAGTTTTCAGTTCTTATTGTAGACTTTGAGGACTTTGACTTGGGTTTTTGAACTTAACTATTTTGGAACATTGTAAAGACTTGGAGACTATTACCCAGCTGATGGCTAATTTAGTTGGTAATTGTTTTTACCTTTTTATGATGTTTGGCTAAAACCCCAATTCTTGTGGTGTGATAATGTGATTATGGGCTGAATTAGCTTATGTGTATTGATTGTTACGGATTTAAATTCTTAATAGAAGTGGGTTTAATTGATAGATGTGTTTTAAACTAAGAATTGTAGTTGAAAATGCAATTCGAACTTAGAATTCAGGGCTTGCTTGAAAAAGGGGTTTTAGAATCAAAGCTTTCAATTGATGATTACAGTTATTGGGTTGATATGGGTTTATCTTGAAAGAGTAAATCCTAACGTCAATTCTACCTATTTAGCTCGAGAGAGTAGATGAATTAAGGTGTGGGTTGTTCTTAATTTGCTAAGCTTGTTGTTGCTAGAAAGAAATCACTTGAATCGTGATAGTTGTTTGAGAGAAAACTATCTCACTTATAGAGTGTGTTTGGTATGAAGGAAAACATTTTCCGAAAAATATTTTCCAATTTTCTCATGTTTGGTTGGGTTAAATGTTTTGGAAAATGTTTTCCAAATCAACTCATTTTCCTCAAATTTAAGGAAAATGACTTCCCTTCAAAACTTAAAGAAAACATTTTCCAAAACTCTCTTCCAACTTCCAATTTAAAAAAAAAATTGTTGAAAAAATCAATTTATTTGGTCCCTACCCTCAAACCAACCCCTCAACCACCACCCCAAAAAAGAAAAAAAAAATTTAATTTTGTTTTCAAAAAATATTTTCGACTTCAAAATTTCATTTTTTCCACCCCTACCCTCAACCCCCCCACCCACCCCCACCCCCTACCAGCTCCCCCACCCCCCAAAAAAAATTTAAGTTTGTTTTTAAAATATTTTCGGCTTCAAAATTTCATTTTTTCACCCCTACACCCTTGACCCACCCACCCCCGCCCCACCCCAGCCCTTAACAGCCCCCCCACTCCCCCAAAACAATTTTAAGTTTGTCTTTAAAATATTTCCGGCTTCAAAATTTCAGTTTTTCACCCCTACACCCTTAACCCACCCACCCACGTCCCACCAACCCCCCACCCCACCCCTTACCAGCCCCCCACCCCACCCCACCCCTTACCAGCCCCCCACCCCACCCCTTACCAGCCCCCCACTCCCCAAAAAAAAAAATTTTAAGTTTGTTTTTAAAAAATATTTTTAATTTCAAAATTTCAATTTTTCACCCCTATCCTTGACCCCCCACCCCCAAAAACAAATTAAATTTGTTTTTAAAAAATATTTTCAATTTCAACAATTATTTTCTACTCTAGTAAAAATAAAAGAAATTTTTCAAAAACATTTTTCTTTCATAAATCAAACACTAAAAATCTTTTCGGAAAATATTTTCTAGTCACCAACCAAACATGAGAAAATAAGTCAAAAATCAACTTGTTTTCCAATAAAACATTTTCTAGGAAAACATTTTCCATGGAAAACATTTTCCTTCATACCAAACACACCCATAGTGTAGCCTACCCACTGTTATTTAGCTATTTGTTAGTAGTTTCAATTACCCATGTAGTAAAATTTGCCTTGAAGCGATCACATCCCGATAAATACTCTTTATATTGTTATTTCCTTACTGTTTGATTGTGTTATAGCTGATAATTGACAATCCAACCCGACCCCCCCATCTGACATTCGTTGTCGCCCCTTTAGATTTGTTTGTATATTTTCGATAATTTCTATTCCTATAACCGATTAAACCACGTTTGCACTTCATAACTAAAATTTAAACACGTATCGCTCCTTGTGGGTTCGACACAAACTCTTAGTTGGGTTTTATACTAGTTAACGATCGTTTACACCTAGAATTGGATGAGGTGTACTTGAGACGTTCAATCAAAAAAGCGCCACTGCCGGGGAATGGTGTTTAAATTTTTTTATTGAAGTTGAATTGTAAACTTTTTGGTTGTAGTTGAATCGAATTACTATAGTTTTTTGTTTTGTGTTTT
The DNA here is from genome assembly GCA_029007595.1 of Solanum commersonii. NCBI lineage: Eukaryota > Viridiplantae > Streptophyta > Magnoliopsida > Solanales > Solanaceae > Solanum > Solanum commersonii. The sequence continues at coordinate 393,241 of JAJTWQ010000129.1, read as the reverse complement.
TTGTGTTGCTTGTGTTGAATAGAGGAAAAGATGAGCGTGAATGGGAGTAATGGTAGCCAAGTGGGCTACCAAGAGAATGTTGGAAATTTGAATGATGTAAATAACCCAATTGTGAATGACCCAATTCAATTGGGTGGTGTGGGTGCAATTCGTCTACCTCTTATTGAGGGTAATGCAGTCTTCCATGTTATGAGCACAATGCTACAGCTCCTCCAAATGAAAGGATTATATGGCGGTCTGGACCATGAACACCCCCATGAGCATATTCAGAATTTCATGGATGTTTGTGGTCCGTTATCATTCAAGAACATATATCACAAGAATCAGTCTGTCTCAGGTTGTTTCCATTCTCCTTGATAGGTTAAGCGACTAAATGGTTGGCTAAATTATCGAGGGACTCTATCACGTCTTGGGATGAATTGACCACAACGTTCAATGTGAGATTCTTTCCCCCAACAACGATGATGATCCCTAGAGATATCATCCAAGGTTTCAAATGCTTAGAATGTGAACCAATCCACGAGACGTGTTTGAGATTCAAGAAATTGATACTTCAATGCCCAACTCATGGACTTCCAAACAACGTGCTGCTACAATACTTCTATAAGAGTCTTGACTTGCTGAACAAAGGAGTTGCTGATCAACTTGTTCCCGGTGGTATAATGCAACAACCCTACGAAGTAGCATCTCAACTCCTTGATTGCATGACCAAGATCAATAGAGCATGGTACATTCATGAAGACCAAATGTATCCTCTCACTTTTAAAATGACAAAAGAGCATATTGAAAAGGATCACGTGAGAGACAAAAATATAGCCAAAATGATGACCCAACTTGATATCTTGGCGAAAAATGTGATGGGCAGTAGTGTAAAGAGTGTTAATGATGTGGGTGTTGGTGGACTAAACCCCCAATGAAGCGCATTTTGAGGCATTGTACAATGAGAAAGTGAACTTCCTTGCTAATTAAGGAGGAGGTTTTCATTCAAACTATTAAAGGTCGGGCTAAAATCCAGGTTCGAATAGAAATGAGGGATAGAGAGACCGTGATAGAGATTGGCGTGATCGTAACGCTACTTGGAAGGAAAGAGAGAGTGACAAGGACATGTACATCCCACCTCATGAGCATCAAAAGCCCAAGGAGTCTGAAAATTTCCATACGGAAGACATGCTTTCATGCATTCTCAACAAAGTTGAAGGGTCGGACAAAGTGTTGAAAGAGATGAGGAGGATGTCTCAACGCTTAACCAGACGGTCACCTCTCATTCAGTGTCAATCAAGCAGCTGGAGACATAAATGGGTCAAATCTCGACTCATTTAAATATAAGGCCAAAAGGAAGGTTACCTAGTGATACATTGGCAAATCCTAAAATGATGCTTAAATTTGTATTTTCGTCATGCCATGGCATTAACTAAGGCGCTTCTTGGGAGGCAACCCATGTATTTGATGTTTTTAAATTTTGTATGTGAATAACGAGTGTTGATTGTGCAAGTTGAAAACTGAAAAGTGTTGGAAAATGGGTAATTTGGTAAGCAAAAGTCCAGTTGGCGACTCACCAAAGAGGTTGGCAAGCTCGACTTGGACCGCCGTTGGAACCACCCAGCTTGATGGGGAACTCATTAAAACTCGATGAGCTAAAGGCTCAGTTGGTGAGCCCAATTTTGTCCACCATTTGAACCCTTAAATTGCTGGGAGTTTTGTAAAACTCAGCAAGCCAAAATACCACTCGGCAGGCACGACTTTTATCGCCGAATAGAGTTCGAATTGAAAGGTTTTAGGGCCAAACGGTTTAAAATTTCAAAATCCTTTCACATTCTTAACTTTTCAATTCTCGTACCCTCTCACCCGACTTTAGTTCTTCAATATTTTCGTGTTTCTATTCTCATACTTTTCCGCCTAGCGTTATAATCTATTTTTTGGCATCAAGGTTGGTTTTTGAACCCCAAATTCCATATGTGGTTGAAGTTGATTGCAAGTGTTAATGTGTTGTTTGGTGTTGCTGGGTAATCATCATTTGTGTGTTTGTTTGCCTAATTTTAATTGAAATAAGTTTTAATCGGCTTTTAATTGTGAATCTTGTGTTGTGCTAGTTTAAAATCCAGTTTAAATTATTGAGTTGCGATGAATTTGTGTTGGGTTTAGCAGGGGAAGTCTGAGTAACCCCAAATTGTGCTAAATGTTGGATTTTCCCAATGATGGAGCGGATGATGTCATTCTTAAGGGCAAAAGACGTTAAATAGCCAATTTTGTCTAAATCGGGGGAAGTCTTAGTACCCCAAGAGCATGGGTAGTATGGGTCTGACCTTAATTGCATAGTGTAGGTATTTAATTTTAATTTCAAGGGTTGCATGCTTGATTTTGAAGAAGTGGAGTGAAAAATGGCACGTTGGGCCATTTGTCAAGCTGAGTCAAGGTCATCGACTGATTCAGCAGTTTGCCAAATACCCCCTAGATCGCCCTTCAATCCCTTAAAATATTGAGTTGTGTTCTGTAACTTTTGGTGATATTCTTGAGCTCACCGAGTTCACTCGAGGACTCGCTGAAAGTTCTTTTTGATCGCCCTTCTGCTCCCCTTAAAATACGCTGTAACTTTCAGCGAGCTAGTTTTACTTCACCGATTAGTGTCGACGATCTGCCGAAAGGCTTTGGAAATCACAAACATGCTTTGAATTCTGAAATTTTTTTGCTGGTACTTTTGGCGACCCGATCAGGCAAGCCAAAGTAACTCGGCAACTCGCCGAATGGTTCAGCCAGTCTTCTTGCAACTCATTTTCTGCAAAAATTTTCTTTGTGGAAGTGTTTCTAAGTGTTTTCTTATTGTTCTACAAGAATGGCTAGAACCAATATGACTGGCACTGACATGCCGCCCCAAAAGCGGGCACGAGGAGTCGTGATGAATGAGGAATCAACTCCTTCCAATGCTGAGGCCAACAAGTGTAACACCTCAAAATCTAGTAGGTTAAAGTAGAGCTAAAATGTGAGGGTTAACATCAAGGGAGAACGTCAAGAGCCAAGAAAAATAGGAAAGGGCCAAGGCAAGGAGCCAAGGCGGCCTATCTTTGCCAAGACAGTGCCAATAAGGACCACGAGGGTCTTCACAACCCGTAGTGGACACCACGAGTCGTGGTGCCACTTGTGGAGGTAGATGCAGTAGCCTCCTTAGGCAGCCTTAAAAATGGCCCCTCCACACATTCCATTTCACGGCTCGTAAAGCCTTAGATGACTTGTGGGAGTGGCCTTGAACTTGATTTAGTGAATTGGCCATGGACGGTGGCTTGGCCTAGTTACTGCCTCAAGGTCCACGAGGGGGACCACGACTCATGGCTTGATCCACGGCTCATGGAGATGCCTTGGGCTTGTCAGCTAAAGGCAAGGGTTGCCATGCCACTGCATCAAGACCACGATTCGTGGAGCCCCACATGGTCCCTGGCAGCTCACATAAAAGTGAAGGGTGTTTTGGGTATTTCCTTTTGAAGACCTATCAAAGTGAAGTCATTTTGCCTTATTTTTATACACATATATAAGTCTTTTTAAGTTAAATTACACCTATTCACCCCTATTGTTCTTTACTTATGTTATGATATGCTAAGTGGCTTACATGGTTCCTTTAGGGGTTCCATGTGCCTTGTTACGTCTAGGGGGTACCTTGGGTCGTTACAAACTTGGTAATTAGAGCACAAGGTTTAGAATGATTCTTAGATGATGTCTCATAAGCCACGCATAGTAGAGTCTGTTTCATGAGTATGAAGTGCGCCACATTTATTAATGAGAGGATATAAGATGATTAGGAAACTACACTTCTTTCGTTACTCTTAAGTTGTGCCTTGGAGTTTAACTCTATAAATTCCCTCTTCTAATCCTTCTTTTGTGTCTTTATGATATGAATGCACGAAGGGTTAACGGAAGAAGAATAGAGGGTGGCAATGTGAATGAAGGAGTAATGGAGGGTGGCAATGTGAATGAAGGAGCTCCTCCTTAAGATAATCAAGCTCTGGTCGATCCCGTGGTTGAGAATGTGACCCAGATGGAATTTAGGTCTACTATCCAATTGTTGACCCATGCCATAACAGCTCAAGCTTAAGTCGTGACAACTCAAGCCCAAGCCATGACGGCTCAGGCCAATAGTGATGTTGTGACTTATGTGAACCCTAATGTAAATTTGGCTGCTTAAAGGATTAGGGATTTTGCTAGAATGAACCCTCCTGAATTTCATGGCTCTAAAGTGGAAAAGGATCCACAAAAGTTTATTGATGAGGTTATAAAGTGATTGATATTATGGGAGTGTCTCCACAAGAGAGGGTGGAGTTTGCCGCCTATCAATTGAAAGATGTGGCTCAAGTTTGGTATGAACAATGGAAGGGTGAAAGACATGTAGGAGCGGGGGAGGTAGAATGGGAAGTGTTCAAATCGACATTTCTTGATAGATTCTTTCCCTAAGAGTTGAGGGAACTAAAGATGCAAGAGTTCATTAACCTTCGTCAAGGAGGTATGAGTGTGAAAGAGTACACTCTTAAATTCACCCAACTATCCAAGTATTCTCCAACCATAGTGGCAGATTCGAGGGCTAAGATGAATAAATTAGTGATGGAGTGTCCGACATGGTAGTCAATTATCTATGTCGTTCGGCAATGCTTATCCCAAAGTATGGATATTTCATGTGTCATGGTGCACACCCAAAAGATTGATGAGTCAAAACTCAAGAAAATGAATAGGGAAGTGAAGAGAGCTAGAACTAGTAATGGGAATTTCTCCAATACTAGGTCCGATGGACAAGGCCAACAAAATTTCAAGCAAAGGTTCTCCAACAAAGGTTCCTCAAATTCTTCTCCAAGGGTCAACAAGGATATGGTGCCTAACCCTAAACTTCAAGGAGGTAATGCAAAATGTGGGAAGAGTCATGATGGTAAGTGCTTAGCCGGCACAGATATATGTTTTGGGTGTGGTAAGAGTGGTCATCAATTGAGAAATTGCCCAACAATTAAGGCTAAGGGAAGGAAGGCAAACAAGCTCCTCCAAGCAGCTCAAACTCCAATGCTAAAAAGAAAAACTGCTTTTATGCTCTTCGATCCCGAGATTACCAATAAAGCTCCCCAGATGTGCTGACCGGTATGTTAAAAGTATTTTTTATTGATGTATATGCCTTGTTATATCCCGGTGCTACTTTGTCCTTTGTGACACCTTTAGCGGCCATGAAGTTTGAAATACTCCCCAAAGTGTTATTAGAGCCTTTTCGGGGTCTATCTCGGTTGGTGATTTGGTGGTGGCTAGGAAAGTTTATAGAAGTTTTCCCATTTCCTTGTCTCATATGGTTACTTTGGTGGATTGGTGGAGTTAGAAGTGTTAGATTTTGATGTGATTTTGCGTATGGATTGGTTGCATGAATGTTATGCCTTTATCGATTGTACGATTCGAGTGGTTAGATTCCAATTTCCAAATTATCCTATTTTAGATTTGAAGGGGGGAAATTCTATGCCTAGAGGTCAATTTATCTCTTCTCTTAAAGGTAGGAATATGATCTCCAAAGGGTGTGTTTACCATCTTGTAAGGGTAAAGGAAGTTGAATTTGAAACCCCTCCTCTAGTGTTGGTTCTGGTAGTAAATGAGTTCCCGAAAGTCTTTCCCGAGATTTACCCAGTATTCTTTCTGAGCGGGAAATAGATTTTGGTATTGACCTTTTGCCGGATACGCAACCTATCTCTATTCCTCCTTATAGAATGGGCCCACCCAGTTGAAAGATCAATTGAATGATTTTTTAGATAAGGGCATCATTTGATCGAGTATCTCTCCATGGGGTGCTCCGGTGTTGTTTGTTAGAAAGAATAATGGGTCTCTTAGGATGTGCAGTGACTATCGTCAATTGAATAAAGTGACCATCAAGAATAAATATCCCCTTACGAGAATTGTTGACTTGTTTGACCAACTTCAAGGGGCTAGTTATTTCTCTAAGAGTGATCTTCGTTCGGGTTATCACCAAGGGTGAGAGGGGTTGATATTCCAAAGACAACCTTTAGAACCCGATATGGTCACTATGAGTTTGTGGTAATGTCGTTTGGGTTGACTAATGCTCCAACAACGTTTATGGACTTGATGAATAAAGTGTTTAGGCAATACTTAGACATGTTTGTGATTGTATTTATCTGTGATATATTGATCTATTCAAGGAGTGAGAATGAACATGTGGACCATTTGAGAATTATGTTACAAGTTCTTAAGTACCAACAACTTTTTGCAAAGTTTAGCTAGTGTGAATTTTGGTTGAGGTCTGTAGCATTCCTTGGTCATATTGTGTCAAGCAAGGGTATTGAGGTACATCGTAAGAAGAAGGGTGCGGTCAAGAGTTTGCCTAGACCTCTAACTCCTTTTGACATTAAAAGCTTTTTGGGTTCGACCGGTTACTATAGGAGGTTTGTTATGGGGTTTTCCTCCATTGCTTCTCCATTGACGACCTTGACTCAAAAGAAGGGTAAGTTTGAGTGGTCGGAGGCTTTTGAGAAAAGCTTCCAAGAGTTTAAAGATAGACTTACTTTTGCTCCGGTGTTGACCATACCGGAGGAAATCGATAGGTTTGTAGTTTATTCTGATTCCTCTAGAGTGGGTTTGGGGATGTGTGCTCATGTAAAACAATAAAGTGATTGCCTATTGTTCAAGGCAACTTAAAATCCATGAGGAATTATCTGACCCATGATCTTGAGTTAGCGGCGGTTGTAGTTGCATGAAAATATGGAGACATTACTTGTATGGGGTCCATGTGGATGTCTTCACCGATCACAAGAGTCTCAAATATGTATCTAGTCAAAAGGACTTAAATCTTTGACAATGAAGGTGGTTAGAACTCTTGAAGGATTATGACATGAGTGTCCTTTACCACCTCCGCAAAGCTAACGTGGTAGCGGATGCACTTAGTAGATTCTCCATGGGTAGTGTGGCTCACGTAGAGGATGAAAACAAAGAATTGGTTAGTGAGGTGCATAGCTTGGCCCGACTAGGTGTCCAACTAGTGGATTCCACCATGGATGGTATCATGGTCCATAATGGCTCCGAATTGTCCTTCGTGATGGATGTGAAGTCTAAGCAAGATCTTGATCCTTTATTGGTAGAGTTCAAAGAGTCGATACTCAAAAAGTCCGTAGAGGCTTTATCCCAAGGGGGAGATGGGGTGCTTAGGTACCAAGGTCATTTATGTGTTCCTGATGTTGATTGTTTGAGAGAACAAAGTTTAGAAGAAGCTCATAGATCTCGATATTCTATTCATTCGGGAGCCGCCAAGATGTACCGTGATTTACGAGAAGTCTATTGGTGGAATGGTATGAAGAAAGATATTGCGGGATTTGTAGCCAAATATCCTAATTATCAACAAGTTAAGGTTGATCATCAAAGGTCGGGAGGTTTGTCCCAAAATATAAGTATTCCCACTTGGGAGTGGGAAGATGTAAAAATGGACTTTATTGTGGGTTTGACTCGCACCCGAAGGCAACATGATTCTATTTGGGTCATTATAGATCACATGATAAAATTGGCCCACTCAAGGTTTCTCATTTGGCGGAAAACTATGCCAAGTTGTATATAAGTGAGATAGTGAAGTTGCATGGGGTCCCTTTATCTATTATTTCGAATTGGGGTACGCAATATACTTCACACTTTTGGAAGTAATTCCAAAAAAGGCTTGGTACGAAGGTTAAGATTAGCATGACTTTTCATCCCTAAACCGATGGGTAAGCGGAGCATACTATCTAAACATTAGAAGATATGTTGAGGGAATGTGTTATAGATTTCATGGTTAATTGGGATGATCATTTGTTATTAATAGAGTTTGCCTACTATAATAGTTATCACTCAAGTATCGGTATGGCTCCCTTTGAAGCCTTGTATGGTAGGAGATATAGGTCTCCGGTTGATTGGTTTGAGGTAGGTTAAATTTCTCTTATTGGTACCGAATTGATTTATGAAGCCATTGAGAAAGTTCGGCTCATTAGAGAGAGGTTGAGAACGGCTCAAAGTAGACAAAAGTCTTATTCCAATGTGAGAAGAAGGGATCTAGAATTTGAAGTTAATTATTGGGTCTATTTGAAAATATCACCCATGAAGGGTGTGATGAGGTTTCGCAAGAAAGGGAAGCTTAGTCCCCGGAATGTTGTGTATCAAATTTTGCAACGTATTGGGAAGGTTGCCTATGAGTTGGACTTGCCAAATGAGTTGGCTCCAGTTGATCCGATATTTCATGTTTATATCCTCAAGATGTGTACTGGAGATCTGGTATCCAATATTCCCCTAGAAGGGTTGGTAGTTGACGAAAGTCTTTCATATGAAAAGGTTCTGGTAGAGATCCTAGACCGGCAAGTTAAGAGATTGAGAAACAGGGAAATAACTTTCGTAAAAGTCTTATGGAGGAATCACTTAGTTGAGGGTTCTACTTGGGATGTCGAGGACGAGGCCGATATGAAGTCCTGTTATCCTCATCTCTTTCCTTCTACTGCTCTCCAACCTTGAGGTAAATAGTTCCTCTTGAGTTTTAGCGTTTTGGGAGTAATGTGTGTTATATGTACTTTCCCATGATTTCCTTATGTTAATGAATGTTCTTGAGAAATTCATGTTTAGTAAGAAAATGAGTTTTCATGATTTATGTTCTTCACGTTGTTGTGCATTTAGTATGAGTTGCCTGTTTGACTTCATGATATGATTGATGGACATTCTTTAGTATATTTTGAGAGCAGCCCACACCTTAGTCCATTCACTCTCTCGAGCTCAATGTATGGGATTGGATTTAGGATTTACTCTCTCAAGCTTAACCCAGGTCAACCCAATACCCATGGACCATCAATCAATAAGTTTAGTTTTAACACCTCTCCCTCGAGCAAGCCAAAAACACAAGGGTAGAACTGCATTTGCAATTACAAATCTTAAATTAAACCACAATTAATGATTGAACTCACTTCTAAATAGCATTTAAACTAACAATCAACAATATGCATAAACTAAATCAGTCCATAATCACATAATCACACCCAAGAATTGAGATTTTCGCTAGACATCATAAAAAGGTAAAAACAGTTACCAAATTGATTATCCATCAACTGGATAAGTGTAGATTCGTCCTTACAATGCTCCAATTCGAAGAATCTTAAAGACCCACTTCCAATTTCTCAAAAGCGAAAAACTTCAATTCTTCAAAACTTAGGAAAAACTAGAGAAAACTTGTCTCACAGTTCAAAACTCAATAGTAGGCTAAAAATATATGAGCAAAGATACTAAACAAAATGTTCAAAATTGTATTTATAGTCGCCAAAAATGTGTTGCAAAGAGTCACTCGGCGAAGTAAGTCGGACTCGCCGAACCACTCGGCGAGCCACCCTTTGGTCATTTCATCGCCTTTCTGCCTTGGCATTCAGCAACCTCAAGGTCTGTAACTTTGGGCGATCCAAAACTGCATCGCTGAACTACTCGGCGATCCGTCGACTGCTCCTTACTCTCTCACCAACTTGGTTCTTTCCTTCGGGGCTTGGCTCACTGGAACTTTAGGCGGTCAAGTAGCCATTCGGCTACTCTCCAAGTGGACTTAGCGATCACCAGGCTTGCTTTTCTTCATTCTTTCAGCTCGCTTTGTTCCTTTTTTCAAATTAGTGTCCTTGCTTTGTTCCTCAATCCATATACGTGGAAATCAAGGGTTTTATATCAGGTATTGGCACAAAATAAGCATTTGAGGACACTAAATCTATATAAATAAAGCCCTAAATGAGTCCAAATCTCAGACTCATCAACACCCCCCTACTTAAACTTTCGCTTGTTCTCAAGTAAAATTCAAGTTCAGTAGTTCAAAAAGAATGTCTCAAATAGTGCTACAAAAGACGTAATCATGAATGCACACAACAAGACTCAACTTACTCAAGCAAGGATCAATTGTGCACTCAAAGGTTCATGATATGACTCACCATTATCAAAGATTCTCAAGTTCACAATACTTGCTTCAAATGCAAGTTCAAGCTTAACAAAGGTACTTAAATTCCCTCACAACAATGATGATTCCATATTCACACACAATTCTTCAACAATTTTTAGTTCTGGAATCACAAACAACTCTCATACTAAAAAATATGAACACATACATGACTTCACCCATAATTTGCCCTTATTTTCCGATCAAAATTTGTCTCAACTCACTTAAGATTAGAAAGGTCTTTTCAATGCTTGTAACGGGGCTGAGACTAAGGGTATGGTAATTTAGGTTCAATGACTACTATCCTTATGAAATGTGGTGTGCACATCACTTTCCTTTCTTTTCTTCAACATTTTTACTCATGCTCAAAATTTACCCCATTATTCAACTTCCAATGGAACACCGGACACCCCATATCTTTTGCAACTTCCACAACTTTTTTCATTCTTTTTGTTTTTCTTTTGTCTTCTTCTCTTTTTTCTCTCTTTTTTCTATATGGAGGGTTTCCATTTTGTTCAAATCCATGATCAAGGGTGACTTCTTCACACTTCTTGATTTACCTCCTCTTTTCACCACACCCCCAACTTAGGCTTTTGTCCTAAGTTGGCTATTCAAACAAACCACACTTCATGAGGACTATGGGTGAAAGGATAAAGAGGGGTCACAATTGCTCATGTTTCTTCCAAGAAAAGGACAAGGCTCAAAGGGGGTTCAAGCAAAGTTCACACATCTCACAAGGTTGGCTACAAAAGAGGTATATTGTCAAATTGTTTCACTTTTCAAAATTATTACGTAAGATCATTTCAAGATCTTGCATCACTTAGTCAACCAAACCAACGGGGAAAATTCTAGGGGTTATCGCACATAGTTCACTGTAAGCTCACCACACAAGGCATTGGCACCAATATCAAATAAGACTCCACACTTTCGCTAGTGTGCAATGTTCATCACAAGAGACTCATTTGATAATCAGCTAGTTACAACGAGATGCAAAAAGTCCACATATTGTCTATGCAACTTCATTTGGCCTCATCATAGCTGCATATTTATTTTTGTTCGATTAAGAGCACTATTTAAGTCATCAGTATTGATAATGATCGATACGCAAATTTGCACAAGAATAACAACAATCACGCACAAGAGGTGGCAAATTATTTTTCAAAAGGGTCAAAAACCATTTGCATTCAAAACAAGGAGCCATAAGCTCAAACATCCAAAAAAACAATATCAATATACAATTTAAACACAAAAACCCAATAATATATACACAGAATAATCACAAGAGGTAGGTATGGAAATACATTCACTACACCACAAATAAAGAATGCAAGTGTCCTCAAATGCAACAAAAAAGTAAAAAGTCAATAAAAATGACAGAGATGGAGGTAAAGAAGAGTCATGTCTACACAGTCGCTCCATTTGTCGGGGCATCATTGTCCAGTGGAACATCACTACTACTGGCTCTACTAGGGCCTGTCATGGACGTCTCTATCAGTGATATTTGAATCACCAACTATACAATCATCCCCTCTAGGTCTGGCAGGTCTCCATAGATGGTCTTCTCTGGCACCTCTATCTGCTCATCGTCCGTGTCTGCCTCTGATACTTTAACTGTGACATCATCCATAGGCACATCTCCGGTGGTGGCTGGAGGAATCTCAAAAGTAGCCGGGGCATCCATATCATCCACTGCATCCAAAAGTGAAGTGAATTCTATGGACATCAAGTAGTCCACATCCTTTCTCAAATAAGAAACCTCGACTTTCAAATTCGTAACCTCTGAAGCAGCCCCCTGTCGACTCTCACAAGTCTCTACTCTCGCCATGAGAGTGTCAATAGATTCTCAAAGGGGTGTCAATGCAGCTAGGATGTCCCTCTCAATCACCAACGGTACCTCAACCTCCAACCGAGTAGCCCGTACATCAACATAATGGGCTAAATGCCGCATCTTTTGGATCATGACCAGAGTAATCTAGGTGGTCTGGGAAGTAGTAGAAACAATAGGAGCGTGGGAGGAAGTGGAAGTTTGTGTACCTGAAGGCCCGAAGGCTGGAGTAGGTAAAGATGTATGTGCAGGTATCATCTCAACATCAACCTCCAGGGATGTGTCTAGCGGAGCTTCTCTCCTCCTATATGCCTCCTCCTGAGTGTACTCAGCCTCTATACATCGGATGTCTATGGAGGATGTGGGGGTGACATCGATGTCCCTCTTCTTATCACGAGGAACTCCTGCACGCTGACATAACTATGTGATCACGATTGGAAAAGGAAGGGATGTCTGGTGCTATTTGGCCCTCATGGCCATCTCCTGCTCAATAATAAGTCCCAAGTTGAGCCAGTTCTTCGCTATGATCAATCCTAGACAAGCTGCATTTGCATGGCGGAGGATGGACTCATTCTATGAAGGCATGATGGAACTGCTGATGAATCTGTACCAGTACCATTCAACTACTTTCAAATCCTTTTTCTTTATCTGTCCTCCTGTCTCAATCCACCTCGGGGTGGTATCAGAAAAAAAAGAGGCAAGCCAGCCCTTTAGGTCATCCAGGGATTAAGCTGTCGCTAGACCCTTATACTCATGCTCGAATCTCGTGGCTCTGTCAAGAACAACATATATATGGTTGTTACTGCACCCCACTTCTTTGCCCCAGATCATTACGGACTTCATCGGACTAAAGGCACTTGTGTTCTTCTTCGCTTGAGGCACTAGATCGTCGTAAGCAGAATAGAACTCACAGAACCAGGTGGGGATATATGGGCCTTCGGGTCTGGTGAAAATATCAAATCTGTGATACCGGAGTGTGTCCCACACTAGAGGGTATCTGCCGTCTAAACCCTCTGTAGACAACAACTTTTCTTCTAGAATTGTCCCAATCCCCCAACTTTAAGTCTATTGTGTAGCCGAGGAGGAGGACCCTGAACCGCTGGCTCTGGAACCACTGTCTGTGCCGCAGATGGCACTGTTTCATTAAAGGAGGTGTAGCCTCTAGAACTGTAGAAGAATTTTTGTGAGACCTAGCACAAATTTCAACTCACCGGGACTGTAGAGGCTGGTCATTATCAGGCTCAGAGAATGCAGCCTGGGATTCAAAGGATTCTCCCTCACTGCTGGAGTTGTGCTTTGGTACCTCAGATACGGGCATCTTGCCCTTGTCTTTGCCTCCCTTGGGTGGTGCCTTCTTTCCTATTTTAGAAGGGGTAGTTGCCCCCTCATTGATAATTATGCCTCGTGCTCTTTTACGGGGCGACATGTCCAAGTTGGTTCTAGCCATATCTGCAAAAACATCGTAGAATGTTAGAAATAGTTAAGGAAAAGTTATAGAAAAACAAGTTACAGAAAGACTCACCGAACCTATCGGAGAGTCGCCGCCAAATCGAGCTCGCCAAATGGACTGGCTCAAAACATTCCCAGAAAAATGGCATGTCTGCGATGGGAAGGGCCTTTTCGCGAATTGCCGACCTCATTTGGCGAACACAGACAAGCCTGCCGAAAGTTACAATGCATTTTAGGGGTTAGGGGAACAGAAAGGGCGATCAAAGAAGACTTTCGGTGAGTCACCGAGTGCACTCAACGAGCTCAGGATTATTGTCAAAATATACAGAACCAAAATCTCTTAAACCATGAAATTAAAGGTGATCTGGGGGACTTCGGTGAACTGCCGAGTGGTTCAACAAGCTCGACCCAGCTCGCCAAACTGCCCAACGTCCATTTTCAAACCCCAACTTCCAAAATCAACCCCACAGCCCACGAAAAAAAAATCAAACCACACACATTCTCAATTAAGCTCAGACCCATTAGACCTATGCCACCAAGGTACACAAACATCCCCTAGTTTGGGCAAAATTGCTCATTTGATGACTTTAGCCCTTAGGAATGACGTTAAATGCTCCATCATTGGGCAAAGAACAAAATTTAGCACAATTTGGGTTACTCAGACTTCACTTGACTAGACTCAACAACAATTAAGCACAACCCTTAAGATTATGATCAATTTTAAAGCACAAAATTCAAGAAATTACCAATTCAGGTAATTTAGGAACAATATCAAAACTAAAATAGGCACACAAGCAAACATTTAAGATTTCAAAGAGGCCCCATTAACACAATTTATAAAATGCATTTGAGTCCAACCTCTATTTACGAGTTTGGGGTTCGGAAAAACCAACATTTATGCCAAAAGATGAATCTGTAAAGCTAGGTATCAGAGTATCCAACTCCGAACACAAGATTGATCACAAAAAAGTGGTAAAAATCAAGAATATAGGAAATATAGAGAGCGGGTGTGATTGTATGAAGTTAGAAAGTGCGGGAATGTGAAAGAGTTTGAAAGTTTAAACCTTTGGCCTTTTAAAACTGTTCAGTTTGCGGTCTTTCAATGATTTTTTTTTGCCGAAGCACTCAACGACACGCTGAGTGGGTACTTACCTCATCGAGTGGGTACTTACTTCGCCGAGTTTTACAGGACCTCCAGTTAATTTGGTGGTCCAAACGTCGAACAAAGTCGAGCTCGCCGACATGTTCGGCGAGTCACCGACTGAGTCCAACGTAGGTCCAAGTCGGGCTCGTCGACCTCTTTGGCTATTCGCTGACTGGACTATCAGCTCACCACCCTGGATATTTCAAACACATTTTGATTTTTCACCTGCACAAGCAACACACGTTATTCCAAAAACAAACAAAAAGCAATAAAAACTTGGGTTGCCTCCCCAGCAGCGGTGCCATTTTTATTAGAGATAACGTTTCAAAGACACTTCATCCAATTTTAAGAATCAATGGTCGTTAATCAGTATAAAATCCAATTAAATGAGTTGGGTCGAATCCCACAGTGAGAGGTACGTGTCCAGATTCAATTGGGAAGTGTGAAGACCATCAAATCAATCATAAGAATAAAAATTATCGAATAAAGACATCATTTAAATTAGGGGGTGACACGAATGTCAAATGGAGGGGGTTGATTATGATTATCAACTGCAAACAGTGGTAAACAATATAAAATAACAATAATGAGACAGATTCTTGGGATGTGATTAGATTATAGGCTAATATAGACAAATGGGTAATTGCAACTATTAGAAAATAGCTAGATATTAGTGAATAAGCTAGACTATAGAGGAGGTAAACTTTCTCTCAAACAATTTTCCCTAAATCAAGTCGATGTCTCTCGAACATCAACAAGCATGCAAAATAAGAACAGGCCACACCTTAGTCCATTCACGCTCTTGATTTGAATGTGTGGAATTTGGTTTAGGATTCACTCTCTCGAGCTGAACCTAGGCTAACCGAATACCCACAGACGATCAATTAATAAGTTTAGTTTTAAAACCTCTCTCTCGAGCAAGCTAAAAATGCAAGGGTAAAACTGCATTTGCAACTACAATTATTAAATTAAACAACAATTAATGATTGAACTCACTTCAAATAGCATCTAAACTAACAATAACCAATACTCATAAACTAAATCAGCCCATAATCACATAATCACACCCCATGAATTGGGGTTTTAGCTAGACATCATAAAAAGGTAAAAATATTTACCAAATTGATTATCCATCAACTGGGTAAGTGTGATTCTTCCTTAAAATGCTCCAATTCGAAGAATCTCAAAGACCCACTTCCAATTCTTCAAAACTTAGGAAAACTAGAGAAAACTTGTCTCACAATTCAAAACTCAACAATAGGCTAAATATATATGAGCTAAGATACTAAACTAAATATTCAAAAATGTATTTATAGTCACTAAAAATGTGCTCCGAAGAGTCACTCTACAAAGTAAGTCGGGCTCGCCGAACCACTTGGCGAGCTGCCCATTGGTCATTTTCATCGCCCTTCTGCCTTGGCACTCAGTATCCTCAAGGTCTGTAACTTTTGGCGATCCAAAACTGCATCGCAGAACAACTCGGTGATCCGTCGACTGCTCCTTTCACTTATCAACTTTGTTGTTCCCTTCAGGGCTTGGCACACTAGAACTCTAGGTTGTCAAGTTGCCATTTGGCAACTCGCCAAGTGGACTTGGCGATCACCAGGCTTGCTTTTTTTCATTCTTTCAACTCCTTTTGTTCCTTTTTGCAAATTACTATCCTTGCTTTGTTCCTCAATCCATATACCTACAAATCAAGGGTTTTATATCAATTATTGGCATAAAATAAGCATTTGAGTACACTAAATATATATAAATAAAGCCCTTAATAAGTCCAAATCTTGGACTCATCAGATTGAAAGGCTATTCTCATGAACACATAATAAACATAATGTGAAAGGTTTTCTCACATAATAAAGATTCTAGGTTAAAAGGCAATTCTCACCTAAATGAATCTAATGTTGTATGTAGATATGGACGGTGAAAGGTTATTCTCACGCATGATCTAATGAGCTATTTTAATGAAACAAGTTATGATTTAATGAGTACTCCATGGGATATATGCTTAGCACTATGATATTGAATATGACATGGAAACCTTTCCGTGAGAGAGGCCGAGTTTCTAGAAGCAATATCTTGAGATGGAAACCTTTACGTGAGAAAGCCGGATTTCTAGTAGCAATCTCCTTATCCCATAAACTATGTTCCCCCTTAGGTCTTTAGCTAGTGGATCCACCTAAAAGCTAATATGATGATGGTCTTACCTTAGGCAAGTAGGACAACTCTTTTTGGTGTGGGTAACACCAGATTCTATGTTAAGCTTACATGGTCTATGTCGGTTAAGGTTTATTCCCACTATGAACAAAAAGATGAATTATAAACTATGGTTACTCAAGATTCTTTACTTACCATGGTTAGGATTATGGGATCTTATTCATTCATTGTACAAGTAGACTTTGAGGGTATTTATGGTATGTTTATCCTATGATGTGGTGATTTATGAAATGAACATGCTTATGACTTATGTTTCCTCTTTATCTTCAAAATGATGTTTTAACCTAGTAAATTGCAAGCATTCAACAAAAATGTCCCTTTTAACATGGTTTCAAGGTTTTGTGTATGACCATCATACTTAGTGCATTTTTGTACTAACCCATATTTTCCCAAATGTATGGTCCGGTTCTTAAGGCGGTCATCATTTCGTTCAAGCTTGGATTTGACTATTCTCCTTGCTTGTGGTAAGTCCTCATGATTCGAGGACAGGAGTTTCACTTTGAATTTCATTTCTAGTAATTAATTTTCAAACTAAGTTGTATGGGTTGTGTCCCTTTTCAGTTGAACTATTTTAATAGATGGCTATTTGAGACAAGTCTAGACTTCAGCTTTGTTGTTATGAAAGATTTTTAAGACTTGAAATATGTTTTACTCTTTATTGTTCTTTTAATTATGTTATGATATGCTAAGCGGCTTACACGGTGCCTTTTGGAGTTCCATGTGCCTTGTTGCGTCTAGGGGGTACCCTTAGGTCGTGAAAAGAAGCTACGTTCAAAGGGATAAAAGGGAAAGGGCAAGGCGCCCATGGCTAAGACACCGGAGTACAACTCAAGCAATGAGGGAGAATCCTTTGATTCTCAAGCTTCTTTGTTTGAGGAGGATGATCAGTTGCTGCAAACCCGGAGAGTAGAGCTTTGCTCCAAAGTGACGGATGATTCGTCTAGGATCCTGATAGGTTAGACTCCTCCTCCTCCAGCTCCAGCAAAAATGATGGTCCCAACACAACAAGTACATGGTCCTCCCTCCCTGGTCACTCAATCGGTTAAAGGCCGAGGAATTGAGGACCATCTTAGAGAAGAAAAGATTGTCCACAAAATGTGTGGTGGAAAGACATCCAGTAGTATGGGACAGTCTTAGGTTCCACAAATTTGAGATTTTCACCAAGCCTGTTGGCCCCTACATTCCCACCTAGGTTCAGGATTTCTACTCTGCCTATAGTGACCTGGTGCCTCAAGGGAAGAAGAAGGCTAGTGCCTTCAAGCCAATGGATTCTGTGGTGGTCTGAGGCAAGAAAGTAAAATGGAGCAGTGATGACATGAAAGATGTCTTTGACAGGGATACAAACTTCATGCATAAATACAATAGTATGATCACATCAAAGACTCTGAATGACCTCAAAGATTGGCTAGCTCCCCTGCTTTCTGCCACCACCCCGAGGTGGGTTGAGGTCAGAGAGCCTATAGAGAAGAAGGACCTCAATGTAGCTGCTAGATATTAATTTGGGTTTATTAGCATCGCTATCATGTCATCACAGAATAAGTCCAGTCTTCGCCACCCAAAGGTGGCCTGTCTTGGGTCTATCATAGCCAGGAAGCGGCGAACTTTGGGATTGATTATCAAGTAGGAGATGGCCATGAGGGCCAAGCAGAGACAAACGTCGCTTCCCTTTTTGGTGTTGATCAACAAGTTGTGTCGACAGGCTAGAGTTCCACGTGATGAGAAGAGGGATATCAAGATCACACCCACATCTTCTACCGACATCTGGCGTATAGAGTGCGAGTATATGAGAGTTGAGGTTGATAAGAGGAGATCAACCTCGGTGGACAAACCCCCAGAGGTTGCTATTGATATGCTACCTGCAGAGCAACCATGCCTACTCCTACCACTAGGCTTTTAGGTGCTTCTAGATCCACTCCTTCGGAGGCCCTAGTATTTCTACTGCTCCCCCGCTCCCTAGATCTGCTGATGGTACTTCTGTTTCCCAACCTTTGGTCACCCAGATAATGCTGTATAAGATGGGGCATTTGGCCCAATCCACCGATGTGCGTGCCTCCTGGTTAGAAGCCTCTCTTTCTGGGATGATCGAGGGAGCCTTGCTTCTGCATTGAAACCTCTCAGGGCTTCAATTGATGCCCTTACGGTAAGAGTAAAGGTATGTGTGAGAGAACAAGGTGCTACTGAGGAGGTGACGGCCTTGAAGGTCGATGTTTCTGTGCTGAGGAAGGATGTGGACCATCTGAAGTCCAAAGATTTCACCTCACTTTTTTGCACTGTGGAGATCCTAGATGGCTCGAGCACCAAGGTTCCAACTTGTTTTGATATACCTCAGGCTACCATCGGAGATGAGGTTAGAGCTGATGAGGCAACTGCAGAGTCTGCGACTACGATTGATGAGGAGCAACTTGGTGTTCGTGAGGATGTTGCCTTTGATGATTTGGTAGACCATGAGGGTGCCACTGTAGATTCAGTTGTTTAGGCCTCTCTGAGAGATGTTTCCATGATGGGCTCCGGTTGAACTAAGATTGTTGAGAGACCGGGCCCTGATGCCCAGACTTAGATTGTTTTGATTGATGTGACCTCGAGAACTGATTCCCAGATAGATGGAATGAATGACATTCAGACTTTACCCAGTCTTAGCCTGGCAGGATGATCTTTCCCATCCCTCTCTGTTACTTTCTATATTGTTTTGTTTTAGTTGCATTTGAGGACAACTGCATATTTTGTTGGGTGGGTGAGGTATTTCCATACGTAGCTCTTTTGACTATTTTGTGAATATTGGTTCTATTTTGATGGTCTTTTTTGTGAATATTGAACTTATTGGTTTTTATATATATCTTGGGTGTTGAATTATGTTGTGGCTTGTGTGTGTGGCCCCTTTTTTTGATAGAAAATAGTTTTTGAACCAAATTTTAAAATTTTAAAATTTTGCCACCTCTTGTGTGTTTGATTGTGGTTGTTTTTTTTGAAAATTTGAGTTTCGGTTGTGGTCAATACCGATGACTTAAATAGTGCTCTTAATTGAACGAAATGAATGTACGGCTACGATGAGACAAACTAAGTTACGTAGGTAATATGTGAACTTTTAGCATCTCGTTGTGACTAGTCGGTTGTCGAATGAGTCTTTTGTGATGAACATTACGCACTAGCTACAAAGTGTGGAGTCTTGTTTGATATTAGTACCAATGCCTTGTTTGGTGAGGTTGTCTTGAACATTGTATTTGATGATACCTAGCACTTGCCCCATTACTCTGATTGATTGAGTGAAGCGAATAATTGAAATGATCTTAGGCAAGAATTTTAAAGAGTGAGCCCAATTTGACAATATACCTCTTTGTGGCCAACCTTGTGAGATGTGTGAACCTTTCTTGGCCCCCATTGTGCCTATCCTTTTCATGGAAGAAACTTGAACGCCTTTGACCTCTTTTTCCCATCACCTATAACCTTTGACCTGTTTTTCCCATCACCTATAACCTTCATGAAGTTTTGGTTTTTTTGAATAGCCAACTTAGGTCAAAAGCCTAAGTTGGGGCGTGGTGGAAAAATGGAAAGTCAAGAAATGTGATAACTTCCCCTTTGATGGATTGTTTTGAAAAGGATGGAACCACTCCATATAAAAAAAGAGAAAGAAGAAGAAAAGAAGAAAGAAAAGAAAAAGACTAAAAAAGAGTCGGAATTGTGAAATAAAGTGTGTGAACATAGTGAAAAATGGGGTATCCGGTGATTCATGTCTAGTTGAATAATGGGGTGGAGTTTGAACATGTTTGAATGTGAAAGAGAAGGAGAAAGAGTGATTTTCAGGCCATACTTAATGAAAGTAGAAGCCACTAAACCTAAATAACCAGAGTGATTTTCAGGCCATACTTGATGAAGGTAGAAGCCACTAAACCTAAATAACCATACCTTTACACTCAGCCCCATTACAAGCCTTAAAAAGACCTTTGTGATCTTTAGTGAGCAAAAACGATTGTTGGTTGAAAAATAAGGGCAAGTTTATGGGTGGAGTCATGCATGTGTTCTTCTTTTTGAGTGTGAGAGTTGTATCTAATTCCGGGACCTTAAATTGTTGAATAATCTTTTGTGAATGTAGAATAATCTTTGTTATGAGGGCACTTGAGTACCTTTGTTGAGCTTGAACTTGCATTTGAAGCAAGTGTTGTGAACTTGCATTTGAAGCAAGTGTTGTGAACTTGAATATCCTTGATAATGGTGAGTCACAGTTTGAATCTTTGAGTGCACAATTGAGCATTGTATCTCTAGTTTGAACCTTTTGTGTGCAATCTTGTTTAATCTTATGCAACGCTATTTGAGACATCTTTATTGAACTAATGATCTTGAGTTTTACTTGAGGACAAACAAAAGTTTAAGTTGGGAGTGTTGATGAGTCCAAGATTTGGACTCATTTAGGGTTTGTTTTGATAGTTTTACTGTCCTCAAATGCCTAATTTATGCTATAAATTGATGTTAAATCCTTGATTTCCAGGTATGTGAGCCAAGGAACAAGGCAAGGACACTAACAGGCAAAAAGGAGCAAAACAAGTTGAAAAAAGGGAGAAAAGCGATCCTAGTGATCGCCAAGACCACTCGGTGAACCGCCGAGTGGCTTTTTAGCTCGCCTAAAGTTCCAGTGTGCTTGCCCTGGGAAAGAAACCAATTTGGCGACAGAAATGGCCAATCGGCGAATCAGCGATCCACTCCGCGACAACAAGTTAGATTGCCCAAAGTTACAGGACCTGAGAGGCTGATTACCAATGCAAAATGGTGATGGGAGGGATCAAAGGGAGGATCACCGAACCACTCGGCTAGTATGACTTAATCCACCAACTGGACTTTCAAGCTAATTTTTGGGAAACCATAAATTGGAATTTAAAAGGAATTTTGAGGAGTTTTGCCCCAGATATTAAAGTTCCCATTCTAGAGTTAGAGTTTTCTCTAAATGTTTAGTTCTTATTGTAGACATTGAGGATTTTGACTTGGGTTTTTGAACTTAACTATTTTAGAACATTGTAAAGGCTTGGAGACTATTACCCAGCTGATGGCCAATCAAGTTGGTAATTGTTTTTACCTTTTTATGATGTTTGGCTAAAACTCCAATTTGGGGGTGTGATCATGTGATTATGGGCTGAATGAGCTTATGGGTATTGACTATTACTGATTTAAATGCTTAATAGAAGTGGGTTTAATTGATAGTTGTGTTTTCATCTAAGAATTGTAGTTGCAAATGCAATTTGAACTTAGAATTCCGGAATTGCTTGATAAAGGGGTTTTAGAATCAAATCTTTCAATTGATGATTGTAGTTATTGGGTTGATATGGGTTTAACTTGAAAGAGTAAATCCTAACCTCAGTTCTACCTATCTAGCTCGAGAGAGTAGATGAATTAAGGTGTGTGGGTTGTTCTTATTTTTCTAAGATTGTTGATGTTTGAAAGAAATCACTTGAATCGTGATAGTTGATATACTAGTTTACGGTATTTTTGATATGTTTCACATAGAGTTTGTGTGTGTCATAGGCCATTTTGTTATTAGAACTGATGTTTTGTGTATAACTTTTGCAAGAAATAGGCTTAGATGCGGTTGATGAAGATGCGAGTTGAAATTTGCTGAAATAGCAACCAACGATGCCATCCCCGGATAGTAGGTCCATCGACGGACCGTGGATGGGCAGTCGTAGGTATTGGCTTGGGAGATAAGTTTCAGTAATTGAAACCACAGAGTGTCAACATGGACCGTAGCGTAGTCCACATGCCGTAGGTGGTGTATTTTAGGTGGAACATCAGGGAAGTCTGATAAGTGTGGAACCACGAAGCAAGACAACAGATCGTAGATCGACCCACAATTCGTTATGCACAACCATAGATGAAAATCAAAAAGTTGAAGGTTGTAGTACCTGATGAAAATGTCTAAGTGTTGAGCCACGGAAGGAACCTACAGACCGTAGGTCAACCCACGATCCGTAGATCAAAGCATCAACTAAAACCACGTCCTAGCCTATTATTTCCTTATTTTGTTTCGTGTTTTTTTAGGAGTTGTTTTCTATAAATATGAGTTGTAAGCTTCATTTTTTGAGGTTAGAAATTATTGTAAACTCTTAGTTTTTGTGGTTTTGGGAATAAACTAGCAAACTTTAGCAATTTGATTTACGAATTTCGTTTTATAAGATTTTCACTTTGCAATTCAATTGAAGATTTCGGGTTTCATATATTCTATTTGTAAGTTCATGAATTCTTTCTTCTTAAACATGAATTGTGAACTGTCAAACATGAGTAGCTAAATCCAGAGCTAGGGTTGTGGGAACCATGAGCAATTAACAAAGTATGAATAATAATTATGTAATTCTTGAATAGTATTTATGCATGTATTGTTAATTCTTTCACTTAGAAGTTTTTTTTACGGTGGCCAATGTTAGAACTCGCCTCTTTGCTACTTGCCGGACCAAGGAGGTAGAGAAAAGAATTAACAACAGAGATTTAATTGATGTTGTCTAATAGTCTAATGCCAATTGGTGCGTGGGTGAAAACTAAACCATACATTAATGTGATATCTAATTAAGGGTAAAGGTAGGGGTTAGTAAAGCATACACTCATAGCCGGACCAAGGTGCGAGGTGAAATTCTATCACGACCCAAGCCTAGGGCCTAGACGTGACCGGCGAATGGGGAACCCGAAGGAACCCCAAACAAGCCTCATAGCATATCATTACACATTCTTGGTCGCGGAAGCAATTAAAATGACCATAAGCGATAAGCATAGTCAAGGGGAAATCAGGACTAAGGGATCAAGAGAAAAAAAGAGAATAATACATAAATACCATAGATGAGTCAAGCTCAAACATAATACACAACTTGTCCAACACCACCTCTAAACATGGATACTTAGCAGGGGCCAAGACAAACTACCGGGCTCACCCTCATAGTCAATACATAATTGAAAAGGAAAAGTCTTATACATAGCAAGAGATCATAAGCAACGTCCCCGGAATGGAGGACTCACCAATGAACTCGATAGAAAATCGTATTAGCCACGCGGAGGAGGATGGTCAAGCGGTGCTCCGGTCCCTACATGGTGACATCATGTAGGCATAGAGTATGCATTAGTACATTCAAGTATATGGGATGCAATGCAATGCAACAATAGATGGACATCATAGGCAAAATGCATAATCATACTCGATAGATAGCATATTAATGAGATGATATGTATAATGATGCTTACATAAAAATCATATTTAGTAGGGCATAGTACATGTGTAGCGAGTGACCATCAATATAGTATTTCCAAGGCCTACCACCCCCTTGGAGAGGCAAAAGAGGTACAAACCCCTCAATGTGGTTACCCGGGCCTACCACCCCCCGAGCTAGGGACCAAGGTACAAACCCCTCGATATGGTTATACGGGCCTACTACCCCCCGTATTAGGCAACCAAGGTACCAACCCCTCGATACGGTTACCCGGGCCTACCACACCCCGAGCTAGGGACCAAGGTACAAACCCCTCGATATGGTTATACGGGCCTACTACCCCCTGTACTAGGCAACCAAGGTACCAACCCCTTGATACGGTTATACGGGCCTACTACCCCCCGTACTAGGCTTGGTCGACTAACAACACTATATAGAGAAAATCATATACATGTATCCATTTCATCATCATTTCAATAATTATATAACTATCCGACTCATAAGACGTACATTGGACCGTTCATTTCCTAAGAATTCTATAAATGGGCATTTTATCAAACACATGGTGGGCTATTGTTCATGTAAATAAAATCAAGTATTTCAAGAGTACTAAGTCCAACCAATTCCAAAATACATACATATCAGCCCACCAACAATATACATATATATATCCACCTTCATAATTTGATCATGGAAGCATGAAAACCATAAACATCACATAATAATTCCATTTCATGATATATGCAAAATAGATCATAATAGGGTGTGTAATAGTAATTCCATACTTCAAGAGTTCATAAATAACCATAAGGACCCATAAACTTGAAGTAGTAATAGAAGATAAATGGTTGGACTTGTGGAAAGAAAGGTTTCCACAATCAAACCCACATACCTCAATTTTGGAGAATCCTTGATGAAGATTGGAATGGAGAATTGAAGCTTGAGATTGAGTCTTGAATCCGGAATTAGAGCTTGAGATCTTTGAATTTGGTTGAGAATCTTGGTGAAAATTTTGGAGAGGGCTTAGAGAGTGTTTTTGAGTGTTTTGAAGTAAAAAAAATGACTAAATATGGGACATATCCCCTTTTTATAAAAAAAAACGTCCCCAACACTTAAGCCTCAAAATAGCTCTCTGGAAATTACAAATCTGCACAGACAGGTTATACGAAAATGGTCATAACTCCTTCATCCTAACTCGGAATGAGGTGAAACCAAGTGCGTTGGAAAGCTAACTCGAAGATATTTAATTTTGATAGTTTGAGATCCTTCCAATTCCTTGTGTGCTAAGAGATACGCCCCTTTAAAGCTGACCCTCAAAATTGCATTTTTTGCGATTTTCGAATTTTGATACGGTTGCTCTAAAATTCAGGTTAGACCCATTTCCCACTCAATTTGACCCCATGAATAATATGAAGTCGAATTTCTGAAATCATGCATGGATTTTGAGATATATGGAAATTACAATTATAGGTGTTTCCGGAGCACATTTTCGGGCATTTTTGGGGTCGTTTTAAATTCTCTACTTGGAGGACCAATCACTTAGGGATGCCTAACTTACCAACTTTGCATTCAAAACACTAGGAAATGATTACTGCGTTAAGAGCTTATGGGAAACACATATATCCAAGTTTCTCTCTCATATTGATAACTCAAAGTTTGAGTCTTGCTTACTTGTTACTTAATCACCAATCTGTTACTTGCTTATAAAAGACCCCCCCCCCCTTATTGACTTGTCTCGGAAATAGTTTGACTAAATGGAAATAATAGTAAGTTAAGTTCAATTTTGAACCATATTCCTCGTGGGTTTGACCCCAATCTACAAGTTAGGTTATTTATTTGACAATGATCGCTTATACTTCTTTAGGGAGCTGTAATTTGAGTGTATCAAATTTTGGCGCATCAAATTTTGGCGCCGCTACCGGGAAATACGGATTTTAGATTAAGTTTAACTATATTATTGAACTTTAGTCAAGTATTTCCTGATTTTATGTTTTGTTTTTGTTTTTGTAACACCCGGAAAACTAATAAGCTAAACGAGAGAGTTTTAGAGTTTGATGTGAGGGTTATAGTTGTAAAATGAATTTCCGTACATAGAATGAATGTTTTAGGTCTAGGGAATCAAGGTACGACCCCCCAAGGGCCAACCAAGGGTCCTTGAGAGGGAACCAAAACAGTCCCTAAAATCTGCCAAAAAAGGGGCCATCTACAGATGGGACTCATGCCCCGTAGGTGCATACACGCCCCGTGGGAAAGGGTCGTGGGTCAAGGACCCTAAATTAGACCCCCATTCCACCATCCATGATTGACAAGAATGACCCCTGGGTCCACTCATGGCCCGTGGGTCGGGGTCTCGTGGGGTGGGCAGTGTTAGCTTCAAGTTATTTTATGTTGGGGACTTAGGGGTCAATCCATAATTAGTTAGGGGTTAAGTGGTGTTATTTTATTAGTAATTAGGCCACCTATATACACCTAATAGTCTCCTAATCTAAATCATATAAGTCATTCTTCCAAGACCCCAAAACAAACCCAATTCCCTCAAAGAAATTCTCTCTCTAGAATGTGAAGAAGAAGAAGAGAAGAAAGCTAGGTCAAATTCCTCCATTATTGCAAGCGTCTGTGAGTGCTTTATAATCAAGGTATGATGGCTTATTAATCCATGGATTCTTCCATCCATGGAACTCCCTAGAATTCCCCCAACTGTGAAGATGAAATCCCCAATTCAAGTTAGGGTTAATTCCAATATTGTGGGTTAAGTTGAGTATGATTCCAATTGAGTGGATAGTACTTGTTTATGATTGTTTTAGTAATGAATCATGATATTATGATGAGATTGTATGTTTTCCATGGATAACCCTAGTTTAATTGACGAAATTGATATAATTTGGTTTTATGCCATGAAAGATGAAATTGAGGGCTTAGATGTGATCTTCTAAGATTGATAAATTGCTTCATGAATTGCTTCAGATTAGAAGACCTAGATAATAATTACTTAAAAGAAAAGCTTGAAGGCCTGAATTGATTCGATTAGGGCTTATATGATGAATCATGAATAGATTTCTTAAGATAAAGGCTTATACACATGAATAGGCTAAGATCAAGTATGTATGATGATATATCGCTAGAACTGCTTAAGAATGAAGCATGTGGTTAGATTATCTTGAGAAGTATGCATATGTGATAACCATGTGAGGTATTGCTTGGGAGTAAATAATGTAGTATGAATATGATTCCTAGGGCATTGGGGGTAAAAGCTAATATGAATGAACCAAGAATGTTAAGGGTTTAAGAGTGAAGCCATCATGTAGGTTTAATTGTAAATGGTATTATTGTGGAAAGATTTCACCAACATGACCTATGTTATGAGTATATTAGATTATGCATATAATGACTTTATTACTTAAACTATGATTATATCCATGTCTAACAGAATGAATTCTAGATGTGTTGATTGAATATGGTCCTTGGTTCTTGAATGGGAAAGATATGATATTATACATTCTTTATGAAGGTTGTGTACATGCTTTAAGAACACCTTTTGAAAAAGTAAAGTGATTATGACTTTGATGTAATTATGGTGTTGTTGAAAGTCTATTCTCTCACACACACTTGTGCATGACTACAAATGAAGAGACCGTGATTATGATGATATTATTGTGTGATTGAAAGGCTATTCTCTTGAACACATAATGAACATGACGTGAAAGGTTTTCTCACATAATGAAGATTCTAGGCTGAAAGGAAATTCTCAACTAATTGAATCTAACATGAAGACATGGACAGTGAAAGGTTATTCTCACGCATGATCTAATGAGCTATCCTAATGAAACAAGTTAGGATTAAATAAGTACTCCATGGGAATTATTCTTAGCACCGAATGGATATTCAATATGAGATAGCAACTCTCCTATTAAGTAAGGTCGGGTTTCTAAAAGTGATCTCATGAGATTGAGGCTCCCCCATTAAGTAAGGTTGGGGTTTCTCCTTATCCCATAAACTATGTGCCCCATAGGTTATTTAGCTATTGGATCCACCTAAAAGCTAATACATGTTAGTTGTACCTTAGGCAAGTAGGACACTTCTTTTCGGTATGGGACATGACACCGGATTCCATGTAGGCTCACATGGTCAATGTCGGCTAAAGCTAATTCCCATAAGGTCAAGTCTAGTATGAACCATGGTTGCTCAAGAGGCTTTACTTAGTATGAATGAGATTATTAGATCTTATTCATGCATTGCACAAGTATGCTTTGAGGGTAGTTGTGGTATGTTACTCTTATGTTATGATGGTATATGTGATGAATAGGTTTATGAATTATGCTTATGATGTATGCTTGACTTGGATTGTTGCTATAAGTTGCTTTCCTTGATATATTTGACTAAAGTTAAATGTTCCCTTGTCTATGAGAAATAAGCTAAGGAAGAGATCAAAAAGGTAATGAACATGAATGAGGACCTAAAGTGAGTTGCTTAGCATGGGTGGGATTATGGGGTCTTATCCATGCATTGCACAAGCTTGCCTTGGGGTGGTTTATGAAGTAGATGCTTTCATTATGCATATGATTAGGTTGTTGTCTATTATGCATATAACCTATGGTTTATTGTGATGTCTCTTATGTTCATATCTTATGCTATTGTCTCTTATGTTCATATCTTAAGCTATTGTCTCTTATGATTATGGTATATGTCTTATGTTGACTAATGCCTCTTAAATGCTCATGTGGATGATTTATGCTAGCCATCATATTTAGTATATTATTGTACTAACACATACTTTTGCCTACATTCTTATCAAATGCAGGGTTTGGCGATATTGACTTCCATCCTCGTGGCTAGGTGCATAGTAGATCAAGAAGAGAAGTTGGTGAGTCCTCATAGCATTAGAGGGCTTGGCCATTATGTCCTTTATATTCAATTTTTATGTTTAGAGCTACTGTATGGGCTGTGTTCCAAGAGTTATTCAAAAGTTGTTTAGATGGTTTGAGATAAATGTTAAAACTTTCGCTTCATTTTATAAGACTTCGATTGTATGGCTAAAGTTTTAAGTTTCTGCACTTTTATATTATCTTATGTTGTGATATGCTAAGTGGCTGGTATGAGACACCTTCGGGGTCAAGTACGCCATGTTACATCTAGGGTATACCCTTCGGTCATGACAAACTTGGTAATCAGAGCACAAGGTTTAGAATGGTTCTAGGATTGTCTTAATACCACGTCTAGTAGAGTCTTGTTCATAAATGTGAAGCGCGCCACTTTCATGAATGAGAGGCTATGAGATGTTTATGAAACTTCACTTCTTCATTCTCTAAGTCGTGCTATAGAGTTTAACTCTATTAAGTTTTTCTCCTAATTTGTGCCCTATGGTTTTCAGGTTATGGCTGATATAAGGGTAAATGCTAGGAGGAATGAGGAAGACAATGTGGAGCAAGAGATTCCTCTCCAAGCTCCTCCCTATGCTCCAATTGACCTTATAAGGGAGAATGTGACTAATACGGAGATTAGGTCAGCTTTTTATAATGTTGGCTCAAGCTATGACATCGCAAGTCAATAAAGAAGTTGTAGCTCCGGTGAACCCAATAGTGGATATGTATGCCTTAAGAGTGAGGGATTTTATAAGGATGTACCCTCTGGATTTTTATGGCTCCAAGGTGGAAGAAAATCCTCAAGAGTTTATAGAAGAGGTCTCTAGGGTGTTAGACTCTATGGAAGTGACTCTGGTAGAGAAGGCGGAGTTATCTTCTTGTCAACTCAAAGGGGTGGCACAAATATGGTATGATTAATGGAAAGAGGCTAGATCGGTAGGAATGGGTTCCATAGAGTGAGAAGGTTTTAAAAGTGCTTTTCTACATAGGTCCTTCCCTTTAGAGATGAGAGAAGCTTTGGTGCTTGAGTTCATTAACCTTAGATAAGGTGATATGAGTGTTAAGGAATATGCATGGAGGTTCACCCAATTGTCTAAGTATGTTCCTATTCTAGTGTCTGATCCTAGGTCGGGAATGAGTTAGTTTGTGTCAATATTATCTAATTTAGTAGTAAAAGAATGTCGTATGGCCATGTTTGACCATGATATGAATATTTCTCATCTTATAGGTTATGCTCATCAAATTGAGGAAGCGAAACTTGAAGATAGGTTAAGGGAGAAAAAGAGGTTGAGGTCTCCCAACGAGCAGAAAGATAAATTGGAGTTTGATGATGAAAATTCTTCTCTTGAATGGTTCTCCGGCCAAGGTCCTTCTAAGTTCTTCCCAAGATTTAGTGATGAGAGGGTGTCTAACCATAAGCCTCAAAGAGGGAGTACTAGTGAGTCCTTGTGGCCTTTTTGTGCTAGGTGTGATAGAGACATTTGGGTAAATGCTTAGCGGGTTACAATGTTTATTTCGATTGTGGTGAGTTGGGCCACAAGATAAGGCATTGCCCTACGGTTGCTAAAAATGAAGAAAATAGTCGTTGTAGGTCTCAACCCTACCATTCATCCGGTCCTAGTGGTTCAAGTGCTAGTGCTCCAAAGCAAGCTAGGTCATATGCTCTTCAAGCTAGAGGTGAACAAGAGTGCCCTCCAAATGTTGTTCTTGGTATGTGTTTTATGCTTATTTAGATTCCCATGTTGCTTGTGTTTTATGACTTGTTAGATTTGGTATAATAAACCTTGTTGTTGTCATTGGTATAAAGGGTTGCATTATGGTTATGTGTATTTGATGGTGTTACCCGACTTAGTCATGATGAATTTTGAGGGAATGTTGACAGATTTGTTGAATATGGTGTTTTCGTAATGCCCAAATATGGTAAGTGAATAGACTCCTCTTTAAGGTAGTAGTGAAATTCACCATGGGCTAGATTGATCTTGTAAGATGGATGTGAAAGCTTAGTGATGACTTGTTCCGACCTTAGAATTGAAAGAAATGATACTTAGAAGAGTCTACATAGGCTAACTCCCAAGGGGGAGATGATGTGCTTAGATAGCAAGATCGTTGAGTGTTCTTGATGTTCATGATTGTGCTTGTGAACTACAGTTTCTTAAGGAGTAGTCTTTTATGAGGGTTGTAGGTGAGGGTGATGCTTGGGAGGCCGAGGGCCAATAAAAAGAAGTCTCGATATTATCATCCTTTTCCTTGTATCCCTCATTTAGCATTAAGATGATGAGTTCATCATGCTTTGTGTTTTATGTGAAGTCATGTGTGTTTAAGGTGTTTCCATGATTCACTTATGTTGTGCATGTTCATGAAAACCAGTGTTTGAAAGGAAATAAGGTTGTATGATTAATTTTCCTCATGTTGAAGTGCATTAAGTAAGAATTGCTGATATGTTTCATGAGATGACTAGATTGAACATGCTATAGTGGTTCTTTTTGAAAATATGTTGCATACGTGCTCCATGATATTGTGTTGAGCATTCTTTTAGTTGGGGAAGGTTATTCCTCCTATGAATATGTGAAATGTTGAAATTTCATGCATAATGGGTTGTTAGATATAATTCCTACTTCCTTGTGGTGCATTGAGGATGTTTGAATTAGAGTTAATGTTTTCCTCCTTTGTTTATGTGCATTTAGGTGAGTTGCATGCATGATGGGCTGCTAGTCTAGGGTCGTTTCCTTTAAGAAGTGTTTAGAATCATCATTCGAGTTCGAATGTTCCCAAGGGGGAGATACTGTAACACCCGAAAAACTAGTAAGCTAAACAAGAGAGTTTTAGAGTTTGATGTGAGAGCTAGAATTGTAAAATGACTTCCCGTACTTAGAATTAAGGTTTAGTGCTAGGGAATCAAGGTACGACCCCCCAAGGACCAACCAAGGGTCCTTGAGGGGGACCCAAAACAGTCCCTAAAATCAGCCCAAAAAGGGGCCACCTACAGATGGGATTCATGCCCCGTAGGTGGACCCACACCCCATGGAAAGGGGTCGTGGGTCAAGGCCCCTAAAGTAGACCCCCAGGACACTACCCACGATTGAACAACATTGCCTGTGGGTCCACTCACGGACCATGGGTTGGGGTCTCGTGGGTTGGGCAGTGATGGCTTCAAGTTGTTTTAAGTTGGAGAATTAGGGGTCAATCCATAATTAGTTAGGGGTTAAGTGGTTCCATTTTATTAGTAAATAGACCACCTATATAAACCTAATAGACCTGTAAACTAAATATATTAAGTCATTCTTCCAAAACAAACCCATTCCCTCGAAGAAATTCTCTCTCGTGAAAGTGAAGAAGAAGAAGAAGAGAAGAAAGCTAGGTCAAATTCGTCCATTATTGCAAGCGTCTGTGAGTGCTTTATAATCAAGGTATGATGGATTATTTATCCATGAATTCTTCCATCCATGGAGCCCCTTAGAATTCCCTCAATTGTGAAGATGAAATCCCTAATTCAAGTAAGGCTTCCTTCCAATATTGAGGGTTAAGTTAAGTATGATTCCAATTGAGTGGATAGTACTAGTTTATGATTGTTTTAGTATTGAATCAGGATATTATGATGAGATTGTATGTTTTCCATGGCTAAAGCTAGTTTAATTTACGAAATTGATATAGTTTGGTTTTATACCATGAAAGAGGAAATTGAGGGCTTAGATATGATCTTCTAAAATTGATAAATTACTTTATGAATTGCTTAAGATTAGAAGACCTAGATAATAATTACGTAAAAGAAAATCTTGAAGGAATGAATTGATTATATTAGGGCTTATACGATGAATCATGAATAGATTTCTTAATATAAAGGCTTATACACATGAATTGGCTAAGATCAAGTATGTATGATGATATATGGCTAGAATTGCTTAATAATGAAGCATGTGGTTAGATTATCTTGAGAAGTGTGCATATGTGATGACCATGTGAAGTGTTGCTTGAGAGTAAAGCTTGTAGTATGAATGTGATTCCTAGGGCTTTGAGGGTAAAGATAATATGAATGAACCAAGAATTTTAAGGCATTAAGAGTGAAGCCATCATGTAGGTTGAATTGTATATGGTATTATTGTGGAAAAATTTCACCAAAATGAACTATGTTATGAGTATATGAGATTATGCATGTAATGACTTGATTACATGGACTATAATTATATCCATGCCTAATATAATGAATTCTAGATGTATTGATTGAATATGGTCTTTGGTCCTTGAAAGGGCAAGATATGATATTATACATTCTTTATGAAGGTTGTGTACATGATTTAAGAACACCTTTCGAGAAAGTAAAGTGATTATGACTTTGATGTAATTGTGGTGTTGTTGAAAGGCTATTCTTACACACACACAGTTTTGCATGACTATGAATGAAGAGAACATGATTATGATGATATTATTGTGTTAATTGATACGCTTTTCTCATGAACACCTAAGAACATGATGTGAAAGGTTTTCTCAAATAATGAAGATGCTTGGTTGAAAGGCAATTCTCACCGAATTGAATCTAACATGAAGACATGGACAGTGAGAGGTTATTCTCACGGATGATCTAATGAGCTATCCTAATAAAGAAAGTTAGGATTCAATAAGTACTCCATGGGAATTATGCTTCGCACGAAGTGGATATTGAATATGACATAGAGGCTCTCCCATTAAGTAAGGCCGTGTTTCTAAAAGTAATCTCATGAGATGGAGGCTCCCTCGTTAAGTAAGATTGGGGTTTCTAGTAACAACCTCATTATCCCGTAAACTATGTTCCCCATAGGTTATTTAGCTATTGGATCTACCTAAGAGATAATACATTTTAGTTCTACCTTAATCAAGTAGGACATCTCTTTTCAGTGTGGGGCCTCAGGACACCAGATTCCATGTTAGCTCACATGGTCTATGTCGATTAAAGCTAATTCGCACAGGGTCAAGTCTAGTATGAACTATGGTTGGTCAAGAGGCTTTACCTAGTATGGATGAGATTATGGGATCTTATTCATGCATTGCACAAGTGTGCTTTGAGGGTAGTTATGGTATGTTACTCTTATCTTATGATGGTCTATGTGATGGATAGGCTTATGACTTATACTTGTGATGTATACTTAACTTGTTAAACTAGATAATTTCATTATGCATATGATTAGGTTGTTGTCTCTCAAGTTCTTGGTGGTAATCTAATCGAAGATGCTCTAAGAGCACAGAATCCACCAGAACCTAGGTTGCGTGATAACTACAAGGCAGACTTCAATACAGTTTAATCAGAAAGGCCTATTGTTCTTCCTCCTCTTCCTCCAGGATAAATTTAGAATTGTCTGCAAGAGTGTTTAGGGTGACCAGAATTGGACATGGACGTCATAGGTTTGAGAGTCTTTTCTCTATCATTGATCGGTGATGTTGTGGTGCGGTTTGCGGAATTTCCATATAATTCAATTCATACATGGGACCAATTTTATAAGGTGTTCATGTCAAAGTATTTACCAGTGTCCAAGAAGCTAAATCACAAGGATAAACTGATTAATTTTTTAAACGACCCAAAAAGTTTCTAAAAATGTGCTTCGGAAGTTACCGGAAACTTGTTTTAGCTATATCTAAAAATCCATTTTGTTTTTCGAAAATCCGACTTCATATTCTTGTTTAGGGGGTCAAATTGAGTGGCAAATGGGTCTAACCCAAATTTTAGAGCAACCGTATCAAAATCCAAAATTTCCAAGTGAAGCCTTTTTCGAGGGTCTACTTTGGAGGGTCATATCTCCTAGGACACAAATAATTGGGTGGTCCATAACATATCCATGGAAATCCCTTTGAGCTAGCTACCCAACGCACTTCGTTTCACCTCATTCGGAGTTTGGACGAAGAAGTTATGCCCATTTTCGTAAAATCTGTCCGTGCAGGAAATGCAAATTCCAGAGAGCGGGTTTACTGTTCATCCGCCTCATTTTTTTTTCTAAGTGTTGGACCCATTTTTTCCAAGGGCATATTTTATTTCCTATATAACATTAATTCAATTCCCATCTCCTTTCATATTTTTCTTTCAAGTTCAAGGAAGAAGAAGGGTGAAGAACTAGGGTTTCAAATTGGAGGCTTCTTTCATCGATTTTCATGGGCTTTCTCAATATTAAGGTATGGGGACTCTCTATCTTTGATTCCTTTTTCAATCAAAGAGCCAATTCAAAGTATTTTCAAAGTTCTTAAAAAAAAACCTAAAGTCCTAATTTCGATTCTAGCATTGGTTCTTGCATAAAAAGGTTTTAAATGATGATTTATATTGTTATTAATGATTATTAATGGTTTTTAGAAAGAAATCCCCATGAACCCATGTTTTCTCAAATTCTCTAAATTTCACCATAAAGTGGGTGTATTGATTTTGAGTAGATGATTATAAAAATTGTGTTTAGTATGGTATGGGCTGTTCATAAATGGTATTATATATGTGAATTGTTAAGAATTTTATTGAATTGAAGGATGTGGGATGTTGTCCTTGAAGGGCAAAAAGATTGTGAATTTATCTTCATGTTGATTATTGGATTATGTTTAGCTTGTATTGTGTAGTTAAATTCTACTATTATCTATGTTATTCTATTGTGATATTATGGAGAATTAAGGATGGTGATTGTGGCTTGGAAAGGATGGTAAGTTGACCTTCTTTATGAATAATGTTGAATTAGTAGGGAATTGAGTAATGTTGGTTATGGATTTTGGAGAATGGTAAAATGG
Source organism: Solanum commersonii (assembly GCA_029007595.1). NCBI lineage: Eukaryota > Viridiplantae > Streptophyta > Magnoliopsida > Solanales > Solanaceae > Solanum > Solanum commersonii. Next base: position 357,915 of record JAJTWQ010000129.1, on the reverse strand, counting down.
CTTAATCTCTTAGTATTGATATAATTGTTATTGATTGGTTTGAGCGACCTTTGGTGGAGGTGGTTATTTGTTGTATTATTGTGAATTGAGGCCATGAAGGGCATTATATAAATGTTATTATTTTGTTGTATTATTATACACATATGAGGCTATATGTAAAGTCCTATATGAAGCTATATGTAAAGTTTTATGTAAAGTTTTATGTGAAGCTATATGTGAGGGTATGATGTAAATGAGTTTTATGTGAAGCTATATGTGAAGGTATGATGTGAATGAGTTTTATGTGATCTTGTGATGATTCTATGTAAAGTGGGTAGCATTGTGAGTTAAAGTATGTGGTGTTGAACTCATGGGTCCTTCCACCCATAGTGTCTAAACTCTATTCTACTCACTAATTCATGGTTTAAGTTGAGATTCATAAATTAGTCTTGTTCCTTTTACAAATTTCCTGCACAGTGAATTTTAAACATGAAAAGTGATTGTTTTGAGCATGTTGTGACTCTAGAACTTGAATCTAAATTTGGAATGGATGTGGAGATTTTTCATGTGGTCTTGTGGGTGTTAAAAGGCGTTGTTGTAGGTTGTTCATTGGTTTGGTTGCATAATTACTACCCTATTTTTCATGCTCTTTGATCCCATTACATACCTTCAAGGTGTTTGACAAAATGTCCAATTATGGAGAATTGATGAATTGATGCTTTAAGGCTTGAGTTATGAGATGTATGGCATTCCAGAGATGTGTTGATGACAAACTAAGCTTGTGCATATATTCATTCCATACATAAGATTGCATTAGAGCCTAATGTGAATTTCCTATATAAAGTGTTGCATGACCATGCCCGGTCCGGGGGAAAAGAACCGGATAACCATGTAAGAGGTTTATATCTCACCACCTAGGATGCTTGGGGTGTGACCAACATCAACCATGTGAGAGGTTTATATCTCACAACCTAGGATGTTTGGGGTGTGACCAACATCAACCATGTGAGAGGTTTATATTTCACCACCTAGGATGCTTGGGGTGTGACCAACATCAATCATGTGAGAGGTTTATATCTCACCACCTAGGATGCTTGGGGTGTGACCAACATCAACCATGTGAGAGGTTTATATCTCACCACCTAGGATGCTTGGGGTGTGACCAACATCAACCATGTGAGAGGTTTATATATCACCACCTAGGATGCTTGGGGTGTGACCAACATCAACCATGTGAGGGGTTTATACCTCACCACCTAGGATGCTTGGGGTGTGACCAACATCAACCATGTGAGGGGTTTATACCTTGCCACCAGGGTGTCCGGGTGTGAACGGCATCCCCATCCTAAGTTGGGGTTATAGATTGGTTGGATTATGCACACACATATGATATCTACTATTAGTATAGATTTTCTTAAACATGTTTTGACTTCACTTTGATCATGCATCCTCATATTGTTATTTATTATGCCTATGGAACTAGCTCTTGCATTTCGATTGTGTCCTTATCTAAGGTAATCTTGGGGAACACTTAAGTGTGCTTGAAGAGGTTGTATGGGCGGTCACTTCTTGTCTCACTCAAGTGTGTCTTAAGGTTATATTAGGTAGAGGTCCTATGGTAATGAAATGACATGTGTTCTTTTAAAGTTATGGATGGGTTGTATATGGACATACGTTGAGTATATGTATGGTTGGCTATGGTCTTATATGTTAATGTTGACTTGTATTATGTCTCTTATACTTGTAAAGGAAAGGTTTTATCAAATGATATGAAAGCATTTTATTTCCTTGAAAATGTCCTTTTTGGCATGTTTTTGCATGGTCTCCATACTTAGTACTTAATTGTGCTAACCACTTTCTTTCCCTTTTTGGACTAAAGTGTAGGGATTTGGAGATGATGATATGTCATGGCTATTTGATAGGTTTCTAAGTGTTGAAGAAGAAGACTTGGTGAGTCCTCATATATTCGAGGACAATACCCAATATGTTCTTTTATGTCTTTTTAGTATTGTTTAAGTTGTGTATGGGATTAGTCCCGAATTTTGTATTCTAAAGTATTAGATGGTTTTGAGACATCATGTATAAAGTCTTGAAAGTCTTCCGCTTGCTATATTTTTTTTTTATGAAATGTTTTCTTGGTAAAGAAAGTTTTTAATTCCTTATGGTTTTAGTGTCTATGCGATGAATGAATGCTAAGAGGCTTGTATTAGACCTCGTCGAGGTCGAGTACACCGATTACGACTAGGGGGTGCTCCCGGGTCGTGACAATTTTATAGCACTACCTGGAGAGTCTGTGAGCAGTTCTTGGGAGAGGTTCACTGCATTCACCAAAAGTGTTCCGAATCACCACATAGATCACGAGTCATTGAAGGAGTATTTCTATAAAGGGCAGGATGACAATGGAAAGGCTGTGTTAAATAATATTGCTGGAGGAGATCTCTGAAAAATTAGAGAAGATTTCCTGGAACAATAAGGCATGGAGCCTTAGAAATGCTAATACTAATAGAAGCACATTTGTTGTCCAAGATGCACTAGAACAATCTAATGATGACATTTATGAGGAGATAGCTCAAATGATGACATAACTTAGGTTGGTATTGAAGCACGTGATCGGAAATGCAGAAAAAGTGAATGCGGTAAATTACCTGACTAGAACTCCACCACCACCAGTTGAGGAATGCTACTATGAGGAGGATGTGCATTTCGTGAATTATCGGTCAGGGGTTTTCCGAGCCAATGCCCAAAGTTCCAACTTGGATAATTCGCCCCAGGGTCAAGTAAACCAAGGTCGAAATAATGGAAACTACAATCGAGATAGAAACTATGTCTGGGAGGGGAACTACAATCGTGATACCAACTACAATCGGAACAACTATGGTCACAGGAATGAGAGAGTTGGGCCCTATGTTCCACCTGGGAACACAAAATCTGGTAATAGAGAAGTTAAGGGTAGTATGTCATGCATTGAGGATATGATGCAAAAGATGATAAAGTTGTTCTGATGCAACTGATGAGAATGTGAAAGAGATGTGAAATGACTTGTCTGGAATTGGTCAAAAAGAAGTTGCCCATGCAGTGTCGATCAAGAAACTTGAGCAGAAGTTTAGTGAGTTGTCCACTACTATGAACCCACCTTAGCATGGCACACTTCCTAGCAACTTCATCCAAAATCCAAAGAATGATGGGCATTGTATGGCAGTCACTACTTGAGGAGGTAAACAGACCATTAATCCCCCATTGTCGTCTGAGGTTAAAATTGTGGTAGAAAGAGATGAAGATGAGATTGAAGTTATTGGAGAGTCTAAAAATGCCACATAGAAAGAAGCAGAGGTGACCCAAAAAGTTGTTCCCATGTCTAGACTTCCACCTCCATTCCCACAAAGATTGGTGAAGAAGACCGAAAAATAAAAATACCACAGGTTCATAACTATGTTGAAACATTTTTCCACCAATGTTCCATTGATAGATGCTTCGGAGTAAATGCCTGGGTATGCGAAGTTTATGAAAGATTTGGTGACAAAGAAGAGGGCAGTCAGTTTTGAGAATTATGAGAAGTTGCAACATTGCAGTGCTATTGCTACTAGGTAACTTGTCTAAAAGAAAGAGAATCCTAGAGCTTTCACTATTCCTTGTACCATCAGGATTTTGCACTTTGCGAAACCTTTGTGTGATTTGGGTGCTAGCGTCAACTTGATGCCATTATCCATTTATAAGAAGTTGGGTTTAGGGGCTCCAAAAATGACTGTGATGCGTCTACTCATGGCCGATAGAACTATGGAGAAGCCCATTGGTGTTCTCCAAGATGTCCTTGTGAAAGTGGAGTCGTTCATTTTTCTACGAATTTTGTGATACTTGATTGAGAGGTTGATTTTGAGGTTCCCATCATCCTAAGGAGACCATTCCTTCCTACTGGGCGTACCTTAATCAATATGGAGAGAGGATAAATAAAGTTCCAACTAAATAATAAGGAGGTGACTTTTAATATCTGTAGGTCTTTGAAGCAGGAAAGCGATCTCAAGTCAGTATCAATGGTGAATCATATTATGGAATGAGGTTCTGAAGTGTCTATTGAAGAGAGGTTGGGTATAGATGCACTGGCAGCAGTAATGATGAATTTTGAGGGTGATGGTATTGAAGTCTATGATGAATTAGTTGCCGCTCTTGATAGGTTTGAATTCCATTCCAAGCCAAAAATGTATCACCCCGTATTCTATGTGTATTAGTTCTATTTATCTGATGCCTATAAATTGCCTTGTGGTATAGTTATGGACTCGATTTCCTATTCGATTAGTGACAATAGAGTTGGTTTATAGTGAACGATCTGTGGATTTTGATGCGACCCAATTAAGTTGACGTCGATGGAAGTATTTAAACTTGAGATCATAAGGTGCTATTTGAGTCTAAAGTTTAAAGTGACATAGTGTATATAAGTTTTAAGTTAAAGGTATTAGGGTCTAGAAATTGAATAAAATATTGAGGTGCTTACTTGACTTAACTAAGGTAATAGGTGACAAATAGGTTCATCACCTACTTTGACTTTTTGCACAGTCCAAAGGACCAAGTAGGTGCATCACCTACTATGGCTCTTTTGACCATGTTATTGGCCAAGTACACTACACCTACTTGCATTAATCTGGCCCAAGTTGAATTGAACAATAAGAGCAAAAATGGACAGCCAAGGCCCAATCTTTCCAAGCCCACAAGAAATAATTAGAATGGAAAAGTAGGTGCATCACCTACTTAAATGTGTGGACTAAATTAAAGACACATGTTGGCTGCAAATGAAACAGCCACCCAATATTCCTACTAGGGTTCTAACTATTTTTGCATCTTGTTTCTTCCAAAGCAGCCACAAGATCACCTTATCTCCTCTATTGTTTCAAGTATATTGGATAGTTCTTCAAGGGGAGTGAATTAGAGATAGCTATATGTGTTGGCAGCCAAGGTTCTACCACTCTCTTCCAAAGATTAAAAGAAGGTTACAAAAACAGTAATTGAAGGAGAAAAACAGATTTAGATAACCAAGGTAAAGGCACTGCCACAACCTCTAATTATTACTTTATTTGAGAATTCTAGACTTACTTGTTTATTACAACTCGTGGGATGGTGATTGAAAACCATAAATTCAAGTCTTTTGATTATTTTGAGTGTTGAGGACTGCTATTGTATTGAATTGTTTATGGGAGGTCATGGATGTACTTAGCGAATGATTGCGGAAAGCTATAGGGGGCAAATTTATAAGCTATGGTGGTGCAGCATTAAATTAAAGTTTTGGTAAGCTCACTGCCATTCCATGGGAAGTTTGTTTCGTGTAAATAAATATAACGGGCATAATTTGTGAAAGAAAACAATCAATTAGAAGGATTGTGGGCTGGCTGCCTGACTACTATTTTGATGAGTTGAAGTATCCCGAGTTGGTTGGTAAGCTGCTAATATTAGCCTTAATGATTATTTGTTGTAGATGAAGATTATGACCTTAAAGGACAGGCTGACACTTCGTAAGCTATATGAATTGGGAATTGAGGTATGTAAGGCTATTCGATTTCCTATTTCTTTGGCATGAATCCAACACTTGCATTACAAAAAAGTAAGATTTCTAAGTGCCCTTGATAGTGACTGATACATATTTGCAGTTCCTACTCCCTAGAGCATTAAAGTGAGTACTCTAATATGAGTTTATTACTAAATATACGTGCTTACTCTACCAAGTATTAGCATGCACATAACCTAGATTACACATGGTACATATGTTTATATGTTGGATATACAATCTGCCCATATCTTGCCGACTTGCTTCAATTGTCTATTCCGTCATATATGTCATCTTTTAACATGTTCATATGTTCCCCTTATTGGTTATTACTCCCATTATGTTAGACTATAATATTACCTCACAAGATCCCTACTTGCTCTTTGTACATTTTATATGTACTTACTTGGAATATTTATTTGTCCTTAAGTTGAATCTTCCCACGTTCTCCCTTGGTTCCACGTTCATGTATACCTTGTATTTGATATTAGTTAGTGAGTATTTGGCTATCATATAGAGTTCATATCTCTTGGCTGAATGTTAGATGTCTTCACTTGATATGTGCTTTAATTTAAGATGTCAAAATGCTTACTGAGTCATATAAACTCCTAAGTATTACGTTGGTGTCACATTTACTTCCCATGTCATTGTTATTATCATTATGTCCATCTTCATGTCTTCTGCTACTGGTCCATAGTTCCAAATCTCAACAATGATTATGACCACCAAAACAACAATCTCAAAAGAGTTATGATCATCAAAATAACAATCTCAAAAGAGTTATGAACATCAAACCAACAATCTGAAAGATTAAAGAGTCTAAGTGAAGCAATCTATATAGTTAAAAGTGCCAGCTCAGGGGCAAAATCCTAGTATGGGTCGTTCCCAATTGGTATAAGAGGGTGACAGCTCAGGGGTGAAAGCCTAGAATGGGCCGATCCCAATTTGTGGACTTATGAGGACAACATCCCAGGGGTTAAAATGCCTAGCATGGATCATCCTCTTCTACCACTGATCAGCTGGTCATTTGTATCATCATATGTCTTATAAACATTATAATGTACAGAAAATTAATAAAAGAATGTAACATACACGATTCCACAAGTATAAGCAGAGGTGGTCTCTAATCTTTATCTACTGGTATTTGGTTTCACTTGAGCTATCATTTTACATATGGTTGTATTATGCCTTACATATTCAGTACATTCGTTTGTATTGACGTCCCTTATTGGGAATGCTCCATTTCATGCTACAGGTACATGTACACAACTAGTAGATCTCCCCAATAGAAGCACATGATACTCAGCGATTGTTGGTGAGCTCCAGGTTGATCCGGGGCTTTTTCGAGTCTTTACTATGCGTATTTTCATAATGGTATAGTCATGGATTCCAGTAGAGGCTTTGTGGACATTGTAAAGCTATCATCTGTATTCATAGTTTCACTTGTCACATGTATCGGTTTAGCTAGTCAACATGTGTTTTATATGAAGCTTCTCGTCAGTAAATCTATCTGCATAGTACTTTAATTTTTCATCATATGTCACTTGTAAAGCATGTGTACATATGTTACTTGTCAGCCTCACCTAGTGTTGGGGTGTGACAAAAGTGGTATCAGAGCAGTTCGTCCTAGGAAGTCTACAGAGCCATGTCTAGTAGAGCCTTACTTATGAATGTGTTGCGCGCCACATTTATAATTAAGGGGCTTCTTGGACATTTAAGAAATGTTACCTTCCTTTATAATCTAGATCGTGCGATAGAGCAATGTTAAGAAGTCAATTTCCACTTGTACTTGATCATGCTATTCATATTATGCTTATGATGGTTAAGGTTAACGGTAGCTAAAATTTCAATATGCAACCTATAGAAAAGGATCTAAAGTTATCAAAATTTAGACTAGATTGAGCTCATTTTATTCGATCGTCCCACTTAATGAGGTATGTAAAGACTTTTATGTTATTTGCATTTTAGGTTGCATTTGTACCATTTGTATCACGTTAGTTCAATTGAGAAAGATATAGTATGGTTATCCATATGCTTAAAAAATGATTGGTTACCTGTTTACATATATGAGTTGTAGCATTTCCAGGCACATATTTTTAGGAGGATGTAACCAACTCTTGAGTTCTATATTTCCTCCATACTTATAGGATCTATTCCTATAGAGGACATTTGTTCTTAGTCTGTGATATCCATAGAATTTTTAGTGTTACACATATTCTCGAAATTGTTGATGTTGAACCAGTTTCTTTTAGTTGGAAGAAGGCAGTGGCACAATTTGATAGGTGGATGTATCAGTGCAATAGTGTTACTAGATATACCCCTAATTGGCTGACAAGTCCAAAATTCTCACCATATATCATCCCGAGTATGTTAATATTTGTCTTTTATATGGTATGTGCCAACAACCCAGAGTAAGTATTAATAACATTTGTATTTTTTTTCATGGTTATAAAACTTAGGGATATGTGTGGCAATTGCTGAAAATGATATATGTATGGTAGTTCCTATTATGATCTATGTTTTGGCTACAGAGGATTAGGAGGTGACTAAAGGGTAAGGTTAACAAAAGGAAAATTGATTGGGTAGACCTAAGTTTTGATTAGTCAGGTTGTACATAGTGGGATCAGAGTACATGAAGCTACTAGTTTTGATCAAAAGTTACTTGTTAGATAGGAAGCATGTGAGAATGAAGCTTGAATTACACAAGCCAAATATGTATGTAAAGCTTCTAGTTAGAAAGAGATGGGATATGTCAAATTCTGTAAACATAAGAGTAGGGGTGATATAGGGATGCTATAGAAGGAGTGAGATAGGTGATTATGAAAGAGAGGTTGCTAAGTCTATGAGGCAATAAAAAGGTATCAACTCTTCAATCCTAACGAATTATAATGGTGCACCCGGGAACAATTTTGTGAACCTTTGTTAGACAGAGAAGTCATTTTAGTATTGATTCAAGTCTTGATATTTGGTCCTGATAATAACAAGAAAAAAGAGGGGAATAGAAAGGTTACCTAGATAGAAGATACATGATCCTAGTTTATCCACATCATTAGTACAAAAGAGAAGTAGAGCATTATACACATGTATAGACTTCCATCAAATTGAATAGAGCTACTACGGGGTTTATTTAATATATGCCTGCAGTAATTCGTCAGTCATAGTTCAGTTAAGGGAGAGGAAAAATTGATCATATGCTAGTTGTTATTATTTTCTATCTTGCATGAGAAAAGAGTCGGAGCACCCTCACTTATTTATTTTAAAAAATATATATTAATATGGCCAGACCTATCTAGTTAAAGCCCAAAAGGGTTAACTCTAAGATTTTATGAATCATGATATAACTTTATAAGTACCTGACATTTACATGTTATTACAGTTCATGTTTTATGGTGCGTTCAAGCTTCACTATTTATTTTCTATTTCGACCTTCAAAGGGCACTAGGTATTCAGCGTGATATAACACAAGCTAGTAATGAAAGCAAAGTTCACATCGGCCTCCTACTCTAAAAGATGAACTATTGAGGATTTTCTTTTCTATCTTGACTGTAGCATTTATATTGACCTAGATGGAAGCCAAGTCCCAATAGCAGAACACCTATAAGAATTCTTTAAAGGTTGAAGAGAGTAGATGGGGAAATCAATTGTATGTGCTTTGAGATGAGTAAGGAATATGAGCAGAACTATCCCATCCGTGACTCAACGCTTAAGACAGTGTATCTGCCCTTATTATGGTAGAGTGGTTCTATATGATATCTCCTAATTTCCAAAGACAGTTTGTTATATAATTATACATAATGCATGTTCTATAACTTATCTATTTGCATGTCATTTGCCCTTGGTGGATTACCTTCTCACAGGTTACCTAATGTCATAGAATGCTTGCATGTAAATGTTATCCGCTTCAGAGCACCCTTGTTTATTGTTATATTTTTTCATAGGACCTTTTCCCTATATGTTATTTATTGCACTGGTTACTTTCTTCATGTCACTTGTCCATATTGTGTGGGTACTGCAAGCTAATTGATCATATGACTATTTCTATATATTTTAGACGCCTCGTAGCCTACTTGCTTAAACATTACAGGCCTTATAGCTTTTCTCGACATGTGTCATGTGCTCACTTTCTCATATTTCATATCTGTACTTATTGACATGTTAGTCCACCTATCCATGCGAAACACACTTGCTCAATGTGATTTGTGTTCCGTAGTTCATTTTATTTTTATGTCTACATGTCTTATAGTCTACTTGCTTACATATTATATATTTGTAGCTTTAGTACTCATGCATCATGTGCTCATCTAGTCCATTTCTTACATGCCCTGTAGTTCATTTGCTCAGACGCTACCCTATAGTTCATATGCACGCGTACACCACATATTTCTATAGCTTAATGCCCATATATTATGTGCTCCCCTTTGTGCTAATCTATCTATGTGTCATACCCAATGTGACTTATTTATTAGTATACTACGCCCATCTGCGATTATTGACTTGAGTTTTGAAAATTTTGGGAAAACATTTCCTTGTATATATAGTGAATATTTTGACTCGAAGAGGTTGGGCATATATGTAAATCTTATCACAACTATAGATATTTACTTAGCATAATGCCTTATTTGAAGGTGCAGCATAAAACTTTAGATTTTATATTAACAACTATGTGTTCTTATAAGTCTCACCTCTGAAAAGCGTCATGAGATAAAAGAGAAGGGAAAGTAGAGCCCCGATAGATCAGGACTATGATTTTATGTGTCCGTTCCATATACAAAATGTTTTGGAGATACTATAGTTATTCTTGATTGTTAAGGCCCGGAAGCTAAGCTCAAAAGGTGTAACCTCCATTGAAGTATTGTGGAAGGAGTAGAATATAACACAAGGTACTTGAGAATAGAAGATGGTAGAGATCCTAAATACCTCTCATTCTAAACATCAACATAAGGATCTAAGATCATGTGGTCCACTTATATGATCATAAGTACTACTAGTATTTGTTTATTAGATAGGTCATTTGCATGTCTTCTGTTTAGGAATATTAAATTCTTTATTTGTATGAGTTGTACTTGTGTATCCTCAGTGAATTACATGGTCAAGAAAGGGGTTTGCTTTGCCATATTCTTATTTCATGAACCATATCTATTGAAGACGTCATGCGAAACTTGTCTATACATGTTTTAGGTTAGTTTATATCTTTGGGATAGTCCTATTTACAAAGGAAACTCTCGCAAATCTCCAAATGAATTTTCAAGGTTAACCAAACTATCAGCTTAACCTATCATTCGAGGACAAATGATCATGGAGGGGGGGATGTAACACCTCATATTCTACATGTATTAGTTCTATTTATATGATGCCTATATATTGCCTTGTGGTATAGTTATGGACTCGGTTTCCTATGTGACTAGTGACAATAGAGTAGGTTTATAGTGAACTATCTGTGGATTTTGATGCGACCCGACTAAGTTGACGTCGATTGAAGTATTTCAACTTGAGATCATAAGGTGGTATTTAAGTCTAAAGTTTAAAGTGACATAGTGTATATAAGTTTTAACTTAAGTTAAAGTTATTAAGGTCAACAAATGGAATAAAATATTGAGGTGCTTACTTGACTTAACTAAGGTAGTAGGTGACAAGTAGGTGCATCACCTACTTTGAATTTTTGACTAGTCCAAAGGACCAAGTAGGTGCATCACCTACTATGACTTTTTTTACCATGTTATTGGGCCAAATACACTACACCTACTTGCATTAATCTGGCCCAAGTTGAATCGAAGGATAAGAGGAAAATGGACAGCCAAGGCCCAATCTTTCCAAGCCCACAAGAAATAATTAGAATGGAAAAGTAGGTGCATCACCTACTTAAATGTTTGGACTAAATTAAAGACACATGTTGGCTGCAAATAAAGTACAAGAAAGGTGGCAAAAGAGAACCTATTAAGGCCAAAAATCTGATACACATATCTCATTTTCCTCTTATCCAAATTTTAAGCTCTCAAGTTCATATATTTCTCTCTCAAGTTGAAACAGCCAACCAATGTTCCTACTAGGGTTGTAACTATTTTGGCATCTTGTTTCTTCCAAAGCAGCCACAAGATCACCTTCTCTCCTCTATTGTTTCAAGTATATTGGATAGTTCTTCAAGGGGAGTGAATTAGAGATAGCTATATGTGTTGGCAACCCACGTTCTGCCGCTCTCTTCCAAAGATTAAAAGAAGGTTACAAAAATAGTAATTGAAGGAGAATAACAAATTTAGTAACCAAAGTAAGGGCACTGCCACAACCTCTAATTATTAGTTTATTTGAGAATTCTAGACTTACTTGTTTATTGCAACTTGTGGGATGGTGATTGAAAACCATAAATTCAAGTCTTTTGATTATTTTGAGTGTTGAGGACTGCTATTGTATTGATTTGTTTATGGGAGGTCATGGATGTACTTAGATAATGATTGCGGAAAGCTATAGGGGGCAAATTTATGAGCTATGGTGATGCAGCATTAAATTAAAGTTTTGGTAAGCTCACTACCCGTTCCATGGGAAGGTTATTTCATGTAAATAACTATAACGGGTATAATTTGTGAAAGAAAATCATCAATTAGAAGGATTATGGGGTGGCTGTCTGGCTACTGTTTTGATTAGTTGAAATATCCCGAGTTGGTTGGTAAGCTGCTAATATTATCCTTAATGATTGGTTGTTGTAGATGAAGACTATGACGTTAAAGGACAGGATGACACCTCGTAAGCTATATGAATTGGGAATTGAGGTATGTAAGGCTATTCGATTTCCTATTTCTTTGGCATGAATCCAAAACTTGCATTACAAAAAAGTAAGATTTCTAAGTGCCCTTGGTAGTGACTGATACATATTTGCAGTTCCTTCTTCCTAGAGCATTAAAGTGAGTACTATAATATGAGTTTATTACTAAATGTACGTGCTTACTCTACCAAGTATTAGCATGCATGTAACCTAGATTACACATGGTACATATGTTTATATGTTGGATATATAATCTGCCCATATCTTGCCGACTTACTTTAAATGTCTATTCCGTCATATATGTCATCTTTTCACATGTTCATATGTTCCCCTTATTAATTATTACTCCCACTGTGTTAGACTATAATATTACCTCACAAGATCCCTACTTGCTCTATTGTACATTTTATATGTACTTACTTGGAATATTTATTCGTCCTTAAGTTGAATCTTCCCACGTTTTCCCTTGGTTCCACATTCATGTTTACCTTGTATTTGATATTAGTTAGTGAGTATTTGGCTATCATATAGAGTTCAAATCTCTTGGCTGAATGTTAAATGTCTTCACTTGAAATGTGCTTTAATTTGAGATGTCAAAATGCTTACTAAGTCATATAAGCTCCTAAGTATTACGTTGGTGTCACATTTACTTCCCATGTCATTGTTATTATCGTAAGTCCATATTCATGTCTTCTGCTACTGGTCCATAGTTCCAAATCTCAACAATGATTATGACCACCAAGACAGCAATCTCCAAATAGTTATGATCATCAAAACAGCAATCTCAAAAGAGTTGTGAGCAACAAAACAACAATCTCAAAGATTGAAGAGCCCCATATTCATGTCTTCTGCTACTGGTCCATAGTTCCAAATCTCAACAATGATTATGACCACCAAGACAGCAATCTCCAAATAGTTATGATCATCAAAACAGCAATCTCAAAAGAGTTGTGAGCAACAAAACAACAATCTCAAAGATTGAAGAGCCTAAGTGAAGCAATCTATATAATTAAGGGTGGCAGCTCTGGGGTGAAAGTCTAGAATGGGTCGATCCCAATTTGTGGAGTTATAAGGGTAATATCCTAGGGGTTAAAATGCCTAGCATGGGTCATCCTCTTCTACCACTGATCAGCTGGTCATTTGTATCATCATCTGTCTTATAAATATTATAATGTACAGAAAATTAATAAAAGAATGTAACATACACGATTCCACAAGTATAAGCAGAGGTGGTCTCTAATCTTTATCTATTGGTATTTGGTTTCACTTGAGCTCTCATTTTACATATGGTTGTATTATGCCTTACATATTTAGTACATTCTTTCGTACTGACGTCCCTTATTGGGAATGCTCCATTTCATGCTACAGGTACATGTACTCAACTAGTACGATCTACCCAATAGAAGCACATGATACTCATCGATTTTTGGTGAGCTTCAAGTTGATTCGGGGCTTTTTCGAGTCTTTACTATTCGTATTTTCATAGTGGTATAGTCATGGATTCTAGTAGAGGCTTTGTGGACATTGTAAAGCTATCATCTGTATTCATAGTTTAACTTGTCACATGTATCGGTTTAGCTAGTCAACATGTGTTGTATATGAAGCTTCTCATCAGTAAATCTATCTGCATAGTAGTTTACTTTCTCATCATAGGTCACTTGTAAAGCATGTGTACAAATGTTACGTGTCTGCCTCACCTAGGGTTGGGGTGTGACAAAAAAGATTGGAGCTAGATATGAAGAATTGTGACTCTCCACCCGCAAAACCATTTGTGGAAGAAGGTCCAAAATTAGAGCATTTGAGGTATGTATTCTTGGGGACAGATGGCACTTTAACGGTAATCATTGCGGCTAATTTGAGTGAGGTACAAGTAGAGGCATTGGTTTTTGTGTTGAAGTGGTTCAAGCGGGCTATTGGATGGACTATTGCGGACATTATTGGGATTCCTCCTGGAATTTGTTCTCATAAAATCCAACTCATGTCGGACAACAAGACAAGTATTGGGCACCAAAGGAGACTTAATCCACCTATGCAAGAGGTAGTCAAAAAGGAAATCATCAAATGGTTGGATGCTGGAGTCATATACCCCATTGCAGATAGTAGTTGGGTCTGTCCTGTTCAGTGTGTACCTAAGAAAGGTGGGATTACTGTTGTACCTAATGCGAAAAATGAGTTAGTCCTAATGAGGCCAATGACTAGATGGAGGGTATGCATGGACTACCGCAAGCTAAATACTTGGACAGAAAAATATCACTTCCCGATGCCATTCATGGACCAAATACTGGATCATCTTACTGGTAAGGGTTCGTATTGTTTTCTTTATAGATATTTGGCCTACAATCTTTATAGATAGCTCTAGAAGATCAAGAGAAAACCACCTTCAGTTGTCCATATGGGGCTTTCACCTTCAAAAGGACTTTATTTGGGTTGTGTAATGCTATAGCGACTTTTCAAAGGTGTATGATATTGATATTTTAGATATGGTGGCAGACACGATTGAGGTATTTATTGATGATTTCTCTGTTATAGGAGACTCGTTTGATTATTGTCTGATGAATCTATCCGAGGTAATGAAATGATGTAAATAGTACAATCTTGTGCTTAATTAGGAAAAGTGCCACTTCATGCTGAGAGAAGGTATAGTTCTAGGTCATCGTATTTCTAAGAAGGGTATTGTGGTTGATAGAGCTAAAGTTGAGGTAATAGAAAAACTTCCACCACCTATCTCTATTGAAGGTGTTAGAAGTTTTCTTGGGCATTCAGGTTTTTATGGGAGGTTTATCAAAGATTTCTCCAAAATTGCACACCCATCATGCAAACTACTCGAGAAGGAGTGTAAGTTTAATTTTGATGATATTTATCTAAGAGCATTTGGAGAGTTAAAATCAAGGTTAGTATCAGCACGTATCATTATTTCACCGGATTGGGGGCAATTGTTTGGAGTGATGTGTGATGCGAGTGGAGTGGCACTTGGTTTGGTATTAGGACTGAGGCGAGAGAAAAATTAATCAAAGACACGACTTCCAATTTAGGTGTCAACGATCGCGTGCAATAATATAACCAAACCGAATGGGTTGGGGTCAAGTCCCAAGGGAGCAGTTAACAATTGATAATCAAATAGTAGAGTAAAATCTAGTTCTAATCAATCATAGTTATAAATATTAACGAATAGAAAACATTTGAAATCATGAAGTGACACAAAAATGTCAATTATCAATGGGGGGTTTTGTGTTAATTTATGAGCAAAAACAGCAAGAACTATGAAAATACGAGATAAGGAGAAGGGATTCTTGGGATGTGATAGGAATACGGGAATAAACTAGACTATTGGGTAATTGCTTTTGATAGTAACTTGTTGAACATTTGTGACTAGGCTAGACTTTAGTGCGGGTAAGATTTCTCTCGAACAACTTACCCCGAATCAAATCGGTTTCTCTCGAACACCAACTTGTCGCATTAAGCACAACCTCCGCCTTAGCCCATTCATTCTCTCGAGCTGAATGTGTGGGATAAGGACTAGGATTCACTTTCTCAAGATAAACCCATGTCAACCCAATACCACCGGATATCAATTTATTAGTCTTAGTTTTACGACCTCTCTCTCGAGCAAGCCAGAAACACTAAGATAAAATTGTATTTGCAACTACAATCCCATTAAGTTCATACAGTATTACTAAACGAAATCATATTTAAAAAACAAATAGACCATCAAATAGCAAGACCCAATAGTAAATTTAACCCATATTCACAAAATCACACGCCAAGAATAAGGGTTTAGCTAAACATGAAAAGGAGATAGAAATCAATACCAATCAGTTTTTCCATTGAATGGGTAAGATGAATAATGTCTTTAAACACGTCTCAGATGAAGATTCTTGGATACCCACTTCCAATTTCTTGGAATTTAAAATCTTCAAAACATTCAAGCTCATGAGCAAATGTCTCCAAAAACTCTAAGAAAATAAGAACTCTAAAAAACTATAAAAGTGTGATAATAGAATTCTTGATACTAAGCTAACAATATAAACACGTATTTATAGTGTTTGAAAATTTGTGCTACGAATGACCACTCAGCACAGTTAGTCGGGATTGCCAATACACTTGGCGATCCGCCCTTTGGTCTAGTTGATCGCCTTCTTCTTTTGCCTTTAGCATCTTCGTTTTTTGAATCATTGGGCGATAATGTACAGCTTCGCCGTACCTACTACAAGCGAAAAACAAAATCAAGCAATAGTAGGCTATTGACTGAATAAAATCTACTAAACTAAAATATTCAACTCATAAAGTCTAAAAAATACAAAATAGAAATACGTATAGTATGTAAAACTTTTCAAAAAAAGTAAGTACTAAAAAAAACTCCTCAACTCTATCTATCTATGAAGGCTTTAATATTACAGAAATATATCAAGACAATACCCACGACATCTCAAAACTACTTACTGTAAGGTCTAGGCGAAGTCCTCTGGAATATAAGAAGGTTCGCCAAAGCTAATTAAAATGTCAAATGATCTCAACGAAGCACATGTTGATAATCCTGAACACCAGTATCTGCATCATTAAAAGTTGTACGTCGAATGACGTTAGTATATTGAATGTACATGTATGTAAGGGGAAACTGAAACATACCTAACTAAACTGATAACATGGGAAGACAATACTAACCTCAACCCAACTCAAGTATGAAAACAATAACAAGAGATAACATGTTTAAAGCTTCATAATAAATAAATACTAATCGAAGGATGCATATAAAAATACAATAAAGGCAAAACAATAGAGATCAACTCAAACTGTATAAAAATATAGTACTTACTCTTTACTCTTATTTGGAAGATTCTCTAACCGACAACCATCACTAAGAATTCAATGATGATACACCATCTCGTCCACGCTACCAAAATTGTCCTATACCTTTCTAGGGTATAGAACACTTCAACTAATTGGATCCACTAAGCTATGCCAGAAGGCACTTAGGATTCATCTACAAAGTATGATCATGCACCTATGTTGACATGCATGTTTTATGAGGAATGTTAGTTGCCTGAACTCATCCACATATCTGTGCTCAATACTTCTCCAAATAATATATACTCATGCTCAAATTTATAAAACATATTCTTTCTCTGGTTTGAGATAATTGCTCAAACTATCTTCTTAAAAGAGATAACCTTTCTGAAATATATTAGAACACATTAACTCTTTTTAGAAATCAAAGTCTCTCTTTTCTCACTGTAAAATGATATATTTGGGAATTCTTAGTTCCCATTTACTCAAAAAAAATCTCTTTAAACTTCCCTCAAAACTGAGTTTTAAAACAAAGTGATCAACTTTGAAAGACTCTCAAGACTTATAACTCAAAATAGGGTTCATACCAAAATATAGAAGTGGACGAATCAACTCAAAGATCTTACTGATCATATAGAAAACTCAATACTTAGAACTCAAGGACTCAAGAACTCAACGATATTACTGCTCTCTAGAATACTCAAGTATAGGGTTCATACGAATTATGGACATGAACGACTCAACTCAAGGATCTCAATAACAATATAGAACTAATGAGTACAAATCTTCTCATTGGTATCAGAGCTATGGATAGTAAACAACAACACAAACTTGAATTAATCAAGACAATTATAGAAAAAAAATAGACCTAGAACGAATTAATATTAGCGGTCAAGAATTAGAATACTCAGACTAATGATAAATTACAAATACTTTCAATAATGGCAAGAAACTATTGAAGTAATAACCTTACTAGGAGATCTAATAAAAGAAAATATAGAAATATATCAAAGGACCCAAGATATACAATATATAGAATACATCCTAGAAAATATAACAGAAATAATTAGACTAATACCCTTGAGGAAAAAATATTATGATAAAGTTTTCAATGCCTAACAATATACTCACAAAAATTAATACCTTTAGAAAATATGTATGACAGAATTAATACCTGAAAAGCGCACCCTCCAAAATTGGTATCAGAGCTATGGATAGTAAAGAATAACACAAACATGAATTAATCAAGACAATTATAGAAAAACGCTACGAGTTAAAACATAAACAAAAAAGACTTAATTATAACATATACGCAGGAGTATGCCAAAAATCTCTATTAGCTCAAAGAAAAACAATATTTGAATTACAACTACAAGTACAACAGATAGAATATAAACTAAAGCACAATCTATAATGAATAAAGAAGAATTTGCTATAGATGAAAAAACCTATGAAAACCAAGATAGTTAAAAATAAAAATAATATTTTCAAGCTTAGGAAGGAGATATAAAAAAAATAGGAGAAATTTTATATCAAATGATAAAAAAAAACTGTAAAATTAGAAGATAGTCTAACAGCCATGGTACGAATAACTAGAGAAAATGAAGAAATAGACATGAAAAAAAAATGAAAATTATTAAACAACAAACAAAACTAGAAATACAACAAATAAAAGAAACGAAAAATAATAAGATAATTTCCCTAGAAAAAGAATTAACCACACTAAAAGAACTAGATGCAACTAAACAGAAAGAAAGAGAACTTGAAACAAAATTAAAAAATGAAACAACAAAATTCAAAGAAAAATTACAAATCGAAGAAAAAGAAGAACCAGACATAAGAATAGATGATATAAGTAAAGACCACTCAGAACAAGGTTCAGATATAAGCAAAACATATACAGAAATGTTAGCAAATCTAGAAGATGAGGATATAAAAGCTACAGAAATAAATACAGGAGATATTAAAGATACAAAAGCCAGCACATCAGGAGTTAAAATCCCAAGAGAATTAAAACCCAACTATTATACAGTTAGTTATGAACAATCTGATAGGTATGAGAGCATATGGAATAAAAGATTAAACAAAAAATGGACACCAACTCCAGGAACTACGCAAAATAATTTTTTAGATCTAGACTGTGTAACAGATATAAATAAAACAATTCAATTATGGGTAGGATATATATCAAAACAATTAATAGATAATAAAATAGGAATGACAGAAGTGCTAGGATATATAGAAAGGACACTTATAGGAACAGTAAAACTATAGTTACAAAATCTTACAGATGAAAGTATAAAAACATTAAAAAATAATAAGAGAATAGATGGTGAAATAGCAACAACCCCAATTGACATATTAAATAAATATGAAATAGCTATTCGAAATGAATTTAGTAGTACGACTACAGAAATAGAAGAACAAAATAAAGAAAAACAGCTAACAGAAATTTAATGTTAAAATTAGCAATATGTAATATGTGCTATATAGAAGAATATACGGGTGTATTTAGGGAATATAATAATAAAGGAACATATAATACAGAAGAAGGAAAAGAAATACGAAGGTTATACTTTACAAAATTACCAAAACTCTTTAATTCAAAAATAATAAAAGACTGGAATGAAGCAGGACTACAAGATACTTTAGGAGCAAGAATAAGATACTTACAAAAATGGTATTCAGAAATATGTGAAAAATATAGAGAAGAAATGACAATGTAAAAAACTATAATAAAAAACTTAGCATGTTGTAAAGATAAGATAGCACCACAATTTGGATGTAATGATAATTGCTATAAAAATAAATATAGAAAACCGGGTAAATATAGAAAATATAAAACCCAGTAAAAGTACAAACGACCTCGAAGAAGATACTACATAAAAAATTATAATAACAAAAGGCCATTTAGACAAAAGAAAAAAATAACTGAATGTACTTGTTATAATTGTGGAAAACTAGGACATATAGCTAAAGATTGTAAATTACCCCAAAATCCTAAGAAAAAACAAATATCCGAAGTAATAATCGATAATGAAGAAGAATATACACAAATAGAATATATAGATTATGAGCTAGAAAGTGATGATAGTATATATGAATTATCCGAGAATGAAGTAAACGAAGAAGAAGATAATTTATATAATAATATAGATGAATGAAAAAGACGTATAGATAATAACCCAAGAGGATCATATAACTGAAGAATCTACAGAACAGAAAGTAATATTTGATATTAATATATTTGAACAAATAAAAGGAAAAGAACTAGACTTAAGTGTAGAAAAAATATTTAAAGTCCCAATAATAAAAAAAAATATTTAAAAGACAACAAGAAGAATATTACGTGGTAAGCCAAAAGGAACACATAATAGATTGTAAATATACCAAAGGAAAAACGAAAATACCAATAATAAATAAAAGAATAATAAACAAAGAAATACAAGAAATTAAAGCTAAAAACCCAATAAAATATGTACACCTAGGAGGAACAGAAATATTAATAAAAACATGTTTCAGAGAAGGAATAGATACATCAATAGAAATATACTTAGCAGACGACAGAGTAGTAGAACCTATAGAAAAAAGTATAATAAGTGTAGTAAAAGGAAATCTAATATACCAAAAATTCAAATTTATAATAAGTGCCAATTATTCAGTAGCAGTAAACGATACAAACATAGATAAATCCCTAGTATTATATTGGAATATGTCAAGAATAGAGTTAGCCCCAGGAAGTAAAATATTTACAGCAAGATGTAAAAATTTATATGTACTAACAACAAAACATAAAATAACAACAAAAAATAAGATAAATAGAATAAAGATAAAAAATCCTTTTGAACAAATTGTTACAGTAATAGATAATAATGATTACAGTAATAAGGAAATAGATATAGAAGAAGATTTAGAAATAGTAAGTAACAGAATAAGCACATCAAAAAGAATAAAAGGAATAAATTACAGTAATGAAACACCTCAACTATCAAGAAAATCAGTAGAATATCAAATGATAAAATATATCGAACCATACCATTACTATATAACTGGAATAATAGAACAAAGAAAGTACATTATAATAATAAACACTGGCCAAGAAGAAAATTACATAACAAGAGAGTTAGTAGCAGAAGATGAAATAACCTCTAAAGAATGAACGTGCCTAGAATTACCAAAAAAGTTAATAAATTCCAATAAAACAACAGAAAAAAAATAATTATTGGAGGAATAGTAATATCAATAAAATTCAAAATTTACCAAGGAGATAACATAATATTACGAATAAAATGGTTAGAAGAAATGAAACCATATAATTTAGAAAACACACAATTGAACATAACATAAAAAAATAAGAAAGTCATAATAACCCACTCATTCTCCCGAGCTGAGTGTGTGGACATGGGACTAGGGTTCACTCTCTTGAGTTGAACCTCATGTCGACCCACTTACACTGGCCATCAATCTAGTGGTCTTAGTTTTACAACCTCTCTCTCGAGCAAGTCGAAAACACATAAATAAACTTGTATTTGCAACTACAAATTCATTAAATTCAACCATAACCACTAAACAGAATCACATTTAAACTACGAATAGACTATCAGCAAGCAAGACCCAACAATTATCTTTAACCCATATTCGCTAAATCACACTCAAAGAATTGGGATTTTTAGCCACACATGTATAAGAGATAGAAATTTATACCAAATTGAGTTTGCATTCAACTAGATATGAAGATTTAAGTCTTGATATAGGCCAAATTTGAAGAATCCAAGAGACCCAAATTCAAATCTTGAAGATGAAACCCTTTGGAACTTCAAGTCTTCAAAACCCTCTCAAACTTAGAGCAAAAATATCAAAAAGTACTATTCTATAAGAAAATTATAATAATTGTTCGACTATTAAAACTACAACTCTAACTAGTATTTATAGCATTCACAAATTTGTGCTGCAACAGATCATTTGACGTCGTTAGTCGAAATCGCCGATCAACTCGGCGATTCGCCCTTTGGTGTAGTTCTTCGCCGTCTTGCACCAGCCTTCAGCATCATCGTGCTCTGGGTCATTGGGTGACATGGTACTTCTTCGCGAAACTTCTCGGCGATGCACCGCCTGCTCCCTTTTTTCGCCGACTTGATCTATTCCTTCAAGGCTCAGCACACTAGAACAAAAGGCGAAGTAAGACCCTTCGGCGACTCGCCAAGTGGACTCGGCAATCCTCAGGCCTTCATTTCTTCGTTCTTTTCAGCCTTTTCATTCCTTTTTGCGATGTAGAGTCCATGCTTTCCTTCAAACATCAAATACCTGAAACTTAAGGGTTTTCATCAGATATTGAAATAAAATAAGAATTTGAGGACACAATTTCTATTAAAATATAATTTTAAATGAGTCCAATTTGTGGACTCATCAACACCCCAACTTAAACTTTTGGTTGTCCTCAAGCGAACTCAAGTTCATTTGTTCAAAAAGGGTGTCTCGAACAGTGCTACACAAGACTCAATCATGAATGCACACAACAAGACTCAATTTACTTATGCAAAGATCAATTGTGTACTCAAAGATTCAAGTTGTGACTCACAATTACCAAAGATTCTCAAACTCGCAATACTTGCTTCAAATGCAAGTTCATGCTCAACAAAAGCCTTCGAATGCCCTTACACAAATGATGATTCCATTTTCACATGCAAAGGTAAAATCAATTTAAAGTTCAGGAATTAGATACAACTCTCACACTCACAAATATGAACATAATGCATGCTTTCATCCATAGGTTTGCCCATATTTTCTAATCAACATTTGTTTCGACTTTCTCAAGATCATAATGGTCTTAACAAGGCTTCTAACGGGGTTGAGTGTAAAGTATGGTCATTTAGGCTAAGTGACTTTTATCCTCATGAAATGTGGTACTCTCAACACTTCCTTTCTTTTTCCTTCATCATTTTCATTAGTGCATCATAAGTCATCCTATTATTCACTTCTCATGGATTGTTCGGAACCCTATTTCTTTGGTACTTTATTCCACAATTATTTTTCATTCTTTTTTTTTATAAAGGGGCTCCATCTTTCTCAAAACCATGGGTAAGAGGAGACTTTCCTTGCATTTCTTGACTTGCCTTATCTTTTCACCACAACCCCTACTTAGGCTTTTGGCATAAGTTGGATATTCAACTAACCACAATTCAAGAGGATTATAGGTAATAGATTAATAAAGGTCTAGTTTTCATCAAGTTTCTTCCAAAGAAGGGTAAGGCTCAAAGGGTGTTCAAGAGAGAATCACACGCTCACAAGGTAAGTCACAAAAGAGGTATATGTTAAATTGGTTCACACTCTTGGAAGTTGCCTAAGATCATATCAAGAGAAAGTCTTACTTAGTCAACTGGATCAACAGGGAAAATTCTAGGTGTTGTCATGTATGGTTCCAGGTAAGCTTATCACACAAGGCATCGACACTTAAGTCTAACAAGACTCCACACTTTTGTTAGTGTGCAACGGTCATCACAAGAGAATCGATTTGATAAATGGCTAATCACAACGAGATGCAAAAGAGTTCACATATTGTCTATGCAACTTCATTTGGTCTCATCGTAGACGTGCATTCATGTTCGTTCGATTGTAAGCACTATTTAAGTCATTGGTATTAATCAGGACCGACACTTAAATTTTGCAAAAGAACAGCCACATTCATCACACAAGAGGTGGCAAAATTTTTTGGACGGGGTCAAAATCATTTCGCAATTTAAATAAAAGGAGCCATAAGCTCAAGCATCCATAGAAAAGCAGTATTAACACAATTTTAAAATAGAACGGCCCAAATATATACACAAAACACGAACAAAAATAGCACACAAAAGGTGTGGGCCTCACCCTACCACAAACAAAAACAATTTGTCCTCAAATGAAAATAGCATAGAATCTGAAAGGTAAAATGAAGAAAGACAGAGAGGGAGGAAAAGAGGAGATCCTGGCTACTCATTCGCTCCATCTGCCTGGGCATCAGTGCCTGATGTGTCATTTTGAATCTGGGCATCAGTGCTAAGGGTCATGTTTGAGGTTCGGGCATCAAGAATCGGGGCTATTTTTTATGCATCTACCATGTTAGGTCCATTAGGAGTGACCTCCTCCAAATTTTCCCAATGGGCATGTACAGCAACATAGAATTCCCCGGCCCATGAAGGTATTTTATGGTTTCTTGGAATTTTTTAAATAGGTATCTGACCAAAAGATGCATAGACCTCCTTGACTCCCTTGCCCTTTCCCTTATCTTTCTTCCCACGAGACGTGGGTGGTGTAACAGCCTTGCCTTTGGATATAGTGGGCTCCTCATTCATCGTCTTCCTTTCAGTCTTCTCTTGGGCTGGTACAATTCTCTCAGTAGCTTTTGGTTTCGCCATATCTACAAATTCTCAAGCAGAATCAAAGAGATTGGCTCTAAAGGTCCGGTGAGTTAGCCAAAAGTTGAAATGCATGCAAAATCAAAGGGGTAGAAAAAGGGTGTCAAGAATACTTTCGGCGAGTCGCCGAGTACTTTTGGCGATCTCAGGCTTCTCGCCAAAAGTTACAGCATTAAACATCAAATTCCACAAGAAATTAAATTGAGATGAGAGCGTCTGGCGAACCGCCAAGTAGTTTGGCGGGCTAGACCTAGCTCGCCAATAGCCTAATGTGCCTATTCTCAACCCACCTTCTCGAATTCAACCCCTTAACCCCCAAAAACAAAGTCAACACATGCACTAGTGAGATTTAACTCAGATCCATAACATCCAAACACAATCCCACAAAATATACTTCTGCTAAAAGCACAAACAGACGAGGTCTCAACACTTATAAATAAATTGAGCCATATTTTGAGACTAATACAGGCACACACAAGAACAAGATACGGATATTGCAAATGAGTACAAATTCTATAAAATAGTTTCGAGTGTCAGGCAACCAACCTTTTATGCTGATAACGGTAAGACTAAAATGCAAAGCAGCAAAGAAATCCAACTCTGAGCACAAATCAACTAACTGAAATACTAGTAAGATGCAAAAATAAGAGAAATACTACCTTGGTGTGGGTTTGTGAATTTTAAAAGCGAGGAAAACTGAAGAATTTGGACCCTTAAGACATATGGCCTTCATAAACTGTCCAGTTCGCGTCCACTCGGTGACATTAGTCGCACTGGCAAATCCATTCGATGACACACTGAATGGTCATTTGGCTCGCCAAGTTTTACACGACCTTTAGTCAACGAGAGGGTCCAAACGGCGATCTTAATCGTAGTCGCTGACCTTGTTGGCAACACGCCCAACTGATTCTCAAACTCGTCGAGTTTTATAGGCTCTAATTTATACGTGTGTTGAGCCAAACGACAGGTCAAGTCAGGTACGCCGACCTCTTTGGTGATCCGCCGACTGACCATTTTGATGCCAATCTGCATTTTCCAAACACTTTCCACACTTAAACATGTACAACCAACACACCATTATTTATAAAAGCAAAAGAAAACAATAAATGGATTTGGGTTGCCTCCTAAACAGCGCCTTAGTTAACGTCATGGCACGACGTGAGTCATCATTTAAGCATCAAAGTTGGGGTTATCCATATCATCACTAGGCAACCCCACTATTTTTTCGTGAATGGAGTTGAGGCAACGCATGACTCATAAGGTTCTCGAGCAGCTGAAAAGCTTTGGAATGAGACCAAATCATTCACTTTATCCCTTCAATGTCTTCTTTCAATTCTTCCAGCTCTCTATCTTGCTTAGTTTCCTTGTGGAGAATGGTTGATAGAATTCCCTCAATGCGTTTAACTTCATTGTCCTCAAGATCTCTTCGCTCCTGAGGAGGGAAATATGTATCCTTTCTCTTGCACTAAGCCTCGATCTTTACCATCTTTTTGGCCAACTTATCCATCTGAGTTATTAATGCGGTCATCATAAAGTCTTTTTCTGCTTCTTGGTTTATTTTAGTCATGTTGTCAAGCAGTTGGACTGCCATTGCATAGGACTGCTTTGCAATATCAACCGATATAAGTTGGTCAACCACCCTCTTGTTTCCTGGGTCAAGACCTCTGTAGAAGCAGTCAAGAAGGATTATGTCGGGAATGTCATTAATTGGGCATTGAGTGATCAGTTATTTAAACCTTACCCATGACTTGTGGACACTTTCGCCCTCCAATTGCTTGAAGGTTAGGATTTTATCCTGAATTATCATTACCTCTAATGGAGGAAATTTCATTATATCGCAAGTGATGGTTGATATATTCGCCTCCTTGCTTTTGAAGCACAAATCAGCAAAACAAAGCTAAAAACAAAGTTAGTAAAACTACAACTAAGAAGAATAAAAATTCTACTAATCTAAAAATTTTCAATTAACACCACTCCCCGACAGCGGTGCCATTTTGATGTTTGCGTAATCAAGACACAGCTTCTGATGCAAGTGTCTACGATCGTACAATAGTTTAGTAACCCAACTAAGGGTTGGGATCGTTCCCAAGAGACTAGTTTTGCGAATTAATAGAAAAATAAAATTAATTCTAACTAGTCGTAGCTAAAGACATTAACAATTAAAAACATTGTAAATTAAAAGGGGACACAAGAGTGTCAATTAACAATGGGGTGGGGTTTTGTCACTAGTAAGTAAAAACAACAAAATCAACAAGGGTTTCTAAGTAATGAGAGAGAATCCTTGGGATGTGATGGAATACTGGAATACGGGTTAAGCTAGATTATTGGGTACATGCTTTCGATAGAAGATTCATAGAATAATTGTGACTAGGCTAGACTTTAAGGGGGATAAGCTCTCTCTCGAGCAACTTACCCCGTTTCAAATGTGTTCCTCTCGGACACCCACTTGCCACATGCAGAACAGCCTACGCCTTAACCCACTCACTCTCTCGAGCTGAGTGTGTGCACATGGACTAGGGTTCACTCTCTCGAGCTGAACCTCATGTCAACCCACTCATACAAGCCATTAATCTAGTGGTCTTAGTTTTACAACCTTTCTCTCAAGCAAGCTGAAAACACATAAATAAACTTGTATTTGCAACTACAAATTCATTAAATTCATCCATAAGCACTAAACGAAATCGCATTTAAACTATGAATAGATTATCAGCAAGCACGACCCAACAATTATCTTAACCCATATTCGCTAAATCACACCCAAAGAATTGGGATTTTTAGCCACACATGTATAAGAGATAGAAATTTATACCAAATTGAGCCTGCATTCAACTGAGTATGAAGATTAACGTCTTGATACAGGCCAAAATTAAAGAATTCAAGAGACCCAAATCCAAATCTTGAAGATGAAACCCTTTGGGACTTCAAGCCTTCAAAACCCTCTTAAACTTATAGCAAAAATATCAAAAAGTACTATTCTATAAGAAAATTATAATAATTGTTCGACTTTGAAAACTATAACTCTAACTAGTATTTATAGCTTTCACAGATTTATGCTGCAACAGATCATTCAGCGTCGTTAGTCGAAATCACCGGTCAACTCGGCAATTCTCCCTTTGGTGTAGTTCATCGCCATCTTGCACCAACCTTCAGCATCGTAGTGCTCTGGGTCATTGGGTGACATGGTACTGCTTCGTAGAACTTCTTGGCGATGCGCCGCCTACTCCTTTTTTCCGCCGACTTGATCCTTTCCTTCAGGGCTCAGCACACTGGAACAAATGGCGAAGTAAGACCCTTCGGCGACTCGCCAAGTGGACTCGGTGATCCTCAGGCCTTCATTTCTTCATTTTTTTAGCCTTTTCGTTCCTTTTTGCGATGTAGTGTCCATGCTTTCCTTCAAACATCAAATACCTAAAACGTAAGGGTTTTCATCAGATATTGAGATATAATGAGCATTTGAGGACACAATTTCTATTAAAATATATTCCTAAATGAGCAATTTATGGACTCATCAAAATTCTTGATTGATCATGAAGTATTTTGGGGCTGGGTTAATTATTATTTGTTTTTTTATTTTTGTTAGATTTGTTGAGCCTAATAAAGGTCAAATTCCAACTACAGTTGATAGCCCCACGAAAAACTTCTTATCGATACAACTAAATAGTAAATTCTTAATACCGAGTATGTGAAAAAACTCTCATCCATACCATTAATTTGTAAGATTATAATACATATTGTGTGGAAAACTCTAATCGATGCCATTAAACTCTAATTCAAGCACACCTATTATGCGAAAGACTCTCATCGATACCGTTAATTTGTAATATGAGAACACCTATTGCATGAAAGACACTATTGATAGTGCTAAATTCTAAACTGACGAATGACAATACCTACTCGATCAAAGTTTTAGGGGATATGTTGTAGATTTTGTAGACTCTGATCCTAGAGGTTAAAGGGTGGTTAAAGGATTTGAACTTTACTGATATATGTTCCTCTTTCTACCTATGACTCTATTTTGATTTCTTAGATAACTTTTTTAGTTTGAATTTTTAATTTTAAATTTTAAATCTTGTTGTAGATCCATAGTAGTTGTTGTTGTGTTATTCTTATAGTTTGTTGCTCTTCTACTTCCACCTTTTCCTTTTGAATGCCACTAAATTGTAATCTAAGAACACCTATTATGTGAAAGACTCTCATTGATAGCACTAATCTGTAACATATGAACCATTAAATTGTAAACTCACAAATCACAATACCTGATCCTACAGTCCAAAAGACTGCTAAAGGATTTAAACCTGGGAAGATTTATGTTTTACTTTATTCTACATATCACTTTGTTCCCCTTGGTTGAAAGAGTAGACAAAACATATGTATTTACTAAACCCAACAAAACAAGTTTCTATTTATAAACTAAGCTAGACTTTCAAAGTATGACTCGTTTTTTAAGTTAACAAAGTTCCTAATCATTTTTGTTATTAATTTATTTTCTAA
The DNA here is from genome assembly GCA_029007595.1 of Solanum commersonii. Taxonomy (NCBI): domain Eukaryota; kingdom Viridiplantae; phylum Streptophyta; class Magnoliopsida; order Solanales; family Solanaceae; genus Solanum; species Solanum commersonii. The sequence goes on along the minus strand of JAJTWQ010000129.1, from coordinate 328,985 downwards.
TTAAGTTTTTTAATTGAACCTACTACAAACTTGTAACATCCCGCCTTAGAAAGAGATAAATTTAGAAAGAACTAATTTGGAAAGAGCCAAATTTGAAATTTTACAAGCTATGCTTAAGTTATGAGTTTTAGGTCAACTTCAAAGGACCATAAATTTTAGTACAGGATGAGTTAGGTGGCCTATAAAATGTCAAATGAAATGTCTTTGAATCCTCTTTCCAACACCACAGAGTTTTCTAGGTTCGAGTATGGATAAGAGAGATATGCCCATTTGAAGTTAGCATGTCCAATTAAGGAAAGTTACCCGAATTAATGAGGGGTATTTTGGTCATTTACTTACCCCATCAAATTAAAACAAGTTTTATAATATTTTGGGGTCAAATTTGATTTGGGTCTGTTTTACAAATCCCAAATACTCTTAGGGTTTTGAGAAGAGGAAAAGAAGAAGAAAGTGGAAAGGTTCAAGACATTCGTCAAGATTTGTGAGCTTTTTCGAGGGATTACTAATGAGTCCGAGATTTCGACTCATTTAGAGCTTTGTTTTGATAGTATAAGTGTCCTCAAATGCCTATTTTATGCTCTAAACTGATATTAAATTGTTGATTTGCAGCTATGAAAGCTAAGGAGCAAGGAAAGGACATTACCATGCAAAAAGGAACTAACAAGCTGAAGAAGTGAAGAAAAGTGATCCCGGTGATCGTCAAGACCACTCAGCGAACCACCGAGTGGATCTTTAACTCGCCCAAAGTTCCAATGTGCCAGCCCTACCAACTTGGCGACATAAATGGGCAGTAGGTGAATCGCCAAAATGACTCCGCGATGGCAATCTTGATCGCCCAAACTTACAGACCCTGGAGGACAGATGGCCAATGCAAATTGGCGATGGAAGGGAGCTAAGGGCAGATCGCCGACCAGGTTAGCGAGGCTCGACTTACTTCACCCAATGGCCTTTCAGGCCAAAAAATAGACAACTATGAATTGAAATTTTAAATGTAGAGAAAGGAGTTCTGATCCCCAAGTTTGAGAGTGAGTTTTCTATTAGTTTTTTAGTTTCCATTATAGACTTTGAGTATTTCTAAGCTTAACTTTGAGGATTTGCAAGTGGGTTGTTGAACTTAATCAATTTGGAGCATCATAAAGGCTTGGAGACTTTTACCCAACTAATGGCTAATCTAGTTGGTAATTATTTTTATCTTTTTATGATGCTTAGCTTAAAACCCAAATTATTGGGGTGTGATCATGTTATTATGGGTTGAATTGGTTTATGGGTATTGTTATGTACTGATTTAAATGCTTAATTGAAGTGGGTTTAGCCATTAGCTGACATGGGTTCAGCTCGATACACTCATGAAGACTAAGCGTCTCCTCTCAGTTTTAGGATAAAAAAGAGCAGATCGAGAAAGATCAAGAGAGAGACCAAAATATGGCCAAAATGATGACCCATCTGGACTTATTATCGGGTAGTGGGTTGAAGAGTGTGAATGTTGTGGGTATTGGTGGAGCAAATCCCGATGAGGCACATTTTGAGGCATTGTACAATGAGGAAGTGAACTTCCTTGCAAATCAAGGAGGAGGTTTTCTTTCAAACTACCCAAGGCCGGATGAAAATCTGGGTTGGAATAGAGATGAGGGATGGAGAGATCGTGATAGAAGTTGACATGACTGTAAAGCTACTAGGAATAAAAGAGAGGGTGACAAGGACAGATACGTCCCACCCCATGAGCGTCAAAAGCCCAAGGAACTAGAAAATGTTCGTACAGAAGACATGCTCTCACGTATTCTCAATAAGGTAGAAGGGTCAGACAAAGTTTTGAAAGAAATTAAAGAAGACATCTCTACACTTAATCAGACGGTCACCTCACATTCAGTGTCAATCAAGCAATTGGAAATGTAAATGGTTCAAATTTCATCTCATTTGAAACCAAGGTCGAAATGGGCCATACCAAGTGATACCTTGGCTAACCCGAAGAATGATCCTTGAAAGCGTATCTACGTCGTGCCACAACGTTAAATAAGGCGCTTCTTGGGAAGCAAGCCAAGTTTTTTATGCTTTTAAATTTTGCTTTTGAATAATCAGTGTTGATTTTGCAGGTTGAAATTTAAAGTGTTGGAAAATGGGAAATAGGCGAGCTAAAAGTCCAATCGGCAACTCACCAAACAGGTCAGCGAGCCCAATTTGGATCACCATTGGAACCACCTGGTATGCTGGAGGTTCTTTAAAACTCGACGGGCAAAAGTAACACCCAGTGCATCACTGGGTGGTACGGCGGGCGCAACTTCCTTCACAGAATTGCGCGTGAACTGAAGAGTTTTAAAAGGGTCAAACGATTTTAAATTCAAAAATCCTTCACTCTCTTACTTTTTCAACTCCTGTACTCTCACCCTAATATAAGATTGTTTGTGCTTTACTACTTTTACTCTCATTTTACTTGGGATCTTTTCTCGGGATTAACTATAGAATTACTTTAGTGCCTAGCATTACAAAAATATTCAGCATAAAAGGTTGGTTTTCCGAACCCCAAACTTAATTATTGGGTGAAATCAAATGATTGTGTTAAATTTTTGTTGAATACCGTTGGGTCATGTAGTGTGATCATCGATTGATTGTTGGTTTTCCCGTAGTTAAATGAATTCGTGCTTAAAATATCATAAATGGCTAATTCCCGTGTCGAAAATTGATTAAATTGTTGGGTTGCATTGACTAGTTGTCGGTTCTAGTGGGGTGAGTCTAAGTAACCCTGGATTGTGCTAATTGTCATATTTTGCCCAATGATGGAGCAGTTGACGTCATTCTTAATGGCAAAAGACATCAATTGGCCAATTTTGGCCAAATCGGGGGAAGTCTCAGTTCCCCAAGGGGATGGGTGGTATGGGTCTTGCTTTAATTTCATAATGTAAGTGTTTAATTTTGATTTCATGGGATGCAGGCTTGATTTTGAAGAATGGGGTGAAAAAGTGATACGAAGGGCTATTCGGCGAGCTGGGTCGAGCTCACTAAATGGTTCGGCGGTTCGCCTAATTCCCCTAGATCTCCCTTTACTTCTATTTTTGGAGGGTTTGAATGTTGTAACTTTTGGTGATATACATGTTGATGAGTCCATAAATTGGACTCATTTAGGGATTTATTTAAATAGAAATAGTGTCCTTGAATGCTTGTTTTATCTCAATACCTAATTAAAAAGCTGAAGTTTCAGGTATTTGAAGTTTTGGTGGAAGCATGGACACTAAAGCGCAAAATGGAGCAACTAGGGATGAAAAGAACAAGAAATTGAATCCTGCGGATCGTCGAGTTCAACTTGGCAAGTCATCGAAATGACATGAACCGCCCTTCGTTCCAGTATGCGAAGCCTTGAAGGAAGTGGATCAAAAGGCGAGGAAAGAAGCAGTCGGCGAGTCGGCGATTAGTTCCGCAAAGCAGCACTGTACCGTCCAATGATCCAGAATGCGAGGATGCTAAAGGCAAGACACTGAAGGCGATGGGCTAACCAAAAGGCGGATCACCAAGTTCATCAGCAATCTAGACTAATGTCGCCGAACAATCTGCAACACAATCTGTGAAAACTATAAATACTAGTTGGAATTGTAGTCTTAAGTGGGGAACATTTTTAGAGTAAAAATTATTATTAGTCTATAGTATTTTTCTGTATTTTTCTCTCAAGCTTGGAAAGGATTTTGTGGAGACTTGAAGAAAGGAGTTCTTCTTCCCCAAGTTGGAAGTGGGTCTTCTCTATTCACTTTTCTTTGCTTAATTCAAGGTTTAATTTATTATACCCAGTTGATTTCATTATCATGTTAGGTATAATTTTTTATTTCTTGATGTGTGGCTAAAAACCCCATTCTTGGGATGTGATTTAGCAAATATGGGTTGATATTCTTGTTGGGTCTTGCTTGTTGATAGCTTAGATGTATGTTAATGGTGATTTCACCAAGTGGTTGTAGTTTAATATAAAGGGTTTGTAATTGCAAATACAAAGCCACCCATGTGTTTTCGTCTTGCCTGAGAGGTAGGTCGCGAAACCAAGACCACTAGAGTGATGGCCTAAGGAGTGGGTCATACCCTAGTCCCATATCCTAACACTCAGCTCGAGAGAGTGAGTGGGGTAAGGTGTAGGCTGGTCTTCATGCGGCAAATGGGTGTCCGAGAGTAACGCATTTGAAATGGGGTAAGTTGCCCAAGAAGGAACTTATTTTTATTTAAAGCTTAGCCTAGTCACTATTATCTTGCAAATTTCCTATTGAAAGCATGTACCCAGCAATTTATCTCAACTTGTATTGCGGTCACATCCCAAGGACCTTTCCCCATACTGGATTTTCTTGTTTATTTTGTTGTTTGAGTACTTGTTACAAAAACCCCTTCGATATTTTTGATACTTTTGTGTCACCTCTTTTTAATTTACTATGTCTTTTATCGCAAATATCTTTAACTACGACTAACTTGAATGAAATTCTAATTGGTTATTAATTCTCAAAACCGCTCTCGTGGGACACGACCCCAACCCTTGGTTGGGTTACTATTTTATTGACAATCGTAGACACTATATCGTAGGATAGTGTCGTTGGTCACGATAAGCATCAACGAGTGTGAGCCAATTTGACATACACCTCTTTTTGTGGTCTACCCGTGAGCGTGCAAAACTCTCTTGAACACCCCTTGAGCTTATCCTCCTTTGGAAGAAGCTTGATGAAACTTAGACTTTTTTTCATCCACTACCTATAATCCTCTTGAGATGTGTTTAGTGAATACCCAACTTAGGCCAAAAGTCTAAGTTGGGGGTGTGGTGAAAAAGAAAAGGAAAAGTCAAGAAGTGAAAGAAAGTCTCCTGAACCTATTGTATTGCAAAACAAAATGGAAACCCTCCATATAAAAAAAAGGAGAAAAAGAAAGAGAAAAGAAAAGAAAGAAAAGGAAAGTCGTGGAATAAAAGTGCAAAAGAAACTAGGTTTCCAAGCAATACATGAAGAACGAATAATAGGATGACTTATGAGCACTAGAAGAAGAATTGAGAAAGGAAGGGAAGAGGATGCCTTGAGAATATCACATCTCACGAGGATGAAAGTCACTGAGCCTAAATAACCATACCTGTAACGACCTTCAAAATGAAGTAGGATAAACTAGAGCCTCACATGAGTTTTATGCGTTAATAACTTGTCAAAATAACGAAGAATAAACTTTTTAAGTCAGTTTTAAAGAGTTTGGAAGTCAAACGTCAAGGGACGACCAAGACGTTCGAAAACTAGTCTTTTACATGTTGGTGTGTTCTAGTATGTTGTTCATGTTTTTATGTGTTGTTTGGAGTCTAAAATCAGTAGAAGTGACCCTAGTGTCTTAATAAATGTTTTTAGGGTCAAAACGTTTGGATACAACGCCCCGGGGGAGACCCTAAGGGTCCCCGAGAAAGACCCTAACCTAAGCCAAGCAAGCTGCCAAAGTAGGTCAAAATGTGCATGAAGGGAGCATGTCCGCGTCGCGGACTAGCTCCACCATAGGCCAAAGTTTTGGTCCGCATCGCGGATATGTCGCGGACTCTACTGTCTCGAATTTAATTTCCAAAAAACTTGTGGGAACACCTCCGCGTCGCCGGTAACGACTAGGGGGTGCTCTCAAGTCGTTACAATACCTTTACACGCAGCCTCGTTACAAGCCTTAGAAAGACCTTTGTGATCTTGAGTAAGCCGAATCGAAAGTCAATTGGAAAATAAGGGCAAACCTATGGGTGAAAGCATGTATTGTGTTCCTCTTTTTGAGTGTGAGCATTGTATCTGATTCCTGATCTTACATTGACTCATATATGTGTGTGAGTATGGAATCTTTCTTTATGTGAGGGCATTTAGATACTTTTGTTGAACTTGAACTTGCACAAGTAGCAAGTATTGCGAGCATGAGAATCTTTAGTAATGGTGTGTCACAATTTGAATATTTGAGTACACAAGTGATCCTTGCATAAGTAAATTGAGCCTTATTGTGTACATTCATGATTCAGTCTTGTGTAGCACCATTTGAGGCATCCTATTTGAACTGCTGAGCTTGAGTTTGCGTGAGGACAAGCAAAAGTTTAAGTTGGGGGAGTTGATGAGTCCACAAATTGGACTCATTTAGGAATTTATTTTAATAGAAATAGTGTCCTTGAATTCTTGTTTTATCTCAATACCTGATTAAAATGCTGAAGTTTCAAGTATTCAACGTTTTAGTGGAAGCATGGACACTTAGGCACAAAATGGAGCAAATAGGGCTGAAAAGAACAAGAAATGGAATAATGTGGATCACCGAGTTCAACTTGGTGAGTCGCCGAAATGACATGAACCACCCTTCGTTCCAGTACGCGAAGCCTTGAAGGAAGTGGATCAAAAGGCAAGGAAAGAAGCAGTCAGTGAGTCGCCGATTAGTTTCGCGAAGCAGCACTGTACTGCCCAATAATCCAGAAAGCAAGGATACTAAAGGCAAGACACTGAAGGCGATGAGCTAACCAAAAGACGGATCACCAAGTTCATCAGCAATCTAGACTAATGTCGCCGAACAATCTGCAACACAATCTGTGAAAACTATAAATACTAGTTGGAATTGTAGTCTTAAGTGGGGAACATATTTAGAGTAAAAATTATTATTAGTCTATAGTATTTTTCTGTATTTTTCTCTCAAGCTTGGAGAGGGTTTTGTGGAGACTTGAAGAAAGGAGTTCTTCTTCCCAAAGTTGGAAGTGGGTCTTCTCTATTCACTTTTCTTTGCTTAATTCAAGGTTTAATTTGTTATACCCAATTGATTTCATTATCATGTTAGGTATAATTTCTTATATCTTGATGTGTGGCTAAAAACCCGCATTCTTGGGGTGTGATTTAGCAAATATGGGTTGATATTCTTATTGGGTCTTGCTTGTTGATAGGTTAGATGTATGTTAATAGTGATTTCACCTAGTGGTTGTGGTTTAATCTAAAGGGTTTGTAGTTGCAAATACAAAGTCACCCATGTGTTTTTGACTTGCCCGAGAGGGAGGTCGTGAAACCAAAACCACTGGACTGATGGCCTAAGGAGTGGGTCGACATGATGTTCAACCCAAGAGGGTGAGCCCTAGTCCCATATCCTAACACTCAGCTCAAGAGAGTGAGTGGGGTAAGGCGTAGGTTGGTCTTCATGCGGCAAATGGGTGTGCGAGAGTAACGCATTTGAAATGGGGTAAGTTGCCCGAGAGGGAACTTATTTCCATTTAAAGCTTAGCCTAGTCACTATTATCTTGCAAATTTGCAATTGAAAGCATGTACCCAGCAATTTATCTCAACTTATATTGTGGTCACATCCCAAGAACCTTTCCCCATACTTAATTTTCTTGTTTATTTTGTTGTTTGAGTACTTGTTACAAAACCCCCCTTTGATATTTGACACTTTTGTGTCACCTCTTTTTAATTTACTATGTCTTTTATCTCAAATGTCTTAAACTACGACTAACTTGAATGAAATTCTAATTGGTTATTAATTCTCAAAACCGCTCACTTGGGACACGACCCCAACCATTGGTTGGGTTACTATTTTACTGATGATCGTAAACACTCATATCATAGGATAGTGTCGTTAATCATGATAAGGATCACATGTGCTCACCGAGTTCACTCAGCGACTCGATGAAAGTATCTTCTAATCGCCCTTCTGCGTCCCTTTCCCCAAAAATTAATCTGTAACTTTCGGTGAGCTACTTCTAGTTCGTTGATTGGTGTTGGCGATCCATCGAAAGGCCCTAGACATCCCCGACCAACTTAGAATTTTAGCAATTTTTGCACTGGAACGCGAACCTGACTTGGCTCGCCAAAGTGGTTCGGTGACTCGCCGATTGGTTCGGCGAGCCTTCCTGCAGTTAATTTTCTAAGATTTTTCTTTACTTTGTTTAAGTTTTTCTACATTGTTTTGCAGGTATGGCTAGACCCAAAGTCGCCGGTCAATACATGCAACCCCGAAAGCGGGCACGTGGAGTTAGTATCAATGAGGAAGCGGTTGTTTCCATAGCAAAGACTAAGAAACTACCAAAGGGAGTTAAAGGCAAGGGCAAAGCACTCATGATTGTGACACCGATATAGGCTAGTTCAGACAGTGAGGGGTTCTAAGAGAGACACCTCACTACCTCCGAAAATAAAGGTGACTCACAGAATGCTTCTTAGGATTCCATCTCTGAGCCTGAGGATGATCACTTATTACAGGCCAAAAGAGCAATGCTACGCTCCAAATCAATGAACCATCCGTCTAGGATCCCAGTGCCTCCGATGCCTACCCCTCCAGTTTCAACTCTAATGCCTCCTCCAGCTCAGACAATAGTGCAGGCACCACATGTACAGGGTCCTCCTCCCCGGTCACTCAACCAACATAAGGCTGAGGGTTTGAGGACTATTTTAGAGGAGAAGAAGTTGTCCACAGACGATGTGGTGGACAGTCATCCATAGGTGTGGAACACTCTCAAGTTCCACAAGTTTTATATTTTCACCAAACCACGGTGCCCCTACATTCCTACTTGGGTCCGGGAGTTCTATTCGACTTATGGAGACTTGGTGCCGAAAAGGAAGAAGAAGGCCACTGCCTTCAAGCCCATAAATTTTGTGATGGTTCGCGGTAAGAAGGTTAAATGTTGTTGTTCAGACATAAATGAGGGACTGGGATGCACTTATAATTTTATACACCGGTACATTAATTTGGTCTAGAAGAAGACACTGGAGGACCTCAAGGGTTTCCTGGCACCTCTGATCTCTAATGCCACCCCAAGGTGGATAGAGGTCGGTGCACCCATAGAGAAGAAGGATCTTAATGTAGCAGCTAGGTACTGGTTCAGGTTTATCAGCAGCATAATCATATCATCCCATAACGAGTCCATCATCCGCCACCCGAAGGTTGCCTACCTAAGGTCTATCATTGATCGACAGAAACTTAATTTGGGATTGTTGATTGAGCAGGAGATGGAAATGAGGGCCAAGTTGTAACGACCCTAAAAATGAAATAGGAAGAACTAGAGCCTCACATGTGTTTTGAAGTTGGTAACTTGATTAAATAATGTAAATCGGCTTTTTGAGTATAGTTCAAAGAGATTTGGGGTTCGTAGATGCTGCCAGTTTTTGACACTTTAATTTTTAGTTGGGGCTTTGGGAATTAATTAGTTATTAGATTAAGGTCTTAGGGGGTCGGTTAGGAGTTAATTAAATGACTTATATAAGGTTTTAAGTCTTTTAACAAGTCATTTACTCTCTTTTCCCAAAATCAAAATCCCAAAGTCTTCCTTCTCTCTATATTTCTCTCTAACTCAAAGAAGAAGATGAAGTGGGAGCTAGGGTTGAGGATTTCATGGTGTTTCTTCTTCAATCTTCGTGGGATTCATGAAGGTTAAGGTATGGGGATCCTTTATCCTTGATTCCTTTTCCATTCAAAGAGCCAAATCAAAGTGTTTTGAAAGCTCTTCAAAAAACTCAATAAAGTCCTAATTTCGGTTCTAGCATGGGTTCTTGCATTAAATGACTTTTAATGATGATTTATGTTATTGTTGATGTTTATTAATGGTTTAAGAAAGAAAAGTTCATGAACCCATGTCTTTCCAAGTTTCCTAAATTTGGCTTATGAAGTGGGTTGAATGTTTATAATTGAATGATGATGGAAAAATGCTAAGGTTGAGTTGAGTAGTTGATTTCTATTATTATATTTGTTTATCTATTAAGAATTGTTGAAGAATTGAGGAATGGTGATTATGGCTTTGGAAAAGGGTAAGTTCACCTAACTTCATTGTTAATGTAGAATTGATATAGAATTGTGATAGATTGATGTGTGATCCACTTATGATGCAGGTGTTTACTTATTGAATGTATTATGATTATGGCCTTGAAGGCATTATATGAGGAATTGAAGTGTTGACATGATATCATTTATGTGAATGTGATGTAAAGGATTTGAATGAGAATCTAATGAAGTAAAGGTAATCATGTTGTGAATATAAATATGTTCATGGGATCCCAAGGTGAGCTTGAATAAAGTATTATTGTATTGTGATTAAAAGTATGCTCTCTCTTAACACTTATGAATGAAGATGATGGAATGTGAAGTGACTTATATTGTTGAATGTCATCTCGTGACTTGGTAGACTTAGGGGCTCTTCTTGATAAATGAAAAGCAATGTTGAATATAAATCGATAGGCTATGGCATTCCTTTCATATGTAAGTGATGAACTCTATTTCTAAGTTGGGTAGTATTTGGTAATGTATGCATATCTTGTTCTCTAGAACTTCGTTTACAATGAATAAATATGATTTGGAAAGCTAACTCGTATATCTACAATTCTTATGTTTATGTAAAACTCTAATTTAACTATTATGAACACGAAATATGGGATGCAACACAGGGTAAGTTTTGCCCAGATTTCGGAAATTGAAATCCTGTATGATCAGCTGTAGTGTTTTGAATATATCTTTTTGTAAAAAATATATTTTGTGGTGATTCTTTTTTATTTCCAACCTTTAGAGATGTACCTGCATCTTTCATGAAGGTTATAAAGTTTAGTTTTGCCATTTTCCTTTTCAAATCTAACTTGCGACTTGACGTACCAGGCTGGACAAATTCACTGCTTTTGGGAGCATAGTTGTATTTGTACATGCTAGGCTTACTTGTGACGATGATCCTATTTTATGTCAACATTACTAAGCTAATAAAAGTTAAAGAAGTTATTTAATTGTATTTTTAAGGTTGTATATACTTGTGAACAGGTTGAGGACCTTGAAACATTAGTTGGTCTATGGTCTGAACTCGCAAAGTTGTGTTGGACTGGTTCTTTGCTAAAGCACTGAGTTTGTGTATAAACATGTACTTGCACTCTTTTAACTGTAGAAATATTTGAAAGTTGATCTTGGTACCTTGGCTACCTCTTGTCACTTTGCATTGTCATGTTGGTATCCTTTAAGACATTAAAGACGCTCATATAACTCGCCCACTTGTACAGACTATTTGATCACCTGGCACTCTTGTTGGGACCTTGTCCTTCTTGTAGGACTTTGTTACTCTTGGCATGCCTCTTGATTCGGATCACTTGCCATCTTAACTCTGGATTTTTAGTCCGTCTTATGAATGGAAGTTGTCCATTTTAAGTACCAATTAGAAAGCCATTTTTAATATGGTTCTTGGTTCTCTTGATTATTGGGCTTTGACCCTTCTTGATACCGGGCGTCGGGCTTGATACTTGCTTGTGCTTGGTGTGACGACATGATGTATATATTGGGCCAGCCTTGTTATTGAATCTCTTGGAAATTTGTGCTATGAGCATTCTTGACACTTGGATCTTTAAATGTAGAACTTGATAGCCTTAGTGTGAACTCTAGTTACTTGATAGGTTCTACAACGTATAGCTAGTAGTATGGGATGCTATCTACACATGGCACGAGTAGGCTTTGAAGGTGCCAAAATGAGTTCCCTAAGTCTATATGACTATAGTGTGAAGTCTCCTAAATGCATGAATGTGTCCTAAATGACTTTAAAGAAGAATGTTGACTTATTGTCTAAATGATTTGTTGAATGAATACCTTATGTTAATAAAGTGAGTTACTTAGTATGCTACCTTAAAGCATGATGGTTCTTGTCTATAGTAGCCTTGAGGAACACTTAGGTGTGTATGAAGAGATTGTATGGGCGGCCACTTCATGTCTCACTCAAGTGTGTCTTAGGGTAACTTTAAATAAGGGTTCTTGGATGAAAAAATAAGTTACAAGGGGAAAATGTTGAGTATGTCTATAATGTGATTAATGTCTTATATGTTGGTTATGTTCTATAATATGTCAATATTCATGAAGTTTTACTAAAATGGCATAGGGCATGACTTTCAACCAAATGTCCTTTTTAGCATGTTTTTGCATGGTTTCCATACTTAGTACTTAATTATACTAACCCCTTTCTTTCCCTTTTGAATAAAGTGTAGGGATTTGGAGATGTTCATATTCCATGGTTGATGGATAGGTTTCTAAGATGTTTGAAGATGAAGACTTGGTGAGTCCTCATATATTCGAGGACAATAACCAACATGTTCCTTTATGTCTTGTAGATTTGTTATAGTTTTGAGTCGGCTTAGTCTCATTGTTGTATTTAAGTATTAGATGGTTTTGAGATATCTTGGATAAAAGTCTAGAAAGTCTTCTGCTTGCTTTTTATTTAAAAGATGTTCTTTCGATTATAAAGGAAGCTTTAAATTTTTCCTCTATATTTTTTTTGTATCGTATTTTAATGAATGATCCCTGAGGCTTGTATTTGACCTCTTCGAGGTCAAATACGCCGGTTAAGACTAGAGGGTGCTCTCGGGTCGTGACACAAGTAGAGACGGACCTCGCTCCCGTTCCCGATACTGATCACAAAGTTGTGTAGATGGGCCCACGTTACTAGAGATGAGCAGAGATATGTTAAGGGGATGTCGAGGTGACACCCACCTCTTCTACTAACATTCGACATATAGAGGTCGAGTACTTACGGGATGAGGCTGACACGAGGAGCGCAACATCAGTGGATACATTCCCGAAGGTTAACATTATCATATTACCTATAGAGGAACTTATTCCTACTCAGGCCAGAGGGCCCTCATTTAGTTCTGGCTCCTCTCCTTTTGAGATTCTGAGTACTTTGAATGCACCACCTCCCCCTAGATCTTCTGTTGCTTCTGCTTCTACTTCTACCTCTCGACCTCCTAACAACCAGGCGATGCTTTACAAGATGGTCTATTTAGCCCAATTTATCGATGTGCTTGCCTCTCAGGTAGATGTCATTATTACTGGGATGATAGAGAGGGATATTGATGTTTCCTTAGCCCCTCATTAAGGCTGAGATGAGAGAGTATGGTGTCTAGATCAAAAGCCATAAGTTGGTGTTAGATACCCTTACTGTGAGCGTAGAGGAGTGTGAGAAGGGCCTTGTTGCCACTAATGTTGTCATGGCCTTGAAGGTCAACATTGTCGAGCTACGTAGATATGTGGACGAGCTGAAGTCCATTGATTTGTCCATGTTCTTTTGCACGATGCAGATCCTGGATGTCCAGAGCATAGATGAACAGCTTGTTCTGATGTGCCTCTGTCTACTACCAGAGATGAGATGAGAGCAGATGATGTTGATGCTGAGACAGATGAGGAGAAGCTTGGTAAGTGGGAGGAGACAGTGTATGAGGATTTGGATGACTTGGAGGGTGCCATGTTCGATACTGCTAGACAGGCATCACTTTAGAATACCTCTATGGTGGGCTCCAGTGGAGACAAAGATGTTGAGATACCGGGTACTATTGCCCTGACAAATGGAGTGACTGATATTCGGACTTAACCTCAGGCCTAGCCTGGCAGGATGACTATTTTTACATCTCTCTTTGTTACTTTATTGACCATTTCTTATTTCATTTTCATTTAAGGACAACTGTGTATTGTGTTTGGGTGGGTGAGGTATTTCCATACCTACCTCTTTTAGGTTGTTTTGTGGATATTGGAGATTATTGGTTTATATATATCTTGGTTGTTGAATTGTGGTTGTTAAATTATGGCCCACTATTTTGATATGAAAATGGATTTGAACCAAGTTTTAAAAATTTTGCCACCTCTTTTGTGTGTGATTGTGGTTGTTCTTGTGCAAATTTGTGTGTCGGTTGTGGTCAATACCGATGACTTGAATAGTACTATTAATTGAACAAAATGCATGTGCAACTACGATGAGGCAAACTAAGTTACATAGGCAATATATGAACTTTTAGCATCTCTTTGCGACTAGCCTGTTATTGAATGAGTCTTTTGTGATGAACATTGCACGCTAGCTAGAAAGTGTGGAGTCTTTTTTTATAATTGTATCAATGCCTTGTGTGGTGAGGTTACCTTGAACATTGTGCTTGATGACACCTAAAATTTACTCCATTGGTCTGATTGATTGAGTGAAGCAAGAAATTGAAATGATCTTAGGCAAAAAATTTCAAGAGTGAACCAACTTGACAATATACCTCTTTGTGGCCAACCTTGTGAGATGTGTGAACCTTACTTGGCACCTTTTGAGCCTATCCTTTTCTTGGAAGAAACCTGAAAAACTTTGACTTCTTTGTCCCATCACCTGTAACCTTCATAAAGTATTAGATTGTTTGGATAGCCAAGTTAGGCCAATGGCCTAAGTTAGGAGTGTGGTGAAAAAGAAGGAAAGTGAAGAAGTGTCAAAAATTCTTCCTTTGATGGATTGTTGTGAAAAAGATTGAACCCATCCATGTAAAAGAAAAAAAAGGAAAGAAAAGAAAAATACTGAAAAAGAGAAAAAAGTTGTAAAATAAAGTGTGTGAAAATAGTAAAAGAAATGGGGTGTCCGGTGATTCATGTTTGGTTCAATAATGGGGTGGATTATGATCATGTTTGAATGTGAAAGAGAAGAAGAAAAAGTGATTTTTCAGGCCATACTTTATGAAGGTAGAAGCCACTACGCCTAAATGATCATACCTTTACACTCAGCCCCATTACAAGCCTTAAAAAAACCTTTGTGATCTTGAGTGAGCTGAAACGAATGTTTTGGAAAATAAGGGCAAGCCTATGGGTGGTGTCATGCATGTGTTCATCTTTGTGAGTGAGAGAGTTTTATGTGATTTCGAGACTTTAAATTGTTGAGGAAATTCTGTGAATATGGAATCATCTTTGTTGTGAGGGCATTTGAATACATATGTTGATCTTGAACTTGCATTTGAAGCAAGCATTGTGAACTTGAGTACACTTGATTACGGTGAGTCACAATTAAAACTTCGAGTGCACAATTGATCATTGCATTTTTAGTTTGAACCTTTTGTGTGCATTTATGTGGAGTTTTAAGTAGCACTATTTGTAGACATTGCTCTTAAGTTTTACTTGAAGACAAGCAAAAGTTTAAGTTGGGGGTGTTGATAAGTCCAAGATTTCGACTCATTTAGGGTTTTGTTTTGATAGTACAAGTGTCCTCAAATGCCTATTTTATGCTCTAAACTGATGTGAAAGTATTGATTTGCAGCTATGAAGGCTAAGAACCAAGGCAAGGACACTATCGGGCAAAAAGGAACTAACAAGCTGAAGAAGTGAAGAAAAGTGATCCTGGTGATAGCCAAGACCACTCGGCGAACCGCCGAGTGGCTCTCTATCTTGCCCAAAGTTCCAACGTGTTAGCCCTGGGGAAGAACTAACTTGGCGACACGAATGGGTAGTCGGCAAATCGTCAAACGACTCCGCGATGGCAATCTTGATAGCCCAAAGTTACAGACCATGTAGGACTGATGGCCAATGCAAATTGGCGATGGAAGGAGGTGAAGAGCGGATCGCCGACCAGGTTGGCAAGACTCGACTTACTTCCCCCAATAGCCTTTCAGGCCAAAAAAAGGACAACTATAAATTGAAATTTTAAATGCAGAGAAAGTAGTTCTAATCCCCAAGTTTGAGAGTTAGAGTTCTCTCTCAGTTTTTGAGTTTTCATTGGGGTGTTGATATGTCTGAGATTTGGACTCATTTAGGCTTTGTTTTGATAGTTTAAGTGTCCTCAAATGCCTATTTTATGTTCTAAACTGATGTTAAAGTGTTGATTTGCAGTTATCAAGGCAAAAGAGCAAGGCATGGACATTACTAGGCAAAAAGGAACTAAAGTGCTGAAGAAGTGAAGAAAATCGATCCTGATGATCGCCAAGATCACTCGGCAAACCGCCAAGTTACTCTTTAGCTTGCCTAATGTTCCAGCATGCCAGCCCTAGGGATGAACCAACTTGGTGACAGGAATGGGCAGTCGGCAAATCGCCAAACAACTCCGCGGTGGCAATCTTGATCGCCCAAAGTTACAGGACCTAGAGAACTAATGACCAATGCAAAAAGGCGATGGAAGGGAGCAAAGGGCGAACCGCCGAACCACTCAGTGAGGCGCGACTTATTTCGCTGATTGGACTTTCAGGACAAAATGTGGGTAACTATAAATTGAAATTCAAAAGGAATTTTGAGGCGTTCCAAATCGAGATCTAAGTTCTGATCCCCAAGTTTTAGAGTTAGAATTTTCTCTTAGTTTTTCATTTCCTATTGTAGACTTTGAGGGTTTCTAAGCTTAATTTTGAGGATTTGCAAGTGGGTTTTGGACGGAATCACTTTGGAGCATTGTAAAGGCTTGGATACTCTTTCCCAGTTGATGGCTAATCTAGTTGGTAATTGTTTTTATCTTTTTATGATGCTTAGCTAAAACCCCAATTCTTGGGGTGTGATCATGTGATTATGGACTGAATTTGCTTATAAGTATTATTGTTTACTGATTTTATCGCTTAATTAAAGTGGTTTTAATTGATAGTTGTGTTTTAATCTATGAATTGTAGTTGCAAATGCATATCTAGCTTAGAGTTTTGGGATTGCTTGAGATAGAGGTTTTAGAACCAAGTTATTGATTGATGATTGTAGTTATTGGGTTAATATGGGTTCAGCTCGACAGAGTGAATCCTAAACTCGATTCTACCTATCTAGCTCGAGAGAGTAGATTTATTAAGGTTTAAGGTTGTTTATATTGATAAGTTTGTTGATGTTCGAGAGAAATCACTTGAATCATAGTAGTTGTTTGACAGAAAACGATTACCCCTATAGTCTAGACTACCCACTGAAGTTTAGCAATTTGTTAGTAATTTCAATTACCCATATAGTGAAATTAGCCTTTAATCGATCACATCTCAAGAATTCCTCTCTATATTGTTATTTCCTCTGTTTTTTATTGTGTTGTAGCTAATAATTGTTAATCCAAACTCCCCCATCTGACATTCGTTGTCACCCCTTTAGACTTGTTTACATGTTTTCGATAATTTCTATTCTTATTACCGAATAGACCACTTTATAACTTCACAACTGAATTTAAACATGTACCACTCCCTGTGGGTTCGACCCCAACTCTTCGTTGGGTTTTATACTATTTAACAATCGGCTAAACGTAGAATCGAATGAGGTGCATTTAAGACATTGATCAAAGTCAAGTCTTTAATGTCCTAGCTATCGATGTGAAGGGCGTCACATCTATAATTAGGAGGCTGCGACATTTAGGAACTATCTCACTTATTTCATACTCTATTCGTGCGATAAATTTTAACTCTATAAAGTTTCTTTCTAATTCGTGCTTGCGTGTATCTTTCAGATCATGCCTCCACGAAGAGTTGTCCGCGATCATCCAGCTAGGAGAAATTTTGATCCTCAGGATCAAGAGGTCCCCAATGCACCTGAAGTGCAACCCCAAAGAGAGGTCACTAATGCTGAGTTCCGGGATGCTATCCGGATGTTGAGTCAAGTGGTTACCAACCAATCTGGGCAACAAAGAGGGAATCGACAGGATGTGGCTGATATATCTAGAATCCATGAGTTCTTAAGAATGAATCCTCCATATTTCACCGGTTCAAGTGACTGAGGATACGAAAAACTTTGTGGAGGAATTGCAAAAAGTGTTTCAGGTGATGCATATGGTTGATGCTGAGCAAGTGGAACTAGTTACATACCAACTGAAGAGTGTTGCTAGAGTATGGTATGATCAATGGAAGAAGAGTAGAGCAAAGGGTGCACCGATTAAAAGCTGGGTTGTGTGCGAAGAGGCCTTCATGGGGTGTTTCTTTCCCGTGAACTAAGAGAGGCAAAGGTAAGGGAATTCCTCACTCTTAAGCAGAAATCTATGAGTGTACATGATTATGGCCTTAAGTTCACTCAACTTTTCCGTTATACTCCGGAGATGGTTGTTGATATGAGGAGTAGGATGTGTTTATTTGTGTCTGGGTTGTCTCGTCTGTCGAACAAAGAGGGTAAGGCTGCAATGTTGATAGGGGATATGGACATAGCAAGGCTGATGATCCATGTACAGCAGGTTGAGGAAGATAAGCTGAGAGATAGAGAAGAGTTTCGAAACAAGAAGGCCAAGACAACAGGAAATGAGTCCAGACAGCAGAAGAGTAATGCAAACTGGTCGTCTTTCTAACAAAAGCAAAATGGACCTACTCTATTGTCTGCTAGTGCACCTGCACCAAGGAACAGAGGTGAGTTCATGAATCAACATTCTCAGAACTTCAGAGCTAGACTTGCACAGTCTCAAGGTAGTGTGGCACAAGGAGGTAATGAGACTCCTGCATGTGCTAAGTGTAGTAGAAACCACCCCTGACCGTGTCGTGATGGCTCCACTGGTTGCTTCAAGTGAAGTCAGAATGGTCACTTCATGAGAGAGTGCCCAAAGAACAGGCAAAGGGGTGCTAATGGGGGCAATAGAGCCCAATTTTCTTCAGTGGCTCCGCCAGATAGAATTGCACCTAAAGAAGCAACTTCAGGGACAGTCAGAGGGGCAAACCATTTGTATGTTATCACTAGTTGCCAAGAGCAAGAGAATTCGCCAGATGTTGTCACTCGTATGATCAAAGTCTTTAATTTTGATGTATATGCATTGCTAGATCCAGGTGCGAGTTTGTCTTTTTTTACTACATACTTTGCTATGAATTTTGATATTCTTCATGAGAAACTTCTTAAGCCCTTCAGTGTTTCTACACCTGTTGGTGAGTCTATTCTAGTTGAGAGAGTTTATCGTGATTGTGCCATTTCCGTCAATCACAAGGACACCATGGTTGACTTAGTTGAGTTAGACATGGTAGTTTTTGATGTTATTCTAGGTATGGACTGGCTTCATGCTTGTTATGCCTCAGTTAATTGTAGAACTCGATTAGTTAAGTTCCAGTTTAGAAATGAGCCAGTTATTGAGTGGAGGAGTACTTCAGCAATGCCTAAGGGTCATTTTATTTCATACCTTAAGGCGATAAAGTTGGTTTCCAAGGGGTGTATCTATCACTTAGTCTGAGTTAATGACTCTAGTAGTCAGTTCAAGTTGTGAGTGAGTTTCAAGAGGTCTTTCCAGATGATATTCCTGAAGTCCCTTCGGAGAGATAAATAGACTTCGATGTAGATATCCTTCCTGATACTAGTCATATCTCTATTTCTCCATATAGAATGGTTCCACCTGAGTTAAAAGAGTAGTTGAAAGATCTCATTGAAAAATGCTTCATTCGACCAAATGTCTCACCTTGGGGAACTCCAGTCTTATTTGTGAGGAAGAAAGATGGTTCTCTTAGAATGTATATATAGATTAACGTCAGTTGAATAAGATTACTATCAAGAATAAGTATCCTCTTCCGAGAATTGATAATCTTTTTTATCAACTTTAGGGTGCCACCTATTTTTCTAAGATAGATCTCAGATCAGGCTATCATTGTCACGACCCAAGCCTAGGGCCTAGACGTGACATGGCGAATGAGGAACCCCAAACAAGCCTCTCAAACTTGTCATCACACTTCATCGGTGGCGGAAGTACATTCAACATTAAATAACGGGAATTAGGGACTACGGGCAAACCATTTCAAAATAACATCATAGAATAAGAGTCAAGCTCATTTACAAAATACTTGTCCAACGCACACCTCTACATACATAGATAGGACGGGGGCCATGACATACTACCGGCTCCCCTCATAGTCAAAATACAATTGCAAGCTAAAGTCTCAAAACATAGAAGTAGGAAACATAACATAGCCCTCAAATCATTGAGGACTCACCAACAAACTCGGATAAGCACCGTACTAGCCACGTGGATGGAGAGAAGGATCAAGAGTAGCTTCGGTCCCTACATGGTGACATCATGTAGGCAAAATATGCGTTAGTACTTTGGAATGTACTAAGTATGCGGGGTGCAATACAACAATAGACAAAGACACAATCGAAATGCAAGAAATAGTTCCATAGGCATAATGAATAACAATATGAGGATGCATGATCAAAGTGACGTCAAAACATGTTTAAGTAGATCTATACTAATAGTAGATATCATATGTGTGTGCATAATCCAACCAATCTATAACCCCAACTTAGGATGGGGATGCCGTTCACACCCGACACCCTGGTGGCAAGGTATAAACCCCTCACATGGTTGATATTGGTCACACCCCAAGCATCCTAGGTGGTGAGGTATAAACCCCTCACATGGTTATCCGATTATTTTCCCCCGGACCGGGCATGGTCATGCAACATTTTATATAGGAAATTCACATTAGGCACTAATGCAATCTCATGTATGGAATGAACATATATACACAAGCTTAGTTTGTCATCAAAACATCTCTGGAATGTCATACATCTCATAACTCAAACCTTAAAGCATCAATTCATCAATTCTCCATAATTTGACATTTTGTCAAACACCTTTAAGGCATGTAATAGGGTCAAAGAGCATGGAAAATAGGGTACTAATTATGCAAAGAAACCAAGTGAACAACCCGCAACAACGCCTTTTAACACCTACAAGACCACATGAAAAATCTCCACATCAATTCCAAGTTTAGATTCAAGTTCTATAGTCACAACATGCTCAAAACAACCACTTTTCATGCTAGAATTCATTCAGCAGAAATTTATACAAGGAACAAGACTAATTTATGAATCTCAACTTAAACCATGAATTAGTGAGTAGAATAGAGTCTAGGCACTATGGGTGGAAGGACTCATGAGTTCAACACCACATTCCTTGAGTTTTTATGAAGGTCTTGAGAGTGTCTTCAATGGAAGCTTGGAACTTGGAGCAAAAATCTCTTCAATCTTGAGGAAGGTTTTGGATTAGGGTTCTTGAGAGAAAATGTATCTAGGTATGGGAGAGGTATTTTGGGAAATTTTTTTTAGAGATGGGAATTGAATTAATGCTATATAGGAAATAAAATATGTCCTTGGAGAAAAAAAACGGGTCCAACACTTAGAAAAAAAAATGAGGCTTAAGAACAGTAAATTCGCTCTTTGGAAATTGCATTTCCTGCACGGACAAATTTTACGAAAATGAGCATAACTTCTTCGTCTGAACTCCGAATGAGGTGAAACGAAGTGCGTTGGGTAGCTAACTCAAAGGGATTTCCATAGATATGTTATGGGCCACCCAATTATTTGTGTGCTAGGAGATATGACCCTCCAAAGTAGACCCTCGAAAAAGGCTTCACTTGGAAATTTCGGATTTTGATACGGTTGCTCTAAAATTTGGGTTAGACCCATTTCCCACTCAATTTGACCCCCTAAACAAGAATATGAAGTTGGATTTTTGAAAAAACGAAATGGATTTTTAGATATAGCTAAAACAAGTTTCCGGTAACTTCCGAAGCACATTTTTAGAAACTTTTTGGGTCGTTTCAATTTCTCCCCCTTGGGAACATTCGTCCCCGAATGTGAAAGAGACGTACAAGGCAAGACTTAGTAAGAACATATCAACCCCAACATGAATGCAAAAATTTTATTTAAACATCACTTCAAGATTTCAAAACATAGTGTAAAGCATCCATAACTCATCAATTTAAACGTATATGCACATGAATGATCTAGGGGCTGAAATGTAAGACTCAATGGAGTACAAAGGACTTGATTTAATACCTTAGGCTTGAGTGGGGTTGAATAGATAAGGATAACGTCCTTGCATGTCCGCTTCGGCCTCCCAAGTAGCACTCTCCCCTTGTTGATTTCTCCAAAGCACCTTAACGGACGCCACTTCTTTGTTCCTCAACCTCTTAACTTGTCTATCTAAGATCTGAACCGGGACTTCTTCATACGTCAAATTATCTTCTACAACACCCACAACCTTAAGAGGTACAATAGCGTTAGGATCATCAACACATTTCCTCAACATCGATACATGGAATACCGGATGAACTAATTCCATCTCCTTGGGCAACCCCAACTCATAGGCTACTTTACCAACCCTTCTTATTACCTCATAAGGACCGACATACCTAGGACTTAACTTCCCTTCTTACCAAAACGAACCACACCTTTCATTGGAGAAACTTTCAAATAAACCCAATCACCCACTTTGAATTCAAGATCCCTTCTCCTCACATCGGCATAAGACTTTTGACGACTTTGGGCTATTTTCAACCTCTCCCTAATCATCCTTACCTTCTCAAGAGCATCCATGACCAGATCCGGACCCAACAAGGCCACCTCTCCAACTTCAAACCACCCAACCGGTGATCTACACCGTCTACCATAAAGTGCCTCAAAAGGAGCCATATCGATACTAGAATGATAACTATTGTTGTATGCAAACTCAACCAAAGGAAGATGATCATCCCAACTACCTTTCAACTCCAAGACACAAGCTCTAAGCATATCCTCCAAGGTTTGAATTGTTCTTTCGGCTTGGCTATCCGTTTGAGGGTGGAAGGCCGTGCTAAGCTTTACCTTTGTACCAAGACCCCTTTGGAAAGATTTCCAAAAGTGAGAAGTGAATTGGGCACCACGATCCGAGATGATAGACAAGGGAATCCTATGCAACCTTACCAATTCATGAATGTACAACTTGGCATACTCTTCAGCCCCGTAAGTAGTTTTAACCGGTAGGAAATGAGCCGACTTTGTCATCTGATCAACCACCACCCAAACCAAATCAAAACTTCTTCTAGTCTTGGGAAAGCCCACTACAAAATCCATGTTGATTTCTTCCCACTTCCAAGTAGGTATCTCAATGTCTTGAGTTAGGCCACTCGGCCTTTGATGTTCGGCTTTGACTTGTTGACAACTATGGCAACCCGAAACAAATTTTGCAATGTCCTTCTTCATACCGCCCCACCAATACACATCCCTCAAGTCTCTATACATCTTTGTTGACCCCGGATGAATAGAATAAAAAGAATTATGAGCCTCATCAAGGATTCTTTCCCTCACACCATCCACACAAGGAACACATAATCTACCTTGGTACCTAATGGCACCATCTCCCCCTTGGGAGAAAACCTCCACCTTACCACTACTCACCGAAGCCTTTAATTCCATCAAAGAAGGATCAAGATCTTGCTTGGCTATCACCTCATCAACCAAGGAAGACCTTGAACCATCAACAACAACTACTCCTCCACTATCCACCCCTTCTAACCTAACTCCCAATTTGGCCAACCGATGGACCTCCTTAGCCAACTCTTTACTACCTTCCTCCACATGAGCCAAGCTACCCATGGACACTCTACTTAATGCATCCGCCACCACATTAGCTTTTCCCGGATGATAGTGAACACTCATATCATAATCCTTAAGGAACTCTAACCACCTCATTTGTCTCAAGTTAAGATCTTTTTGCGTGAACACATATTGGAGACTCTTATGGTCGGTGAAGGTATCAACATGCACCCCATACAAATAGTGACGCCAAATCTTTAAAGCAAAAACCACGGCGGCCATTCAAGATCATGGGTTGGGTAATTCTTTTCATGAACCTTAAGTTGCCTAGAAGCATAGGCTATAACCTTACCACTTTGCATCAACACACAACCCAAACCAATACGGGAAGCATCACAATAAACAACAAAACCTTCTAACCCATCCGAAAGTGACAAAATAGGAGTGGACACAAGCCTTTCTTTCAAAGTTTGGAAGCTTTCCTCACACTCATCCGACCACACAAATTTAGCCTTCTTTTGAGTCAAGTTAGTCATAGGAGAAGCAAGAGAAGAAAACCCTTCCAAAATCTCCTATAATAACCCGCTAAACCTAAGAAACTCCTTATATCCGATGGGATCAAAGGTCTAGGCCAATTCTTAATAACATCGGTCTTCTTAGGATCCACCTTAATACCATCCCCCGACACCACATGGCCTAAGAAAGCAACTTCCTTCAACCAAAACTCACACTTTTTATATTTAGCGTACAACTTCTCTTCCCTCAATCTTTGGAGTACAACCCTCAAGTGACCCATGTGCTCTTCCTCACCCCGAGAATAGATCAAGATGTCATCTATAAACACCACCACAAAAGAATCAAGGTAGGCTTTGAAAACCTTATTCATCAAATCCATAAAGATAGCCGGAGCATTAGTCAACCCGAAAGACATCACCACAAACTCATAGTGCTCATACCTAGTACGAAAGGCCATCTTGGGAATATCACACTCCCTTACCTTCACTTGATAATACCCGGACCGAAGATCAATCTTAGAGAAGTGACTAGCCCCATGCAATTGGTCAAATAAATCGTCAATCCTTGGAAGAGGATACTTATTCCTGACGATTACCCTATTAAGTTGTCGATAATCAATACACATTCTAAGAGACCTATCTTTCTTCTTCACAAACAAAACCGGAGCACCCCATGGAAAATGACTAGGTCTAATAAATCCCTTCTCTAACAAATCTTTTAATTGCTCTTTCAACTCCGCCGGGGCCATACGGTAAGGGGGAATAGATTAGGTTGAGTATCGGGAAGGAGGTCTATACTAAAACCTATCTCCCTTTCGGGAGGGACATCGGAAAGGTCTTTTGGGAAGACATCTAGAAACTCATTAACAACCGGAATAGACTCAATAGGAGGGACTTTAGACTCCACATCATTGACTCTCACAATATGGTACAAGCACCCTTTGAAAATCAACCTATGGGCTTTAATGCAAGAAATGAATTTCCCCTTCACCACAACATCCCAACTCTCCCACTCAAGGACGGGTTCGTTAGGAAATCGAAACTTGACTTTACGAGTCCTACAATCAATAGAAGCATAATATGCATGCAACCAATCCATCCCAAGAATAACATCAAAATCCACCATGTTCAACTCAACAAGATCACAAGGCAACAACTTATTTAATATGCAAACCGGACAATTTCTATACACTTTTCTAGCAACAATAGAGACACCAATGGGAGTAGATACTTCATATGACTCATGCAACAATTTCGACTCGACATGAAATTTTCTAGCAACAAGGGGGTAACAAAGAAAAGGGTGGCACCCGGATCAATCAAAGTATAAACATCAAGATCAAAGATTTGCAACACACCGGTCACCACATCGGGAGTCTCATTAACACCTTGTCCACCATGCAAAGCATAAAATTGATTGTGCCTTGGGGCACCACTTTGAGAAGCACCTCTACCCAAAGGAGTCATGTTAGTATTTCGGACCTTGTTGCGGATCTTGGGACACTCAAACCTCTTGTGACCCACTTCTCCACATTCAAAGCAAGCACCCGAACCCTTCATGCAAGGACCACCATGCTTCCTCCCACACTTAGGGCATACATCCATAGAACCCACTTCACCTCCCCCTTGAGGTCTAGGAACATTGATAGCAAATCCCCGGTTGACATGAGGGTTTCCTCGACCTTGATGAAATCTAGCACCCTTAGGGAACCTATTCTCCAATCGGGCCTTCTTGGCCTCGTGCCCCCTTCTCTTCCTCAATTTCTCCTCCTCCATTTGCTCGGCATAAGTCATCAACCAAGACAAATCCATATCTCCAATGAGCATAGCGGACCGACACTCCTCACTAACCAAGTCGGATACACCCATCACAAATTTGTTCATCCTCGACCTAGAGTCGGCCACCAAGTGAGGTGCATACTTGGAGAGTTGGACAAATTTGAGGGCATACTCCCTCACACTCATAGCTCCTTGCTTCAAGTTCATGAACTCCACCAACTTTGCCTCCCTAAGCTCAAAAGGGAAGAACCTATTAAGGAAAGCAAGTTTAAACTCCTCCCACAACACCACATAGCCATTACCTTTCTCACCCTTCCATTGATCAAACCAAATTTGAACAACCCCCTTGAGTTGGTAGGCCGCCAACTCCGCCTTCTCACAAGCACCAACATCCATAATGGTCAAGATTTTGCATACCTCATCGATGAACTCTTGCGGGTCCTCATCCACCTTTGAACCATGGAAGACCGGAGGGTTCATCCTCATGAAATCTCTCACCCTTTCCCCTGGGGGTGGTAGCTCGAGGAGCTTGGGCTCCTTGTTGCACTTGGTTAGCTACCACTTGTGCAAGCATAGTGAGTGCATCACGGAGCTCACCATTGGTGGGTGGCTCTTCCGGTGATCGGGCCCGTCTTCCCCTCATGTTTGGCATGATGATCTAGCAATCCAAAGAATAAACGTTACGGAGGAATCACCTTATTACACTCTAAGCACAACATAGAACATGAAGAAGGGAAACCTTTCCTAAAACGTTTTGTAGCCTCTCATTCATAGTCGTGGCGCGCTTTACAACCATGATTAGGACTCTACTCAACACGGTGTGTTGGACTCCGAGGATTTAACAACCTAGTGCTTTGATACCAAGCTTGTCACGACCCAAGCCTAGGGCCTAGACGTGACATGGCGAATGAGGAACCCGAAGGAACCCCAAACAAGCCTCTCAAACTTGTCATCACACTTCATCGGTGGCGGAAGTACATTCAACATTAAATAACGGGAATTAAGGACTAAGGGCAAACCATTTCAAAATAACATCATAGAATAAGAGTCAAGCTCATTTACAAAATACTTGTCCAACGCACACCTCTACATACATAGATAGGACGGGGGCCATGACATACTACCCGCTCCCCTCATAGTCAAAATACAATTGCAAGCTAAAGTCTCAAAACATAGAAGTAGGAAACATAACATAGCCCTCGAATCATTGAGGACTCACCAACAAACTCGGATAAGCACCGTACTAGCCACGTGGATGGAGAGAAGGATCAAGAGTAGCTTCGGTCCCTACATGGTGACATCATGTAGGCAAAATATGTGTTAGTACTTTGGAATGTACTAAGTATGCGGGGTGCAATACAACAATAGACAAAGACACAATCGAAATGCAAGAAATAGTTCCATAGGTATAATGAATAACAATATGAGGATGCATGATCAAAGTGACGTCAAAACATGTTTAAGTAGATCTATACTAATAGTAGATATCATATGTGTGCATAATCCAACCAATCTATAACCCCAACTTCGGATGGGGGATGCCGTTCACACCCGAACACCCTGGTGGCAAGGTATAAACCCTCACATGGTTGATGTTGGTCACACCCCAAGCATCCTAGGTGGTGAGGTATAAACCCCTCACATGGTTGATGTTGGTCACACCCCAAGCATCCTAGGTGGTGAGGTATAAACCCCTCACATGGTTGATGTTGGTCACACCCCAAGCATCCTAGGTGGTGAGGTATAAACCCCTCACATGGTTATCCGATTATTTTCCCCCGGACCGGGCATGGTCATGCAACATTTTATATAGGAAATTCACATTAGGCACTAATGCAATCTCATGTATGGAATGAACATATATACACAAGCTTAGTTTGTCATCAACACATCTCTGGAATGCCATACATCTCATAACTCAAGCCTTAAAGCATCAATTCATCAATTCTCCATAATTTGACATTTTGTCAAACACCTTTAAGGCATGTAATGGGGTCAAAGAGCATGGAAAATAGGGTAGTAATTATGCAGTAGAGTCTAGGCACTATGGGTGGAAGGACTCATGAGTTCAACGCCACATACCTTGAGTTTTTATGAAGGTCTTGAGAGTGTCTTCAATGGACGCTTGGAACTTGGAGCAAAAATCTCTTCAATCTTGAGGAAGGTTTTGGATTAGGTTCTTGAGAGAAAATGTATCTAAGTATGGGAGAGGTATTTTGGAAAAAAAAATTTAGAGATGGGAATTGAATTAATGCTATATAGGAAATAAAATATGTCCTTGGAGAAAAAAAACGGGTCCAACACTTAGAAAAAAAATGAGGCTTATGAACAGTAAATTCGCTCTTTGGAAATTGCATTTCCTGCACGGACGGATTTTACGAAAATGAGCATAACTTCTTCGTTCGAACTCCGAATGAGGTGAAACGAAGTGCGTTGGGTAGCTAACTCAAAGGGCTTTCCATGGATATGTTATGGGCCACCCAATTATTTGTGTGCTAGGAGATATGACCCTCCAAAGTAGACCCTCGAAAAGGCTTCACTTGGAAATTTCGGATTTTGATACGGTTGCTCTAAAATTTGGGTTAGACCTATTTCCCACTCAATTTGACCCCCTAAACAAGAATATGAAGTTGGATTTTCAAAAAAACAAAACGGATTTTTAGATATAGCTAAAACAAGTTTCCGGTAACTTCCGAAGCACATTTTTAGGAACTTTTTGGGTCGTTTCAATCATCATCAGTTGAGAGTAAGAGAAAGGGATATCCCAAAGACAGCATTCAGGACCTGCTATGGTCATTATGAGTTTCTAGTCATGTTTTTTGGTTTGACTAATGCTCCCGCAGCGTTCATAGACCTTATGAACATAGTTATTAAGCCTTGTCTTGATAAGTTTGTATCGTATTCATCGATAACATTGTGATTTATTCAAGGAATGAGAAAGATCATGCTAGTTATCTCAGAGTAGTTCTTCAAGCTCTCAAGGATAGAGAGTTGT
Organism: Solanum commersonii; assembly: GCA_029007595.1. Taxonomy (NCBI): domain Eukaryota; kingdom Viridiplantae; phylum Streptophyta; class Magnoliopsida; order Solanales; family Solanaceae; genus Solanum; species Solanum commersonii. The sequence goes on along the minus strand of JAJTWQ010000129.1, from coordinate 300,782 downwards.
ATGCTAAATTTTCTAAGTGTGAATTTTAGCTTGAGTCTATGTCATTCTTAGGCAACACTATTTCTGGCGAAGGAGTTCGAGTTGACATTCAAAAGATTGAGGCAGTGCAGAACTAGCCTAGACCCACATCTCCAATAGATATTAGAAGTTTCTTGGGATTGGCTGGTTATTATAGGAGGTTTGTCGATGGGTTCTCATCTATTTCATCCCCATTGACTAAGTTGACTCAGTAGACAGTAAAGTTTCAATGGTCTGAAGCTTGTGAGAAAAGCTTTCAGGAGTTGAAAACTAGGTTGACTACTGCCTAGTATTGAACTTACCAGAAGGTACCCAAGGCTTTGTTGTGTATTGTGATGCATCCATAGTTGGACTGGATTGTGTATTGATGCAAAATGGCAAGGTTATAGCTTATGCCTCCAGGCAGCTTAAGATTCACGAGAGGAATTACCCAACCCATTATCTAGAGTTAATTGTTGTAGTGTTCGCTTTGAAAATATGGCGTCACTATCTCTATGGTGTTCAGTTCGATATGTTCACCGATCATAAGAGTCTTCAATATGTATTCAAACAGAAAGAGCATAATCTCAGACAAAGAAGGTGGTTGGAGTTACTCAAGGATTATGACATTAGTATTCTCTATCACCCAGGTAAGACTAATGTTGTTGCTGATGTTTTAAGCAGGTTATTTATGGGTGGTACTTCCTATGTTAAGAAAGGCAAGAAAGAGTTATCCAGAGATGTGCACAGACTTGCATGATTAGGAGCCCGGTTATTGTATTCCAATGAAGATGGAGTGGTGGTGATGAATGGGACCAAGACTCTGCTTTACTTGATTGAAGACAAATGTTCATAAGCAAAAAGTAATGGCTTTTGAACAAAGGGGAGATGGTGTATTGAGGTATCAAGGTAGATTGTGTGTACCAAAGGTGGATGAACTTCAAAAGAGGATCATGGAGGAAGCTCATAGCTCCAGATACTCTATCCATCCGAGTTCACAAATATGTATCGTGACTTGAGAGAAGTCTATTGGTGGAATAGTATGAAGTGGAGTATTGCACATTTCGTTACTAACTGCCCGAACTGTCAACAAGTCAAGGTAAAGCACCAGAGGACCGGTGGTATGGCTCATAGAAGTGGGAGATAATCAATATGGATTTCATTACAAGTTTACCGTGGTCTCGCAGACAACATGATTCAATTTGGGTGATTGTAGATCGGATGACTAAATCATCCCATTTCTTACCGATAAATACTACCTTTACAGTAGAGGATTATGCCAAGTTATATATTTAAGAGCAGACTTTATGGAGTTCTGGTGTCCATCATTTCAGATAGAGGTGCGCAATTCACTGCACAATTTTGGAAGTCTTTCCAGAAAGGTTTGGGTTCCAAGGTAAATTTGAGTACTACTTTTCATCCTTTGATAGATCGTCAAGAAGAGCGTACAATTCAGACTTTAGAGGATATATTGTGTTAATTTGCATGTTGGCATTTTGAGTAGGGTGTTAGAGGTTACCATCATTAGTCTACTTAGAGTAATCTCATTCGAGGATAAATGTTCCCAAGGGGGAGATATTGTAAGACTCCACCTTAGAAAGAGCTAAATTTAGAAAGAACTAATTGGAAAGAGCCAAATCTGAAAATTTTACAATTTATGCTTAAGTTGTGAGTTTTGGGTCAACTTCAAACGACCATAACTTTTGGTACATGATGAGTTAGGTGGCTCATAAGATGTCAAATGAAGGGTCTTTCAATCATCTTTCCAACGCCATTGAGTTTGCTAAGTTTCGAGTTCGGATGAGAGAGATATGCCCGTTAGAAGTTAGCATGCCTAGTTAAGGAAAGTTACCCAAATTAATGAGGGGTATTTTGGTCTTTTCCTTACCCCATCATCAGATTAAAATGAATTTAGTAATATTTTGGTGTTAAATCTTATTTGGGTTAGTTTTTAAAATCCCAAATACCCTTAGGGTTTTTAAAAGAGTTCAAGAAGAGGAAAAGAGGAGAAAAGAGGAAATGTTCAAGGCATTCGTCAAGATTTGTGAGATTTGTCGAGGGATTACTCCAAATCAAAGTATGTAGGTTTTCATAGTGTTGGGTTCATTCACCCACACGCCAATCATGATTTACATATTCGAATCCGTCCATAAAGATTGATGAATTTAAGTTCTTGAAGTATTGCTTCCGTTCTTGAATTAGGATAGGTTTGATGAGTTCTTGAAATAATTGTATTAAGTTTGAGAGTTGTATTTGAGTAGATTCTCATGCACTTGTATTGGGTAATTGAATTTATGGAAAATTTGAGAAAAGAAATCAACTCTAGACAAATTAGGGTCTGAAAATGAGAAGAAAAATTTGTCTGAAAGTTCTGGAGGAGGGCAGGGGCAGCGTGCCCCAGACGCGCCAGAAGGGCTGGGGCAGCGCCCCAACAGTGTGCCAGTTTGAGCTATCTAAAGTTCAAGGGTTGATGCTTAATGAGTCCACGATTTGGACTCATTTAAGGATTTATTTTAATAGATTTAGTGTCCTCAAATGCATATTTTGTCCCAATAACTGATGTAAATCCTTGAATTTCAGGTATTTGGACTTAGGGACAAAGCATAGACACTATTGAGCAAAAAGGAACAAGGCAGCTGAAAGAATGAAGATAAGAAGGCCTAGGGATTGCCTAAACCATTGGGCGAGTCGCCGAATGGCCTTAGTCTCGTCTAATGTTCCAGTGTACCAAGTCTTGAAGGAGAAAATCAAGTCGGCGATAGAAAGGAACAGTCGGCGAGTCGGCAAATAGTTCCGCGATACAGTGCCTTATCACCCAAAGTTACAAAACTTCAAGGATGCTGGAGGCAAAAGCAAAACGGTGATACAAATGACCAAAGGGACCAAATGGTGGATTGCCGAGTGGTTCGACGATCTCGACTTATTACGCCGAGTGGTCCTTCGTAGCACATTTTTTAACAACTATAAATACTTGTTTGAATTTATTTTTTAGTATGTAATTTTAGAATATCAAGTTTATTATTCAGTTTTAGAGCTTAGAATTGAGTTTTGGAGACATATTTCCTTAGCTTTGAAGATTTGAAGATTTTCATTTCTAAGAAATTGGAAGTGGGTGTCGAAGATTCTTCATCTTAAACCTTTGTAAAGACTATATCAATCCTACCCAGTTGATGGAAACACAACTCGGTAAGGAGTTTTACCTTTTTACTATGTCTAGCTAAAACCCCAATTCTTGGGGTGTGATTATGTGATTATGGGTTGATTTAACTGCTGGGTATTGTTAATTAATAGTGTATTTGTTTTTTAAAAGTGATTTCGTTTAGTAGTTGTGGTTGAATTTAATGGGTTGTAGTTGTAAATACAATCTTAACTTCGTGTTTTTGGCTTGCTCGAGAGAGAGGTTTCAAAACCAAAACTACTGAATCGATGATCTGTGGGTATTAGGTTGTTATGGGTTCAGCTCAAGAGAGTGAATCCTAAACCCTTTTCCACACATTCAGCTCGAGAGAGTGAATGGACTAAAGCGAAGGTTGTGCTTCATTGTTGCTTATTGGTGTTCGAGAGAAACCAATTTGATTCGGGGTAAATTATTCGAGAGAAAGTTTACCCCCACTAAAGTCTAGCTTATTCACGGATTTGCAGCGGTTTACTATTAATTGCACTTACCCGGTTGTTTACCTTAGCCCATAATCCAATCACATCCCAAGAATCTCGTCTCCATATTCGTATTTCCGTATTATTTGTGTTCTTAGTTGCTAGTTGACTACAAACCCCCCTTTTATATCTGACACTTGTGTCACCCTAAACTTGAATTATGTTTTTCTTCGTAAATGTTTTTAGCTATGATTGACTTGAGCATATTTTTACTTGCCCATTAATTCTCATACATGTATCACTCCCTTAGGACTAGACCCCAACTCACTTAGTTGGGTTATATTACTACATAAAGATTGTTGACACTTAGTATTGGATGAAGTGTTTTTAATAGCGTTATTCAATCAACCCCCCGCACCAGAAGTGCGCCAGGGTCGCCTTCCCCCACCATTTTCCATTGTTTGCTCCGTCTAAGTCCTTTTAAAGTGTATCGTTACTCCTTATCGATTCTAACTACTCTAAACTACATCTAAACATCGAGAGATCATTCATAACATGAATCATAACCTTAAATTCATAATTCAAATTCAAGGTAGAGTTAAGTGTTAAGTCTTGAGAGTTCTTTCGAGTAATTTTGAGAAGTCTTTTACAATCTTTTAAAACTTGTTTCAAGACTTGAGTATTTTGAGTATGAGGATGAGAAGAGTTCAGTTCATTTTTTTCAAAATTATATATGGGAACTAAGTATTCCCCTTAGTAAATGTTTTTACATTTAAGATGAGAGAAAACACCGATTTCCAAAGGAGTTTTAAGTACTATCTCTTTTCAGAGAAATCTTTTGAGTAATAATATCAAATTTGAGGATGAGGAAATGTTTTTAAACATATGCGCTAAGTTATATTTTGGGAGTAGTATTGAGCACCAATATGGGGATGAGTTCAGATAACTCAAAGTCCTCATAAATCATGTAGTCAACATGGGTAGAAAGAGTCATACTTTTTAGATGATTCCTTATTACTTTATAAGCATAGCTTAGTGGATACACTTAGTTGAGGATTTCTATACCCCGACAAGGTATAGGATAGTTCTGGCAGCGTTGACGAGATATTACATCATCACACAGCTCATAGTGATAGTTGTCAGTTAGAGAATCTCTCAAATAGAGTTTATTTTGTATTTTTACATACAAACTGAGTTATATTGTATTTTCCAATACATTGAGTTGTTATCTACTACTTTAAAAGCTTTTCTTTATACCACGTTATTGTTATTGTTTTTATATTGAAATGAGTTGAGACGAGGTAAATTGTTTCTTCAGTTCCAGTTCAAGCTCACCATGTTTTAGATTTTCCCTTGCATGCTCGTACATTCCACGTACTAACACCATTTGGCATGCATCTTTTATGATGCAGAAAAAGGTAACCAGGATCATCAACCAACGCTTCATTGATCCAGTTGAGTTCCAGAGTTGTTTGGTGAGCCTCCTTGCTTCCGGAGGATCCCTTATTTATCTTCGTTTATTGCAGTTTGTTAGGATGATCGGGGGGTCTTATCTTGACATCCCTCATAGTATTAGAGGCTTCATACATAGAATATATAGTAGTTCATGAGTCTTTTCATTTTCAGTTGTTAATGTTCTAGACTTGGGTTGCCTCTTAGGCTAGTGAATGATTTATTTCTAAAATATTGTGAGTTTATTTTTGAGACAGTTGAATAAAGTTGATAGCATCCAAGGAAGCACTACTCCATTGAAGGACAAGGATGAAGCTTTAGAAACTCCAAGGAGGCCCATAACAAGATCTCAAACCAAGGAGTTCAATGATAAGCTCAATGGGCTTCAATCGCTGATTCAAAGGTGTCTTATTGGGGAAGAAGAGCTCAAGCCCAAGGAAGAGGAATTGTCCAAATGCTACAATTATTTGGTGGCCCAAATTCAAGACCAAGATGAGGAATTTTAAGGCCCAAATTTCGTGCAAATAAGGTCAAGAAGAGTCCAAGAATCAGCCACAACAAGAGTTGCTTTCTGCCTAAGTTTTGAGAGAAGACTAGTTAAACTTTCCAAGATTGTCAAAATTCTTTTCCTAGTTGGGATTTACCTTATTTATTTATTTATATATAGGTTATTAATATTTTCATTAGTCTATTTGTGGTCTCCTAAGTACCATTTAATGCTTTCCTAGAAGTACCAAATTTGTTCCTAGTTAGGTTACTTTATTTCCTTTCTAGAGTAGGATTCCTTGTAATTGTCTTTTTAGGGTCATGGACGTTTTTCCCCTTCTCCTATATATAGGGGTCCTTTTTATTCATTAAGGACAATTTAGATTGATATTAATAATATTTGAGAGAGTTCTTTGAACCTTTGTGACTTGTTCTTTGAGAATTTATCTTTAAACCTTTACTAGTTTCATAGTTTAAGGTATAAAGTAACTTCTTCTTGTGATATCTTTGGTTTCTTTTTGGTATTCTTTAGAAGGTGATTAGTTTCTACATACTAATTATTGCCTTTAGTTACTCATAAAGCGGTCAAGATCCGAATCTATTGTTTTGATTCGTTTTCTCAAGTAAAGGCGTTAGATTTCTTCCATAAATCTATACATTGTTACTTGGATCTTTTCAAGACCTTAGAACATCTAATCCTTGGAAATTCGTGGATCTTTCCTTCGAATTTCCCATATCTTTAGTTAGTTTTTTTGTTTCTTTTCTTTGTGCTTCCGCATTCTAATATTCAGTTCTCTATTTGTGATCTCCTTAACCTTGCTGTTATCAAAAGTTTATCTTTTGAGTTTATTTTACGTTGAGTAAGTCTTCCATTGAGAGTTGAGCTAGTCCAAGGGTTCGCTTGGGGCTAACAATGGTTTTCTAGTGCTGACCACGTCCAGGGTGTAGGCTCGGGGCGTGACAAAACCTGGCTTAATCAAGATGGAGTATCTAACTACTACAAACATTTGCATTTTGTCTTCGAATAAGAAATCATTGCATTAACGTCAGACGCACTAATAAATATAATATAAGTTCACTGTAATACAACTTTCCAGTGCGGAATTATATGGCGAGGAAACAAAACATGCTTCCCCATTAGTTTGAAGCCATTGCAACAAATCAAATGGACCTTTAGTCTCTTATAAAACACCCTCTTGCCAGAATTATCCAACTTTACCTTCAATACTCCAACTGGAAAGCACAACTAATCCTAAAGGTCCTTTCTAATTCAAATGTCTGACGGGCAGGTGTGTGGTTATTCACTCGGAAAAAATAGATAATAAAGCACACAAGAACAAAGACATATTGTGTTGTTGTCATGTAAGAGTCACGACTAGAAGCTAGGGAACACAATACCAAGTATACTTTCATAGAATTTTGATAAAAACTCTCTAGACGCTTTAACAACTTAAAAAGTAACGAATCAAGGGAATATGAAAGATGACAACAATAGAGATCCATTCCACCATTTTATAGTAGAAAAGAGTCTATTAAAATTAAGTATTTCTATGTTAAAGAGCATAAGGGTTTTTACAATTCAATGGAGAAATTCATGGTTTAGAGTTGGGCTATCTAAAGTTCTCCATCGGTCTCAATTTTGAACTCTTTTTCATCGCAGATGAGATAATTTATGAAATGCCTACCCAATAGCATAAACAACCTACTAAGATGGTAGCCACCAAAGTACCAAATTGACAACAAAAAGAGACGAAGTGAGGGCGGACATTTGAAGACGAAAGTGTTGTTAAAATTAGTGAAGAACGCAACTGCTAACTCCAGAAAAAAGCATGAGGAATTGGAGAGGAAGAGGAGATAATAGAGCTGGAAATGGCGGTGTTGCATATCCAAGGAAGCACTAAGGTTGATGCGGGGAAAGATAAACATGTGACTGGTGAAATGTCCGAAATGCCCCTTGAATTCAAAGTTATTTTCAAGGAAGCACACGCGTTGAAAAGAATATTTCTAATGAATACGTAAAAAAACCATTCTAAAATTAAGAAAGCATAACTAACTACATAAAAATGAAAAGACAGTTTTGAGATAAAAAATTTCTTATCTTTATTTATTCGTTTTGTTTTACATGTTATAATTCACAACTCAAAAGTGATGGAGAGGAGAAAGACTAGCTTTTGGCGTATTCATGAACAAAACATGAGTTTATATAGGCAAAATAGAGGAATACAATAAGATATTACAAATTAAAATTTAGGGGTTATGAACAAGCAAATTATGAATGTTATAATTTTTAAAAGTAGAAATTAAAGTGTTATGCATTATAATTAATTACTCCTTATAAATACATTAAATTAAAAAACATAAAATATAAATAAATATTATTAATTTATAATTAGAAGAAGGTAAAAATAATTGAAAATTTCTTAACCTAAATAAGTGTCATATAACCTTTTTTAATCCAACTTTAGTGTATATATATTCATAAAAAATAAAATAAAAATTAGAAATTTAAAAAAGAGTAATTAAAATGAATTAAGAAAGGAGAAGACATGGAGTGACTTTTTCACTTCTTCAATCATATATATATTATAACTAAAATTAATATAATCATTGTAGTAACTTATAGACAATGAAGTAATACGATTGTTAAAAAAAATTAATCAAACATCATAAATAGGATAGATTACAGTTAATTTTTAAATTAAAAATTAAGAAAAAAAATAGGGAAAATAGATTACAGTTAATTTTTAAATTAAAAATTAAGAAAAAAAATAGGGAAAATAGAAAAAAAAGATAAATAACAATGATGATGTTAAAGAGGTGCCACATGGCCTGATCTACATTTTCTTTATATATATATATATAGAGAGAGAGAGAGAGATAATTCGGATATGAAATACGTTATTAATTGAAGAAATATCTATCAATTCAAGTATTAAATACATTTATATTATGAGGTAATCAATATCTATTACTATATTTGGAGATTTATATATTAAAATTTATATTAATAAACTTCTGTTGATTGATAAATTTAAATTTATATAATTACTATGTAATTTATATATATATATATATATATATATATATATATATATATATATATATATATATATATATGTATGTATGTATGTATGTATGTATGTATGTATGTATAAATAAAGTGAAAATGGTAAAAAAAATCCCTCAACTTTGATTTATTAGTTGACTATGCCCTTACTGTTAATGAAGTTATTCTTACCCTCGCTGTCTACAAACTTGTCACATGTACTCCTCAATTGGATGAAAAATCTCAAATTAACAACAATAACCCGATTTTACTTAAATTACCCAATTTTAACCTGATCCGACCCACCTAATCATATAACCTATTCATCTTCATCTTCACCCAAAAACTTCTTCTTGACCAGCTCACCATCGGAACCACCACCCAAACCACTAAACAATTCCATTTTTACTCTCTTCTTCGACAACCCGCACCCAAACATCCCACCATTGCTTCAACCAAACACCCTTCCTCTTTCAGCAACCAAACGACAACCAACCACCCCCCGTCCGTTCAGACCTCTAGAGAGCCCCCTCACCCCACTATTTAGACCTCTAGAGAGCTACCACAACCTTCTCTTCTCCTCGTCTCCATCTCTGATGAGCCACCACCAACCAACAGTTCAAAAGCTACTACTAAACAAAACCCCAACTTGAAACAACCACCAAAACAACCAAAATCCACAATTTCGACCTCATCTAGATCCAAATCGAGAACACAATCCAACCACCACTGTGGAACCCCAACTACGATAGATCGGAGCAAACCAACAACGATGAACCAGAGCTCCAAGCTCTAGTAACTTCGACAAATTTTTAAACGTGACTGAAAAATAATGCTCCGATTATTCATATTTAATCATTGTTTTGTTCTTGTGTTCATACTCATTATTACATTATTTTCATATTGTTGGATTGTGTCTTATGATTTTATTGTTATTATTATTATTATTTGTTTATTGTTGTTTTGTCTCTGTTATTGTATGTTCTTGTGTTTCTATGTTAGAGATTATGCTTGTTTTATAGAGACTTTATTTTGCCATAATTATGATTGTTTTTAGAAAGGAGCACAAGTGGGTTGGTTACCTGATAAAGTGGGTTGGATCAGGTTAAAGTTGAGTAATTTAAATAAAATCGAGTTATTTTTGTTGATTTGAGATTTTCTATCCAATTGAAGGGTACATATAGTCAACTAATAAATCAAAGATGAGGGGTATTTTTGACCATTTCTCCTAAAATAAATTAATAAACACCGATCTCAACCAGTATATTTAAATTATTATTTAATTTAAATAATATCTAATTTTCTGTCACTACTTATTATAGATATTTAATAATTTTAATTGGCAATATCTACGTCTTTTAAATATGTATCTATATATACAGGTTTTTAAAGATTATGGACATCCTAAAGTCGGTATATTAAAACCTTTTTTAAAAAAAAAATGTTATCAACTTTTATGGGTGGATAATTTTGTTATTAGTGGTAATAATTTTTCCCTTTCCCTCAAAACCCTAAGTGTTGTCTCAGGTGAAACCCGTCCCTCGAGCCTCAGTCTCACGCTACTCGCAACTCGCACATCGCCGTCGCCGTCGCCGTCGCCGTCGCCGTCGCAGAAGCTCCGCACTTCGCAGGCCTCCGCACGTAGCATCCCCCTCACGTCGCAGTAGCGCTGCACTTCCATTCTGCAATCTCAAAGGTAATAAAAGTAGTTAACTAATTTTTTGGATCCAGAGACTTCAATTGCAATAGATAATGGCATCATTCGGTCGTATAAATCATCATTGTGAAGGGCCTGAAGGCCAATGGCATCATTCTGTCGGATCTCTTTGACTTTGTTTCGTATATCTTTGATCTCTCCAGCTACCTCCCTGACTCTACGTTGTCCCCCAGCAGCTGCATCAAGTTCTCCACAAGAAATCCCACTGCTACATTTGGCATTTTCTGATTCTTCTAACAAAGACCAGAGACTTCAATTCGCCATTTTCTGATTCTTCCAACAAAGACCAGAGACTTCAATTCCCCAATTCTGATTCTTCCATAAAAGACCAGTAATTAGCTTAAAAAAGAAAAAAAAAAGGACCCACAACAGCTTATTAAGACAGTGCAATAATTGCAAGTTGATCTTTGGAATGGTCACTTGCCTTCTGCCCGTGTCTTTTCCACGCAATTGCTAGCATAAGAGTATTGTGTTTTTGGAACATAGGAAGTGAAATATGGCATTGTTGTCTTGTCATTTATTTAGAAAGAGTTATTGCGTTTAGAAAATGTATCAAATTGAACTATGGCATTTAGCGATTTATAAGAGTATAATGTATATGTGTTTTCTAAGTCGTTTGTGATATCTATCTGTTGTTAAAGTAGTTTTTTTTAAAGAAAAAGTTCAACAACTATAGAATGTATTAATTTAGTGTACGAGATTCTAAGTGCATGGGTACAATCTAATTAAAGTTTCCAATCTCCGACGCCGTTGAGCCAACTGCCTCTAACACTTCCATCTCCAGCCCTAATTAAAAAAAGTTGAGGTATTTTTTCCTCCAAAAGTTTAATTATTGTATATATTAGTTTTTTCTTATTCAATGTACAGGACTTGCATTTTGCTTAGGGTTTGTTTGAATTTTTAGAGTGTTCTTCAGTGATAATGTGTTTGTTTAGCATCAATGACAATACTAGTTATCCTATAGATGACAAAATTGATTTTATTGCAAGTTCGATTTGTGTCCATCTAGTGTCGACATTTGACTTTAATTTGGTGATAATGTGTTTGTTAAACATAAGTACCAACATGAGTTGATCCTATTGATGACAAAATTGATTTTGTTGCAAGATCGATTTGTATCCATCTAGTGTTGACACTTGACTTTAATTTGGTGACAATGTGTTTGTTAAACATAAATATCAATACTAGTTAATCCTATTGATAATGAAGGTGTACAGGTGTACACTTTAACAACCGTATATTAGTATGTATGACCTAAAGGAGGAGAGTGGGTGGGGGGTAGAGCAAATACATGCAAACAAATTAAACAACCAGTGGTACTCACTCTGCTCTGCCAAATCTGTCACCATATGCAACCATACCCCTTCCCCACCTTTTTTTATCAGATCAGTACTCACTCTACTCCTATAAATATATAACACTAGAACAACAAGAGCAATCCCTCATAGGCTAGAGCAGGAACAACGGGTGCAAGCAGTCTTTAGAAGTCTAAACTAAGAAAGACTTACGAACCACTTAGGAAGGATAAGAGCCGTAGCTACAAAGCAAAAGAAGTTGTCGGAGGCGATGTGATGATACTCACCTTAGCCTTTCTGGCGGCAAAAGTTACCAGATTCATTCAATGACAACCTTAGGATAAGGAAGTCCTTTATTTTCATTTGAGACATAGGCGGCCACTCTCTCTCTTACTTTCTTTAATTTAGTTAGGCGTGGTAAAGGATCTGGCTTGAAAGAGACTCTTCACCTACTCAATTGGAATAACTCTTACCCTTACTTGTCTCTTTACTCAGAGAAGTCCCTCTTAGAGCTATTCCCCGACGTTGTGTCTTCTTTCTCCTTACTCTGGGAATGAAGCTGTAAGACGAACTAATTACGGACTTGATTGCTCTATTTGATTCTGACAAAATTGATTTTCTTGCAAGATCAATTTGTGCCCATCCATTGTTGACACTTAGCTTTAAATTTAGGGATAATGTGTTTGTTAAGCATAAGTACCAACACTAGTTGATCCTATTGATGACAAAATTGATTTTCTTGCAAGATCGATTTGTGTCCATTTAGTGTTGACACTTAGCTTTAAATTTAGGGATAATGTGTTTATTAAGCATATGTACCAACACTAGTTGATCCTATTAGCATTAGTTTGGAACTAGTTGATCCTATTAGCATTAGTAATGTGGCATAATTGTTGAAATACTTTCAAATGTAGTTTAATTAGCCCCTAGTTTGATTTATTATTTGAAATAATGTGGTTTAGTTGGTGGATTTAGTTGTTGGAATTAGTTTAAACCTAGTTAGAGTTAATATAGTTTAGTTGTTGAAATAAGTTCAAATAATACTTAATTACCCCTAGTTTGATTTATTATTTGAAGTAATATGGTTTAGTTGGTGGATTTAGTTTTTTTATTTTATTTGAACGACCCTTGGGGGGTCAGGGGCTTAGCAACACCCCCAGGCCTTATCATAGATAAACAAAACAAAATACAAAGATGGGGACATAAACCTTACCTCCGTACTTATGATGGTTCATAAGTTGACCTTCCTACTATGGATAGTCAACTCATCCCCGTACTAGAAAGATGACACCTAGTTTCTATGTACCTAAAGAGAGGACTCCTCTCAATACAAAGATTCTAGGAAGCATAAATCAGGGAGACTCTCCCCTTACATGTAAGAAGAGAATAAGCACCTAACCTACAGACCTAAAGATCAGATCACCTTCAAGGAGGCTTTTTGATCCTCTTTATTTTTCTTCTTCTGAAGTTTGCCATTTCCATAATGTCCAGCTGATGATAAGCTCTTGTTTCTTTTGGTAGCTGCTGGCTGTTAAAATATAATTGAGGGCTTGTGATTTTGTGGCTATGCTTGGATAATGAATCAGCAGTGAAATTGTCTTCTCTAAGGGTATGATTGCATCTGAAATTATCTGCCTGCTTGATGAGGTCTTGGAGTTGCTGTGTCTGTGAGCTAATATTCCAGGGGGGAATGGTTTTGAGCATGATCCAGACCACCAATAGTTGGGAGTCCACTTCTAGCATGACATTTTTGAACCCTAGCTGTAAAGACCAGGTCATACCAAATATTGCGCCTCCAATTCAGCTTGGTTGTTAGTTCCTTCCCCTAATGGAGTAGCAAAGGCTAGAATCATTTCTCCATTTTGATCTCTAAGTATACCACCTGCACCTATTCTACCAGGATTACTCAATGCACTGCCATCAGTATTGAGTTTTACCCAGTGATCAGGAGGTTTTTTCCATTACACCACAGTCACCTTGGTCTCATGGAAGCTTCTCTACTAGCTGGATCAGATCTTTCCAGTTAGAGGGATGGATTTAGTTGTTGGAATTAGTTTAAAATTAGTTAGAGTTAATGTTATTTAGTTGTTAGAATAAGTTTAAATAAAGTTTAATGAACTCCTAAGGACCTGTTTGGTAGGAGGTATTAATCAAAATAGTCCATGGATTAAAATTTAGTCCAACAAAAACATTGTTTGGTTACTCTATTTAACCTAATCCATGGATTAGTTATACCTCATACAAGGTCTTATTTTATCCCTAGAAAAGGGAGGGATAACTAATCCATGGATAAGACCCCTAAATGACTAAACTATCCCCAAATCTATTTTCTTTTTTATTTTTTTGTAATTTAATGCTCTTTTTAATTTTTTTTTTATATGAGAATATCTATAAATATTCTTTTAAATTCTCCAAATGACATAGTAAAGGGATGGTGAGGGTCTTTTCATTTCCAGGGAAAACCAGATTTTATACTGGTAGCAAAGCTAAGGGCATTGAAAGAAAAATTGAAAGAGTGGAGCAAGACCGATCGGGGAATCAAAACAACAAAAGCAACTTGTACTCAATCAATTAGCGAGACATTGAAAGGATACGGGATCGGCGGATTCGGAGGAAGGGGAGATAGTTTCCAGATTAGCTCTTACCACTGAGCTGCAAGAAATAGTCAAGAATGAAGAAATAGTATGGAGATAGAGATCTAGGGCAGTTTGGCTTAGACAGGGGGACAGGAATACCAATTTCTTCCACAAGGTAGCAAATTCACACAGAAGAGTCAATACTATTGATAATCAAAGTCAGGGAAGAGTTACTAAGCGAACTCCGAAATTCAAAGAGAAATCACTGAGTACTATGAGAATCTATACTCTGAAACTGAGGATTGGAGGCCAGAATTGGAAATGAGGGAGTGTCCTATGATTGATGAAGTTGACAACAACCAACTGATGGCCCCTTTTTTTTTTTTAATAACCGAGAAATCCGTTTGTGACCCGCCCTTTTGGACCAATCACAGCCTTCTAAACTCGGTGGATAATGGGCCCGCCCCTCTACCCTTCTCCACTTAAATACCGGGCTTCGCTTTGCATGGTGTGGGGTTTGAACCTGCAATCTAAGCCACAAATCCTTTACCTTTTGCCACTTGAGCTAGGCCTTGGGGGCCGCTGATGGCCCCTTTTAAAGCTCAAGAAATTCTAGAATGCATCAAAGCATGTGTGGGGGACAAAGCCCCTGGCCCGGATGGCTTTTCAATGGCTTTTTTTAGACAGTGTTGGGATATCATCAAAACAGAATTGGTTGCAACAATTCAAAACTTCTATGTGGAAGGAGTGTTTGAGAAGAGTATAAATGCTACTTTTGTGACTTTGATACCTAAGAAGATAGGGCGAGAAGAACTTAATGACTTTAGACCAATAAGTTTAGTGGGGGAGTTTACAAGATAATTGCAAAACTTTTGGCTGAAAGACTAAAGAAGGTGATGCACAAGCTTGTGAACAAGCAACAAATGGCCTTTATCAAGAGCAGGTAGATCATGGATGCAGTGTTGATGATAGCCAATGAATGTGTTGATTCCAGGAAAAAGGATAAACAACCAGGGATCCTATGCAAGCTGGATATCCAGAAGGCATATGATCACCTGAATTGGAACTTTTTGATGAAGATGATGCAGAGGATGGGTTTTGGTCAAAGATGGTTAAAATGGATCAGACATTGCATAAGCTCAGTGAAATTCTCTATTCTGATCAATAGAAACCCATGTGGGTTTTTCCCATCAAACAGGGGTTTGAGACAAGGGGACCCCCTATCTCCTTTTCTCTTTATCTTGGCTATGGAGGGGATGAGCAACCTATTCCAAACTGCAAGAGCAAATGATTGGATCAGAGGTTTCAAAGTGGGGGAGAATACAAGAAACAATCTAGAGATCACTCATCTACAGTATGCAGATGACACTTTAGTATTTTGTGGAGCTGTAAAGGAGCACATGCTAATTTTGAGAGTCATTTTAAATATTTTTGAGGTTGTGTCAGGTTTGCACATAAACTGGAACAAGAGTTTCATTTATCCAGTAAACATAGTACCAAATATTGAGGACTTAGCTTATGAGCTTGGAGGGAAAGTAGGTGAACCACCAACAACCTACTTGGGAATGCCTTTGGGGGCTAAGAGCAAATCAAGTGGAATATGGAGTGGTGTAATTGAAAAGTGTGAAAGGAAGCTCGTGAACTGGAAGTGTCAATATCTATCCTCAGGTGGCAGACTAACTCTAGTTAATAGTGTCCTGGATGCCTTGCCATCATACATGATGTCAATATTCCCTATACCAGCCAAAGTAACTAAGAGGTTAGATGCAATTAGGAGGAACTTTCTATGGAAAGGCAGTGAAGATAAGAAGAAGTATCATTTGGTCAAATAGGAGGAGTTGCTAGTTAGCAAGAGAGGGGGTGGACTTAACATCAAAGATCTGAGTACGCTTTAAGAGCTTGATGATGAAATGGTTGTGGAAATTTGCCTCACCAGAAGTATCTCTATGGAAGGAAGTAATAACAGCAAAATATGGCATGGAGGACAAGTGGATGACAGAAGGGGTGACCAGGCCTTATGATTGTAGTGTATGGAGATCAATCGGGGAACTTATGGCTATTGGTCAAAGATAGAATAAAATGTAAGGTTGGTAATGGAGAAAAAGTGGCCTTACGGAATGACATCTGGTGCGGACAGGAGACACTCAAACAAGCATTCCCTGTCACTACATAGTCTAAGTCAAGCACAGGAAGCATCAGTGACAGACTTATGGACAGGACAAGGGTGGAATTTACATCTGAGAAGAAACTTAAATGACTGGGAAATAACATCCATAGCAAGATTTCATGACACAATGGCTAGGGCTACCAATCTAACATAAGAGCAAGATAGACTGATATGGAAAGGGGAGAGAGGGGGAGAGTTCACTGTAAGATCTGCATATCGAGAATTGAGACCTATTGAAGAGCAGCAAGCAGGATGGCCTTGGAGGATGATCTGGAGAACAAAAATCCCATACAAGGTGAATTATTTCACATGGCTTTTGGCAAAGGAGGAAGTCTTGACACACGAAAACTTGAACAAGAGGAAACACAACCTTTGCTCTAGATGTTATTTATGCGAAGAACAGGTGGAGATAGTCAACCATCTCTTTTTGCAATGCAAATGGACAGATCAATTATGGCAAATGTTCATTCACAAGAGGAAGATCAAGTGGACAAAACCAGGGAGAATCACAGAAGTTCTAAAATGCTAGAACTATGATGGAAATGCAGGAAAAAAAGAGGAGAGATGGAGGATTGTCCTAGCATGCATTTGGTGGACAATTTGGAATGAAAGGAATCAAAGATGTTTTGAAGGAATGAACAACAA
The DNA here is from genome assembly GCA_029007595.1 of Solanum commersonii. NCBI lineage: Eukaryota > Viridiplantae > Streptophyta > Magnoliopsida > Solanales > Solanaceae > Solanum > Solanum commersonii. The sequence continues at coordinate 283,807 of JAJTWQ010000129.1, read as the reverse complement.
TATGCAGAAGATAAAGATAAACTGCCTAGGTCTTTATTATTTTTGGTGTAAGCAAGCAGTAATAGGAAATTCTGAAGATGTTTCAAATATTATTTGACTGGCTGTAACTAAAAGATCTTAGGGCTGTTGTAAGTATAAATTTTTGGAGGGGAACTACACTTTGATGTAGTATACCTGTGGATATATAGAAGTAAATGTTACCTTTCTCAAAAAAAAATTCGTTCCATATAATTTGATGATTTCACAAACTAATAATTTTTTCTACATGTTTGATTTGTTATATTCAAGTTGATTTTTTCGGTTTTTTTAAAATGTAGTTCATCGCTTGACCACTTGAACTATTTTTTTTTTTAAAAATAAGCTTCATGTATTTGAACAATTTAAGTAGCCTTAAATCTATGTTAAGTTTAAGGTATATTTGACCAACAAAAAAATAGAAATATACCGTGCTATCAAGGATCTCTATAGTGGCATATAACACCTCAAAATTACTAATATATTTTTTTTATATATTTTAGTATTTGACTTGACAAGTTAAATGAAATATAAAATCTCATAATAACTCAAGGGTATAATAGGAAAGAAACTTTTTCTAGATTTTTAAGCCAAACATAAAGTTGAATGGATAACAATGAACCAAACACTTGATAAAAACTAATCCCTGCATTACTAATCCATGCATTAGTAATCCCTGCATTATGCATCTTTGTACCAAATGACCCCTAAATGTATAGAGCTAACTCCCCTGTGTTCAGGAACGACAAGGAAGGGTACCACATTACATTCGAAGTATCAATGATGTAATGTGGTACCCTTCCCTGTCGTTCCTGAACACAAGGGAGTTAGCTCTATACATTTAGAAGTCGTTTGGTAGTTGGTTAAAGTTATGCAGGTATTAGTAATGCATTAGTAATGTATGGACTAATTATGAGGGAATCTATGTATTTATTTTATGCGTGGATTAGTTATGTAGGGTTTACTTATTCCATCTTCTTTCCTGCATAAAATAATACATAGATTTCCTGATAACTTATACATGTATTAGTTGTGTGAATTTCTAAATTGCAAACTATATGTCGTATTCATTTTATTCATGAATAACATACCTCCTAAACAACTATCAAACGTGGTATTACTTTTGCAAATTTAATACCTGCATGATTCATCCCAAACCAACTACCAAATGGCCCCTAAGGTTGTCAATTGACACTTATGTAGTATGTTTACCTAACCTAGGTTTTGAACAACTGTCTCCACGTCCTTTGTCATTGATACAGTCTAAATTTGCATGTAATCATACTCTTTTTCCACATTGTTCAACTCCTTTTGCCCTCGGGTCGAAACTCCAAAGAAGCCTTTGATCCTACAGGTTCTTTGATGCCTTGTATCACTTGCAACTTCTTTTCAAATCTTGCTTTCTGCTTGACCAATATCGAAAAAAATGATACTTGTACCCATCTCTTTCTATGGACACTTCACTTGGACAATTCCAACCATCCCCCCGATATTGATTCTCGCTTACTTGAGATGGTTCTTGAGTTCAGTGTCTTCCTTAGTAGCCACCCATCCACCACATATATTTCCAATTTCAATGAAGCCTTTTGCGACCAAAGGTGAAGTGGGATCCTGTATAACCTATTGTGGGGCTCCACCGGTGCAAGCTAATCTTTCTTGTCCTCCATTTACAAGCCTCCACAAAATTTGTTATGCCATACTCTTGTTTGGGAACTCAAACAAGAACATATTCTCGTCCATATCATAAATGTTGTCCCCAAAGGCAGCCGTCCAAGAGATGGAAGTTATTTCTTTATATCCGACACTTGTTAAGTAGGCCCTTTTCCTTTCCTCAAGATGCCCAGGTATGTTCTCCACTTAGTGTCTATCAGTGTTGTGAAAGGTGATTGCCTTGTCGCCAAAGAAGCGAGGCGAGGCGAGGTGCTCCTTCATCACCTTTTAGCTTGTGCCGAGGCAATCTTCGAAAGGCGATGCCATGGCGACAAAGACAAGAGGCGAGAAAGGCGTCACTTTTTGTATTTTCTTTATTCTTTAAAAAGGCGACCAATTTAGGGTTTAGAAAGTTAAAAGGTAATTTAAGGGTTTTCGACTAGACTCCTTGGGCGACTAGCTAGACTTTTCGGCGACTCCAAAGTCCAACCAATATGTATTTCTTCTTTCTTCTTCTTCTTCCTCTGTTTCTTTTTCCTTCTTCTTTTTTTAGTCTTCAGAGTCTCTTCTATCTTTGTTTTTTTTCTCACAGTTTTTACTTTTGTTATGTATTTTTCTCATTCAAGTTCTAAGTATGTACTATCTATTTTCAGTTTTTTGAATTGAAATATTTGCTAATATGTTATTGCTATTGAGATTTTGATTATTTATATATGCAATCAATTATTTTAATTTTTGGTATTAATTGGGCCACACTTCAAAAAGGCGAGTGCCTCGCTGCTCGCCTTGTGGCGAGGTGGACCAATATGTATTTCTTCTTTCTTGTTCTTCTTTAGATTTCTTCTTCCTCTGATTCTTTTTCCTCCTTCTTTTTTAGACTTCAGAGTCACTTCTATCTTTGTTTTTTTTTTCACAGATTTTACTTTTGTTATGTATTTTTCTCATTCAAGTTCTAAGTATGTACTATTTATTTTCAGTTTTTGAATTGAAATATTTGCTAATATGTTATTGCTATTGAGATTTTGATTATTTATATATGCAATCAAATATTTTAATTTTTTGGTATTAATTGGGCCGCACTTCAAAAAGGTGAGTGCCTTGCTGCTCGCCTCGCCTTGTGGTGAGGCGGATCCTTGTTGCCTTTTATCGCCTTTCACTTCCAAAACAATGGTGTCTGTAGGGTTGATTCATCTGGTTCAGTTTTGCCAACAAACTTATATGTTTAGGATTACAAGTTCTCATTAGGTTTTGCCAATGAACTTATATTTAGGATCATTGAACAAAAATTCTTTTAGAAGTACTTCCTCAATCACTCATGTTTTTTTCTTTTGTTTGGTAGAAGACTTATCACTTAAGTGTCTTCACTTATCCTATTTTGTCCCCTTATGTTCACTTGACCCCTTTCTTTAAATGCCAAACTTTTCTTTTGTGAAACAGTCATATATTCAGTCCCTCATTTAATTGTATCTTGTCATTCAACAAACTCTTCACTCTTTCCCTTTGATCATATGATTAATATACCTTCTAGTTCAGAGAACAAATATATTCAACTTTCTAATATTTTCCTTTTTTTTTTAACGTGTCTATGCATCAATGTCTAAAGCAAACAAAGTTAGCTTGTAATTGTGAACTCTGGATGGGAGCATAAAAGTAAACCCATAATTGTGTATAATGTCCACAATATCTCAAAGGGAATTCATTTACCCTTCCTACATTTCCTCAACTTCTCAAATCACACTTACACAAACTCTGTCATGGATTGTTTCTGCTAAAGTAGAGAGTTACCCGTTATTTGCCTTGTTGCTTCATGACTATGGTCATTCATAAACAATTATTCTCTCCTTCAAAATTGACGATTTTGTGTATTGGTGACACCAAATGAAACCCAAATGATGACACTCTGGAGATCAGTACGAGTCTTTTGGGTTGATATGTTTCTTTGCTCTCTAGTATCTGGCCCTAAAAGGGTTGTATTCTATGATTTGAGTCAACTATTGTTCTGTTTCATATCATCTAGGCTCCAGCATTGTTTCCTTTTGTGTTTGGTTTTGTATTTCTTTAATATCCAAATTTATGCGGTTTGTTTGGTTCATTAAGTTTTAATATTTGGATGATGCATTTAGATTTGAATAAATTCAGCCTTTTCAGTTGTCATATAAGATTATTAGCTTATTTTTGGTCTGAACAATTCGATGTCATTCTTGTTTGTTGTAGGAACAGAACTATACATTGCTTACAGGATATGCTTTGTGTTGAGACTTGAATCACCAGCATGGATCTGAATGCCTTGCCACAGCCAGAGGATGACGACGAGATTTTTGGACAAGAATTAGAAGATGAACCCCAAGAACCTATTATATTACCTAGTGATGAGCGTGCAGATTATGTCACTAGTGCTGTAGAGATTTCACGTCGTGTACGTTTCTGTTCATATTGCTCTCTATATCAACTATTGAGCTGTACTACTACTTGAACTTGCTCCTTTATTCCATATTTTTTCTTGGCTCTTTGTTTGATACATGTCTCTTTTATATTGGTTCTCTTTGCTGCTTGTCTTTGACAGAGTAATAACCAGTAGAAAGCATTGCGTGCTGCCTTTATCTTTTTAAAATCAAATAAAGTAAATTTCATCAAATCAAAATCCAGAGGATGTAATTGATTACCAAAAAGTAAGAATCCTGAAAGTTTGAAACCCCTACTTGCTCAAGGAGCGCCTACAATGTCTAATAAATCTAAAGAGTTATCCCCCCCCTCCCCCCTTTTTTTTTTTATCCTTTTCCCCTTCTACCGCAACAGGCAGTTTGGGCTCATCAAATGGAAGGGGAAGAGTGGTTGTTGAGCAGTGGGGAATTCAGCATTGTTGTTGGTGATCTGGTTATCTCAAAGTCAGCTATCTGACTGAAACTATTTTTGGTTGCATTGCATACTTCGTACCTCCTTTTACCAATCTCGTCTCCATTAAAAGGGGGAGAAAATAAAGAAATAGAACTTGCTTCTTTGTCGCTTCTTTCTATGATAGTGGAAAAGGATAGGGGACTGCCCATAGATAGGGTATGTTCTTGTGAATCTTATTATTGTGGTGACTTCCATTTCTTTTTTTTTTTGAAGAAGGTAACTTGTATTATGAACAAAAGGAATACTCAGAAAAGTATGCCAGTAATACTTACAACAAAATTACAGAGGGAGAGGTGTCCATACTAAGCTTCATAAATAATCTAAAATACTAGGAATATCCTCTTCTTCTTGAGGATATTCGTGTTTACACCAAAAAAAGAAAAGGACTAGATAGTTCATCTTCAGTTTCTGGAGAGAGCAACGCTTGTTTTCGAAACATCTCTGGTTCCTTTCCATCCATAGTCCGCCAAATGCAGGCTGGGACAATTTTCCATCTCTCCCTGTGTCCCGACTTCTCTCTACAATGTAGAAAGAGATGATTTATTGTCTCAGTCTCACATTCACAAAAAGAGCACCTAGAGCAAAACTGACGACTCTTTTCATTTCTGTGGATCGAGCGGAGCAGAAGATTCACAAGCAGAATTAAAATAGATGCAAATAACTTAATATGGGTCTGTGAAGCGATGAAACTTCAAGGGGAACAGGGGGTCTCTGTAGGAGATGGGGGAGGAAAGTTGAGGCATACATCTATAGAGTCGTACAAAATTTCAACATGTATGGTCGTTTTGTCAGGATCGAAGCAGTGCTTGGTGATCGAAAATCTTCAGTGATTATCCCGGAAATAATCTGCAATGGTGGATGGGATGACATAGCAGAAAAAATTCTAGGTCATCTGCGTAGCACTTCAAAGCCTCCTAGGGTTCCACTGGCAAGAACATTCAAGGAGGTGGCTTCTCTTTCTGATTGGCCAGTTCATACCAAAAACGCAGCCACTGAAGTTCAAAACTCCATCAAAATCAGTCACGCAGCAGAAATGGATAGTTACAAATTCCTCTTACAATACTTAATTGGAATATTCAACGATCCTTTCCACTCAAGTCCCAACACCGACGTCATCCAGAAGTGGTTCTTAAATAGGTGGACAATCACGACGGGTCTGAAAATCACTCCTCTCTCACACAATCAGTTTCTATTCGAAATGCCTTCACGACAAGAGGTAGCGCGGATTATGGCAGGAGAATGGTTTTGGAATGGTAGAAAATTGACTCTCAAGTGGTGGTCGCCGGTGGCCGAAACTAAAATTGATGCACCAATCTCAGAATTTCAATGGGTTAAGGCCTTGGATATTCCGTTACATGCTTGGTCAGAAAGCACTTTCAAGGTTATTGGTAATATGTGTGGGGGTTTTGTGGATACTGATGAAGATACAAAAAGGAGGAATCATCTATATTGGGCTCGGATCTGTGTCAAGAAGTCGGGGACAGTCCTTCCAAACAAGATTAAACTGGAAGTAGGAGACCGGAACTTTGAAATCACGATTTTAATTGACACCCATGCAAAATTTTGGGTGGCCGGAAATAGCAAGAGTAGTGCTGGAGATAGCAACGCGACAAAAGATGGCAAAAGGGAAGCATCGAGTCTCGCACCGCTAAAGATTACTGACAGGCAGGTGGGTCAGCACGTGATTTTCCCAGAAAATTCAAAATTCTGGGATGGAGTGGGACCCTCAACATATAAAGGTAAAATTGCAAAGGCCAACAATGTTAATGGGCCGCTGGATTATCATAAACACGGGCCCAAAAGAAGAAAACATACTAAAACATACTGGAAAGCAAAAGGGCCGGCCCAAAATAAATATGTTGGACTGCATCTAGCAGCCTCATCGTGTCTGACACTTTTGACCTTTTAGCAAATGCCACAGAAAAATTTCAAGTCTCAACCAAGAAACTGAAATAAGCGAAGCATTGGGAGGGTACACGTCAGAACAGCTCGATGCATATGATGAGAGTGAAAAGATCCGTATCCCTAGGGCACCACAAATTTCTCCTCAGAATAATCAATTAATCTTGGCAAGCGCATCATATTCACACTACTCTTCCCAGAATTTCTGTGACTCTTCATCTCTATCCTGCAGCGATGAAGGCAATCTCACCCCTACAGTCATTGAAACTTCCAAATGGACCAAGCTTGTGATGGTGAAAGCTTGCAAGGACTTCAGGGTAAATGTTGCTGGATTTGAACACGAACTCCTAGAGAAAGCTTTTGACAAGCTTAATTGGGCCTATCTGTTCACAATCTTGAGGAGGATGGGATTCGAGAATAGGTGGATCAAATACAATTTGACAACGGTAAAATACTCTGTGCTCATTAACAGAGGGCCTGTAGGTTTTTTCTCTCCTCAAAAAGGGCTAAGGCAAGGAGACCCCCTCTCTCCCTTTCTTTTCATCCTTGCTATGGAAGGCCTTAGTAAAATGTTCCAAAAAGCATGTCAACTACAATGGATTGAAGACTTCAAAGTAGGCAGTCCCACGGGAAACAATGTCACAGTTTCACATCTGCTTTATGCGGATGATACTCTGCTATTTTGTGGGGCAGATAGATCACAAGTTATTAAGCTAAACTTGATTTTGCACATCTTTGAAGCTGTCTCTGGACTACACACAAATATGTCAAAAAGCACGATCTATCCAGTAAACTCAGTGCAGAATCTGGTAGAGCTAGCTGGTATCATGTGCTGCAACATAGGGTCCTTTCCAACAACTTATCTTGGGCTGCCTTTAGGTGCAAATTTCAAGGCTAACGAGATATGGTCGGGAATAATTGAGAAGTTTGAAAAAAGACTAGCAACATGGCAAATGCAGTATCTTTCTTTTGGAGGAAGAGTTACATTGATTAATAGTGTAATGGACAGCATCCCTACATATCATATGCCCCTCTTTCCTATTCCAGCAAAAGTTCTCGAAAAGCTCGATAGAATGAGAAGGAATTTTCTATGGGAAGGAAACAACAAGGATCATAAGTTTCACTTGGTTAAATGGGCAAAAGTGACACAACCTAAATCTCAAGGGGGTTTGGGTATCAAAGATCTTGCAGCTCACAATAAAAGCATGATGATGAAATGGTTATGGAGGTACGGAACTGACGACATTGGATTATGGAAAGAGGTGATCAAAGCTAAACATGGTGAGCTTACTCACTGGTCCACAAATGTCTCAGCAGATGCATATGGAGTTGGTCTATGGAAAAGCATCTGTTAACTTTGGCCAGATTTTGCGGGGATTGTCACATTTAGAGTTGGCAATGGATCTCACATCAAATTTTGAAAGGATATTTGGTTGGGAGACACAACTTTGGGTGAGGAATTTCCAAGTTCGCACCTCATTGCAGCGGAACCAAATTCTACCATAGCATCCAACAAATCAAACGACATTTGGGACCTAAGGTTCAGGAGAAACCTAAATGACTGGGAACTTAATGACATATTTGCCCTCTTTGCCAAATTGCAGCCTTGCTCCTTTTCACCCCAAGAGCCTGATAGATTGAAATGGGGTAACTCAAGAAAAAGGTCACTACACAGTCAAGGAAGGGTATCACAGCTTATGCTCAAGGAACTCAATGATTGACAAATGGCCATGGAAGCATATATGGAAGACAAAATTACCTACCAAAGTGATCTGTTTCTGTTGGACTAAATCTTTTGCGAGGCTGTCTAGTTAGCCTTTTTAGTTGGTCCAAACTGACCCCTGTAAATAATTTAGAACTCTTCTTGGATTTTGTTAGCTCTATAGCTTAGAAAGAGGCTACAAATCCTTTTTTTTTTTTTTTGTGAGCTTAACTGATCTATCCTTGTAAAGCTTGCATCTTCTTGATGCCTTGAAATGAATCTACTTAATTCATCAAAAATAAAATATAAAAAGGTTGTCCTAGGTGAGTGTGGCCTGTTTGGCTAGTAGCCAAGTGAAACATGCAACCTTGAAGGGTACCTTGACTTTCCAGATCATCTTCCAGGGCCAGCCACTACTCTGAGAGATTGATCTTTGTGATGTCTTGTAAGCTGAACCAACGAAAATCTGCCTTGCTTGTCCGGTAGCCAAAATAGATTGTCCTCATTGGGGTTAAATCTTTGTATTGCTCAGTATTGAGTTTCAAAGAACTCTGTTAATTTCCCAGTCGTTCAAGTGTCTCCTATACCTGAGATCCCACCCTTGATTGTCTCTCATTTCTCTAATTGTGGATACCTTTTGAAGGCTCAGGCTGAACAAGTCAAGATACTTGTTCTTCAAAGTTTCTTGTCCAGCCCACACATCTTCCCAAAATAGTGTTTTTCCCCCATTTCCCACCTTGATTTTACAGTTGTTTGCAAACATGATCCACTGACTTCTGATAGACCTCCATACTCCAGTCCCATACAGTTGTGTGGGCATGTAGGTAGTCCATTTGTTCTCCATTCCAAACCTAACCTTGATTGTCTCCTTCCACAGTGGTTGCTCCTGTGATGCAAATCTCCATAGCCATTTCATCAGAAGGCTTTGATTCTGCAGTTTTAGGTTCCTTATCCCCAGACCCCCTACTTTTTTGCTTTGAATGACTTCATCCCACTTTACAAGATGGTATTTGTGCTCATTAGGATCACAGTTCCCTTGCCACAAAAAATTTCTCCTGATAGCATCCATTCTGTCAATCACATTTGCAGGCATTGGGAAAACTGACATCATGTATGTAGGCATGGCATCCAACACACTGTTGATGAGAGTAACTCTTCCACCTAGAGACAAATATTTGCTTTTCCAATTCACTAGCTTCTCACATTTCTTGAGAACATTGTTCCATATGCCTTTTGACTTGGTCTTATCCCCCAAGGGCATGCCAAGGTACACTGTGGGAAGGTCTCCTATCTTTCCCCCAGGATATTTGCTAACGCATTTATGTTGGGCACCTTATTAACGGGGTAAATGAAACTTTTCCCCGAGTTGATGTGTAATCCTGAGATGGCTTCGAACAATATCAAGATGATTCTTAAATACTTTAGTTGGCATCTCGATGCAAAAAATCAGGGTGTCATCAGCATATTGTAAGTGTGATATGGCCAGGCCTGTCTATCATTCATGTTGGCATTGAAACCTCTTATCCATCCTTTCATTTGGGCTGTTCTGAGCATGTCATTTAGTCCTTCCATTGCCAGAATAAAGAGAAAAGGGGATAGGGGGTCCCCTTGTCTTAATCCTCTCTGAGATGAGAAGAATCCAGAAGGATATCCATTTATCAGAACGGAAAACTTCACAGTCGTGATGCAGAATTTCATCCATTTTCCGCCAAAACCCATATTCTCCAAAGTTTTCCAGAGGAATCCCCAGTGAAGGTGATTGTAAGCTTTTTCAATATCTAACTTACAAAGGATCCCTGGGACCTTGCTGATCTTTATGACATCCACACACTCATTTTTAATCAAAATTGCATCCATAATCTGTCTGCCTTTTATAAAGGCCAATTGCTGAGCATCCACCAGCTTGGAGGCTACTTTCTTGAGCCTTTCGGTCAGAATTTTTGATAGGATCTTGTAAATGCTTCCTACAAGGCTTATGGGTCTGAAGTCCTTCAACTCCTTTGCCCCAATCTTTTTTGGTATCAGTGCTATGAAGGTCGCATTGAAACTTTTTTCAAAAAAACTCTGAGCATGAAAGTTTTGTACTACTGCAACTACTTCTTTGTTGACCAAATCCCAACAAGCTATGAAATATGCCATGGTGTAACCATCAGGACCTGGTGCTTTGTCCCTAGCACATGCCATAACACAATCCATTATTTCCTTTTCACTGAACTGTTCTTCTAGCATGATGTTATCCATCTCATTCACCATAGTACCATATCTGGCACTGAATTGGGGTCTCCATCTTCTGTTTCAGCATATATGTTCTGATAAAACTTAATGATTTCTTCTTTGATCACTGTTGGTTCCCCTGTGCATTCTCCGTTGACAGACAACTTGTCAATAATTTGCAGTTCTATGGAAGAACTTAGTGTTTCTGTCCCCCTCTTTTAGCCACAAAGCCCTGGACCTTTGTCTCCAAGCGATTTCTTCCCTCTTTGCATTTTCTTCAAATTCAACTGTGATAACTGCTCTCAAATAAATCTCATCATCTGTCAATTGCCTTTGGTCTTGAATCCCATCTAATTCAGCCAATTGATTTAGAATGCTTTGTTTTTGCAGTCCCAAATTTCCTTGTCTTGTTTTACTCCACTCTTTGAGTTTATCTTTCAAGTATCTTAGTTTACTTGCTAAGATGAAGTCTGGCCTTCCCCTAACACTGAATGAGTCCCACCAATTCTTCACCATTTCTTTGAAGTTTTCAGTTTGTAACCACCAGTTCTCAAACTTAAAATAAGAGTTTGATTTTTCCCAGTTCCCGCATTCTAAAATCAACGGACAATGATCAGAAATAACCCTATGCATAGTTGATTGTTTGATGTTTCTGAAGGAAGTCTCCCATTCTTCTGATATCAAAAACCTATCAAGTCTTGCTGCAGAGTCATGTCTTTCCCCTCTCTTCCACGTGAGGTTGTCTCCTACTAGCTGAGGATCTGCTAGCTCTGTATCTTCAATAAAATCTGAGAAGTCTAACATAGCCTTATTGAATCTGGTACAATTTCTTTTTTCTGAAGGAAATCTGACTATGTTGAAATCACCCCCCACCACCCAGGGACTTGAGAAAAGCCCTCTCACCGATGCTAGTTCCCACCAGACCTCTTCTCTCTCTTCTCTGTCGTTTGGCACATATACTCCAGACATATGCCAGCTGAAATCCAATGTTTTTCCCATGAATTTGCAAGTGATGCAATAGGCCCCTACCTCGCATATTTCCCCCCTCCCAAACTCTACCAGCCCAGAGAATGAGAATGCCCCCTATTGTACCACTAGCTTCTAATTGGGCATATTTCACCCATCTGTTAGCCCATAGTTCTCTTACAATATTCCTTATATCCCCCTGCAACTTAGTCTCTCGAAAGCAGTATACATCTGCCTTCCAAGTGTGCAACAGACTCTTGATCAACTGCCTCTTTCTCGCATCAATGAGCCCCCTCACATTCCATGAGATAATAATTATCTTCATGAGAACGATCAATAATGCATCCTCCCCTGCTTCTTGATCCATAACTAAAGAACTTGGTACCAGATTCCAAAGTTTTTAGTTCCTTAGCTCCTTTCAATTTAGGTGTCTCTGGAATCGAAGTTTTTGTAGCTTCAACAAGGTTGTTCCTCTTACCATCTATTTTCATAAACAACTCCACCGCTAATTTCTCATACCCAAGAAAATTAACCCCAAAATCTTTTCCCAGTGCTAAAATATTCTGCCGAACCCAAAGTTGTACTGATGGGTCTGGGGGTGGTTCAATTGTCTCTGGTAATTCTGTGGAATTAAGAGGGATGGCTTCCTCAATATTCAGAGCTCCCACTTCTCTATTTTCTAGCTCTACATGCTCCTCTGTATCAAATATACTTTCCTCCTGGATGATTGACATGGCATTGTCATCTGTTGATGTTGTATCTTGGTGTTCCTGATCTACATGAACCCAAATAGTTGTATCCATTTCTTTATCAAGAGTTACTGTTTGGGTTTGCACGTGAGGTGGTACAACATCTTCCACTACCCAGTTTTCCTCCTCCGGAATTTTGTTTAGACTCTCCACTGGAGCTTCATCTTCTTCCACCACCAGACTGTTCTCCCCCCTATTATTAAGTAGTACCTCTGCTCCCATGTCTTTATCTGTGTTTTCTGCAATCTCCAGAGTGTCACAAAATCTGATCGCTTCTGCATATTTTAGTGGCTTTGAAATTTTCTGATGGTCTGTTGGAATCTCTATCCGTAGGGGATGATTGTTGAAGTCCAGGACTTCCATTTTCCTTTTTAAATCTATATTTTTCTAGTCTGTCAAAAAATTATTTTCTTGTTTGTATGCCCTCTTTCTAAATGCTGTTTGTTTTAGGAGCGGGAGGAAAGGATTCAAAGACTTAAAAGACAACATCCAGATGATAGACCTGCATATCCGTCTCAACTACGAATGCGGGATGAGATCTTTCAGACGAAGAGACAGAAGCCAAGCAGCAGACTTCCGCCAGGTATTTTTTTTTTTTGTGCACACACACACACACACTCTCCTTCTCTATTGTGTGTCACTTATCTCCTTTGCTGTGTGTCTCTGTGTGTGTGTATGATTTGTTGAAGTAGCAATAGGTTCCTGCTTCCCTCCGTGTAGTCCATCTTTCTTTTTGTTCTTGTCATGTTAGTGTAACTCTAGGTTGCACATAACTTTACTGTGCCTTCTTTGACTATTATCTTAACACAGGTTCATATTTCTCTCCTTTCCTCCCCTTCCTTGCTGCTCATGGTTCGATTACATCATTTATCTTTTGGATTGCCTATGCAGGTTGGTTGGATTGTCCTGCATTTGGACAGGAGATAGGTTGTATTATCCCTTCAAAGGTTCCATTGGATGAAACTTTCAACGATTGTGTTCTTCCTGGCAAAAGATACTCGTTTAGGCAAGTCCTCCACCAACAGAGAGTTTTAGGAAGAAAAGTGAGTGTGTTAACCTAAATTTGGGTCCTTATTCATTCACTTGACGTGGATTTTATTTTCAAAATATTTGATTTCTTACAGCAATGATGATCTGTTCCCTCTGTATATACCTTTACAGCACTTTCTTGTTACTGGATTTTTAATGAAGGACCTTCAACGATAAAAAAAGTTTGATTCCTAGATGTTATCACGAGTTTGAAGCCTTTCTTGTTTCGTTGTTGGTAGTGCTTTTTGTTGTATATATCCTCTAGATTCTAATTTTGACTTAAATAACAAGTTGAATCAGTTAATAAGCTACTGCATATGAATTATGGTCTTGGAGATGTTTTATATCACTATCTTGGATATGTTTTATGTCAAAGCTGAGGCTTATATCCTATTTTGTTTTGCCACTTAGTATGATAGAATCATTATATGCCATGTTAATTTTGCCCTATTAATTCATTTGGGTTACTTTCACAATCATTAGATGCCTTGTGTATTCTGACCTCTTTATTCATTTGAGTTACCTTGACAACACAGGATCTTCTAAACTACAACTGACTCATTGCATGTTAATTTCAGCTTGGTATGGTGATTGATCTCACCAATACAAGTCGATACTATTCATTGTCAGATTGGAGGAAAGAAGGCATTAAGCATGTAAAGGTTGGTACATGGTAATAAAGTCATGGAGGAGAATAGGTGGCGGGGGCGTAATTTTTCTCTTTGAGTTATGGTGGTTGTCCTGATTTTACTGTTTCATGTGTATCAGATTCAGTGCAGAGGCCGTGGTTCTGCACCTGACAATGAGTCTGTAAATTCATTTGTCTATGAGGTAATTTTATATATGTTGGTTGCAGTTTTAGTTGAATTCTGTACCTGAGAATGAGCTTGCATTACTTACAGTGTTAAAGTACTACAAGTTTGTTTGTACCTTTATCCATACATGGTTAGATCTTCGCTGTTACAGATTTATTATCATATATGTTACACTCGATGCAATTATTAATGTTGTTTGCCCATCAAGTGGAAAACGAAGTTGATCTCTAGTTAGTTTGTAAGCTTCTACGAATAAAAAAGAAAAAGCTATTTTGAGAATTGCAGGGTAGATGTTATGTAAATATTTATAATGTATTATGAATGTACTCTCTTCTTATCAAAAGAAAGAATGTAATCTATTCCTTCAAGGGGAACTTTGGTGTAACAGTAAAAGCTGTCATCGTGTTATTGGATTGCCATATGTTCAAGCTGTGAAAATAGCTTTTGCAGGAATGCAATATAATGTTGTGTACAATAGACCAGTGGATCAAATATGGTCTCCTCTTTAGATTTTGTTAGGTTTTTGTTGTCTTTTTAGCTGATATCTCCTCTTTTGCAACTATGCATCTTTTATCTAGCTTCATGAGAAGAGACCATACTTCCCATTCGTACCCCTTAATATCCCCCTTGAATTGTGGGGGGAGTCTACAAGATCATTGCTAGATTGTTGGTTGAAAGGCTAAAAAAGGTGGTGTCGAAATTGATCAACAAACATCAAATGGCTTTTGTAAAGGGGAGACAAATCATGGATGCAACACTCATTGCTAGTGAATGCATTGACTCAAGAATGAAAGGAGGAGCCCCTGGTCTAATGTGCAAATTGGATATTCAGAAAGCCTATGACCACGTGAATTGGTCTTTCCTTCTGAATACTCTCAGACAAATGGGGTGGATTGAGGTGCGTATAAAAACAGTTAAGCTTTCTGTCCTTGTGAATGGGGAACCCCTGGGCTTTTTCGAATTAGAAAGAGAAAGAGGGCTGAGACAGGGTGATCCTCTTTCTCCTTTCTTATTCATTTTGGCAATGAAAGGCTTTGATAGTATGATGAGGATTGCAACACAAAACAGATGGATTAGAGGCTTTCAGGTCGGAGATAGAGTGGGGGTATGGAGGACAATCAGGAACCTATGGCCACAAATGGAAGGAAATGTGTATATTAAGGTGGGTAATGGAAACAAAACTAAATTTTGGAAAGATGGTTGGATAGACCAAACCTCTCTTAGAGAACTTTTTCTAGATTTGTTTCTAATCTGTGAGAACCCTGATGCTAGAGTGAGTGATTGTTGGACAGAACATGGATGGGACATATCTTTAAGAAGACTACTTAGTGACTGGGAGGTGGAGAGGGTGGCAGCGCTATTGGAAAAACTAGCTGGAATGATTATAACTACAACAGCAATAGACAAGATCCTGTGGAAACATAACAAGGATGGAGTCTTCTCAGTCAACAATGCCTACAAAAGAGGACCAATGGGGACGACAGGGGCCCCAAAATATAATTGGAACTACTTTTGGAAGAGTGACATTCCTACATAAGTAAAGTGTTTCACCTGGTTAGTGACAAAGAGAGCATGTTTAATAGAAGAAGTTCTACAAAAGAAAGGCAGACAACTGGTTCCTAGGTGTTTTTTGTGCAACTTGATGGGAAACAAATAACCATCTCTTCCTGCATTGTAAGTAACTGCTCAAATTTGGAACTTGTTTCTCAACATCACAAGCATGAACTGGACAATGCCAGAACATACATCAAATCTGTTGAGCTGCTGGATTAGGAGGGGAGGCAGGAAGAGTCAAAAGAGATGGTGGAAGCTAATACCATCATGTGTATGGTGGTCGATGCGGAAAGAAAGAAATGGAAGATGTTTTGAAGATAGATCCAATTCCATCCACAAAGTTAAATGGAATTGTATAGTATCTCTACTTTTTTGGTGTAAACAGCTTTGTATAGATGATATAGACTAGATTATAGATTTGATAGGAAATCTGTAATTATCCCTTTTTAGAGGTAGCCAGCATACCCTTAATGCTGAAGAATTCAACCTTACCAGTTTCAAAAAAAAATATCCACCTTGAATTGTTTACTGAGTCTCATAACATTACGTTGCACCCATAATGATGCATCCACCACCGCTGTCTGCATTTGAGTATCCAGTGGTTGAACATCTTCAACTGGCCACTGCTCAATTTCGACCAATTGAGTGTTTTTATTCCCAATTATTTCTGAATTCATAACTGCTGTCCCTTGTTCTGTCTCGATGATATCACCCTCTCTTATGGATTGGATTAGATGTGGAAAACTTGTATGATGCTCTATATTCCTTCGATCTCTCCTCTGCATGTAGGACTGGAGTTTGGTTTGTGGTACAATGTTTGTTGGCATCTATTCAGAGTAATAGTGTCATAGGAAGATACATCTCTGGGCTCTTCCACCAAACGTGGGGAAATAAAACATTTGGGCCCAAAATCTTTATCACTCCAAATGGGCTTCTGGTCAAAGTCCATCTCTGCAGAAAAAACCCTATCACCTGCAGATGGCCCACTTTCCTTTCTATTTAGTAAATCAAGGACCAAACCCTCCTCACGTGTCTGTGACCCGGTCTCCCAATAATTTCTCAAATCTCTGCAAATTCTTCCACTCTTCTCTAACATCCACCCTCGTCGGAATTTCACTCCAAATGGGTATTATGTATATCAGTCCCTTGTCTTCTATGATCACTTCTGATGGCACCCTCTGCCCTCCTCTTATCTTTAGTCTTGCCCATTTGAGATAGTTTTTCAAAGAGGTTTCTTCCTTAGTTTCTAACCAACCACCACATTGGTCACCAATAGCCTTGAAGGTTTTCTCAGACCATAGATGTAAAGGCAACCCCATAGCTATTATCGATGTCCACTCTGTCTCTTGGATATCAGTGCAACAACCAGCGACGGGTGACCACCATTCAAGTTGGATTTTCTCCTTCTTCCATATCCATTCTCCTTGTAAAACCTGGTCCGCCATGTATTTAGTTGGAAACTCAAAGAGAAATTGTCTGGCTGCCATTTCATATATGTTCACCCGAAAGTGTTCTTCCAAGTTGAGAGTGCCCAACGTCTATTATCTGGTAGAGTTGGGGTCTCCTTCACTCCTCTTCTAAAGTAGCTGACCACACACCTTGCTAATATCCCGTCTTCACTTGAACTTGCACCCCTCTCCATGACCTTTCAAGTTCATAATCCATTTTAAGGTTTTTCTTTTTCCAATGCAAAAAGTTGTCGGGGATACTGTATTTGCAATGGAAACTGTAGTTTCTGAGAATTTGTCTCAGATTAAAAAGTACTGTACTTCCTCAGAGTATTCGAAAGGTGTTCTGTTAACTTCTAGTTAGGTTTTCCTAGTATTAGGACTCATCATTGAAATATAGCTTTTGCAGGAATGCAATATAATGTTGTGTACAATAGACCAGTAGATCAAATATGGTCTCCTCTTTAGATTTTGTTAGGTTTTTGTTATCTTTTTAGCTGATATCTCCTCTTTTGTAACTATGCATCTTGTTGATGCCTTTGTGATATATAAAACACTTCATCAAAAAAAATATGGTTCATGTTGTCATATGAGTTTTATTTTGTTCAAGGCTTTAAGCAAATAAAGGCTAACTTATCACGCTGAAAACTATTGAAAGGAACTTGACACTAATATTTATGGCTTCTATCAGGTTTCACAATTTCTTGCCCGTCAAAAACATGCAAAGAAGTATATTCTTGTTCATTGCACACATGGGCATAATCGCACTGGGTTTATGATTATTCATTATCTTATGCGTACGCTGCCAATATCTGTCAGTCAGGTTAGTAATTTTGCGATGCTACATCTTTCTTGCTTCAAATTTAACCACATATCTCTGCATATGAATAATCAGAGTACTATTATGCAGGCAATTAAAATTTTTTCTGATGCTCGTCCTCCTGGGATCTATAAGCCAGACTATATCGATGCCCTATATGCCTTCTATCATGAGAAAAAATCTGAAATGGTTGTTTGTCCTCCAACACCTGAGTGGAAAAGATCTTCTGAGCTTGATTTGAATGGTGATGCTATGCCTGATGACGATGACGATGGAGGTCCTACAGCTCCTTTGACTGTATGTGTTTCTCCAACATGACTTTGCTCTTTGATATTGTTGGCACTTTATTCGTGGTTGAAGTGTTTGTTTTTTCCTTCTCTGATGCAAGTGTTAGCCTTCAGTTTCCACTAGTGCGGTGTTGAATTTGATTGAATGTGAACACTAAAGTGGTAACATTCTAGTGGCTCTCGGCATTAGAATGAGAAACCTATCACTTCCTGATATTTCTATGGTGAGAAATTAGTGAACTAACATCCAAAATGCTGAGGAATCCATTGGGACTTAGAGAGAAAAATGCTCCCAGGCACTCTTCCCAAGACCAAAACCTTAGAGACCCTTTCTGGGTATCTAGGATCCTCATTCCAGTGGCCTATTGCCATCAGATCTCAACCCTTTCAACTTCTTTTCATTTCCTTTCTCTCAGACTTTTCTTTCCATGGATATAAGTCATATTTCAGACAAGGGGGTAAGACTTATGATCTCACAAAGACTAGGTAGGCGTTTGGCCATGCGATACCATATCACGATATGGTATCGTGAGATGGAATCAACGTTTGGACATGCGATTTTACGCTGATTCCATCTCATGATTCCATATTCTCCAAAAACCATGATATGGAATTATATGGTAATTCCATATCATGATTTGAGATATTTTAATACAAAAATTGAACCACGAGTTTATATTTTGTTAAAACAATCCTCATTTATATCTACTAACCATTTATTTCATATGTAAATAAAATTTATAATCACATCATTGCTTTTTAAAATTTATTATTCTCACCAACATATAGTCACTTTAACTCACACCAACCGATTGTTAAAGTGATGAAATATTTATGATCTATGAGCATGAAAATATAGTTGCGGATGATATTGACCAACAAATGGCTCAAAGTAACAATGTTGGTTCGTCTTCTCGGTAACATGATCGAGAAATGCAAGTTCAATGTGAGGAAATTGTTCGTATTATGTGGGAGGATTATATTAAAGACTAATACACTACAATTTATGTTCAATTTTAAAAAAAAAATTAAAGTTAGATGAAACAATTACTTAAGTGGAGAACAAATAGCTTTGTAATAATTTATTATGTGATTTTATAAATTTTTGTTTATTTAATAAGATTGAATAAACAATTGGGGCTATTTTAATAGTTTTACAACTTATGAGATTTTTATGTTTATGAGAAAATATACAACACAAATTTCATATCGCATGTCCAAACAAAACTTCAATTTCATCTCATGATTCCATATCCTGATTCCATATCGCATGCCCAAACGGGCCCTAGGTCTAATTTAGGAATTTGGTTTGAGTGGGTGGAAAATTCCAGGTACACAATCAGACGTATGGTTTTTAGCAGGGGAGCTTTACTTTGGCTATGCAAAAGGCTAAAGGAAGCCACATATAACAGAGGTTAAAGTTTCATTTCATGGAGATGTCAAGTTCTTTCGACATACATTTATTGTTCTCAAAAGTTCAATAAGTACGGTAGGTTCTTATCAATTATTTCTGTGAAGGGACAAAGTAGGTATGTGATCATTATCCCAGAAAACACTTTCAATGTACGGTAGGTTCTATCAGTGATCTATGGGATTTGGTGCTAGAAAGATCATATTGTAAGGTGGGAAATGGCAGAAAGGTGGTGTTCTGGATGGACAAATGGTGTGGTCAGGTCCCATTAAGCCAAAGGTTTCCTGACCTCTACGACCTATGTCAAATGCAACAAGCAACTGTAGCTGAATTATGGAATGATCAGGGGTGGAATTTGCACTTCAGGAGGAATTTAAATGATTGGGAGATGTGCAGAATAACTGAGTTTCTGGTTACCCTAGCACAATTTAGTAACGCTCACTGGTGTGGAATGTGGGGAGCAAAGGGTGTTTCACAGTAAATTCAGCATATGAAGATCTCAACACAGTTGGCATTGAGTAAGTAGAATGGCCTTGGAAGATGATATGGAAAACCAAGATACCCTATAAAGTAAATTGTTTTACTTGGCTGTTAGCTAATTAGACAGTTGTGACACATGAGAACCTGAACAAAAGAGGCGTTCACTCCGTGTTCCGTGCTTTTTGTGTGAAGAGCAAGGAGAGACAGTCAACCATCTCTTCTTACACCGCAAGTGGACAACCCAAATTGTGGCAAATGTTCACTAATATGAGAGAGATTAAATGGGTGAAACCGGGAAGGATCAAAGAGGTTTTGAAGTGCTTGGAATAGAGATGGAAATGCGGGGAAGAAAGGAGGAGAGATGGAAGATGGTCCCATCATGTATATGGTGGACGAGTATGGCTAGAGAGGAACCGAGAGATGTCATGAAGGAAAGCAGAGCAACATACAAAGATTTAAGCTTAAATGTTTAGCTCTGTATTATTTTTGGTGTAAACAAGTAGTCTTAGATAGCTCAGAAGTAATCAGCACAACTATAGACTGGCTGTAACTTGGTAGGTATAGGATCCTATGTAACTACAACACTTTTGGAGGGGAACTACACTTTTGAGGTAGTATACTTGTGGATAAATATAGACTAACTGTTACTTTTATAAAATAAAAATAAAAATGAGGGGTGGGGGAGTTTAGCATTAAAAGTGGAGACTTTCTCTCAAGAAACTCAAGTACGCATGGTACATTTATTACATCAAGAGGAGACAAAGTCCAAAACAATCATTGGAAAGGGGAACTACGAAGAAGCCTTGTACAATAGTAAATGGAATAACGCAGAACTGGTTGTTGTAAAAGGAAGCTTCTTTTCTGAAGACGTCGTCAAACATCCATGATAATGATCTTTTTGGAAGGTTCCATGTGGGAAGATTCTGTGGAGGAGAAGATGCATCTATACGTAGTGATGTTCGAAAATGGGCACAACATACATGGAAGGGTGATTTCACGTATCAGGACACTACTTCCAGTTCAAGTGTCAACGATCGTGAGTAGTAATATAACCCAACCGAATGGGTTGGGGTCGAGTCCCAAGGGAGCGGTTAACATTTGAGAATTAAATAGAAAAGTAAAACTAAGTTCTAATCAATCATAGCTATAAACATTAACGAATAAAAACATACTAAATCTAAAGGGTGACACGAATGTCAATTATCAATGGGGGGTTTTTATATTCAACTAAAGGATAAAAACAACAAAAATATAAAGATACGAGATAGGGAGACGGGATTCTTGGGATGTGATAGGAATATGGGATAAAATATACTATGGGTAAATGCTATTGATAGTGAATCGCTGAATATTTGTAACTAGGCTAGACTTTAGTGGGTAAATTTTCTCTCGAACAACTTACCCTGAATCAACTCAATTTCTCTCGAACACCGAGTTGCAGCACTATAGCACAGCCTCCTCTTTAGCCCATTCACCCTTTCAAGCTGAATGTGTGGGAGAAGTTCTAGGATTCACTCTCTCGAGCTAAACCCACGACGACCCAATAACCACCGGCTATCAATTTAGTAGTCTTAGTTTTGAAACCTCTCTCTCGAGCAAGCCAAAAACACTAAGATGAAATCGTATTTGCAACTACAATCCCATTAAGTTCAAACACAACTACTAAACGAAATCATATTTAGACAGCAAATAGACTAACAATAAGCAATACCCAACAGTAAATTTAACCCATATTCACAAAATCACACCCCAAGAATTGGGGTTTTAGCTAGACATGAAAAAGAGATATAAATCGATACCAACAAGTGTTTCCATCAAGTGGGTACGATAGAAAATGTCTTTACACACGCCTAAGATGAAGATTCTTTGATGCCCACTTCCAATTTCTTGGAGTTGAAAACCTTCAAAACCTTCAAGCTCAAGAACAATGTCTCCCAAAAACTTTAAGAACTCAAAAATATCTAAAAATTGAGTAGTAAGTCGATTCTTCGAATTTTGGATACTAAGCTACAAAATTAAATAGGTATTTATAGTTTTTGAAAATTTGTGCTGTGAAGGATTACTCGGCGCAGTTAGTTGGGATCGCCGATACACTTGGCGATCCGCCCTTTGGCCTGGTTCATCGCTTTTCAGCTTTTGCCTTTAGCATCTTCGCGTTTTGATTCATTGGGCGACAGGGAATTGCTTGGCGATGCGCCGACTGCTCCCTTTCCTCGCAGACTTGATCTTTTCCTTCAGGGCTCAGCACATTGGAATATTAGGCGAGATTTGAGGCCTTTCGGCGACTCGCCTAATGGATTAGGCGATCTTCAGGCCGTCTTTTCTTCCTTCTTTCAGCCGCCTTGTTCCTTTTTGCTCAATAGTGTCCATGCTTTGTCTCTAAAGTCAAATACCTGAAACGTAAGGATTTACATCAGATATTGAGACAAAATATGCATTTGAGGACACTAATTCTATCAAAATATAACCCTAAATGAATCCAAATTGTGGACTCATCAAAGGGCGCCCAAAATGTTCAGGTATATGATATGAATGGCTTCAATATTTGAATTATAGTCGAGAAGGGCAGCAAAGCATGTCCTAATGGGTGAATGGAGGAGACAAAAGGCAAGTCTAAAGCTTGATTGGTGGAATCCAACAAGGGGGACTTTTCCGGAACAAACAAAGTTTGACTGGTACTGGATACGGGTGCTAGGGCTCCCACTGCAGTTATGGAACAAAGAGGTGATGAGGAAGATAGGTGATGACTGTGGGGGTGGATAGAAACTAAGGAGATAGAACTAAAACAACATTTGAGATGGGCTTAGAATCAAGGTTCGAGGCCCTAGGGAGAAAATACCGACGACGAAAGAAATCGCCGATGGTGGTCTAATTTTCTCTTTGCCAGTTTGGTGCGAGTCTCCAGCCACCTACATGCTCTTGGAGCAAGGAGAAGCGAATATCCAAGGTGATAGCTTCGAGGGAGATGCTGCTGCTGCAGACTAACTATGAATCTGCATAAATTAGAGGTGACCTTCATGTAAAAGGAATGGAAAAGAAGAGAGTAATATTAACAGAGTTCGATGCTAACAAGAAAAGGGCAATAGATAAGGATAAGGGGACAAGGCAAGTAGGGCCACAAATAAATGATATAGTGGAGTCTCAGTGTTTATCCACCTCATCAGGAAGAGAAAGTGGAGAGCCTTTTGAAAGAATAGGCCACATTGGAGAAGTTAGTGGGGCCCTAGAGGAGGGTTTCAATTTGGAAGATTTATTTTTAAATGAGCCTTCTCATTTATTCACAGTTGGGTCACTCAATTAAACAGTCCATCCCTATTATGGGCTCTTTAATTAATAAGGCCACTCCTTTCACAGAACCTTTTGCACAATATGCTCACCTAGAGTTGGAAAACATAACAGAAGCTTTGTTCACTCTACTATTGGAGAGGATGTAGAATTTTGCTTGCGTATGACAGAAACTTCAAGAACTTCTCAAGAGCTTTCAGAATTGAATTCGCTGGCGGACACACCTCAAGGGTACTTTGCTTCTTCTGAAATGATGGAAGTGCATAAAGAGGTAGGTTAAGTGATTTAAACTCGAATCATGAGTCAACAGATGAAAAATTGGTGGTTTTTGAAGAACCAATTCCCCTTTACATTGATGACAATATAACAAAGAAGTGCATGGAATCAAAAGCCACGATAAGGGTCCATCTCAATGTTATTAAACTAAGTCAAATGTTTGGAGTTTTCATTAAGGGCTACGAGAATCAGTTCTATTCTCTCCTAATAAAACTGGAACAGAACAGATTGAATGAAATCTGTAAAGTTAAGGGAAGTTCCTCCATCAACAACAATATGCCAAAAGAATTGAAAAATCTAATATTTGACATGAATTTCAAAGAGGGAGAACCTAGGAAAAGAGGGAGAGATCTAACCATGGTGAAAAAATGATGGTAAAAGTAATGACTTGGAATGTGAGGGGATTAAATGATAACAATAAAAGGAGATTAGTTAGGAATGTAATCAACCACTGTGGGGGTAGATGTATATATTTTGGTGGAAACTAAATTAGATGGTAATGTTAGTAGGTTGCTAAAGAGTATTTGGAGCAATAGATGGGTTGGAGAAATACACTTACAGGCAGAGGGTAGCAGTGGAGGGATTTTCATTATATGGGATAAGAGGATATGTGAAGGGGAGTTGGTGGAGAATGGAGATCAGTGTATCACTTGTAAGTTGTCTGGAAAAAACCAGAATCTTACCTGGTTCCTGACAATTGTGTATGCCTAATGTATTAGATTGGATAGGAGAGAATTATGGTGCGAACTGGGAGCCATGAGAAGTTTATGTGAAGGGCCATGGGTAGCGTGTGGAGACTTTAATGTTTTTAGATATCCATTGGAAAGAATAAGCTGTTACAAAATAAATGGGGCTATGGCAGAATTTTCTGAATGCATAGAGGAACTGGAGTTGATAGACCCTCCTTTATTTGGAGGGTCTTACACATGGAGAAGAGGGGAAAACCACAACTCGGCATCTAGGATCAACAAATTTCTTTTTTCCTCTCAATGGGAGGAACAATTTGTTAACATCAAACAAGAGATCATTCCTTAATTGGTCTCAGATCATCATCAAGATTTGTTGACTTGTGGTCATATTAAATTACAAGAAATCTTATTTTAAATTTGAAAATTGGTGGATGGGGGTTGAGGGGTTCAAGGAGAAAGTGAAAATATGGTGGATCTCTTTCAAGGTCGGTGTCAGACCTGGCTACAATCTAGCTGAAAAGTTGAAACTGCTCAAAGGAAAATTGAAACAGTGGAGCAGAACTAACAAAGGCAACTGGAAAACAACAAAAGGAGGAGCTCCTAAACCAAATTGCCAATTTAGAGACTATCCAAGAATAAAGAAGTCTTATCTATGATGAATTGCTACAGAAAACTAATTTAGCTTTGGACTTTGAAGAGGTGGCTAAAAGAGAGGAGATAGGTTGGAGACAAAGATCAAGAATACAATGGCTGAACTTTCTCAAAAAAAAAAAAAAAAAACAATGGCTGAAGATGGGGATAAAAATACGAAATATTTCCATAGAACTGCCACAACGCATAAGAGATACAACTCCATTGACATCTTGACAGTTGGTGGCAACAATATCAGTGATCCAATAGAAATCAAGGAGGCTATCCAAAGGTTTTACCAAAATCTATACAAGGAATCAGAAGAATGGAGACCTGATTTGCAGCTTATCCCACATGTATAACTGAAGAAGAACAAGAGTGGTTACAAAGAGAATTTGAAGAGAAAGAGATACTAGACAGTTTCAAGTTATGTGCAATGGAAAAAGGCACCAGGGCTTGATGGCTTCCCATGTCAAACCTTGCATTCTGGGATGTGCTTAAAGAGGATATTAAGAATGATATTCAGGATTTTCATGCTAATACAAGGTCTGAGAAAAGCTTCAATGCAACCTACGTGGCCCTCATCCCTAAGAAAGCAGGGGTTTTGGAACTGAAGGACTTCAGACCAATAAGCTTGATCACTGGAATTTACAAGGTGATAACAAAGTTATTGGCTAAAAGATTATAAAGGGTGATAGATAGGTTGGTCAACAAGAACCAATTGGCTTTCAAAAAAGGAGACAAATTATGGATGCTGCACTCATTGCTAATGAGAGTGTAGATTCTAGAATGAAAGGAGATGAGCCTGGAATCATGTGCTAATTAGATATTGAAAAGCCTTCCTAGCTGCAAATCATCAAAATATCATTATAATAGAACATAATAAGACATTGAAGACACTAATTGTTGTACTAAATAGGCCTCAAATGAGTGTAAATCTACCACTTGTCACTTTCAAAAAGGAGGTGCTACAAGGCAAAACAAGGAAATATGCCATCTACTTTATGCTGATGATACTATTATTTTTTGTGAACCTACCAAGGAATATAGAAATTACATCAGATTGCTACTATTGTTTTTTGAAACTACTTCAGGTTTGAAGATAAATTGGGTGAGGAGCAGTTTCTTCCCAATCAAGGAAGTACTCAACATCCAGAGTATGACAGACATACTTGGTTGTAATGTGGATCATTTACCTGTTGTTTACTTGGGCATGCCACTTGGTTACAAACATAAAGAGGCAAGGATATGGGATGGCATAATAGAGAAGGCAGAAAAGAGATTAACAAGGTGGAAGTCTCAATATTTATCATTTGGTGGAAGACTCACTCTTATAATCTCAGTTTTAGACTCTCTTCCTACTTATGTAATGTCTCTATTCCCTATACAGCCGAAAGATTCCGAAGAAACTGGACAAACTCGAAAGGGATTTTCCTTGGCATGGATGTAAGTAGGACAAAGGATATAATTTGGTGAAATGGGAAGTAACAATGAAAAATAGGTACCTCGGAGGATGGAGACAGAATGATAGCCTCTTGATGGCTTTGGAAATACAGTGAAGAAGACCAGGTTCTATGGAAGGAGATCATCAAAGTGAAATATGGTGAGAACATGGTGTAGCAGTACTAGTTCTATGCCCTATGGAAGTGGGGCATGGAGAACAATCAGAGACCTTTGACCAAAGATAGAAGAGAACATGACTATAAAAGTGGGAGATGGGAGAAAAACAAAGTTTTCGGGAGATGCTTGGAACAATCAGAACCCTTTGAAGGATATCTTTCTCGACTTAATCATCACATGCAACAACCTAGAATCAATTGTCAAAGAATGTTCAACCGATCACGGATGTGATGTTTCTTTTAGAAGATTATTAAATATTAAATTATTAGGTGGAAAGGGTGGCCAACACGCTTCTTCTACTAGATGACTTCTCAGGCACTACATCAAATTCAGATTCCATGAGATGGAAGCACGAAAATGATGGAAAATTCTCTATTAAGAGGGCTTATGAAATAAGTAATGCACATCAAAACAGAAGACGACAATTTTTGTGGAATAATGTGTAGGAAAACATAGGTCCAACTAAAGTAAAATGCTTCACCTGGTTGGTAGTAAGAAAGGCTTGCCTAACACATGAGGTTTTGAAGAGAAAGTGGCGTATCATAGTTTCCAGATGCCAACTTTCCGGGGAAACAAAAGAGACAAACAATCACCTCTTTTTGCATTGTAAATTCACTGAACAACTATGGACCTTATTTCTTACCCTCACAGACACGTAATGAACCATGCCTGAGCAATCAGCATATATGCTGAGTTGTTGGATTAGAAAACGAGGAAGCAAGAGCCAGAAGAGATGGTGGAAAATCATCCCGCACTGTATATGGTGGAATGTATGGAAAGAGAGAAATAGCAGAAACTTCGAAGATAGGTCCAATTCCATCCATAAAGTTAAATGGAGATTGTATTGTATCTTTTCATTAATGGTGTAAAAGGACAGAAATAGATGAATTTGAACTAGTAGATTTGTTAGGATCTCTGTAAGTAGCATCCTCCTACTCTTCTTTTTTTGGCATCTTTTTGAAGATCTCCTACATATCCTTAATGCTGAGGAATACAACATTACCAATTTCAAGAAAAAAAAAGTAGAAATTAGTGTAACTTGATTTTGAGTGCAATGTTAAGTTTGATTATGAAAATTACCAACTTATGACATTCCCAAGTCAGTTTGCCAATGGAGCTTGTAAATGAGAAATTCTTGAGTACCGACCTTGCACTACTTGGGATGCGAGGATCGCCACAACTTTTTAAAGGCATGATTCCTAGTCAGAGATCACTTGAATTAGGCCTGGGCTGGTCATTAAAGCCTCATGCCTATCGAGGCTAGATAACTTGAGCCACCTTATGCGAGTCTCCTTTCATCAGCCAAGAGATGTTTTCCATGTCTGGTCTTAATACTCACTTTATTTTTTTTCGATGAAACTTGTACCATAAAATGTTGATATGTTATTCTCAGATTGAGGACTTCTTTTCCTTAGACTCTGCATCAACTATGCTTCAATCCCAAACTAGTTTCAGTCAGGATATGAATCCTCTATATAATTTGCTTTATTAGACTCAGTTTCATTTCAATTCTGGAATGATAATTAAGAAAATGGTCTCTTGTGCTCCTTTATCTGTCCATTCCCACCCAGCAGCCCTTTATGGAGTTGGCAGATTAAGGGTGAAATAAGTAACCAAAATTTAATGCTGAAGAATTTTGGGTCATCATCCATTATTTTAATGTCTGACCGGGGTGCCTAAATGTGATGATAAAGGTTTCCTAGGATTGTTGTTTCTTGACTGATAAAGAATTTCTCCTAAAAATCCTTAGAACTTTGTACTTAGCCATATTTGTTTTCTTATTTGCATTTGAGCGTTTTTACCTCCATTGACAGCCTATTTCATCGCCTTTGGTCCTCCACCAATTAAGACACACCCAAGAAGAAATTTAGTTTTTCTTAAAAGCATGACAAAGGTGGGTAAACAGTGCTAGAAGAGATCTAACTTTGCTCAGACTTGGAGCAAGCAAAATATTTTCTAGCTTGATGAAGAGTGCTTGCCATGAAAAATTGAAAAAATACACATGCTAATGGTGTCATATTTGCTGACCTTCTAGAAAGATAAACAAGATATGCTCCACCAATTAAAGAAAGACACACCCAAGAAGAAATTTAGTTTTTCTTAAAAGCTCAACAAAAGTGGCTAAACAGTGCTAAGAGATATCTAACTTGCTTAGACTTGGAGCAACTATAATATTTTCTAGCTTGATAAAGAATGTTTGGCATGAAAAATTGAAAAAATACACATGCTAGTGGTATTAATTTTTCTGACATTCTAGAAAGATAAATGAAGTTTGCCCTCCTTTTTCTCTAATCTTTTGCTGGGGAAAAAGTATTTTGGTATTTTGTTATATTCTATCATCACCCCACTGCTTTTCAAGGTTTTGAGGATTGGGCTTTTTATCAAAATGGTTACTGAATAATTAATTTGTAGGACTGCTTCTTCATAGGAAAGCAAGCATTTGCAGACAATCAACTATATATTTTTGCTGTTCTATTTGATTCACGTTTTACTATTTGAAAGTTTATGTTCCAGAAAAACAAACTTAACTGAGAGAGCCAGAGAGTTGAGTGAGAAAAGTGGTCATGGTAATGTAATAAAGAAGGTGTGGGTGGGGCAAAGAGTGGGAAGAAGGGCGGCGCATCCGGGGGGAGGTGTGTGTAAAACAAAGACGGGAGGCAATGCAGATGGAGGGAGAGAGAATGAGGGTTCGTGAGGATTGTACGGAAGTGAAAGGAGGGGTTTTGTTTGTGAAATCATGTTATTCTTTAAGAAGAGTGACTCGTTTTTGCTTGATGTCGCCCAATCTACTACTCCGTGCTAGTATACCTGATCTTTCTTTCCATTTGGTCTGTCCAGAAATATGATCCTTTGTTAAATGAGAAGTCTTTGTTCCCATCATTTAAACTAATAAAAACTTATATTACTTCCAACTTTTTGACATCTTACCAACTAACTGTTCCACTTTTCACATTCCTAACAATTGTCTAGAACACTGTCCTAGCAAACTCAATTTAGTAATCTATTCAAATGGTGCAGGTTCTAGAATCTAGAGTACGATAACATAATCAAGGTTACAGATGCTTGTGATTACATCTTTATACCAACATGTTATGGTTTTGGTCTCTATATTTTTGCAGTGTAGTAAAGTTTATTTATTCGAAAGGGCTTTTATAATTTC
Organism: Solanum commersonii; assembly: GCA_029007595.1. Classification (NCBI taxonomy): domain Eukaryota; kingdom Viridiplantae; phylum Streptophyta; class Magnoliopsida; order Solanales; family Solanaceae; genus Solanum; species Solanum commersonii. The sequence continues at coordinate 254,210 of JAJTWQ010000129.1, read as the reverse complement.
CTCATAACTCATTTTCTCCCTTCTCAGGACAATCTTGAAGCACAAGTAGTAACCTCAAATGATGACATTTTGGGAGATGCAATCCCACAAGATCAGCAAAATTATTTACGACAGTTCTGTTATCAAGCACTGAAAATGACCCCAGGGGTAGAAATTTTGCAGTTGGTTCTTTGGTGTCTTTATAATTGTTGCATGGGAATTTATATATGGAGATTTCTTGTATTGTTTGTGCGTTACTTTTTATTTTCTGATCTTGCTGTGGACTCACTTTCTATTGTGCAGTTGTGGATTATGTAGACTACTTACTGCAAAATATATATGTGTCTGCTGTTTCAATTCTAGCTCATAAATCCTTTTGGTGTATTTGCCTTTCAGGGTAGAGGTCCACAATTTCCTGGTTCACATCCAGTCTCTCTTGACAGGTTTGGTTCCAGTCCTTATTTGGAGAACTTCAACTTCATTATATTTTTTTGGTCTAGTCAGATATAACCTTAGGTTTAGGAGATCACACTTAACCATGCATACAAGAGGCCTCTTTTCACCCACATCTGGAGAGAACAAGGAAATTATCACAGTTGGTCTTACCTAAATCAGAATAAAAACTGCATAAAGTTAATTTATCAAAAGGGGAAAAGGTTCCGCATAAGCTGATACATGACATTTATCTGCATTTCCTTGACATGTGGAGATGACAGTAGAAACTGTTGCTGTGTGACAGTAGACCTGGGATACTGTGTAGCTTTGTGAGACTTGTAAATATGGCTCCTGCATAGCCTTCGTGCTGAAATTTATGTACTGTTACCATTTTAAATAAGCTGGTGCTGTGTGATGTAATGTGATAATTGTCTTTAACACACGGATAATGCTGTTATGTTTCGTACTTCTTTCATCATGTGGATGTGATGCAGTAGCGCTACATTTCTGGCCAGTATGTGATTTCAAACTTTACATGTTTGAACAGATATTTGGTTTAGGTGTTTCTCTAATTAGTTTGAGGACGTCCAGTTGGCTTATCAAGCTGAGAACTGCATATCTGAGTGAGAATTCCGATATTTGTTCTGTGTGATATTGCTGTTAAATATAAGCGTGAAGACATCAAAGCCTGAAGTATCTATGTTGCTGAAGAATGAGTTATCCTCGACACCACTGAGTTGGATTAATTAAAAGCAGGAAACATGTTGATTTGGAAATAAATTTCATCTTGTTTGACTTGTTTAAATTGTGTTACTTATTTGTCTAAAATGCTAATTGACATATCAAATACAACAAGCAACATAATAATCCACCACCATGATTCAATTAGTTAACAATAATATGCTTAATGGTTGATTTGAAGCTTGTTAGTGAATATGGGTCCAATGATCTTTTTTCTTTGAGATGGGTGAAGTTTGTTTTACTGCAAAGTTTGTTACAGTGGCATGTAACATGTATAATCACTTGTGAAGTGATTATCATGATTATTTCTTTATCTCTTCAGGTGTCTAGTTCTTGCTTTCTTCAGTTTAAGCCTTGAGTTGTCTAATGTGATTAACAAATTACAGCATACTTGGTACAGAATAAAATTTGGTTATTTTTGTTTTATTTGCATAAAGTGCTTATTTCAATACTCTTCTTTTCTTACTATGAGACAAATAGTTGAGTGCTGTTCAGTTTCAAAATAAATAAATAAAAATCCAGTTTTGAAAAATAGTTGAGTGTTGTTTCAGCACTTATTAAGTGCCTAAGTAGGCTATTATAATTGGATTTTGGCTGGTTTATCTGAGTGATTTTGGCTTATGATAGAAAATGGACTCTGCCATTTCCTAGGTTTTTGGCCGATCATGTATGTATTTCTGTTGTTCTAATTGCTGTTGGATTCATTATATTTTTCATAGAATTTTGGATGACAGGTTCAGTGCTAATTATACTTTTTCATAGGGAAATGTAGTCTTCGTCATGCTTGAGCTCTTACAATATCATTTGATGCTGTAACAACATCCCTTATTTTGTTTTCTTCTCCTCAAAGGAACTGGTCAAGCGTTTCTTTTTCTACCTCTTGATTTCTTACTTATTCCGTTATTCTGCTTCTTGTAATCAGCCATTAGGAATCTTTGCCTAAACTTCATTAGTGTGTTTGTCTCCCAACCATGACTGTCCCTTGGCCATCATTTCTTACTGCAGAAGTCATTGACTTTCTCCCAAATATTTTTACCTGTATTTCTGCAAATGTTGCAACTGAGCTTTCTTTGAAGTCTCTTCACAATAGCTTATAGTCTCTTAACCCACATTTTATAGTTTTGTTTTAGTTAGATCTAATCCTGAAAATAAAGTAACTACTTATCAGAAGAGGTGTTTTGGTGGTTCATGAACTTCCAGGTTTTTGGGATGTTCAAATGATTAGGGCTGGGCATTCGGTAATTCGGTTAGGTTTTGGTTTTTTTTTTTGGTTTTTTCGGTTCTTGTACCACGTGTACCGAACACTGAACCGAATTATTTCGGCTCGGTTTGGTTTATGTTATTTCGGTTCAGTTTTTGTTAGTTCGGTCTTTTGTTACAGGATGGTAGTCAACCGTGAATAAGCATTACTAACAGAAACGGTGCTTGTTGTCAACGGAAAGAGAGCTGGTTTCCAATTATTCTTAGCATCACTAACAGAACGGTGCTTGTTGTCAATGGAAAGAGAGCTGGCTTCCGATTCTTCTTCTCTACCTGTTGTACTAAGATGCCGCACTACCTGCTGGAGTGCTGCTCCGATGGTCGGCTGGCGGCTGCTGCTGGTCGGCTGGAGGCTGCTGCTGGTCGGTTGGCGGCTTCTGCTGGTCGGCTGGTCGACGCGATGACGCCGGAAGTGGAAGTGGGAAAGCGGGTCAGTGAAGCGGCGTCGAAGAAGAATGAAAACTCAAGTTATAAGTGAAGCATGGGTTATTTTTATTTTTTTTTGATAAAAGTAACAGGCGAAGCGTGGGTTATTCATTGACCTAATTCAATTGTGCGTATACTAATATTTATTATTTAATACATCCTCCGTTTCAAAAAGAGTGGCCTAGTTTGACTTGGCACAGAGTTTAAGAAAATAAAGAAGACTTTTGAATCTTGTGGTTCTAAATTAAAGTTATGTCAAATGTACAAAATTGCCCTTTAATCTTGTGGCATTAAACATGCCACGTGGAAAGCTGAAATTAAAATGTTACCAAAAAAAGAAAGAGGTCATTCATTTTGAAACAGAGGGAGTAATTAATATTAATAATTAATATAATATTAATATATTATAAATATAATATAATATATTTCGGTAAACTGAAATACCGAATAATACAAAAGTCACATACCAAAAACCAAACCGAAATACCGAAAAATACGAAAATTTATACCGAATACCGAATCGAAAACCAAAATACCAAAAAAATTCGGTTTGGTTCGGTATTTCGGTATTTATGCCCAGCCCTACAAATGATCAGACCGAAATACTTCTTGATTCTTGTGACCTGCCAAATAGGCAGAAAGACCCGTCTTTTTATTTTGGAATCAATTACCTTAGTTGGGTGGATGTATGTGGCCTCGACAGGTACCGGGATATTATGCTTGCAGCTCATGAAATAGGTTTGTTTTGTTTGTTCTGCTAATATTGTTTTATTCTGCATGATAGCTTGTCCATCAAGTGTTCTGAGTAGTTAATGTATTTTTTTAGATCCCTTGTACAAATTTTACTCATGGATAATAATCTTGTCCTATCTTCATACCTGAACCTCATATGGACTCGGACATGAATATTAATATATTCTCTCAGAAAACAACTGTTTATTTATTAAACTGGCTAGCTGCCTTACAAACTATGGTAGCATCCCACACAAAGCAAGGAAGGTGAAGATCCATAAATTAAGATTCATCCAAGGTAATTGGTGTCATGATGTGCAGGGAAAACTTGCAGTTATTAAGGCAGCGTTACTACTATGCTACATGGAAGGCTGATGGGACACGGTACATGATGCTGATCACGATGGATGGCTGTTTCTTAATTGATAGGCATTTCAACTTCCGGAGGGTTCAGATGAGATTTCCTTGCAGACACACTAATGAAGTATGCTAATGTCCAGTTAGCTATTTTCTTTTGATAAGATAAGTGGTATTAATAACACAGCATCAAGAAGATGCAAGATTTACAAGATATGGCATTTGAGCTTACAAAAAAAATCTCTGGCTTAACTATACAAACTATCTAAGCCAGAAACTAATGAGTTAGTAAAATCCTGAAGTTGTTTTGCATTAACAGTAGGATACAAATTGGACCAACTAAAAAAATTTGCAATGCATCTACTCTTCAAAATGCCTAAAGCAGTTGACTCTCCATCAAAACATCTCTTGTTCCTCTCTAACCAAATGTCCAGTTAGCTATTAGGATGTTCTGATCTTTTTTTTTCCTTTTATGTCTCACTGTTGGAAATTATCTGTACATATGATTTATTACATGAAATTCTCATATTTTCTCCCAGGGTTTAGCCGAAAAGACCCACCACTTCACTTTACTTGATGGAGAGATGGTAATTGATACTTTGCCCGACACACAAAAGCAGGAAAGGAGATACCTAATTTATGATATGATGGCCCTGAACCATGTATTTGTCATCGAGGTTGGATTCTTCGATATGAAACCACCTTCCTTTCCTTCTTGAAAAAATCATGTTAGCTATACTCTTAGGGGTCTTTTGGTTCTCTTCGAATATTATCTGTACATTGTTGTTGCTCATTCTCTGTTCTATAATTTTACAGCGACCCTTTTATGAACGGTGGAGAATGATCGACAAAGAAGTGATTGGTCCAAGGAATTATGAACGTCAACATATATACCAGAGTAGAAACCCTTACTATAGATATGAGTTGGAGCCTTTCAGGGTATGTTTTGTCAAAATTGGAATATATTGTAGTTATTTTCTAGTATTATTTGCTCTGCCTAAGTGGCTGCTGATTTCTCAATGTTTATCAGGTGAGGAGGAAGGATTTTTTTCTGCTCTCTACTGTCACAAAACTTCTCAAAGAATTTATCCCAAAGCTTTCACATGAAGCTGATGGTCTTATTTTTCAGGTGCTAAAGAGTACCTATACTGAATTACTTTTTGTTCTAGTGTTATATTGGATTTTTTCCTGAGGACTCAATTTCTTACATCACTTAAGATGTTTTCAAGTTATATGACATGCAGGTTTTGGCTGCTATGTTGGAAAACTCTCTGTGGAAGTGGTTTCCAACTTTTATCTACGTTTGCTGTTATGTTGCAGATAGAATTAGTCGCACATCCTCTTGCATGTTATTGCAAATGACATGTTTATGGCTAACAGTGACGGAGATGCATAAATCATACAGATGAATTTAGGTTCTGGATACTGAGCCACCCTGTTTTCTTTCTGTGTTAGGGTTGGGATGATCCTTATGTTCCTCGCACGCATGAGGGTCTGTTGAAGTGGAAATACCCTGAAATGAACTCGGTTGACTTTCTGTTTGAGGTTGTATTCTGCTCTCCTAGTGAATAGAGCTGTTGCTATTTCCTCCTTATCCTTTTGGTTTCTTATTGTTGTTATGCTCCTACACCTTACCTGTCAATATCATTTATTTCCATGCTTCAAGTATGTTGAGATAGCTAAGTTAATAAAACAAACAGCTTAAGGTTTTAGGCGTCTGATCACAAACATAATATTAAGGCAGGCAATGGTCCTTAGTTCTAGTCTCGCTGTCACCCATTATCAAAAAGAGTTTCCACATGCTTGGCTCATGAAAAAGAATCAGACCCGCACGTCAGGGGATGTGTTGAGATAATTTAAGTTATCAAAAGCGTCTTTTCTCTAATAGCTAAGGTTTTAGATTGATGCTTTCATCCTTCTACAAGGCAGACTATCCTTTGTGAAGTGGATCATGTTTCAGGCTCTCCTATTGGAAATAAGTGTTTATCTCTGATCATATGACAGGTGGTTGATGATCGTGAATTGCTTTATCTACATGAACGAGGGAAGAAGAAACTAATGGAGGGGAGTAGAGTTGTTTTCCCAGGTCAGAAATCCACAGTTATATTAGTCATATACTTGTGGTGTCATGCAAGAATGTTTCCCTTAATTGGGGTTAAGTTGGGAGTATAAGAAACTAATATCATCTACATCCATACTCCTTAATTTTTGTAATTTTTTTTTAACTGTGAACTCGTTTGGTTTTTATTGCTGTCTTGTATACTTTACTGACCCGGGTGGATTTTATTTCTTATTAAAATTGTTTTGTGGGGGAATTGGATGCAGTGCCTATTATTTGATGGAGTTATAACCTTCATTAGAGAATGACCTAAAAAGTTAAGGGGGCTAATTCACACTCCTCTTGCAACTGTCAAGATTCCTCTTTGGTGCTTGTGAGGTGCTAAGTAGTACTCCCTCCGCTGCCTTTTACTTGGCCCACGTTGACTTAGCAGTTAGCACCTTTTGGGTCTATTTTACTAAATTAACATTTTTAGTTATGCTTTGGAAATTTAAGTTTGACTACTAATACTTCATGTAGTTATTTAATGATAAGGGTAATATTGGAAGAAAATAATAAATCTCTTGATTTGCAACAAGTAAAAAGGAAAATCTATTTTTAGTACCAGGGACAAGTAAAAAAGGAACTGACAACTGAGGGAGTAGTAAGAATATATATAAAAAATCTAGAGGTACTTCTTGCTGTGACTAAAAACGTAAGGCAGTGTTGCTATTTCACAACTAATCCTCCTTTCTAATCCTAGTCTCTTGTAAGTTCAAGATGCATATTCTTCTTAGCCAAAAAAGAAAAAGTAAGATACATTTTCTTGCTTTTATTTTGGTCTGTTAAGGCTTAGTGTAAATAGAATGTGGTTTTTCCACAACTTGAAATTGGATCAGTTGCTAAGGTTAAAGAGGTCAGACATATTAGTTTGGATTGTCAGGATAAGATTTAAATGAATCAAGGGGCAGTAGAAGCTTTTTTGCAATTTCTGGAATGTAACCATGGAACCACAGAAATTCCTCGTCATATGCGACTGAACAAGATGAATCCAAATTTAGGGTCTCTTTGCAAGTGTAAATTTCTGACTAACCAGACCATCCTAGTCGGACTAGGACATGCACCATGCACCTCTCAAACTTTTCACTTGATTTCAACAATTTTGTTTCTTCTCTTGCTCTTTATAATGATCTTTCCAATGGTTGGTCCTTGTTGCTTTGTGTTGGTGAGTTACTGATTCCAGTGATGAGGTTTAGGGACATCCAGCAAATGTCTACTCTGTTGTCCTATAGTGTGGCATATCTAAGCATCTCTTGTGCTTTATTTGTATCCCGTCCCCCCCCGGCTTCTCTTGGTATTTTATACCTTTGGCACATATCCTGAAATGTTGGGTTCTTTCATGTTTTAGATGGTTCTGATCCGTCAGCTTACTCTGATAAAATAATAGAGTGCTCTTTTGATACCAATAACCAAAAATGGATATGGATGAGGACCAGAGTTGATAAAGGAACTCCGAATGATTACAACACGTACAGAAAGGTATTTCTATAATGACAATACTAAATTTATGCAGTTGTTTTGTTTATACGTAGACTTTTAGTTTATTAGAACCTTTTCCATATTTTGTCATCTTTTAGATAGATTATGGTCCCTGAACGAGTAACTATGGTTCCTGTACAAAACTTCAGGTGATGAGAAGTATTACTGACAACATCACTGAAGAAGTGTTGTTGAATGAGATTTATGAGATCATTCGACTGCCAATGTATGCAGATAGGATACAGAGTGATAGCAAAGCTCATGTACGACGCAGATGAATGAATTGGTGGAAGCTAGTGATCCTATTGGAGCTTAGTTGTGTTCATGTATATCAATAGAAGGGTATTTACGAGCAGCCTTAGTCCCTAGGCGTGTTTTGTGTACTATACTGGGTTTGTTGTATGGATCCAGTTGGCACACTGTAAACTTAGTGGTCCATGTCCATGACTCGGGCCTTTAGTTTTTTTCTTCATTAGCGATAAGGTGGTCTTGTATATTAATTGTTTTAGTTTGCCTTTTTTTTTCCTGGTTACTGTAAAGTTCTCCAGTAGTAGTTAAAAACTTCAAGCTCTATGTTATCTATTCCCTTGTGAATAAAAGTTTGTTCTACTAGTAATTTCCAGTTTATCATTTGCCTTTGTTCTTCGGTATAAGTCAGATTGACTGTTAAAATTTTAATTGGAAGGAGGAAAATTGTGTTATGTGGTATTGTTTTCTTATTAATCTGTTATCAAGGAATGAAACTTTTTTTTGTATTCGAAAACAATTTAACTTAAAAGTTGTTTGCTGTATATGTCTATTGTCATTTTTGTTTTTTTGGTTATAATATGTTTAAAATTATAAGTTGCAAAAGGCGAGTTAGGTTATATGAGTTGATCCAATAGAGTGAGAAGTCAGAAAAGTAGCGTTGAATGAAATGATGTAGAATCTACAGTATGTTGTAGGATGGGGAGATAGCTGCTATACGAAGTTAGGCAGGAGTAAAACAATACTAGATATATTTTGTATTATCGACATTAGAATAGCTGAGGTCCCAGAGTATTCTCTAGGAATGCAAAATAAGTGAATAGTAGGGTGAAGATACTATTGAAGGAATCAGAAAATTAGTTACGAACTATGACTTTGTTATTCAACATTGTGTTAGAGAAGCTAACAAAGTTGCTGATAAATTAGCTACTATTAGTCACAATAGAAAACAATTGTGTACACAGTACTTTTGCTGAGTTACCTAGGAAAGTTCAAAGCTTGTTAAATATTGATAGATGGCAGCTACCTTCATTTAGAGTCAAGAAGAAGACACCAAGTATGCTCACTCATGAGCCTCCTTAGATCTTCAGCTATATTTGTCACTTCTAATTCTATTTTGCTTAGTAGACGGAAAGGCTTTTTAGCCAAGCTATGATTACCCATCTTGTAGCAAAGGGTCAGGCATAACCCCCCTTTTGCAACTCTTCTTCTACGTGGCAATAAAAATCTCTCCTGATTGAAAAAAATAAAAAATAAAAATAGTAGAGTGTGTTTGGTATGAAGAAAATGTTTTACTAAAAAACAATTGGTTTTTGACTTTATTTTCTTATGCTTGTTGGTAGATAGAAAATATTCTAAATGTTTGGTTTGTGAATGAAAAACATTTTAAAGAAAATATCTCTTATTTTCAACCCCAACTTTCAAATCGGGATTCATCCATATTTGACTTGCCACCTAAACTTTTTTTTTTTTTTGAAATAAATGAAATTTTAATTTTTTTTTTTTTTTGTGTGTGTGTTTGTGGGAGGGGGGTTGGTAGGGGAGTTTAAAAAATAAATTTTTAAAATTTGAAAATATTTTTCAAAATCTTTTAATATTTTTTTTGGTTGGGGGCTGGTGGGGGGTTGGGACAAAATAATTTACTTTTTTAAAAAAAAAAAAAAAACAATTTTGAATGTTTTTTTTTTGAATGGGGAGGGTCGGGGTACGTGGTGGGGTAAGAGAAAAAATGTAATTTTGAGGTTGGCGGAAAGTTTTGAAAAATGTTTTCTTGAGGTTTTGAAGAAAATCATTTTCCTTTAAATGTGAAAAAAATAAGTTGATTTGGAAAATATTTAAGCCAACTAAACATGAGAATATTGAAAAATATTTTTCAAAAAATGTATTTCATCATACCAAAACACTTGTACAAATCATAAAATCTGACAAATGTGTCAAGAAACTCAATCTGGATTACAACAGGACATTATTTTTCTAGCGATGATGAATTAACTTATTTGTTGAGACTTAGCCGTTGGAAAATGTAATCTAGGCCACGAATTCACACTATAACTATTTAAGATCAAATATATCTTAGTATATAATGTGTATTTTTTATTTAAGATTATGAAATTTATTTATTTTTAAATATTTTTTTAAACGTCATACATTAGTCAGACCAAAAAATTGAAAACTAATTGTTGGTGAAATGAGAAGAGCATAAGTCCTCCTTTAGTGGTGGAGAGGAGAAGTCTGATCAATCTCTTCAACAATTTACTACCATACAATTCCAACCAAAATATACAATCATTTTTCAATACTCTCTCAATGGGTAACGCTGTGTCATCTACCCATATTGATTCAGAAATTAAAGTTTACGGCTTTAAAATAATAATTTTTGTAAGTTATTAGGTTCTAAATTAATAACTTGTACATATTCAATAAATTTTTTACTACAAATTTATAGTTCGAATCAAAGTAACTGAATTCGATCGAAGCCGTAATCAATTTACCCCTGATCTTCGAATCTAGAGTTGATTAAGCCTTTTCAATTTTTCTAGTTTAATCATGTAGTACTTGAAGCTACTGTTGATCCTATTAACTTGAATTCACGTCAAATAGATCAACTAATTTGAATTGATTTTTACCAAAATTATGAACACCCCTAGTGGCGCGCATATGAGTCAACTAGAACAATACAAATACATACAAATCCCATTCACAATCCCAACATAGACTTAACAAAAAAACGCATAGAATTATGGCTTTGAAAAACTTTTTCCACATTGAATAAATATATTTGGTGAGAAACTTTAAAGTCTTCTACTGAATGAATCAAAAAGACTAACATTAAACATGTTAAATAGTTTCTTTTGATATTTTCTCTGCTTCTTCTCCTGTTCTAATTTCTTCTAACTCCATACTTGTTGAGTCATATCCATCTTAGCAAGTTGCACAATTGAAAATGTAAACTCTTCACTTTCTATATTTTTTCTTGATTCCCTTGTTATATATTATAAGGAAATGAGATTTTTTTTTTTTCCTCTCAATGTCTTGATGATCAAAGGTCATTGTTGATACAATTAAAAGGTAGCCTTAATATGATTCTAGTTTGTCTACCAAGTTGGTGCGTTGGAACGACAACACAAATGAATGTTGCAATTGGGATGGGGTGAAATGTGATCTCTCTGGTTATGTTATTGCCTTGGAATAAGGAGTCTATTTTTAGTGCAATTGAGAATTCAAGTCTTTGATAACAAGGTATGATAGATGTATTTATCCATGGAATACTTGCATCCATGAAGCCCTTGAGTTCCCCAATTGAAAAGTAGAAATTCCCCAATTTGAGTTAGAGTTTTCTTCTAAGTTGTGGGTCTCTATGAATGTAGATCCAAGAGTGGATTATGATTCTTTATGCATGAATTGAGAGGATTCTATGCTTTTCATGATGAATTTTCATGTGCCCATGTTAACCCATGTTTCTAAGATGAAATTGATGTAAATGAGTTTTACTCCATGAAAGGAAAGTAGGTGTATTCTTTATATGATAAATAAGGTATATTATGAATTGCTTTGAGATTGAAGCATATGTGATGATTATGATATGAATTGCTTTGAGAGTGAAACATATATGATGAATTGTTGATTATTCATGTAATTGTTATGGAAGGGATCATTCCCACATGATTTTCTTATGTATGATTGTGAAAGACTTTCTCACATTAAATGATTCTAGGTTGAAAGGATTGCTCACCTAAAATGAATCGAAGCTTAAAGACTATGAAATTGATGAGGCTAGAGGCGATTACCCATGACCTCTAAATGAGAAGGATATGAGGCGATTACCCATATTCCTTACCCATGACCTCTAAATGAGAAGGATATGAGGCGATTACCCTTATTCCTTGAAGTTGAACAAAAGGTGACTACCCACGATCCTATAATGTGAATTGGACAAGAGGCGAGTACCCATGATCCTTTATAGAAAGACAAGAGGCAAATACCCATGTCACATGATGTTGGACTAGAGACGAGTACCCATGATCCTAAAATATGTTGAACTAGAGGCGAGTAGCCATGATAGTAAGAGGGACAATAGGCGACTACCCATGATCCCAAAGTAAGAAGGACTAGAGGCGACTACCCCCTGTTCCTTTATAGTAAGCCAAGAGGCGATTCCGCATGTCTATAAAAGATAAGCTAGACTAGGTTATGATAGGTGATGAGCTTGGATTGTTGCTTGAGTTGCCTTCCATGATGAGTAAGACTAGTGGAGGATTACCCATGTCTTGGCCAAGTATGATTTGAGGTTACTTCAAGAGTATTCCTTATATGTTGATATGATCTATTATGTGCAATGATTATGCTTTTAGACTTATGTTGTCTAACTCTTATGTTTCATGTTATGTTTTTGCAAGCTCACATATTTAGTATATTTTTTTACTAACGCATACTAGAGCCTACATTTCTTATCCAAATGTAGGGTCCGACGTTCCCGACTCTTATCCCCATGGCTAGGATCCATAATAGAGGCAACGTTGAAGATTGGTGAGTCCTCATATAGCACTTGAGGATTTGGTCACCATTTCTCTTATGTTCTTTTCATTTTATGTTGTGAACATTATTGTATGGGTTGTTCCCCAAGATTCTATTGTATTAGATGGTTTTTGAGACAAGTGTAAACTTTGGTATTGTGAAATGTTTTAAATCTTATTGATTTTCTATTATCTTGACTATGAATGCTAAGTGGATTATATGAGGCCTCTCGGGGTCTTGTATGGCATGTTACATCTAGGGGGTACCCTTTGGTCGTGACAATAAAGATGCCAGAGTTTAATAGTGTGAATTATGTAGGGTCCTTATAGTTATAGTCTAATATACTGATTATATTAATCCTTTTTTTTTATATTTATGCATGACTAAAAATTAAAATAGTAAATTGTTATATTCTTAATGGGTCCAATAACTCAATATTAAAAAATCAATATCGATCCGATGACCCAATAATTTTTTTAATAAAATCATTAAATAACTGTTAACCCAATGACCCAATAACTGTCACACCCCAACCCTAGGTGAGGTGGACAAGTACCATATGAACACATGCTTTACAAGTGATCTATGATGAGAAAGTAAACTACTATGCTGATAGATTTACTAATGAGAAGCTTCATAGACAACACATGTCGACTAGCTGAATCAATACATGTGACAAGTGAAACAATGAATACAGTTGATAGCTTTACAATGTCAGCAAAGCCTCTACTGGAATCCATGACTGTACCACTATGAAAATACGCATAGTAAAGACTTGACAAATCCATGAATCAACCTGGAGCTCACCAATAACCGCTGAGTATCATGTGCTTCTATTGGGGGAGATCTCCTAGTTGAGTACCTGTACCTGAAACATGAAATGCAGCGTCCCCAATAAGGGACGTCAGTACGAAAGAATGTACTGAATATGTAAGGCATAATACAACCATATGTAAAATGAGAGCTCAAGTGAAACCAAAATACCAATAGATAAGGATTAGAGACCACCTTTGCTTATACTTATGGAATTGTGTATGTTACATTCTTCTCTTTACTTTTCTGTGCATTATAATCTTTATAAGAAATATGATACAAATGACCAGCTGATCAGTGGTAGAAGAGGATGACCCATGCTAGGCATTTTAACCACTGGGATGCTGTCCTTATAATTCCACAAATTGGGATCGGCCCATGCTAGACTTTCGCCCTTGAGTTGCCACCCTTTTATACCAATTGGGATAGGCCCATACTAGGCTTTCGCCCCTGAGCTGCCACCCTTCTATACAAATTGGGATCGACCCATGCTAGGCATTTGCCCCTGGGCTGCCACCCATAATTATACAGATTGCTTTACTTAGATTCTTTAATCTTTGAGATTGTTGTTTTGACGTTCATAATTCTTTTGAGATTGTTCTTTTGATGATCATAACTCTTTTGAGATTGTTGTTTTGGTGGTCATAATCCAGTTGAGATTTGGAACTATGGACAAGTAGTAGAAGACTCAATATGGACTTACGATAATAACTATGATATGGGAAGCAAATGTGACACCAACGTAATACTTAGGAGCTTATATGACTCAATAAGCATTTTGACATCTCAAATTGAAGCACATATCAAGTGAAGATATTTAACATTCAACCAAGAGATTTGAACTCTATATGATAGCCAAATACTCACTAACTAATATCAAATATAAGGTATACATGAATGTGGAAACAAGGGAGAATGTGGGCAAGTTCAACTTAAGGACAAATACATATTCCAAGTAAGTACATATAAAATGTACAATAGAGCAAGTAGGGATCTTGTGAGGTAACATTATAATCTAACATAATGGGAGTAATAACCAATAAAGGGAACACATGAACATGTGAAAAGATGACATATATGACAAAATAGACAATTGAAGCAAGTTGGCAAGATATGGGCATATTGTATATCCAACATATAAACATATGTACCATGTGTAATTTAGGATACGTGCATGCTAATACTTGGTAGAGTAAGGATGTACATTTAGTAATAAACTCATATTAGAGTACTCACTTTAATGCTCTAGGGAGTAGGAACTACAACTATGGATCAGTTACTACCAATGACACTTAGAAAGCTTACTTTGTAATACAAGTGTTGGATTCATGCCAAAGAAATAGGAAATCAAATAACCTTACATACCCCAATATAACTATCACGATTCAGCCTCCCTTTTTGGTGCTAATCTACAATATAAGTCATGATTAATCTAATGTTAGCAGCAAATCATATTAAGGCCCTCGAAAAATAGTAGCTAAACACTTGACGGAAAGTAGGCCCATACAACCCTTACACAAATGGTGAACCACCACACCTTTCTTCTATACATTAATACAACTTCATACATCCTTTGCCAAGATACCCAAGCTACCCCCAACAACAATATACATAAGGCAACCACTATCAATCCCCAAAATTCTTTCAGCATAATAGGAGAATATTGAACTCAAGGATTTATAGTTATCCATCAGTTCTTGACAAATATATACAAAATACTCCACCCCAAACCTGTATTTAAAGAGAGGCAAAAAATGGGCAGTAGCCTTACCTTAGTTTCTGGAAATTTATCCTCTTAACTTGAACTTCAAGAACTAAAACTCTCCTTCAAACTTTTACTTGAAAAAGGGGTCAATATTCAAGAACCCTAAGGAGTTTTAGGGCTGATGTGTTAATACAAGAAAGACCAAGAGAGAAACTCAATAAATCTGAGATGTTGCAAGTTAAAAATGAAGCAAAAGATATGATCTTTATCCCTTTAAAAAGGAGGTGTATTGGCCGACTTTCTTGGCCAATTTTGGGCCATATATTATCAAGTAGGTGACCCACCTACTTGTCCTTTTAACTTGGGCCTTTGTGCTTTAACACTTGTTGGGCATTGCTGCCAATTATCCCTCAATTCTTGTCAATTTGGGCCATAATTAATGCAAATAGGTGATCCACCTACTTGAACTTTTCACTTGGGCCTTTTTTGGACTTAAGAATATTGGGCCTTGGCTATCCATTTTCCCCTTATTCTTCTACTCAACTTGGGCCATATTAATGCATGTAAGTGGTGGTGTACTTGGCCCAATTACATGGTCAAAAGAGTCTTAGTAGGTGATGCACCTACTTGGTCCTTTGGGCTGGTCAATAAGTCAAAGTAGGTGATGCACCTACTTGGTCCTTTGGACTGGTCAATAAGTCAAAGTAGGTGATGCACCTACTTGGTCCTTTGGACTGGTCAATAAGTCAAAGTAGGTGATGCACCTACTTGGTCCTGTGGATTGGTCAATAAGTCAAAGTAGGTGATGCACCTACTAGCTTAGTTAAGTCAAGCAAGCACCTCAATATTTTATTTCATTTCTAGACCTTAATACCTTTAACTTAACTTAAAACTTATATACACTATGTCAATTTAAACTTTAGACTCAAATACCACCTTATGATCTCAAGTTTAAATACTTCCATTGACGTCAACTTAATCGGGTCGCATCAAAATCTACGAACAGTTCACTTTAAACCTATTCTATTGTCACTAGTTGCATAGAAAACCGAGTCCATAACTATACCACAAGGAAATTTATAAGCGTCATATAAATAGAACTAGTACACGTAGAATACGGGGTGTTACAATAACAAT
Source organism: Solanum commersonii (assembly GCA_029007595.1). NCBI lineage: Eukaryota > Viridiplantae > Streptophyta > Magnoliopsida > Solanales > Solanaceae > Solanum > Solanum commersonii. Next base: position 238,287 of record JAJTWQ010000129.1, on the reverse strand, counting down.
AAACTAATACCACTTTTTTCGGTTCAATCTATTGATCAGTTTAATTTTTGCACACCCCTAGCTATACCTGTTGGTATGTACAATTTAGTCAACTTGAAGTACCTGAAATTATAGAATGCTGATTTTTTTCAAGAAAATTCCTATCAAGATTAACAAAATTAGTTACTCTTTGACTCTCAACTCTCCTCCTGACAATTAAATTTGAGAGTCTTGATTTATTGAGAACTTAACAGAACTTAGAGAGCTTCACCTTGATGATGCTGATCTTTCAGCTTAGAGTAACGAGTGGTGTCAATCTTTATCGTCATATTTTCCTAACTCAATGGTCTTGAGCTTGTGTGCTTATCGAATTTCGGTCCCTATTGATGATTCAGTTTCCAACCTTCAAATTTTTCCAGTCATCTATCTAGAACAGGACATCTCCCTACCACATTTCCTGAATATTTTGCCAAATTCTCCAACTTGACTACCTTGTCCCTCAGCTCTTGTAATCAAGCATTTCCTGACACAATCTTTCACATACAAGCTCTAAAGATGTTGGATTTGTCAAATAACAAGATGCTAAGTGGCAGAATCCCAAACTTCCCTAAAATCGAATCTTTGAGGACGATATCACTAAGCAACAACAAGCTTTCTTGTTTATTACCAGAGTCCATTTCAAACCTTCAAAACTGGTCCAAGTTAGAGCTCTCCAATTGCAATCCCAGTGGACCCATACCATCCACAATGGAAAAACCTTACAAATCTTGTTTATTTAGGTTTCTCATTGAACAACTTCTCTGGTTCTATCCCATATTTTTGATGGTCCAAGAAACTCACCTACTTAGACTTATCGTATAATAGTTTAACGGGTCTCTTCTCTCTCCAACTTATTTTGAAGGACTTTTAGAGCTTTTCTACATGAATTTATGAAACAACTTACTCAGTGGGATCCTTCCTGGATATATCTTTGAGCTCTGATGACTTATACAGGTCCACCACACACTACATGACAGGTCCTTGTCACACTTTAATGTAGTAAAAGCTAAAGTAAAGGCGAACTGAAGCATTATTAGCAATCCGTCCGAGTCTTGTTTTCTCATTTGGTGATTTTCCAATCATCACCTTTTTTTGCGTTTTGAAATTCCATTTTATCATCCGACACTGTCAAATTCGGTGGCATTCACCCTATTTGACTTTTGCATTCGGCGCATTGCCATTTATATACGACTTCGCCAACCAACCTTGAGAAATAAGTCCAATGCACTGTTAGTTTGGGCAATATCATGCTCGTTAGGCGATTTACCTTTATTTTTTGGCGATCATTAGAGTGTAATTTACACTTCTTCTCACTTTTTTGGCCATTCCTTCAAACATTCATCCTTGCCTTGTCCCTTAGCCTTCATAGCTGAAAATAATTAAGATTTCATTAGAATAGGACATAATTAGGCATTGAGAACACTAATTATTGAGCTAAATAGGCCTCAAATGAGTGCAAATCTACCGCTCATCAACACCCCCAACTTAAACTTTTTCTAGTCCTCAAGTTAATCAAGAACACAATTACATTTATAAGGGTGCTACAACAGTATTCAATGAGAGCTAACATGTGGGTGCCACTCCAAGACTAATCTCAACAATATGCTTCACTCTATCAGGATCAAAAAGCTTCAATGATGACTAGTCGGTTTCAACACGAGTTCAAGCTCACTATAGCTTCTTTTCTAATGCAAGACCATGTTGCAGTAAATGAATTCAATTGTCCTCACATCAAGAATGATTCCGTGCTCTCACAAAGCAAATTAATAAATAAATAAGGAAGTAATACAACTCTCACTCTCTCAAAAAAGAAATGCATGCAAGCTTCGTCCCATTAAATTTCCCATATTTCCCAATCATCACACAAACTAATTCATGAAAGATCTCAAGGGCCTTTTAGGCTTGTACTGGGACTGAGGGTTAAGGTATGGTCAATATGGCTTAGTGACTCACCTTTTCAATGCATTGTTGCAATCATCTTTATCTCTTCTCAATTTCTTTTCATTCTTTTTCATTTGAGAACTAGAACTTTGACTTTTCACTCATTTTATTTTGAATCCCCTTTATTTCATAATTTCTCTTTTTCATTTCCATTTTTCAAAATGTTTTCATCACAATGACTCTTTCTCTCTCTTTCTTTTTAATGAGGAGGGGTTTCTTCTTTTTGTAACAAACTTCAAAGTTGAGTCTCATTTCATGTTTCTTTGCCCCTCATTTGTCTTTCATTCCTCCTTTCTTTCCACACCCGCAACTTCGGATTTTGGCCTAAGTTGGCTATTCAAACATAAAATGCTTCAAAAAGGATTTTGGGTGAGAAGGTAGGAACAATTTCGCTCAACAAGTTTTATTTTGGTTTTGTCAACAAATGGTGTAGGCTCAAATGGTACCAAAATTGATGCACATCCTCACAAGGTAGTCATAAAAGATATAGAAATTTGGGTTCACTCTTAGAATTGTTGTCCAAGATCACGCCTTATATTTACCAAGGTTTAGACATTTAGACTAATAAGAAAAATTCTACGATTCTACACACATGCTTTCAAGTGAGAACTCACCACACATGCATGACACTTCAAATACACTAATTTAGCACAACCCAAAAATATCAAAAGCGTATGTGTGATTTTCATTGAATAACTCATATCAAAATGCATCTAGTCAACAAAAGATTTAAAGAGATCTCTCAAAAGTACAACCAAATTGATTTCATTCTCGTGAAACCAACACTATATATCATGCTCATCATGAGAACTATTAAAGACATCGATATTGAACGCAATAGATCCTTGAATTATTTATCAATGAAAACTCAAGCATTTCATGATTTTCAAAACTCATGGGGGTAGTTGAAAAATTGAGAGAATGATGATAATAGAGAACAACTAATTGAAACACTATCAAAACAACAAACACATAAAAAAAGGGAATCTTGGCACAAGTGCCCTCCCCCACCAAAAAGGAAAATGTAGTGTTCTCAATGTAAGAAATGACATGAGTAAGCTTAGATAGAGAAACTCCTTGAATGATTTTAGGATGGAGCTCGCCAACTGATTCGATAGATTGCCAAACAGGGGATGTTCACCTAATGCGCCTCTAGCTTATGAGAATTTATCCTCCATTTTAGTGGGCCACAACACAATCACCTAAAGTTAATGGGTGAATCACCGAATGTCCATTTTCATCACCGAAAGCTCTAGTGTATCCCCCAATTTTTGAACTACATCGGGTTCAATCAATCATATCGGTGTATCACCAAATTGGGGATATAGTCCTCCAAAATGGACAATGTGCACCTAAAGTTGAGAAGCCCATTAGGCAAACTCGCTGGAGCTTCGCACAACAGTTTCGGCGGATAGACAAGTTCCTTTCTCAATCACCAATCTTTGCTCAAGTCCTGCACATGTAACACCCACAATATTGAAAACAACTAATGATTGGGTCACCTTCCAAGAAGTGCCTGAGTTAACGTTGCAACACAACATGGATATGCCCTTAAGAATCGTTCAAGTACACCACTTCAACAACTCACACATCACGACCTTTCCCAAAGTATACCTTCAAACTTGGACCATCGACTTCGAATCTAATCCCCTTTCCATCTTTAATTTCAATTTTTCCATTTTGCATTCACTCATGTGATTGTGTAAGGACTTGTCCACTTGGACATAAGCTTGCTCGGGAAGAGTTTCAACCTTGAATTGCAAAGTAGGACTAGCTCCCCCACTCTAAAATCACTAGGCAAGATCTTTACATTGTGCCACCATGAAACTTCTCTTTATAGAGAGCAGAGCTTTCATATGTTTGTAGACAAATCCATCCAACTCAAGGATTTGATGCACACGATTCTTTAAAGCCACTTCTCGATTCAAATTGATCCTTTTCAATGCCTATAAATCTTTGTACTCTCACTCAATCGAAAGATGACGGGCCTTCCCAAACACTAAATTGTATCGAGACATACCAATAGGATTTGAATGCCATGTGTCAACGACCCAAGGTAGCCCCTATGCGTAACATGGCGTATAAGACCTCAAGAGGGACCATACAAGCCACTTAGATTTCATCATATAAGAAATAGAATAAATGGATTTAAAAGACAGTTCAATATATAAAAGTCTTATTTCACATAGCGGATATCTAAACATCGTCTCAAAGCCATCTAGTACATAAGAATGAGTTCCAAAATTGAAAGTAAGGAAAGACTAAAAATAATAAATGTTCGGTCCTCAAAGCATGAAGACTCACCAAAGCTCGAAATCTCCTCAACGAACTCTAGCCATGAAACTGGGAACCCAGATAATCGGACCCTACATTTGGGGAAATGTAGGCAAGAGTATGCATTAGTAAAAACTATTTACCAAGTATGATAGCCATGTATAAAACATTTGAAAACTTACTTAAAGGAGATACCTTCATGAAATGCAATGATCAAGCTAAAACATGAGATAAAAAGTTAGAAAACATGAGTCATAAAACATAGTTAATGCACATAGTCATCATCTTAAACATATATGAGATACTTCCTTGAAGTATCGGTTTCTAATCCTCGACTTTCACTTGTTGACAATTGGACACTTAGCCACAAATTCCGCAATATCCTTCTTCATCCCATTCCACTAATAGATCTCCTGCAAATCACGACACATCTTGGTGGCTCCCGGGTGAATGAAATATCGAGAACTATGGGCTTCTGACAAGATTTACTCTCTTAAGCCATCAACATTAGGAGCACACAAACGACCTTGATATCTAAGTACTCCATCTCCCACTTGGGAGAAATCATGTACGGACTTTTTAAGCATCGCTTCCTTCAATTCAACCAAAGTTAGATCAATACCTTGCTTGGACTTCACATCCACCACAAAAGACGATTCTATATTAATGTGAAGCATAACACCTCCCTTGGTAGAGTCAACTAACTGCACACCCAACTGGGCCAATCTATGAACATCTCGAACCAACTTTTTTTTATCAGCCTCAATATGAGCAACACTTCCCATAGATGGTCGACTGAGAGCATCCACCACCACGTCCGCCTTTCACGGGTGATAGAGAACACTCATACCATAATTATTTAATAAATCAAGCCACCTTCTTTGGTGAATATTTAGATCCTTCTGATTAAACACATATTGCAAACTCTTGTGGTCATTAAGGACATCCACATGAACACCATTCAAATAATGCCTCCAAATCTTTAAGTCAAAAACAATCGCCGCTAGTTCAAGGTCATGAGTAGGATAATTCTTCTCATAAATCTTGAGTTGTCTTTGAGCATAGGCAATGACTTTTCCATTTTGCATAAGCACACATCCTAGCCCAATTCTTGAGGCATCACAATAAACAACAAAACCATCAGTCCCTTCCGGTAAAGTCAACACCAGAGTGGAAGTAAGTCTATCCTTCAGTTCCTGAAAACTCTTTTCACATGCTTAGAACCATATGAACTTAGCCTTCTTTTGAGTTAATGCTGCCAATGGAGAGGCAATCGAAGAAATCCCCTTAACAAACCTTCTGTAGTAACCAGCCTAACCCAAGAAACTTCTAATATCCGAAGGGGAAAGAGGTCTAGGCCAACTCTTAACCACATCCGTTTTCTTAGGACCTACCTCAATACCTTTACCTGAAATAATACGAACAAGAAGAGCCACAGACCTTAACCAAAACTCACATTCGCTAAACTTTGCAAAGAGTTGTTGGTCCTTGAGGACTTGCAACACAATCCTCAAATGATTAATGTGATCATCCTCACTTCTCGAATGAATAAATATTATCAATGAACACAATCACAAACATGTCAAGGTACCGTCTAAACACCCTATTCATCAAATTCGTAAATGCTGCCAGAGCATTAATCAAACCAAACGACAATCATAAAAACTCATAATGATCATATCAAGTTTGAAAATCCATCTTCGCAATGTCATCCTCTTTCACCCTCAATTGGTGATAACTTGACCAAAGGTCAATCTTGGAAGAGTAACTCGCTCCTTAAAGTTGGTCAAACAAATCATCTATCCTTGGGTGATGGTACTTATTCTTAATGGACACCTTGTTCAACTGACGATAATCAATACACATATGAAGTGAACCATCTTTCTTTCTAACGAACAAAATTCGAGCACCCCATGGAGAGATACTCGGTCGGATGAAACCCTTATCTAACAAATCTTTCAACTTCTTTTTCAACTCTTTTAGTTCTGACGGAGCCATTAAGTAAGGAGGAATAGAGATAGGTTACATACCTGGGAAGAATATCGGGTAAATCATATAGGAACACTTTTGGAAACTTTTTCACAATGGAGACCGACTCAAGAGTAGGGGTTTCAGAATCAACATCACTTACCCTAACAAGATGGTATAAGCAACGGTCAGAAATCAAGGACAAATTGACCCTTAGGCATAAAATTTCTCCCTTTCTATAACACCTCGGAATCTAGTAGGCTAAGCAAGGGACTAAGTGTCAAGTCAAGGGCTAGATATTTGAGTCTGGAAAACCTTCATGTTGGACAAGGTGTGAAGGGCCCCACAAAGCGTGGTGCTTCCCGTGGTGGCTCACAGTAGCTAGGCAAGTGAGGCTCACATCTCACGAGCACCTTGACGGCTCGTGGTGGATACCACTGATTAACGTATCAAGACACTTCATCCAATACTAAGTGTCAACGATCGTTCAATAGTAATATAATCCGACTGAGTGAGTTGGGGTCGAGTCCCAAGGGAGTAGTTTTTCCTTCAAATTCGAAGATGAAGTTGACAATAATCTCTTCAATGAAAAACTTTTTATGCCTTTATGGGTTGAGTTTCAAATGTCAAATTTCACTCCAATTTCACGAATCAACACGAAATAAACAAATAGTAAAGTAGAACTTGGGGAATTGACCAGCCAATTGTCAAATTTTACTTTAGAGAGTGAATGTTGATACTCACAATAGGGTAATTTGTTGTGGGTAGGTCAGGCCTTATATAAGATAACTTTATTTCAAACAATTACCTTTTCTATGTTGAATTCCCTCGAACTTCAACACTAATTGAAAGATGCCCAACCTTTTGTCCTCATCAAATCCACTCTCTCGAGCTGGATACAAAGGATAGATTTCGTATTTCACTCTCTCGAGCTAAAATCTAGGCAACCCACTAATAAGGTTGCTAAGTTTGCTACCTTGGTTCTGTGCCTCTCTCTCTCTCGCAAAACTAAACTTGTTACACTAAATATGCAAAACAACTTCAAAACGCAGCAGCAACTCAGACCCACTTCAAATTAACCCCATTATGTGCAATTGAACAATACCCACTTAGCAAAACTCAACAATTGGCTTCATAGTCAAAACTCCAAGTGAAGGGTTTTAGCCACTCATATCGAAAGTAGAAAAATCAACGTCCATCCTCACTCCCATATGTGAGTACAAAATGAGAATTATATGAGGAAATCAACTCAAAATCTTCTCTATTACAAAATCTCAAAGAAAAGCTTGCTAAAATCACTTGCAAAAGCTTTTGGTAGTGTTTTCTCTCTAAGTAATTTCTTCCTCACGTTTCTGAATAACTTTATCACTCTAGCAAAAAATAATTTAACAAGTCAGATGTGTCACTGTTTAAGACCATTCAATGAGGTAAGTCTGGTGTCACCGACAGATCGGCGATTCACTGATTGTTGTTCATCTCGCCTTCATTTTTCACTTCTTCTTGGTCTGGCTACTGTAACTTTAGGCGATCCAGGTCGGAATCGCAAAATAACTCCGCAATTCACCCTTTTTCATTCTATCTCACCCATTAGCATTTGCTTGAATCTTCTTTAGCACTTTTGGCGACCTGGTTGTCCTTCTTCAAAAAGATCGACAACACGCCGAATGGAATTACTGCTCGCCGAATTCACCCCCATTTTAGCTCCAGCATTTCGTAACTTTAGGTGGTATCTCGGCAATTTGGCGATTCGCCGAATGACATTGGTGATCATCAGGTAGCATTTGCTTGAATCTTCTTTAGCACTTTTGGCGACCTGGTTGTCCTTCTCCGAAAATATCGGCGACACGCCGAATGGAATTACTGCTTGTCAAATTCACCCCCATTTTAGCTCCAGCATTTCGTAACTTTAGGTGGTATCTCGGCAATTTGGCGATTCGCCGAATGACATCGGTGATCATCAAGTCTTCATTTCTTCATTCCTTTAGCTTGCGTTGTTCCTTTCTATAGTGTCCATGCATCGTTCCTAAATCCAAATACCTGAAATTCAAGGATTTGCATCATTCATTGGCACAAAACATGCATTTGAGGACACTAATTCTATTAAAATAAACCCTTAAATGAGTCCAAATCATGGACTCATCAACACCCCCAACTTAAAATTTTGCTTGTCCTCAAGTAAAACTAAAGTTCAGCAGTTCAAAAAGGGATATCTCAAGCACTGCTACATAAGATTCAATCATGAATGCACACAAAAGACTCAACTTACTCATGTAAGGATTAATTGTGCACTCAAAGATTCATGTTGTGACTCACCACAATCAAAGATTCTCAAGTTCGCAATATTTGCTTCAAATGCAAGTTCAAGCTCAACAAAGGTACTCAAATGCCCTCACACAAAGAATGATTCCATATTCACACACAATGGTTCACAATTCAAAGCTTCAAAACCAAATGCAATACTCACACTCACAAAGATGAACATAATGCATGATTTCACCCATAGGTTTGCCCATATTTTCCAATCAACAGTTGCTTCAGATCACTCAAGGTCAAAAAGGTCTTTTCAAGGATCGTAATGTGGCTGAGTTCAAAGGTATGGTTTAGGCTCAATGGCTATAGTCCTCATGAAATGTGGTGTGAACAACACTTCCTTTCCTTTTCTTCATCATTTTTTCATTCGTGTTCACAAGTCATCCCATTATTCACTTTCCATGGACGGTTGGAAACCCCATTTTCTTTGTATTTTCACAACTTTATTCCACAACTTTTTCATTATTTTCTTCTTTTTCTCTTTTTTTTTTTGTATGAAGGGGTTCCATTTTCTCAAAACCATGGGTCAAAAGGGACTTTTTTCACTTCTTGATTTACCTTCTCTTTTCACCATACCCCTGAGGCTTTTGGCCTAAATTGGTTATTCAAACAAACCATAAATTATGAGGATTGTGGGTAATGGATCAAGAAAGGTCACAATGTTATCAAGTTTCTTCTAAGAAAAGGTTAAGGCTCAAAGGGTGTTCAAAAGGGATTCAGACACTCAAAAGGCAGGCCACAAAAGAGGTATAATATCAAATTATTTCACACTCTTCAAAGTTGACTAAGATTATTTCAAGAGATTGCCTTACTTAGTCTATCGGACCAACGGGGTAAATTCTAGGTGTCATCATACATGGTTCACGGTAAGCTCATCACACAAGGCATATACACCAATGTCAAAACAAGACTCCACACTTTTGCTAGTGTGCAATGCTCATCACAAGAGACTCAATTCAATACTTGGGTAGTCACAACAAGATGCAAAGAGTTCACATATTGTCTATGCAACTTCATTTGGCTTCATCATAGCCGCACATTCAGTTTTGTTCGATTATGAGCACTGTTCAAGTCATCGGTATTGATTAAAACCAATACTCAAATTTGTAAGAGAACAAGCACATTAACAAATAGGAGAGGTGGCATAAAGAGGAGGAGGTTCGTTGAGGACACTGACCAATTTCCACCCCCCACCAAAATCATTCAACATTATCCTCAATATGGGTAGAGACCGGGCATTACCGCAAATAAAACAAAATAAGAATAATAAAGAAAGACTAATAAGAAATGAAAATATTCTAGTGTGTAAACAAGTAGAAAAGGGTAACGAGCAATCTTCAGTAAATGCCTAGTTAGTGAGAGAGTAAACCAGTTGCCGAATGCTTTGGCAATGGACCTAATGTTCATCAGATCGCCCTTAGTTCCAATGGACTGCACTCCCAGAGAAGGGAAGATCAACAAAAATGTAGGAGGTCGCCGAACAGTTCAGTGACTAGCAGAATGGACTCAGAATATCGCCAGACGATTCTTAAAGGACGTGATCAACATCGAACAAAAAAGGGCGAGGAAATTCGGGTTGCCTAAGCACATCATCGACTTACCGAGTGGTGAAGGTATTCCGCCAAATGTTCCAGAGTTTGAGCTCCATTTTTGAGGTCCATAAAGCAGACCCATTTGAGTTCGATGAACGGGTTCGGTGACTCGCCAATAACACTCTTGTCTCACTCATGATTCAGCTCCTACAAAATCAACAAACATATTATTTAAATACACTAACACTTGGGTTGCCTCCCAAGAAGCGCCTTATTTAACATCATAGCCCGATGTGGAACTGCTCTCAGGCATCTTCCAGGTACACCACCTCAATCAAAGAGATCTCCTCACACTCTCCAAAGTATAACTTTAAGTGTTGACCATTCACCTTAAATGCAGGTCCTTCTTGACCCTCAACTCTTATGGCACCATTGGTGAAGACTCTTGTCACTCTAAATGGTCCTGACCATTTGGACTTGAGTTTTTTGGGAAAGAGTCTAAGTCAGGAGTTGTATAATAACACCCAATCTCCCACCTTGAACTCTCTCTTAAGTATCTTTGCATCATGCCACTTCTTCATCTTTTCCTTGTAGAGAGCTGAGCTTTCGTAAGCTTTAAAACATAATTCATCTAACACGTTTAAGTGCTCTACTCTCTCTTTTGGGGTTTTTGTCCAGTCCAAATTCAAAGCTTTCAATGCCCACATTGCTTTGTCTTCTAACTCGACTAGTGGATGGCAAGACTTCCAAAAAACTAATTGATACAGAGACATACTATAACAACCCAAAAAATTAATAAGTGAAACTAGAGCCTAACATTTGAGTTTTAGAAATTTTTGCATAAATGTGAAGTTGTAATATAGTCCAAAATTTTGACTAAGTATAAGTTCAAGAGAGGGTTCAAGGAAGGCGAAAGGCATCGCTGCCCTTAGAAGATCCTTTGAACTTTGCCTTAGCCGTGTAGGCAAAAGGCATTTGTTCAAGAAAGGCTTCAAGGGACGTGAATCAGTTCATTGTCCTTGAAGGGCCTCGTGAACAATGCCTTAACCATTTTTGGCATAAAGGCAGTTCACTTGAGGCTTCAAGGGACGTGAAGCAGTTCACTGTCCTTGAAGGGTCTCATGAAAGAGAACATATCATAGATTGCAAATACACTAAAGGAAAGGCCAAAATACCAATAAAAGGAAAAGAATTAGATCTAAGTGTAACAAAAATATTCGAAATACCAACAATAAGAAACTGGTTTAAACGACAAAAAGAAGAATATTATGTAGTAAGTCAAAGAGAACATATCATAGATTGCAAATACACTAAAGGAAAGGCCAAAATACCAATAATAAATAAACGAATAATAAATAAAGAAATACAAGATATTAAGGCTAAAAATCCAATTAAATATGTACATTTAGTAGGCGGTAAGATATGGATGATGTTAAGGTTTCACCTATTATGATATTGATTATGTATGTGACTACACTTGTGTCTTCTTGATGGCTTTACTCAGTATATATGGGGGGTATGGGACTTCATATGTACATTGCACAAGTGAACTTGAAAGGGGATCATAGGTGGTGTCCTATGATGGTATGATGTAAATGGAACTCAAATATGTAAGGTATGGGTTATGGCTTATTGTTATGATCATGAATGTCTCTTTATCTTGTAATGTGGATTGGCTAAATGTTCCTTGAATATGCATTATGGCTTTTAACTTGAAGTAGCATGTTTTTGACTAAAGTCCCTTTTATGCATGTTTTAAATGGTTTTAATTGCCTGACTTCCATACTTAGTACAATTGTTTGTGCTAACCCATATTTCTTCCTTTTTCTATTAAGTGTAGGTTCAGGGAGGTGATTGTGCTACTAAGAGGTTCAAGCTTGGTCTTAGACTTTCTCCAAGACTTTTTGGTATGTCCTCAAGTTTCGAGGACACACATTATGACACTTAAGTTCCTTGTGTTGTAATAGACTATTAGATTTCTTATGTACTTGTTATTTTGAGACAATTTTATTGTAAAGCGCTATGGTCCCTAATTTAGACTCTTACGTGTACTTAGATGGTTTTCATTGAGATGGTGATGTCTAGACATTCTACTTTCTATTTTTTACTATGTGTACTTCGGGGTCAAGTACGCCGTGTTACACCTAGGGGGTACTCTCGGGGCGTGACACATACCAATTTGAGTTTTGTATGCCATGCGATACACCCATAGTGCATCATCAACCTTTCGAGACCAATCAGTCCTATTAGCATTCACTGTCTTAGCTAAGATGCTCTTGATCTCCCGGTTTGACACTTCAACTTGACTGCTTGTTTGGGGTTGATATGGAGTCGCTACCTTGTGTTTCACCCAGTACTTACTCAATGCAGCTGAGAACCATTTATTGCAAAAGTGGGATCCACCATCACTAATAATAGCTCGAGGAGTACCGAATCTAGCAAAGATGTAGCGTTTCAGAAATTGAATCACACTTTTCCCTTCATTGCTTGGAAGTGCAACAACTTCCCCCCATTTAGAAACATAATCTACTGCCACCAAGATATACTTATTACCAAAGGAACTCACAAATGTTCCCATGAAATTGATTCCCCAAACATCAAATAGCTGAACTTCTAAAATGGGAGTAAGGGGTAACTCGTGTCTTTTAGACACTCCACCTTGCTTCTAATATTGACCGCATTTCTTCACATATTCATGTGCATCCTTGTAGAGGGATGGCAAGTAATATCCACTTTGGAGAACTTTAGCGACTATACGCACACCGCTATGATGGCCCCCATCTGGTGAAGCATGACAAGCATGTTTCATCCCAAATGATATGATTTGCACACTCTCGAAACAAGTATGTTTCATCCCAAAAGTACTTTTTAACGTTGAACATGAACCTTTTTTTTTGTAGAAGTTCAGCTCATCCGGCATTAATCCGCACACTATGTAATTGGCAAAATCTGCATACCAGGTAGTTTGTTTGAGAGTTATTACAAACACTTGTTCATCGGGGAAGGAATCGTTTATGTCAACCTCATGCTAGTCATTCTCCTTGCCCTCTAATCTTGATAAGTGGTTAGCTACATTATTTTGCAACCTCTTATATCTTTAACCTCAAAGTCAAATTCTTGCAATAGTAGCACCTACCTTATCAACCTCGGTTTTGCATCTTTCTTTGCCATTAGGTAACAGAGTGCAGCATGATCAGTGTGAACAATTACTTTGGTTCCTAACAAGTATGCCCGAAATTTCTCAAATGCGTAGACTACTGCAAGAAACTCTTGTTCAGTAATAATATATTTATGTTGAGCACTGTTTAGAGTCTTGCTTGTGTAATAAATTAGGTGAAAAAGTTTGTTGCATTTCTTCCCCAGCACAACACGTAATGCCGTTCCACTTGCATCACACATTACTTTGAAAGATTCAGACCAATCAAGACTAATAATGATCGGGGTAGATACTAATTTCTCCTTCAAGCACCAAAAAGCCACCATACAAGTATCATCAAATTGGAATTTCACCTCTTTCTCTAAGAGTTTGCATAAAGGATGTGCAATCTTTTAGAAGTCTTTGATGAACCTCCGTTAGACACTGGCATGTCCTAAGAAACTACGAACCCCCTTTACCGAAATTGGTGGTGGTAATTTCTCAATCACTTCAATCTTCGCTTTATCAACCTCCAGCCCCTTTTGTGACACCTTTTGACCAATTACTATTCCTTCTTTAACCATGAAGTGACACTTTTCCTAGTTGAGGACCAAGTTCGTCTCCACACATCTTTGGAGAACTTGTCTAGGTGTTCTAAGCACGTCTCAAAAGTATCACCCACAACTGAGAAGTTATCCATAAATACCTCCATTGAATCTTCTACCATGTCGGTAAAAATCGATAGCATGCAACGTTAGAAGGTTGCCGGGGCATTGCATAATCCGAATGGCATCCTTTTAAAGGCAAAAGTCCCATAGGGGCATGTGAAAATGGTTTACTCTTGGTCTTCCGGTGCAATGGAGATTTGGTTGTAACTGGAACACCCATCCAAAAAGCAATACCAACCTCTTTCTGAGAGTCGATCAAGAATTTGATCAATAAAGGGCATGGGGAAGTGATCTTTTTCAGTCCATGAGTTTACCTTCTGGTAATCCATGCATACCCTCCATCTGATCACCGGCCTCATAGACACAAGTTCCCCCTTTTCATTCGGGACCACTGTGATACCCCTTTTTTTGGCACACATTTCACCGGGCTTACCCATTTGCTATCAGTAATAGGGTAGATCACACCTGCGTCTAACCACTTTATTAGCTCCTTTTTCACTACTTCTTGCATTGGTGGGTTCAATCTCCATTGATATTCAACACTCGATTTACACTCATATCAAGCTGAATTTTGTGAGTACGAATATCGGGAGAAATGCCCTTTATATCAGCTATGGTCCAACCTATAGCTTTGATATGCCTTCGTAACACCTCAAAAAACAATTTTACCTGCCATTCAAGCAAGTTAGCCGCAATAATCACTAGTAAAGTATTATTTACCCCCAAGAAAGCATATCGGAGATGGGGGAAGTTCTTTTAATTCTAGATGTTGTTGCGGGAGGACTCTCTCTATTTTTCAAATCAATGTCCAATTTTGATGGAGTCTTTGAATACCCTCCCAATCTTGAAAGAACAACTACTACTCTTCATAACCTTGAATTTCAAATTCATCATAGTTAGTAAGCACGACTTCAAGAGGTTCGCTCATGAACATCAAATGGCTCACGCTAGCCACCGCCTCGTCGATAACATCAACAGTAGACACAACATGAATATTGCTTGGGTGTTTCATTGACTTACAAACATTGAAGGTCACTTCATCTTCGTTCAACCAAAACTTCAACTCTCCACTTTCAACATCCACCAATGCTCTTCCGGTCGCTAAGAATGGTCTTCCCAAATTAATGGGAATTTCAGCATCTATTTCACAATCAAGAATGACAAAATTGATCGGGAAAACGAACCGATCAACCTTCACCAAGATGTCGTAAAGTATCCCCATGGGATGTTTGATTGAATGGCCAGCCATTAAGCGTCTCATTGTGGTTGCTTTTGGTTCACCCAACCCAAGTTGTTTGTATATCGCATAGGGCATCAAGTTGATGCTAGTCCCCAAATCGCATAAAACTTTAGCGAATTGGAGCATGCCAATGGTGCAAGGGATTGTGAATGCCCCAGGATCCTCTTTTTTTTATATCAAATCCTTAGTCATAATTGCACTGCAACTATGTGAAATTTCGATTGTCTCAAAATCCAAGCTCCTTTTCTTTGTGACTAACTCTTTCATGAACTTGGCATATCCCGGTATTTCTAACAATGCCTCTACAAGAGGGAGATTAATTGATAATGTCTTAAACCCGATAAGAACTTCTTGAACTTCTCATTTTCATTCTTCTTCTTCAAATGTTGGGGAAATGGGGGGCAGAGGTTGCATGACTTTTGGAATTTGAACGTGTTGTTTTACTCCCTTTTGTGGTTCGTTGAGAATGTTTTGATGGCTAAGTAATTCTTTTTCCTCCATGCTTTTATCTTTTTCATGCTTTTGAGCATCTTCATTTCCCATCACATTACCTATTGCCACCTTTCCGCTATGAGTAACTACAACCAGCTTTCTAGCATCATCTTCCATCATCATCTGTGGTTTTAATTGAGCTAATAATAAACTCAATTGTCCTATAAGTATCTTGATGGCATCGGCATGATAGTTCACTTTACTGTTCAATGATGAAAAGTCATCTTTCATCCCTATCAACAAATCATCTGAACCTTCAACTTTATCAAGTATGCATGACAACAAGTCATTCACCCGGGGACTATTTGCAATCACTTTTGATTTTGGGCTTTCAGTCGAGTGAGTATGTCTATCATCATGATCATCTTCCCTTCTCCAATAATTATTTTGCTCTGCCCAATCTTGATAGGATCTCCTTTGTTCTTCTCCCTTGTGATAGTTCCAACCTTGATTTCTACCTCATTGTAGATAGCGTGGGTGGAAACCCTCCTCATATCTCTTGGAGCTCCAACCTTGATTCTCCCCCGGCCTTAAGTAACTGGAAGAAGAGCCCTACTCAACTCTAAACACTCCACAAGTCCCCTTCATGTTCTCTTGTAGAAATTCCATTTGGGTCAACATCTTCTTGATGTTTTCATTCGTCTCTCTCTCTTTATCAAGTTGTTCTTCTGTTAGTCTAAAACAAAATGGAGAGAATTGATCCTCTTGGGTGTACCACACTTGGTTTATTCTAGTTATGTCATCAAGAACAAACGAAGCTACCTCAAATGATTGTAACATTATTCCTCCTCGTACCAATTGATCAGCCACTCTTTTATTAACCGAATCAATACTTCGGTAAAAATATTGAAGTAACAAATCATTTGGTAACCCATGAGTTGGGAATTTAAGTAGGAGTTTCTTAAACCTCACCTACGTTTCATGGATGGGTTCCCCCTCCCATTGCTTGAAACCTTGAATTTCGTCTCTAAGTGTCATCATCCTTGATGAAGGAAAGAACTTTGTGTTAAATGCTATAATAAGCTCCTCCCAGATGTGATGGAATTGTTTGGTAACTCGGCTAACCAATTATTAGCTTCTCATGTTATGGTCAGTGGGAACAACTGCATCCTAATTTATTCTTGTGACACATTTTTAAATGAAAAAGGGCTACAACCTCTGTAAAATTTCTCACATGCTCATGCGGGTCTTTAGGATCTAGCCCTCCATATAGTCCCCTCATTTGAAGTAAGTGAAGAATGGTGCTAGTGACTTCAAACATCACATTCTCATCAGCTTGTGGGATGTAAATTGCACCCATTCGACCCGATTGAGCTAGGTTGTAGACATTATTGATATCGTCTATACCATCCCGATGACCTGCTTGGCTATCATTCATCTCTTCTTCACTCATGTTTACTTCTACGTAGTCCAACCAACTCTTATGCAAAGTAGCCAAAGCTAATTCAACTACAACCAACAAATTTGAGAGTGTCAAATCTTCAATCAAAGAATTCTAAGTAACGCTACTCCCCGTCAGCGGCACCATTTTGATTAATGTATCAAGACACTTCATCGTTCAATAGTAATATAACCCAACTGAGTGAGTTGGGGTCGAGTCCCAAAGGAGTAGTTTTTCCTTCAAATTCAAAAATGAAGTTGTGACAATAATCTCTTCAATGAAACACTTGTTATGCCTTTATGGGTTGAGTTTCAAATGTCAAATTTCACTCCAATTGCATGATACAACACAAAATAAACAAATAGTAAAGTAGAACTTGGGGAATTGACCAGCCAATTGTCGAATTTTACTTTAGAGAGTGAATGTTGATACTCACAATAGGGTAGTTTGTTGTCGGTAGGTCGGGCCTTATATAAGATAACTTTCTTTCGAACAATTACCTTTTCTATGTTGAATTCTCTCAAACTTCAACACTAATCGGAAGATCCCTAGCCCTTTGTCCTCATCAAATCCACTCTCTCGAGCTGGATACAAAGGATAGATTCCGTATTTCACTCTCTCGAGCAAAAATGCAGGTAACCCACTACTAAGGATGTTAAGTTTACTACCTTGGTTCTATGCCTCTCTCTCGAGCAAGCTCACAACACTAAACATGTTACACTAAATATGCAAAAAAGAATTCAAAATGCAGCAACAAGTCAGACCCACTTAAAATTAACCCTATTATGTGCAATTAAACAATACCCACTTAGCAAAACTAAACAATTGGCTTCATAGTCAAAACCCCAAGAGAAGGGTTTTAACCACTCATATCAAAAGTAGAAAAATCAACATCTTTCCTCCCTCCCATAGTTGAGTACAAAATGAGAATTATATGAGGAAATCAACTAAAAATCTTCTCTATTACAAAATCTAAAAAAAAAATCTTGCAAAAATCACTTGCAAAAGCTTTTGGTAGTGTTTTCTCTCTAAGTAATTTCTTCCTCACGTTTCTGAATAACTTTCTCTCTTTAGCCAAAATTAATTTAAATAGGTCTGATGTGTCACTATTTAAGAGCACTCGGCGAGGTAAGTCGGGTGTCGCCGACAGATTGGAGATTTGCCGATTGTTCTTCATCTCACTTTCATTTTTCACTTCTTCTTGGTCTGGCTACTGTAACTTTAGGTGATCCAGGTTGGGATCTCTGAATAACTCTGCGATTTGCCCTTTTTCCTTCTATCTCGCCCATCAGTACTTGCTTGAATTTTCTTCAACACTTTTGGCAACCTGGTTGTCTTCACCGAAAAGATCGATGACACACCGAATGGAATTGCTCCTCGACGAATTCACCCCCATTTTAGCTCCAACATTCTGTAACTTTAGGAGGTATCTTTGCAATTTGGCGATTCTTTGAATGACATCGGCGATCATCAGGTCTTCATTTCTTCATTTCTTTAGCTTGCTTTGTTTCTTTCTTGATCAATAGTGTCCATACATCGTTCCTAAATCCAAATACCTAAACTTCAAGGATTTACATCATTCATTGGCACAAGCATACATTTGAGGACACTAATTCTATTAAAATAAACCCCTAAATGAGTCCAAATCGTGGACTCATCAACCACGACTAATGGTGGTTCCCGTGAAGGTGAGACAGTGAGCCCTCCCAAACTGCCAAAAAGCTTGACCCTTCTACGAGCCACTTGATGGTTCGTGATGGCCTTGATGGGCTGTGGAGATGGTCGTGTGGCGTGAATGGTTTTAAGGGTGGTTTTCCAAGCCACTGGTCTAGGACCACGACTCGTGAGAGCCACCACGGCTCGTGGAGCCTGGCATGAAGTGGCACAGTCCAATGAAAGTTTAGGAGCTTTTGGGTCTTTTCCAGTTTTAATGAAATCAAACTATGTCATTTTACCAAAACCTAGAACCCTTATATAAGTGATTTTAACCCCAAAACTCACCCATTCAAGACATTTTCTCAAAACCCAAAAGAAAAACCAAAGTTCTTCCTCTCAAAATATTTCTCACTCTAGAACTTGGAGAAGAAGAAAGGGTTCAAGCTAGGATCAAGGTCAAGTCTCCATTCCTCAAGCATTTGTGGGCTTTGATATCAATGTAAGTTGACTTTTCATCCATGGAATCCATTCATCCATTGAGCCCCCAATATTCCCCGATTGAAAAGTAGAAATTCCCCAAATTCAGTTAGGGTTTTCTTCTAATGTTAGGGGTCTTGATAAATGTTGATCCAAATGATTGGGTTATGATTGTTTTTGCATAAATTGATAGAATTACATGTTTTAGGATGAATTTACATGTATCCATGCTTAAACTGTGTTTCTAAGTTGAAATTGATGTATATGGGTTTTGATCCATGAAAGAGGAAATTGTGGATTTAGATGTATTCTTATAGAATGAATAAGATACATTATGAATTGATTTGAGATTGAAGCATATATGATGATTATGAGATGTAGTGCTTTGAGAGTAAAGCCTATGTTATGAATTTTTTATTATTAATATAATGGTTGTGAAAGGGATAGTTCCCACATGAATTTCTTATGTATGGATGTGAAAGGCTTTCTCACATTGAATGATTCTAGGTTGAAAGGATTGCTCACCTAAAATTAATCTAAACTAAAGACTAAGAAATTGATGAGGATAAAGGAGATTAACCTTGACCTCTAAATGAGAAGGATATGAGGCTATTCCCTATATTCCTTAAAATAGGATAAAAGGTGATTACCCTTAATCCCTAAAGTTAGACATGGAGGTGAGTACCCATGATCGTGTAATGATGTTGGGCATGGAAGCGAGTATCCATGACCCCTTATTAAAATATGTGGAGGAGAGTACCCGTGTCTTATGATAAAGGACATGGAGGTGAGTACCCATGATTCATTATAAAATGACATGGAAGCGAGTACTCGTGTTATATGATGATGGACATGGAGGCGAGTACCTATGATCCTTTATGTAAGCCAAGAGGTGCCTACCCATGTGTCACACCCCAACCCTAGGTGAGACTGACAAGTACCATATGAACACATGCTTTACAAGTCACCTATGATGAGAAATTAAACTACTACTATGCAAATATATTTACTAATGAGAAGCTTCATATACAGCACATGTTGCCTAGCTGAACCGATACATGTGACAAGTGAAACTATTAATTCAGATGATAGCTTTACAATGTCTACAAAGCCTATACCGGAATCCATGACTGTACCACTATTAAATATGCATAGTAGAGACTCGGCAAAGCCCCAAATCAACCTGGGGCTCACCAACAACCGCTGAGTATCAGGTGCTTCTATTAAGGAGATCTACTAGTTGAGTACATGTACCTGCAGCATGAAATACAACGTCCCCAACAAGGGACGTCAATATGAAAGAATGTACTGAATATGTAAGGCATAATACAACCATATGTAAAATGGGAGCTCAAGTGAAACCATTTACCAATAGATAAAGGATTAAAGACCACCTTTGCTTATACTTGTGGGATCGTGTATGTTACATTTTTTTCTTTACTTTTTTTTGCATTATAATATTTATAAGACATATGATACAAATGACCAGCTGATCAACAGTAAAAGAGGATGACCCATGCTAGGCATTTTAACCCCTGGGATGCTGTCCTCATAATTCCACAAATTGGGATCGACCCATGCTAGGCTTTCGCCCCTGAGCTGCCACCCTCTTATACCAATTGGGATTGGCCCATGCTAGGCTTTCGCCCCTAAGCTACCACCATTCTATACCAATTGGGATCGACCCATGCTAGGCATTTGCCCCAGGGCTGCCACCCATAATTATATAGATTGCTTCACTTAGATTATTTAATCTTTGGGATTGTTGTTTTGATGGTCATAACTCTTTCGAGATTGCTATTTTGGTGGTCATAATTATTGTTGAGATTTGGAGCTATGGACCAGTAATAGAAGACATATGAATATGGACTTAATATAATAATAATGACATGGGAAGCAAATGTGACATGAAAGCGTAATACTCAGGAGATTATATAACTCAGTAAACTTTTTGACATCTCAAATTGAAGTACATATAAAGTGAAGACATTTAACATTCAGCCAATAGATTTGAACTCTATATGATAGCCATTTTCACTAACTATTATCAAAGACAAGGTATACGTGAACACGGAACCAAGGGAGAACGTGGGCAGATTCAACTTTAGGACGGATACATATTCCAAATAAGTACATATAAAATGTACAATAGAGCAAGTAGGGATCTTGTGAGGTAACATTATAGTCTAACACAATGGGAGTAATAACCAATAAAGGGAACATATGAACATGTGAAAAAATGACATATATATATATATATATATATATATATATATATATATAGATAATTGAAGCAAGTTGGCATGATATGGGCAGATTGTATATCCAACATATAAACATATGTACCATGTGTAATTTAGGATCATTTTTATTAATATAAGGGAAATACGTGCCAAGGGTACTTTGATGATGAAACAAGTTTAAACCTTGCATGTATTAACTTGGTAGAGTAAGCACGTACATTTAGTACCAAACTTATATTAGAGTACTCACTTTACTACTCTAGGGAGTAGGAACTGCAACTATGGATCAGTCACTACCAAGGGCACTTAGAAAGCTTACTTTTTGTAATGCAAGTGTTGGATTCATGCCAAAGAAATAGGAAATCGAATAGCCTTACATACCTTGCTATACAATTCAATACGTATGACTTAAGCTTCTTCTTTTCAGATTACTTATCTACAATAAAATAAGTTGTAAGACTAGTATTAGTAGCTAATCAATCAATTTGAGCTACTTGATCTCACCCAAATAGTAACAAAGCAGTAAGCATTTAATTTATCTAGCCAGTGTTTTCTTTCCTTCCCTTTCCCTTTAATCACGTCTATATACTATACAACCTTCGTATTAGGTCCTCCCTAAAACTCCTTGCAATATTTAAGTCCTTTAACGTCTCCATAAATTTCCTGCACATCCAGTCACATCCCTTATCATAACATACATAAAAGAATCCTTAAATATAATATTGTAACAGAAGCAATATGAATCATGGTTTCTGATCACCAACACTTGAAGAGCTAACATTACTTTTAAAGTGCCCAAACAAGTTCATAACTGAATTTAAAGAGGACTCCCCTCCATGGCTGTCCCAATATGCACTAATCACCAGAACATCCTCCCCAATATTACACCATGTAAAAGTAAAAATTCCAACTCACTAACACATACCAAGTGTCCTAATTTACTCAAGCACAAGAGGGAGAAAATTGTAGTAGCTTACCTTGCTGGACAGAACTACCACTTGCTAAGACTTGGATTCTTCAAGGTAAAGGTTGTCCTCCTTAACTTGTCTTAAATTATACCTTCCAATAGTTTGAACTCCCTAATGTTCAAGAACCCTAATGGTATTTAATGGCTACTGTATGAAGTTAAGAGAGAGCAGAGAGAAAGCTCTAGAAATCAGATTTTTTAATCAAAGTAAAAATGGTTGGAAAAAGCTGATATCTATCCCTTTTAAAGGACCTGCTTTGGCCGACTTTCTCGCTCATTTTGGGCCATACTTTGTCAAGTAAGTGACCCACCTACTTGGACTTTTCACTTGGGCCTTTTTGGACTTAAGAACATTGGGCCTTTTGCCACCTTTCTTGTACTTCATTTGCAGCCAACATGTGTCTTTAATTTAGGCCACACATTTAAGTAGGTGATGCACCTACTTTTCCATTCAAATTATTTCTTGTGGACTTGGAAAGATTGGGCCTTGGCTGTCCATTTTCCCCTTATTCTTCTAATCAACTTGGCCAGACTGATGCAAGTAGGTGGTAGTGCACTTGGCCCAATAACATGGTCAAAAAAGTCTTAGTAGGTGATGCACCTACTTTGTCCTTTGGGCTGGTCAATAAGTCAAAGTAGGTGATGCACCTACTAGCTTAGTGTAGTCAATCAAGCACCTGAATATCTTATTCCATATCTAGACCTTAATACCTTTAATTTAACTTAAAACTTTTAATTTAACTTAAAACTTATATACACTATGTCAATTTAAATTTTAGACTCAAATACTTATGATCTCAACTTTAAATACTTCCATCGACGTCAACTTAATTGGATCACATCAAAATCTATGGGCAGTTCACTTTAAACCTATTCTATTGTGACTAGTCGGATAGGAAATCAATTCCATAACTATACCACACGGCAATTTATAAGTGTCATATAAATAGATCTAGTACACATAGAATGTGGGGTGTTACACCATGAGCCTTTATAGCGAGGCCAGTGGTGATTCCCCATGTCTATAAAAGATAAGTTAATTATGTTATGATACGTAATGAGCTTTGATGATTGCCTAAGGTTTCCTTCTATGATGAGTAAGACTAGTGGAGGATTAATCATGTCTTGGCTAAGTATGCATTGAGGTTACTTCAAGAAGTATTCCTTTTATGTTTAAATGAGCTATTATGTGCATTGATTATGCTTATGACTTATGTTGTCTAACTTTTATGTTTATGTTGATGTTTATGCAAGCTATCATATTTAGTACATTCTTGTACTAATGGATACTCTTGCCTACATTTCTTATCCAAATGTAGGGTCCGACGTTCCTGACTCTCATCCTCGTGGCTAGGATCTCTAGTAGAGGAAAGATTGAAGATTGGTGAGTCATCATAGCATTCAAGGATTTGGCCGCCATTTCCATATATTCTTTTGATTTTAAGTTTTGAAAATTATTGTATGGTTTATGTCTCAAGAATATTTGTATTAGATGGTTTTGAGACAATTGTATGAGACTTCCGCTTCATTTTATAAATACTTTGTTATTGTTGAAAACGTTTTAAATTCTACTAATTTTCTATTATCTTGACTATGAAAGCTAAGCAGCTTATATAAGGCCTCTCGGGCTCTTATATGCCATGTTACGTCTAGGGTGTACCCTTGGGTCGTGACAAACTTGGTAATCAGAGCATAAGGTTTAGAAAGGTTCTAGGATGTCTCAAAACCACGTCTAGTAGAGTGTTGTTCATAGTGTGAAGCATGCCATATTTATGAATGAGAGGCTACAAGATGTTTAGAAAACTTCATTTCTTCATTTCTCTAAGTCGTGCGATAGATTTTAACTCTATAAGGTCTCTCTCCTAATCCTTATCTGATTGTCTACATGCTATGACTACTTGAAGATCTTTTGCTAGAAGGATCGAGGTAGAAGAGATTGGTCAAGAAGCTCCTCCTCAAGCTCCTCAAGCTCTGGTTTACCCTTTGGTTGAGCAAGTGACTAATGCAGTGTTTAGGACTGCTTTTCAAGTGTTGGCTCAAGCTGTGACAGCCCAAGACAATAGGGATGTTGTGAAATCAAATATGGGTACATCGACATCTAGAGTGAGGGACTTCACTAGGATGAATCCTCCAAAATTCTATGGTTCTAGGGTTGAGGAATATACTCAAGAGTTTGTTGATGGGTTTACAATGTCTTGACTATTATGGGAGTGACTCCGATGGAAAAGACAAAATTGGCCGCTTATCAACTTAAAGGTGTTGCTCAAATTTGGCTCAACCAATGGAAGGAAGCAAGATTAGTAGAAGCGGGCCCCCTAGAATGGGAAAGGTTCAAGTCCATTTTTCTTGATAAGTTCTTTCCTCTTGAGATGATGGAGGCTAAAGTGCTTGAGTTTATCAATCTCTGATAAGGAAATATGAGCATGAAACAATAGGCTTTGAGGTTCACTCAATTGTCAAAATATGCTCCTCTATAGTTGCCAACTTTAGGGTAAGGATAAGCCAGTTCATTTTGGATGTGTCTGAATTGGTAGTGAAAGAGTGCCGTATGGCTATGGTTTTCCATGGCATGGATATTGCTAATCTTATGATTCATTCCCAATAGATTGAAGAGAAGAAACTTAAAGAGAGGTCTAGAGAGAAAAAGAGGTCTAGAATTGGTGATGGTAATTTCTCTCATGCTAGGTCTGATGGACATGGTCGTCCTAGGTATGGACAAAGGTTTTCTGGGCATGGTTCCTCTAATTCTCCTAAGTTCAACAAATAGAGGGTGTCTAACCCTAAACCTCAATGAGGTGGTGGTAGGTCTTCATTGCCAAATTGTGTTGAGTGTGGAAGAAATCATGAAGGTAAGATGGACCACAAGATGAGGAATTGTCCTTCAGTTGAGAAGAATGAGGGAGATAGTCGTCGTAGGGCTCAACCCTATCCTTCATCTGGTCCAAGTGGTTCGGGTTTGAATGCCACTAAGCAAAATAGGTTTTATGCTCTTCAGACTCGTGGTGAACAAGAGGGTTCTCCCGGTGTGGTTATCGATATGTTGAAAGTTTTTCAACTTGATGTTTATGCTTTACTTGATCTCGGTGCTACCTTGTCTTTTGTGACGCCATATGTGCTATGAGATTTGATGTGCTCCCTAATGTGTTGTTAGATCCTTTTTCTGTCTCTACTCCTGTTGGTGATTCTATTGTGGCTGAGAGGGTCTATAAAAAGTGTCTCATTTCCTTATCCCATAGAGTTACTCTTGTAGATTTGGTAGAGCTTGACATGCTAGATTTTGATGTTATTTTGGGTATGCATTGGCTGCACTCTTGTTATGCTTCTATTGATTGTAGAACCCTGGTAGTCAGATTTCAGTATCCGAATGAGCCTATCCTAGAGTGGAGTGGGGAAATGCTATGCCGAAAGGTCGGTTTATTTCTTGTCTTAAAGATAGAAAGATGATTTCTAAGGGTTGCATGTACCATCTAATTAGGGTGAGGGTTATGGATTCCGAAACCCTTACTCTTGAGTCAGTCCCCGTTGTTAATGAGTATATGCAAGTGTTCCTAGATGATTTACCAGGTATTCCTCCCGAAAGGGAAGTAGATTTTGGTATTGACCTTCTTCCAGATACGCAGCCTATTTCTATTCCTCTTTATAGAATGGCTCTCGTAGAACTTAAGGAATTAAAGGAACAATTGAATAATTTGTTGGATAAGGGTTTCATCTGACCGAATATCTCTCCGTGGGGTACTCCACTTTTGTTTGGTAAGAAGAAAGATGGTTCCCATCGTATGTGTATTGACTATCGATAATTGAACAAAGTGACCATTAATAATAAGTGCCCTCTTCCAAGAATAGATGATTTATTTGATCAACTCCAAGGAGCGAGTTACTTCTCTAAGGTTGAACTTAAGGCGAGTTATCACCAATTGAGGGTGAAAGAGGATGATATTCCTAAAATGGATTTTAGAACTCGGTATTGTCATTTATGAGTTTTTGGTGATGTTGTTTGGTTTGACCAATGCTCTGGCGGCATTGTCACGACTCAGGGATACCACTAGATGTAACATGGCGTATAGGACCTCGAAAGACCCCATACAAGCCACTTAGCCTTCATAACAGAAGAAAAAGAACAATAGAAATAAAACTATAGTCCCAGTCCAATAGTTTTATAAAAGAAAAGTGGAAGTCTAAAATAATTGTCTCAATAGCAATCTAGTACAAAAGAAGTAAATTGAAAAAATGAAAATCTTTCCTCGAAGCATGAGGACTCACCAACGCTCGGAAATCTCGAAATCAACCACTAGCCACAAAACTGAGAAACTTGACTGTCAGACCCTACATGTAACACCCCATAGTTTAGTAGGTCAATTAGAGCTTGACCAGAGGGTTAGAGTCGTAGATTTGATTTCCTGTACTTGGAATGAAGGGTTAGGGGTGAAAATGTCAAGGTACGACTCCACAAGGACCAACCTTCAAGGACCCTAGCAAAACCTCCCCAGAATCTGCCCAAAGGTAATGCACCTATGAGGGGACCCACACCCCATAGGGGGGTCCATGCCTCGCGGGTCAGGGTACCAAAAGATGACTTACAAATAACCACCCAAGAAGACCAGCAAGTGCCCCATGGGTCCACCAACGGCCAATGGGCGTGGTCTCATGGGTGAGGTAGTATGGTCCTTTAAGTCGGTTTAAGTGATGGCTTATGGTACTTTGCGGAATTAATTAGTAGTTAAGTGGTGTCATTTTATATTAGTTTATGCCACCTATATAAAGCTATTACCCCAATTCAAGTTAGGGTTCCTTCCAATATTGTGGGTTAAGTTGAGTATGAATCCGATTGAGTGGATATTGATTGTTTATGAATAAATTAGTAGTGAATCATGATATTATGATGAAATCATGACTAGAATTTCTTAGGAATTAAGCTTGTGACTAGAATATCTTGTGATCTAGTTATGTATGATTATTGTAAGAAGTAATAGCTTTGAGAGTAGGGCTTGTAGTCATGAATGTTAACTTCTAGGGTTTTGAAGGTAAAGCTAATAGGATGAATTATGTATGTTAAGGCATTGAGAGTAAAATCTATAAGAGAATAGAAGACTAATGAATAGAATTGTGGTGGAAGGCCTTTACCTACCTAATCTACCTTATGAATGATAGATTGTATGAAGTGATAGAATCACTTGACTTATGTTGGAATCAATGTAAGACCCTACAAGGACCAACCAAGGGTCCTTTTCAAGGACCCTAGCAAAACCCCCCTAGAATCTGCCCCAAGGCAATGCACCCACGAGGGGACCCACACCCCGTAGAGGGTCCATGCTTCGTGGGTCAGGGTCCCAAAAGAGGACTTGCAGACAACCATCCACGGAAGACCAGCACGCCTTGTGGGTCCACCCACGGCCAGTGGGCATGGTCTCATGGGTGAGGCAGTATGGTCCTTTAAGTCGGTTTAAGTGATGGCTTATGGTACTTTCCGGGATTAATTAGGGGTTAAGTGGTGTCATTTTATATTAGTTTAGGCCACCTATATAAAGGTATTCTACCCCTGAATACATTTATCCTAGTCATTATTTCAATTCACCAAAAAGAACCCAATTCCCTCTGAGAAATTCTCTCTCTAGAAAGTGAAGAAGAAGAAGAAGATGGGTCAAGCTAGGTCAAATTCCTCCAATATTTCAAGCTTTGTGAGGGCTTTGTCTGCAAGGTATGCTATCTTATTCATCCATGGATTCTTCCATCCATGGAGCCCCCTAGAATACCCCTAATTGTGAAGATGAAATCCCCAATTCAAGTTAGGGTTCCTTCCAATTTTATGGGTTAAGTTGCTTATGAATTCGATTGAGTGGGATATTGATTGTTTATGAATAAATTAGTAGTGAATCATGATGTTATGATGAAATTATGACTAGAATTGCTTAGGAATAAAGCTTGTAACTAGAATGTCTGGTGATCTAGATATGTATGATTATTGTAAGAAGTAAAAGCTTTGAGAGTAGGGCTTGTAGTCATGAATGTTGACTTCTAGGGTTTTGAAGGTAAAGCTAATAAGATGAATTATTTATGTAAAGGCTTTGAGAGTAAAATCTATAAGAGAATAAAAGACTAATGAATAGAATTGTGGTGGAAGGCCTTTACCTACCTAATCTACCTTATGAATGATAGATTGTATGAAGTGATAGAATCACTTGAGTTATGTTGGAATCCATGTATAATGTAGTAATTCTAGATGTGTTGATTTGATATGAGCTTTGGCCCTTAGGAGGGCAAGATATGACATTATGCATGTTTTATGAATCTATGAATATGCTTTGTGAACACTTTGAGAGTGAAGTGTCTATGATCATGATATGTTATTGTGTTGTTGAAATTATTTTATCATATACACACCATGTATGACTATGTTATGATATGAAAGGTTCTCTCCCATAGAATGATTCTAGGTTGAAAGGTTGGCTCACCTAAAATGAATCTAAGTCCAAGGACTATGAAATGTGATAAGGCTTGTGGTGATTCCGCAAAGACCTTTGTATGAGTGAAATGTGAGGTTAATTCCCTTATTTCTACATGTATGAACATGAGGTGATTTCCCATTTCAAGATATGAGAAGTGTGTGGTGACTACACTTGATATATGACTTCTAAGGCAAGGCAAGAGGTGAACACCCATTAGCCTATAAAATGATATGGAGGCGAATACCTATATCTAATCATGATGGACATGGAGGCGAATACCTATGATCCTTATAAAGTAATGTGGAGGTGAATACCTACATTACACCTTAAAATGAACATGGAGGCGAATACCTATGATTCCTTAATATGAATTATGTCATGAACAATGAATTGTATGGTTTGTAGCTTGATAGGCCTTCCATTATATGTATGACTAGAGGTGATTCCCCTTGTCCTTTATGATTCCATGATATGATTGACTAAAGGTGAGAGATTCCCTTGTTTATGAGAATTAAGCTAAAGACGAGATCAAAGGATGGTAAGTATGGTTACGATGGTCTAAAAGTGGTACTTATTATGGATGGGATTATGGGGTCTTATCTATCCATTACACAAGTATGATTTAGGGTTACTTGAGAATTAGTTCTCTTATGATATAAAAGTTTAACTATTGACTATGTTATGACTATGATGTATCTCATATGTTTATGTACTATGCCTTATGATGACAAATGCTTACATTATGTCTATGTTGGAGATTATGCCTATGATCATGTTATTATCCTTTATGTTTATGGCTTATGTTTATGTTGGCTAACACTTATGTTATGCTCTAATGATGTTATTCTAGCTAACATATTTAGTACATTTTTTTACTAACGCATACTCTTGCCTACATTCTTATCAAATGTAGGGTCCGGGGACATTGAGTTCCATTCTTGTGGCTAGGTTCTAGTAGAAGCGAGGAGTTGAATACTTGGTGAGTCCTCATAGCATCGAGGACGTGACCACCTTTCCTTTATGCTATTTCTTTTATGATTAGACTATTATATGGACTGCGTCCCAAGAGTTATTAAAGTTGTTTTAGATGGTTTCAGACAAAGTGTTAAAGACTTCCATTTGCTTTTATAAAGACTTAGATTGTAAAGAAAAGTTTTAAAATTTCTGCATCATTTCTATTTACTTTATGTTATGATATGCTAAGTGTCTTGTGTGAGGCCTTTGGGGATCTAGTACGCCATGTTACATCTAGGGTGTACCCTGGATCGTGACAAACCCTACAAGCCCTTAGCATATCATAAACATAAAGCCATATAAATGATGAAGAATTTAAAACTTTTTACAATCGAAGTCTTTCATAAAATCAAATGAAATTCTAGACATTGTCTCTATAAGCCATCTAATACAATCGAGAATCAATACGGGTCACAACCCTTTTACAACATAGTTTCAGAATAGAAAGTACAGAAAAACTAGAAATCAACAACTCTCATCCTCGAACCATGAGGACTCACCAAAAGAAAAGAGAGAATCAATCCAAGCTTTGAACAAACGGAATGGCACACCTTAAAAACCGAGCCCTACACTTATAGAAAAATATAGAAAAAATGGTTTAGTACAAAAAAACACTAAGTATGATAGCTAGCCATGCATAAAATCCTTGAAAACATGCTAAAAAGGGACATTTAGTTGAAATCATGCACTTTATCAAGTTTAAGAGTCATCGTGCACATTTGTGTAGAAACATAAGTCAAACCATTTCATATGAAATCCTAAGCTATACTTGTGCAATGCATACACCAGATCCCATAATCCTATTTAATACTAAGTACCAATTTTAGGTCACCAACATCATACATATCATGCTTTGTCTTCATCATAGTCAATACTTACAGACAAGGAAACATTCATGTTCATTAACTCATAACAAGGAAAGATTCTTATAGCAACAATCCATATTAAACATACATAACTCATAAGTCTTCATAGCATAAGAGAACCACACCACAACCCCTCTCAAATTCCACTTGTGCCATGCATGAATGAAGTCCCATACTCCTATTTACACTGATAGAGCTTCTTGAGAAGTCATAAGTCACAGTTCATGTTCATATCCTTATCATTGTTCATGTTCTTTTCATGTAGGGAATTATAGCCTTAATCGACATAGACCATGTGAGCTACATGGAATCCAGTGTCATGCCTCCACACCGAAAAGAGGTGTCCTACTTGCCTAAGGTAGAACTCATGTTTTATAGACTAGGTGGATCCACTAGCTAAAGACCTATGTGGGCACATAGTTACGGGAAAGGGATATTGCTTCTAAAAACCCGAACTAACTGACGTAAAAGGTTTCCATCTCATGAGGTAACTATTTTGGGAACTCGGACTAACTAGAGTAAGAGGATCCCATTGGAAAGCCGGACTAACTGACGTAAAAGCTTTCATCTCATATTCATATCCACTCGGTACTAAGCATAATTCCTTTTAAGTTCATGTTAATTCTTAACTTAAGTTCATGTTTGTGGAAGGATGCCCTAGAACCCAATCCTACATGACATCATGATATAGCTCAGATTCAAGAGGTGATAATAGCCTTTCAACCTTAGAATCATTACTATGTGAGTAAACCTTTCATATCATGTTCATAGTGTTTTCATGAGAATAGCCTTTCAATCAACACAACAAGATTACCATAGTCATAGATAGCTCATGCATAATCATGTGTAAGTTTATATGTGAGAATGACCTTTCAATCAATACCACAATTACACCATAGTCATTGGATCTTCATCCTCAAGGTGAATCTTGAAGCAGATGAATAATTCTCATAATCATGTACAATTTCCATAATTTGACCTTCAAGGACCATGAATCACATTAAACCCAACATCTACATAAGATATATATATAGTAACTGACTCCATTAATTCAATCAATCTAAGCATAATCTATTCACATTCTTTTATAATCAATCAACTAACATCACAAGTCACAATTTGGTAATATGGGGGATTCGAGGGTTCTTAGGGGGATTTCATCATAAATCAACAATAAATCATCAATTCAATCATAATTCATCATAAATCAACCATTGAAAAAGTTTTTGGAAAGAACCCACATGATTGAAGTCAAACCTAAACTTTGGGGAAATCACTAGTTTTGTAATTCAATTTGGAGGGACTCCTTGGATGGAAACTAACCAAGGATGAAGGACTACCATACCTTAGGATGATTTACCAATGAAATTGATGGAGAAAACCTTGAATTCTTCAACCCCTAGCTCCAATTCTACTCTTTTTCTTCTCTGGGTTCTAGAGAGAGAAATTATTTTGGGGAAGATGAAGTTTTGGGTTTTCTTTTTGATTCTATAAAAGTGACTTAATTGGAGAAAATTTGAATCTAAAAAACTTATATACTTACTAGGAAAAGAGTAAAATAATGTAAAATAGATTTAGGGAAAATAACTAAAGACCCCTAAGATTTTAACTTAAAAATTTGCCAACCTACACGATTTGGCTCTCCAAGGGCACTAGTCAACTCAACAAGTGGACCTGTGATCTGCCAAATTTTCCAGTATGCCTCCCCATGGAGGCAGCCTACTAGGCGATGCAAAGGGACCTTAGGCGATGCACCAACTTGGTTGGTGAGCCCTGATGTAGCTCACCTAAATTTCCAGCATCTAGGTCATGGGGACAGTCCACTAGGTGACCCCAAGTGCACTTGGGCGACCATGCTGCCCCATCGCCAAAAATCACAAAGGAGAAAATGTTTTCCTTCACTCTTCCTAGGTAGCCTAGGCCCTTTCCCTCTTTCTCCTTGACATTTAATCCCTAAATCCTTCATTTGAAGTATGAGAAGCAATTTATTTTTGACTCTAACTCCTACGACAAGTTCTAGCTAAGCCTACTAGTTTCCGGAGTGTTACATTATCTCCCCCTTGAGAACATTCATCCTCGAATGATGACCTAGACACCTTGTAGAAATTAAGACTCAAGACTAGCAGCCCATCATGCATGAAAACATCAAAATAATGCACAACTCAAAGGAGGAAACTTCAATTCCATCACAATCATAATCAATGCAACATAAGGAAGTAGGAACTACATCTACCAACCCAAAATGCATGAAATTCAACATTTCTCATGTTCATAGGAGGAAATACCTTTTCCAACACAAAAGCATTCTCAACACAACATTATGGAGCCAATATGCCATATCATAAAACACAATAATGCCTGTTCATCAATTCATCTCATGAAGTCAAATAGGAAACATTATGCCAAAAGGCACAACAACATGAGGATCACATAAATCATGAAAACTCACTTAATTACTAAATATGAATTATCTTCAAGAACATGCATAACATAAGGAAATCATGGAAAAGCACAAATATCATACATGACTTCCAAAACTGGAAATTCAAGAGGAATTACTTACCTCAAGCTTGAATTGTAGTAGAAGGAAAAAGATGAGGATAACGGGACATCATATCAGCCTCAGTCTCCCATGTAGCACCCTCAACTAAATGATTCCTCCATAAAACCTTTACGGAAGCTATTTCCTTGTTCCTCAACCTCTTAACTTGTCTGTCAAAAACTTCTACCGGAACTTCCTCATAAGATAGACTCTTATCAACCCCCAAACCTTCTAAGGGGACAATGGATATCAAATCTCCAATTCACATATTAAGGTTGGAAACATGAAGGACCGGGTGGATCGGAGCCAACTCATTCGGTAAGTCTGGATCATATGCAAATTTCCCAATACGTCTTAAGATTTGATGAGGGCTCGCATACCGGGGACTAAGATTCCTCCTTTCATAGGTGAGATTTTTAAGTAGACCCAATCATTAACTTCAAATTCTAAATCCCTTCTTCTAACATCGACATAAGACTTTTGCCAACTTTGGGCCGTCCTCAACCTCTCTCTAATGAGTCAGACTTTATCAATGGCCTCATAAACTAGTTCGAGATCAATTAGAGCAATTTCACCTACTTTAAACCAACCAATCGGAGACCTACATCCCCCACCATACAAAGCTTCAAAAGGTGCCATGGCAATACTTGAGTGGTAACTATTGTTGTAGGCAAACTCTATCAATGGTAGATGGTAATCCAATTACCCTTGAAGTCTATGACACATGCTCTCAACATATCCTCTAAGATTTGGATGGTACGTTTTGCTTGCCCATCGGTTTGGGGATGAAAAGCTGTGCTAAGCTTAAGCTTAGTACCAAGCCCTTTTTGGAATGACTTCCAAAAGTGTGAAGTAAATTCAGTACCCCGATCCAAAATAATAGATAAAGGAACCCTATGCAACTTTACTATCTCCTTAATATACAACTTGGCATAGTCTATAAGGAGGAATAGAGATAGATTATGTATCCAAAAAATGGTCAATACCAAAATCTATTTCCTGTTCGGAAAGAATACCGATCAAATCATCGAGAAAAACTTCTAGAAACTCATTCACTATCAGAACCGACTCTAGAGGAGGGGTTTTAGATTCAGCATCCTTCACCCTAAAAAGATGGTAAATACACCCTTTGGAGATCATCTTTCTATCTTTAAGACAAGAAACAAGTTGACTCCTAGGCATAGAGTTTTCCCCCTTCCTTTCTAAAATAGGCTCATTCAGAAATTAGAATTTAACCACTCGGGTTCTACAATCAATAGAGGCATAACAAGCATGCAACCAATCCATACCAAGAATCACATCAAAATCTAACATGTCAAGTTCTACCAAGTCAACAAGATTAACTCTATGGGACAAGGAAATAGGACATTTTTTATACACTCTCTTAGCCACCATGGAGTCACCAACCGGGGTAGAAACCGAAAAAGGCTCTAATAATTCTTCTGGTGGAACATCAAACCTCATAGCCACATAAGGTGTCACAAAAGATAAAGTAGCATTGGGATCCAATAATGCATACACATCAATAAGAAAACTTTTAACATATCGATTACTATATCCGGGGAACTCTCTTGGTCACCTCGGGTTTGGAGAGGATAAAAGTGGTTTTTCTTCGGACCATCGAAACTTGAACTGCTAGGAGGAACTTGCTAGACCTCTCTTCCTTGAGACTTAAGCATGGGACAATCCCTCATCATATGACCACTCCTCCCACAACTATAGCAACCATTCGTACCAATAAGGCACTTACCATCATGTTTCTTGCCATATTTAGCACAAGTAGGCCTCACCATAGAATATCCACCTCTATTGCCTCCTTGAGGCTTAGGGTTAGACACACTATCTTTGTTGAAACTTGGAGCACTAGAGGAGCCTTGGTTGGAGAACCTTCTCTTTAACCTTGGTCTACCTTGACCATCAGATTTACCCTTGGAAAAATTTCCATCATCGGTTCTAGCCCTCTCTACTTCCCTATTCACTTGCTTGAGCTTTTGTTCCTCAATTTGTTCGGCATAAACCATGAGACATGAATTATTCATACTTGGGATGAGCATTGCCGAACAACATTCATTGACTACCAAGTCGGATATCCCCGTAACAAATTTGTTCATCTAGCCTTAGAATTTGCCACCAATGTTGGAGCATACTTGGATAATTGAGTAAACTTAAGGGCATACTCTTTCACACTCATACCTCCTTGATGAAGGTTGATGAATTATTGCATTTTTTGTTCCCTCAACTCTAAGGGAAAGAATCTATCAAGGAAGACCAACTTGAACAATTTCCAATTTACCGGACCCGCTCTTATGGGCCTCTCACCCTTGCATTGATTATACCAAGTTTGTGCCACATATTTCAATTGGTAGGAAGCTAATTCCTCCTTCTCTTGTGGAGACACACCGATAGCAACAATCCCCTTAAAAGCATCATCAATAAACCCTTGTGGATCCTCCTCCACTTTGGAGCCATAAAATTCAGGAGGATTCATTCTAGCAAAGCCTCTTATCCTTGAAGAGATCATACTCACATTGGGATTCACATGGGTCCTAGTATCCCTATTGGTTTGAGCCGTCACGACTTGAGTCAATATTTGGAGAGCCGACCTTATTTCCATATTTGTCATAGGCCATTTATCAATAGGGTCTTGAGGAACTTGAGAATCTTGGGGAGATTGGGGAGGAACTCCCTCATTCACAATCTCCTCTTCCCTTCTTTTTGCGTTCATCCTTCTTGTAGTCATATCCTGAAGACACAAGATAGGGGTTAGGAAAAGGACTTTATAGAGTTAATACTATAAGGCACGACTAAAGAGTAATGAAAAAAGTGAGATTTTCTAAACATCTAATAGCCTCTCATTCATAAATGTGGCACGCTTCACACTCATAAACAAGACTCTACTAGATGTGGCTTATGAGACATCATCCTAGAATTATTCTAAACCTTGTGCTCTGATTACCAAGTTTGTCACGACTAAGGGGTACCCCCTAGATGTAACACAGCGTACTCAACCCTGAAGGGGATTTCATACAAGCCCTTAGCATATCATAAACATAAAGCCATAAAAATGATGTAGAATTTAAAACTTTTCACAATCGAATTCTTTCCTAAAATCAAATCGAAGTCTAGACATTATCTCCATTAGCCATCTAATACAATTGATAATCAATAAGGGTCACAACCCTTTCACAACATAGTGTCAGAACAAAAAGTACAAAGAAAAACTAGAATTGAACAACTTTCGTCCTCAAACCATGAGGACTCACCAAAAGCAAAGAGAGAATCAATCCAAGCTTTGAAGAAAGGGAATTTCACACCTCAACAACCGGGACCTACGCTAATAGAAAAATGTATAAAATATGGGTTAGTACAAAAATTCACCAAGTATGATAGCCATGCATAAAATCATTGAAAACATGCTAAAAAGTGACATTTAATTGAAATCATGCACTTTATCGAGTGTAAGACTCATCATGCACATCTGTGTAGAAACATAAGTCAAATCATTTCATAAGCAACCCTAAGCTATACTTGTGCAATTCATAGACAAGATCCCATAATCTTGTCTAATACTAAGTACCACTTTTAGGTCACACATCATACATATCATGCTTTGTC
Source organism: Solanum commersonii (assembly GCA_029007595.1). Lineage (NCBI taxonomy): Eukaryota > Viridiplantae > Streptophyta > Magnoliopsida > Solanales > Solanaceae > Solanum > Solanum commersonii. The sequence goes on along the minus strand of JAJTWQ010000129.1, from coordinate 201,504 downwards.
TTCATCATAGTCAATACTTATAGATAAGGAAACATTCATATTCATTAAGTCATAACAAGGAAAACTACTCATAGAACCAATCCATAATAAACATACATATTTCATAAGTCTTCATAGCATAAGAGAACCACACCTCAACCCTTCTCAAAGTCCACTTGTGCCATGCATGAATAAAGTCCCAAACCCCCATTCACACTAAGTAGAGCTTCTTGAGAAGTCATAAGTCATAGTTCATGTTCATGTCCTTATCATAGTTTATGTTCTTGTCATGTAGGGAAATATAGCCTTAACCAACATAGACCATGTGAGTGATGAGTCCATAAATTGGACTCAGTTAGGGCTATATTTTGATAGAATTACTGTCCTCAAATGCATATTTTATCTCAATGTCTAATGAAAATCCTTAAGTTTTAGGTATTTGGAGTTTGAGGGAAAGCATGGACACTACTTAACAAAAAAGGAACAAAGGCAGATAAAAGAACGAAGAAATAAAAATCTGAGAATTGTCAAACCCATTTGGCGAATTGCCAAAAGGTCTTATCCTCGCCTTTTATTCCAGTGTGCTGAACCCTGAAAGAAAGGATCAAATAGGTGGTGAAAAGGAGCAATCGAAGTGTCGCAGAGCAGTTTTGTGAAGCAGTACTATGTCGCTCGATGATCCAAAACACGATGATACTAAAGCATAGAGCAAGATGCCGATGAAACCTACCAAAGGGCGGATCACTAAGTTGATCGGCAATCTCAACTAACGACACAGAATGATCCGCTGTAGCACATATTTTTGAAAACTATAAATACTCATTGACAATTGTAGCTTAATATCAAATTTTAATATATAAATTTTTAGACTTAGAATATTCCATCTAAGCTTGGAGAGGATTGTGAAGAATTTGAAGTTCCAAAGGGTTTCAACTCCAAGATTTTGGACTTGGGTCTTGTGGATTCTTCACTTTTGACTTTTTTTAAGACTTAATCTTGCATACCCATTGATGGAGACTGAGATTGGTATACATTTTTACCTCTTTTGCATGTGTAGCTAAAACCCTAATTTTTGGGGTGTGATTTTGTGAATATGGGTTAGATTATCTGTTGGGTCTTGCTTGTTGATGGTCTATTTGTTGTGTAAATGTGATTTTGTTTAGTAGTTGTGTTGGAACTTAATGAAATTAAAGTTGCAAATATGATTTCACCTTTGTGTTTTTGATTTGCTCGAGAGAGAGGTCACAAAACTAAGAATACTAAATTGATGGCCGGTGGGAGCGGGTCGACATGAGGTTCAGCTCGAGAGAGTGAACCCTAGTCCTTCTCCAACACACTCAGCTCGAGAGAGTGAGTGGGCTAAGGCGGAGGCTGTTCTTTATGCAACAAGTGGGTGTCCGAGAGGAGCCCATTTGATTGGGTGTAAGTTTCTTGAGAGAGAATTTACCCCGACTATAGTCTAGCCTAGCCACAAATACTCAACGGATTTACTATCAAAAGCATGTACCCAATAGTCTAGTCTAATCCGTATTTCTATCACATCCCAATAATTCTCTCCCCTTAATTACCAATCTTTGCGGTTTTGCTGTCTTTGCTTACTTGTCACAAACCCCCATTCTTAATTGACGCTTCCGTCATCCCTTAGATTTAACATGTTTATATTCTATAATGTTTTTATCTATGACTAATTAGAACTTAATTTTATTTTTCTATTAATTCTCAAGTCCACTCCCTTGGGATTCAACCCCAACCCTTGGTTGGGTTACTTTACTATTGTACGATCGTAGACACTTGCATTGGAAATTATCTCCTGATTACGCAAACATCAAAATGGAGCCACTGCCGGGGAGTGGTTTCATATGAGAATTCTTAGATTAGTAGATCTTTTGTTCCTGTAAGTTTTAGTTTACTCACTTAATCTTTAGTTTTGTTTTGTTTGCTTGTGTGTGAATATTTCAGAAAGAATAAGTGTTAACGGTAGCAACGGTAGCCAGGTGGGCCACTAAGACGATATCAAAAATCTCAATGATGTCCAAGAGCCCAAAATCAATGATCCCCATCTCATGGGAGGTATTGGAGCTATCCGGTTACCTTCAGCTAAGGGAAATGTAGTGTACCACATAATGAGCACTATGTTGCAACTCTTGCAATTAAAGGGATTTTTCAGCGACTTGGCTTACGAGGATCCTCACGAGCATCATTGGAACTTCGTGGATATGTGCGGACCATTCTCATTCAAAAATATCTCTCAGAAGTCAGTCCAGTTAAGATTATTCCCTTTCTTGTTGACGGGAGAGGCATGCAAATAGCTAGCCGAGTTGTCGCGTAAATCCATCACTTCCTGGAAGGAATTAGTAACCGCATTTTAGGTGCGATTTTTCCATCTCTCGAAGATGATGACCTTTTGGGATAGCATTCAGAGCTATAAGTGTCTAGAAGGAGAGCCTCTGCACGAGACTTGGTTACGGTTCAAAAAGTTGGTGCTTCAATGCCCAACGCATGGTTTACCCAATAATATATTACTGCAGTACTTTTACCAGAGTTTGGACTCGGTAAACAAAAGGGTTGCTTACAAACTTTCCCATGGAGGCTTAATGCACCAGCCATATGCAGTAGCAACCCAACTTTTATAAGGCATGACAACTATCAACAGAGCGTGGTACACTCGCGAGGACCAAGTCTCTCCTCTCACCTTCAAGCTATCTAAGGAGCAAATTGAAAAAGATCATGAGAGAGACCAAAACATGGTCAAGATCATGACACTGTTTGACATTCTATACAAAAATCTCATGGGGGATGGTGCCCATGGTGTCAATGTCATAGGGGTTGGGTGTGAAAATTCTGAGGAGATGAAGTTTGAAGCCTTGCATAACGAGGAGGTAAACTTTCTAGCCAACCAAGGCAGTGGCTATCGATCAAACTACCCAAGGCAGGTTGGTAACCAAAGATGGACTAGAGACAAATGCTAGAAGGATCGAGATCTTGAATAGAGGGACTGTAATCCAAATTAGAAGTATGGGGAAAAGGGTAGATATGTGCCTCCCTATGAGCGCCTAAAGCCCAAGGACTCGGAAGGTGGTTGGTCTGAGGATATGCTCTCACGTATTCTTAACAAAGTTGAAGGGTCAGGCAAAATGTTAAAAGGCATTAAAGAAGATGTGTCCAACCTTAGCCAGACCGTCACTTCCCATTTAGTTTCGATCAAGCAGTTAGAGACCCAAATGGGTCATATCTCGTCTCACTTTAATCCAAGACATCAAGGGGGTTTACCTAAGTGACACTATGGTCAACCCCAAAAATGAGGTTTGAAGGTGGACTTGCGTCATGCCACGACGTTAACTAAGGCATTGTTTGGGAGGCAACCCAAAACCCTGTATTGATTTATGTTGCTTTGATAAAATAATAGTGTGTTGATTGTGTAGATGGAAGTGTGAAAATTGATCGAAAAGTGCAGAATGGCGAGCAACAGGTCCAATCAGCGAATCACCGAACGGTTCAGTGAGCCTGAACTAGACCTCTGTTAGACTCAAGACCAACTGACATGTAAGTCTGTAAAACTCAACGAGCGTAGGAAATTCTTAGCGAATTGCTGACCATGTTGGTGATCCCGACAGGGACTGCCATTTGGACTCTCCAATTAACTGGGGGATTCTGTAAAAATTGGTAAGGAATGTGATTGCTTGGCGTGACGCCGAATGGTTTGGTGCTCACGACTAATGTCGCCGAGTGGTCAAGAACTAGACGGTTTTACAAGCCAAAGCTTTAAAAGTTTCAATTTCCTACGCTCTCCCTCATTTTCAAAATTTAGAAACTCACACCTAGTTTTACTTTCAATATCGTTGCATCCCTATTGTATTTTGGTTGATTTGTGCTCAAATTTGGATTATCTTACCGCCTAGAGTTTCAATCATTTTGTAGTAAGCACAAAAGGTTGGTTTTCTGTGCCCCAAATTTATTTTATTAAAATTTATGCTCATTTGCAATAGCCAGATCTTGTTGAAAGTATTCTGACCCTACCAGATAGGACTAGATTGTTTACACACATGTTTTAATTTGAGAATCTTGCTCGAGTAGTTGTGACTGTTGAATTCCAGTGATTGTATGCCTTAATCTGGATTAAAATTTGAAGGGCTGTGTTTGGGTGCTATGGGTCATACCTTGATTGTACTAATGCATACTTTGATTTTATCTTCAGGGGTTACAGGGTTGAATTCGAGAAGATGAGCTGAAAATAGGTACGTTAAGTCATTTAGAGAACTGGGTCGTGCTCCCTGAACCACTCAGGGGTTTGCCTAATGTCTCCATCTTGCCTTTAATTTAATGATAAATGTGTTGTTAATTTTGTAACTTTCAGTGAGAAGTTGAAGGTCGCCAAAGACTTCCGGCGACACGACAAAAGTCTCGTTTTACACTTGTCAAACCCCCTGGATCTCTGTGCACTGTAGCTTTTTAGCGGACTAACTCTAGAATTCCAAATGATATCGGCTACTCGATGAAAGAGTCGGCAAATCTTATTAGTGCTTTTGTAAAATATTTCTCTAACTTCTCTTCGATATTTTGTAGACATGACTAAACCTAAAGCTGTTTACAGAATAATGCTAGCTCTAGAGAAGTCCAAAAGAATTGCGACAAAAGAAGATGTAGTGACGTCGAAAGGAAAAGCTTCAAAACTACCTACAACTACTGGGAAAGGCAAGGGGAAGAGTCCCATTCTTACCAGGAAAACCATTACCCTAGACCCTGATACTCTTTCAAGGGCCATTGGATTTTGCAGAGCGGTACATATCTTTCTTGAAGACTCACATTCAATAGACCTTGGTGAATCTGGCACAACGGTTCCCCCTGAGGTGCCCTCGGGCATTGTGCCAAAGCTCAGGGTGAGGGATCAGGCATTGAGGCCCTGACAGATGAAGATATTGCATAGATAGGATTTCTCTTTACCTTCCACTTTGTCTTACTTTATTTTGACTTTTGAATTTTTTGTTAATTGCAGTTGAGGGCAAATTACTTCAATTTGTGGTGGGGTGAGGCCCGCCTTTGTGTTCTATTGATGTTCGTACTTTGTTTATATTTGGGCTTTGTACTTAAATAGTGTTTGCACTTCTTTCTACAGATGTTTGAGCTTGTTGCTCCGTGTTTTAAATTGTAAAATGATTTAGACCCTTTCAAAAAATTTCTGCCACCCCTTCTATGTTGAATATGGCTATTCTTTTGCAAAATTTGAGTCTCGTTCCGATCAATACTAATGACTTGAATAGTGTTCTCAATCAAACGAACATGAATGCGCGGCTACGATGAGGCCAAATGAAGTTGCATAGACAATATCTGAACTCTTTGCATCTCGTTATGACTAGCCTAGTACCGAATTGAGACTCTTGTGATGATCATTGTACAATAGCAAAAGTGTGCGGTCTTGTTTGACTTGTAATGTCAATGCCTAGTGTGATGAGCTTACTTGTGAACTATGCATGATGGATCCTAGAATTTGACCCGTTGGTCTGGTCAACTAACTGATACTATCTCTTGATATGATCTTAGGCAACTTCTAAGAGTGTGAGCATATTTGACATATACCTCTTTTGTGACCTACCTTGTGAGTCTGTGAACCGTGTTTGAAAACCCCTTGAGCCTTACCTTACTTTGGAAGAAATTTGATGAAAACTAGACCTTTCTTTATCCATCACCCATAATCCTCAAGAAGCTGTGGTTAGTGAATAGCCAACTTGGGCCAAAATCCTAAGTTGGGGGTGTGGCAAAAAGATAAGGGCAAGTCAAGAAGTGCAAGGAAAGTCTCCTCTTACACATGATTTTGTGAAAAAATGGAAGCCCTCCATATAAAAAAAAGAGAGAAAAGAGAAAGAAAGAGAAAGTTGTGGAATAAAGTACAAAAGAAATGAGGTTTCCAAACAATTCATGAAAATCGAATAATAGGATGACTTATGAGCACTAAAGAAAATGATCAAGGAAGAGGAAATGAAGTGTCGTGAGTACCACATTTCATGAGGATGAAAGTCAATGAGCCTAAATGAACATACCTTTGCACTCAGCCCCATTACAACCCTTGAAATGACCTTTTTGATCTTGAGTGAGCTGAAACAAATGTTGATTGGAAAATACGGGCAAACATATGGGTAAAATTATGAATTGTGTTCTTCTTTGTAAGTGTGAGCGTTGTATCTAATTTCGAAGCTTTAAACTGTGAACCATTGTGTGAATATGGAATCATTCCTTGTGTGAGGGCATTTGAACACTTTGGTTGAGCTTGCACTTCCATTTGAAGCAAGTATTGTGAGCATGAGATTCTTTGATATTGTTGAGTCACAACTTGAATCTTTGAGTGCATATTGGATCTTTGCATGAGTAAATTGAGTCTTATTGTGTACATTCATGATTGAGTCTTGTGTAGCGCTATTTGAGACATCCCTGTTGGAACGACTGAACTTGAGTTTGCTTGAGGACAAGAGAAAGTTTAAGTTGGAGGTGTTGATGAGTCCACAAATTGGACTCATTTAGGGCTATATTTTGATACAATTAGTGTCCTCCAATGCTTATTTTATCTCAATGTTTGATGAAAATCCTTAAGTTTCAGGTATTTCGAGTTTGAGGGAAAGCATGGATACTACTTAGCAAAAAGGGAACAAAGGCAGCTGAAAGAACAAAGAAATGAAGATCTAAGAATCGCCGAACCCATTCGGCCAATCGCCAAAAGGTCTTATCCTCGCCTTTTCTTCCAGTGTGCTGAACCCTGAAAGAAAGGATTAAATCAGTGATGAAAAGGAACAATTGCATGTTGCTGAGTAGTTCCGCGAAGAAGTACTATGTCACCCAATGATCCAAAACACAGTGATGCTGAAGGATATAGCAAAGTGGTGATGAAACCTATCGAAGGGTGGATTGCCGAGTTGATCGGTGATCTCGACTAACGACACCGAATGATCCGTTGTAGCACAAATTTTTAAAAATTATAAATACTCTTTGAGAGTTGTAGCTTAATATCATATTTTTAATATATAAATATTTAGACTTAGAATATTCTCTCTAGCTTGGAGAGGGTTTTGAAGAATTTGAAGATCCAAAGGGTTTCAACTCCAAGATTTTGGACTTAGGCCTTGTGGATTCTTCACATCTGACTTGTTTTAAGACTTAATCTTGTAAACCAATTGATGGAAACTGAGATTGGTATACATTTTGTTTACCTCTTTTGCATCTGTAGCTAAAACCCCAATTCTTGGGGTGTCTTGATTACGAAAACATCAAAATGGCACCGCTGCTGGGGAATGGTGTTATTTGAGAATTCTTAGATTAGTAGATCTTTTGTTCTTCTTAGTTGTAGTTTACTCACTTAATCTATAGTTTTGTTTTGTTTGCTAGTGTGTGAATATTTTAGAAAGAATGAGTGTTAACGGTAGCAACGGTAGCCAAGTGGGCAACCAAGATGATATCGGAAATCTCAATGATGTCCAAGAGCCCAACATCAATGGTCCCTATCTCATGGAAGGTATTGGAGCTATCTGGTTACCTCCAACTGAAGGAAATGCAGTGTTCCACATAACGAGCACTATGTTACAACTCTTACAATTAAAGGGACTTTTCAGTGGGTTGGCTCACGAGGATCCTCACGAACATCTTCGGAACTTCGTGGATATGTCCAGACCATTCTCGTTCAAAAATATCTCTCAAAAGTCAGTCCGGTTAAGATTATTCCTTTTCTCGTTGATGGGAGAGGCGTGCAAATGGCTAGTCGAGTTGCCTAGTAAATCCATCACTTCTTAGAAGGAATTGGTAACCACATTTCAGGTGTAATTTTTCCCTCTCTCAAAGATGATGTCCTTTCGGGATAGCATTTAGAGCTTTAAGTGTCTGGAAGGAGAGCCTTGACACGAGACTTGGTTACGATTTAAAAAGTTGGTGCTTCAATGCCCAACCCATGGTTTACCTGATAATATGTTGTTGCGGTACTTTTACCGGAGTTTGGACTTGGTAAACAAAGGGGTCACTTACAAACTTTCGCCTGGAAGCTTAATGCAGCAGCCATATACAGTAGCAACCCAACTTTTAGATGGTATGACAACTATCAACAAAACATGGTACACTCGCGAGGACCAAGACTCTCCTCTCACCTTCAAGCTATCTAAGGAGTAGATTGAAAAAGATCATGAGAGAGACCAAAACATAGCCAAGATCATGACAGTTCTTGACATTCTATCCAAAAATCTCATGGGGACTAGTGCCCGTGGTGTCAATGTAGTGGGGGTCAGGTGTGAAAATTCTGAGGAGATGAAGTTTGAAGCCTTGCATAACGAGGAGGTAAACTTTCTAGCCAACCAAGGCGGTGGCTATCGCTAAAACTACCCAAGGCAGGGTGGTAACCAAGGATGGGCTAGAGACGAAGGCTGGAAGGATCAAGATCTTGAATGGAGAGACCATAATCCGAATTGGAAAGATGGGGAAAAGGATAGATACGTGCCTCTCCATAAGAGCAAAAAGCCCAAGGACTCGAAAGGTGGTAGGTCTAAGGATATGCTCTCACGTATTCTCAACAAAGTTGAAAGGTCAGACAAAATATTAAAAGGCATTAAAGAAGATGTGTCCAACCTTAGCCAGACCATCACCTTGTATTTAGTTTCGATCAAGCAGTTAGAGACCCAAATGGGTCATATCTCGTCTCACTTTAATCCAAGACATCAAGGGGGTTTACCTAAGTGACACTATGGTCAACCCCAAAAATGAGGTTTGAAGGTGGACTTGCGTCATGCCACGACGTTAACTAAGACATTGTTTGGGAGGCAACCCAAACCCTGTATTGATTTATGTTGCTTTGATAAAATAATAGTGTGTTGATTGTGTAGATGGAAGTGTGGAAATTGATCGAAAAGTGCAGAATGGCGAGCAACAGGTCCAATCAGCGAATCACCGAACGGTTTAGTGAGCCTGAACTAGACCTTTGTTAGACTCAAGACCAAGTTACATGTGAGTCTATAAAACTCAGTGAGCGCAAGAAATTCTTGGCGAATCGCTAACCATGTCGATGATCATGGCAGAGACCGCCGTTTGGACTGCCCAATTAACTGGAGGATTCTATAAAAATCAGCGAAGAATGTGATTTCTTGGCGTGACGCCAAATAGTTGGGTGCTCACGACTAATGTCGCCGAGTGGTCAAGAACTAGAGGTTTTTCAAGCCAAAGGTTTAAAAGTTTCAATTTCCTACATTCTCTCTCATTTTCAAACTTTATAAACTCACCCCTAGTTTTACTTTCAATATCATTGCATGTCTATTGTATTTTGGTTGATTTGTGCTCAAATTTGGATTATCTTGCCACCTACAGTTTCAATCATTTCGTAGTCAACACGAAAGGTTAATTTTCTATTCCCCGAATTTATTTCATTAAAATTTATGCTCATTTGCAATAACCAGATCTTGTTGAAAGTATTTTGACCCTGCTAGATAGGATTAGATTGTTTACACGCATGATTTAATTTGACAATCTTGCTCGAGTAGTTGTGATTGTTGATTCCAGTGATTATATGCCTTAATAAGGATTAAAATTTGAAGAGGTGTGTTTGAGTGCTATGGGTCATACCTTGATTGTAGTAATGCATACTTTGATTTTATCTTCAGGGGTTATAGGGTTGAATTCGAGAAGATGAGCTAAAAATATGTACGTTGAGTAATTTGGAGAGTTGGATCGAGTTCGCCGAACCACTCGGTGGTTTGCCTAACATCTCCATTTCGCCTTTAATTTAATGATAAATGTGTTGTTAATTATGTAACTTTTGGTGAGAAGTTGAAGGTCGCTAAAGACTTCTGGCGACTCACCGAAAGTCTCATTTTACCCTTGTTAACCCCCTAGATCTCTGTGCACTGTAGCTTTTTAGTGTACTAACTCTAGATTGCCGAATGATATCGGCTACTCACCGAGAGAGTTGGCGAAGCTTATCAGTGCTTTTGTCAAATATTTCTCTAACTTCTCTTCGAAAGTTTGCAGACATGACTAAACCTAAAGCTACTGAAAGAATAACGCTAGCTCAAGAGAAGTCCAAAAGAATTGCGATAAAGGAAGATGGAGTTATGTTGAAAGGAAAAGCTTCAAAACTACCCACAACTACTGGGAAAGGCAAGGGGAAGATGTCCACTCCTTCCAGGAAAACCATTACCCTAGACCCTGATACTCCTTCAAGGGCCAGGGGATTTTACAAAGCAGTACATGTCTTTTTAGCAGACTCACACTCAACAGACATTGGTGAATCTGGCACAGCGGTTCCCCTTGAGGTACCCTCGGGCCCTGATGCCCAAGCTCAGGGTGAGGGACCAGGCATTGAGGCCCCGCCAGATGGAGAGACTGCATAGATAGGATTTCTCTTAACCTCCCTTTCAGTCTTACTTTATTTTGACTTTTGGATTTTATGTTAATTGCATTTGAGGACAAATTGCTTTTATTTATGGGAGTGGGGGGGTGGGGTGAGGCCCACCTTTGTGTTCTATTGATGTTCGTACTTTGTTAATATTTGGGCTTTGTGCTTAAATAGTGTTTACACTTCTTTCTGTGGATGTTTGAGGTTGTGGCTTCGTGTTTTAAATTGCAAAATGATTTTGAGTCTTTCGAAAAATTTCTGCCACCCTTTCTGTGCTGAATATGGGTGTTCTTTTGTAAAGTTTGAGTCTCGGTTCCGATCATTACTAATAACTTGAATAGTGCTCTCAATTGAACGAACATGAGTGCGCTGCTACGATGAGGCCAAATGAAGTTGCATAGACAATATTTGAACTCTTTGCATGTCATTATGACTAGCCTAGTATCGAATTGAGTCTTGTGATGATCATTCACAATAGCGAAAGTGTGGAGTCTTGTTTGACTTATAGTGGCAATGCCTAGTGTGATGAGCTTACCTCTGAACTATGCATGATGGATCCTAGAATTTGCCCCGTTGGTTTGGTCAACTAAGTGATGCTATCTCTTGATATGATCTTAGGCAACTTCTAAGAGTGTGAGCCAATTTGACATATACCTCTTTTGTGAGCTACCTTGTGAGTGTGTGAACCGCTTTTGAACTCCCCTTGAGCCTTACTTTCCTTTGGAAGAAACTTGATGAAAACTAGAATTTTCTTTATCCATCACCCATAATCCTCAAGAAGTTGTGGTTAGTGAGTAGCCAACTTAGGCCAAAAGACTCTAAGTTGGGGGTGTGGCGAAAAGATAAGGGCAAGTCAAAAAGTGCAAGGAAAGCCTCATCTTACCCATGGTTTTGAGAAAAATGGAAGCTCTCCAAATAAAAAAAAAAGAGAGAAAAGAGAAAGAAAAAGAAAGTTGTGGAATAAAGTACAAAAAAAATGGGGTTTCCAAACAATTCATTGAAAGTGAATAATAGAATGACTTATGTGCACTAAAGAAAATGATCAAGGAAGAGGAAAGGAAGTATTGTGAGTACCACATTTCATGAAGATGAAACTCACTGAGCCTAAATAAACATACCTTTGCACTCAGCCCCATTACAACCCTTGAAAAGACCTTTATGATCTTGTGTTAGCTGAAACAAATATTGATTGGAAAATACGGGCAAACCTATGGTTGAAATTATGCATTGTATTTTTTTTTGTGAGTGTGAGCGTTGCATCTAATTTCGAAGCTTTAAACTGTGAACCATTGTGTGAATATGGAATCATTCCTTTTGTTAGGGCATTTGAACACTTTGGTTGAGCTTGCACTTCCATTTGAAGCAAGTATTGTGAGCATGAGATTCTTTGATATTGGTAAGTCACAACTTGAATCTTTGATTGCACATTGGATCCTTGCATGAGTCTTGTTGTGTACATTCATGATCGAGTCTTGTGTAGTACTATTTAATACATCCAGTTGGAACGACTGAACTTGAGTTTGCTTGAGGACAAACAAAAGTTTAAGTTGGGGGTGTTGATGAGTCCACAAATTGGACTCATTTAGGGCTATATTTTGATAGAATTAGTGTCCTCCAATGCATATTTTATCTCAATGTCTGATGAAAACCCCTAAGTTTCATGTATTTGGAGTTTGAGGGAAAGCATGGACACTACTTAGCAAAAAAGGGAATAAAGGCAGCTGAAAGAACGAAGAAATGAAGATCTGAGAATCGCCGAACCAATTCGGCGAATCGCCAAAAGGTTAAGCCTCGCCTTTTGTTCCAGTGTGCTGAACCCTGAAAGAAAGGATCAAATCGGCGATGAAAAGGAGTAGTTGTCATGTCGCTGAGTAGTTCCACGAAGCAGTACTATGTCACCCAATGATCCAAAATATGATGATGCTGAAGGACAGGGAAAAATGACGATGAAACCTACCGATGGTTGATCGCCAGTTGATCGGCGATCTCGACTAATGACGCCGAATGATCCGTTGTAGCACAAATTTTTAAAAATTATAAATACTCGTTGAGAGTTGTAGCTTAATATCAGATTTTTAATACATAAATTTTTAGACATAGAATATTCTCTCTAGCTTGGAGAGTGTTTTGAAGAATTTGAAGATCTAAAGGATTTCAACTCCAAGATTTTCAACTTGGGCCTTGTGGATTCTTCACTTCTGACTTATTTTAAGACTTAATCTTGCATACCCATTGATGTAAACTGAGATTGGTATACAATTTTTTACCTGTTTTGCATGTGTAGCTAAAACCCCAATTCTTGGGGTGTGCTTTTTGTGAATATGGGTTAGATTATCTGTTGGGTCTTGCTTGTTGATGGTTTATTTGTTGTGTAAATGTGATTTCATTTAGTAGTTGTGTTGGAACTTAATGAAATTGTAGTTGCAAATACGATTGCACCTGTGTTTTTGGCTTGCTCGAGAGAGAGGTCGTAAAACTAAGACTACTATATTGATGGCCGATTGGAGTGGGTCGACATGAGGTTCAACTCGAGAGAGTGAACCCTATTCCTTCTCTCACACACTCAGCTCGAGAGTTTGAGTGGGCTAAGGCGGAGACTGTTCTTCATGCAGCAAGTGTGTGTCCGAGAGGAACCCATTTGATTCGGGGTAAGTTGCTCGAGAGAGAATTTGCCCCCACTATAGTCTATCCTAGTCACAAATACTCAATGGATTTATTATCAAAAGCATGGACCCATAGTCTAGTCTAACCCGTATTCCTATCACATCCCAATAATTCTCTCTCCTTAATTTGAGAGAGAATTCCCGGACTCAATTTGGAATATAGAAACCCTAGGGTTTAGTGAAGATATCAAACTTACGGGCTTTTATAGTGCGCCATATGTCGGGCTATCTGTCTATCACCTAATCAGTAGATAGCATCTTCTCCTCCATGATGGTCCTTAATCCCTCAGTCTTCAGTCTCTTCATAGACCGGGGAGGAGGACCTTCTAGCAGTGGTGCTAAGACCACAACTTGAGCTTGAGCAGGAGGAGAGGTAGTGGCCTGAGGAGTCCTGATCCTAGATGGATCATTCAACCTCTAGGAATGCAGCTCTGCTCTCTGGGTTGCTAGTAGCTCATCTTCAGGCTTAGAAGTTGCAGCCTGATGCTCTTGGTGCTCACCCTCACTCTCAGAAGTGGTGAGGTCAGTGACATAGATTCCGTCACTGTCGGAACTGGCCTCCGGTGATGTAGGTGCAGGTGCATTTCCCTTTCCATTCCCACATGTTGTGGGAAGCTTAGTAGCCTTTGCCTTGGATGCGGCTGCACACCCTCGTTGATTTTTATTCCCTTGACCCACTTGCGGGGTGGCATGTATCTTCCGGCCACTTTTGGTCTAGCTATGTCTGCAAAAACATTAAAAATTATCATAAAGTGTTCAAGAAAAATTGCAGAAAAACAATTTGGAGACAGACTCGTCGAACCGATTGACGAGTCACCTGTTCACTTTGGCGAGCCAAATCGGGCTCGCCGAAAGGATTGGCTCAAAATTTCCTAGAAAATTTGGCATGTCGACGATGGGATGGGCCTTTCGGTGAATCACCTATAGTATTTGGTGAGCAAGGACTAGCCCGCTTAAAGTTACAGTGCATTTTATGGGTTAGGGGAACATAAAGGGCGATGAAGAAGGACTTTTGGTGAGTCACTGAATGCGCTCGGCGAATAAAGGCGATCAAGGGGGACTCGGCAAACCACCGAGTGGTTTGGCGAGGTCGACCCAACTTGCTAAATGGCCCGACGTGCCTACTTTCAACCCCTACTTCCAAATTCAACTCTGCAACCCCAAAAAAAAAATTCAAAAAATGCACCCATTCAATTAGACCTAGACCCAATACATCCATGCTCCTGGGATACTCAGACTTCTCCCGGTTTGGCCATTTGACGACTTTGCCCTTAAGAATGACATCAACCACTCCATCATTGGGCAAAATACGTCATTTAGCACAAATGCAGGTTACTCAGACTTCACCCTACAAGACCCAACACCATATAAGCACAACCCAACAATTTCGATCAATTTTATAGCACAAATTATTCGAGAAATCAACAATATAGGCATTATAGGCATGATATACAAATTAAAATAGTCATTCAAGAATACAATTACGATCAGAGAGGCCCAACACACATCACTAAGATAAAATAACTTGCAAATGAGTAAAATCGCAAATTATGAATTCGGGGTTCAGAAAAACAACCTTGTAAGCCGAATTAACAAGTTGTAAAGCTTAGCGGCAAAGAATCCAAATCCGAACATAGAATCAATGACTAATACTTGACAAAAACACTAGTATAAAGGAAAATATATTTTGGGGGCGAGTTTGGCAATTTGAAAAGTGAGGGAATGTGAAAGATTTTGAACTTTTGGTCTTTAAAACCATCCAGTTCTCGCCCTTTTGAAGACATAAGTTTTGCTCACACCCACTCAGCGTACTTGGCGCTTACCTCACCGAGTTTTACATGACCTCCAGTTAATGTGGAGGACAAATGGCAAACAAAATCATGATCGGCGATTCGCCAATTTGCTCTTGGGGTCACCAAGTTTTATAGACTCCAATTTCAAAAATGTCTTGAGTCCAACGGCGGTTTGAGTCGGGCTCGCCGACCTCTTCGGTGAGTCACCGACTGGACATTTTGCTCACCAATCTGCTCTTTTCAACCCATTCCACACTTTAAACTACACATTCAACACACCATTATTTTAAAGTTAAAAAGAAAACAAATAAAACTTGGGTTGCCTCCTAAGCAATGCCTTAGTTAACGTCGTGGAACGATGCAAGTGCTCACTCAACTTCATTCTTGGGGTCGACCATAGTATCACTAGGCAACCCCCCTTGTTTTCTCGAGTTTAAATGAGACAAGATATGACCCATTTGGGTCTCCAATTATTTGATCGAGACGAAATGAGAAGTAACCATCAGGCTAAGGATCGACACATCTTCCTTCATATCTTTCAAGATCTTGCCCGACCCCTCAACCTTGTTGAAAATAAAAGAAAGCATATCCTCAGATCGACCACCCTCAGAATCCTTTGGCTTTTAGCACTCATGGGGAGGAACATATCTATCCTTCTCCCTGTCTCTCTCTTTCCAAGTGGGATTACGATCCCTCCACTCTCTATAACGATCCTTCCAACCTTCATCCCTGTTCCATCCTTGGTTACCACCCTACCTCGAATAGTTTGAATGATAACCACCATCTTGGTTGTCTAGGAAATTCACCTCTTCATTGTACAAAGCCTCAAACTTGGCCTTATCAGGGTTCTCGACACCCACAACATTAACACTTGGAGCACTAGCTCCCATGATTTTTTTGGACAAAATGTCAAGTTGTATCATGATTTTTGCCATGTTCTGATCCCTCTCTTAGTCTTTTTTCAAGCTGCTCCTTGGTCAATTTAAATGTGAGAGGGGCGACATGATCTTCGCTGGTGTACCAAGCCCGATTAATTGTAGTCATACCATCCAAAAGCTGTGCTGCTATAATGTAAGGTTGTTGCATCAAACCTCCCGGAGAAAGTTGGTCAGCTACATCCTTATTCACCGAATCAAGACTTCAGTAAAAATATTGCAGCAAAACGTTGACGGGCAAACCATGAGTTGGGCATTACAACACAACTTCTTGAATAGCAGCCAAGTCTCATGAATTGGCTCACCCTCCAATTGTTTAAAGCTTTGGAATGTCGTTCTAAAGCATCATCATCTTCGAAGAAGGGAAAAATCGCGCTTGAAATGTGGTGAGAAACTCTTTCCACGAAGTGATTGATTGTCGTGGCAATTCAGCCAGCCATTTACATGATTTTCCCATTAAAGAAAATAGGAATAACCACAATCAGACCGAATCTTTGGATATGTTCTTGAGGGAGAATGGCCCACTGACTTCACGTATCAGGACACTACTTCTTGTTCAAGTGCGAACGATCGCGAGTAGTAATATAACCCAACCAAGGGTTGGGATCGTTCCTACAGGTAGTGGTGAGTAATCGAGAATCAAATAGAAAAGTAAAATTATGTTCTAATCAATGATAGCTATAAATATTAACGAGTAAAAACATGCTAAATCTAAGAGTGACATGAATGTCAATTATCAATTGTGGGGGGGGGGGGGGGTTGTATTCAGCTAATGAACAAAAACAACAAACAAATAAAGATATGAATTAGGGAGACGCGATTCTTGGGATGTGATAGGAATATGGGATAAAATAAACAATCGAGTAAATGCAATTGATAGCAAATCACTGAACATTTGTAACTAGGCTAGACTTTAGTGGGGGTAAATTTTCTATCGAACAATTTACCTTGAATCAACTTAGTTTCTCTTGGGCCTATTTCATGATTTTAACCTACAATTAATAAACTAGGGTTGATGCCTTAAAGGGAAACTTTATGGGCTAGGGTTCTCCTTGTAGGATTGATGAATTATGATTAGAATTGCTTGAGATTGAATAATATATGATGAATATGATGTTAATTCCTTGAGAGTAAAGCATAGATGATGCTCATGAGATTTAGTGCCTTGAGAGTAGGGCTTAGACTATCAATTGTTTATTGTTAATGTTGCAATGTGGAAGTGATACTTCCCACAATGAATTGCTAAGCATTATTGCATAATTGTGAAAGGTTTACTCACATGAATGATTCTAGATTGAAAAGATTGCTCACCTGAAATGAATCTAGACTAAAAGACTATGTAAATGATGAGGCTATAGGCGACTACCCTTGACCTCCTTATGAGAAGGATATGAGGTGATTTCCCATACTCTTTGGAATTGAACAAGAGGTGATTCCCCATGTTCCTAATATGATAAATCGACATGGAGGAGAGTACCCATGATCCTTATGAAATGATCTGGAGGCGAGTACCCGTGTCATGTGAAGTTATTGTGGATGCGAGTACCCATGCTCTTAAGGTAAGTCAGGCAAGAGGCGAATACCCATTAACATTTGTAAGTTAGGAAATGAGGCGAATTCCTATGTCTTTAAAAGTAAGTATGACTACTGTGAATTATATTATGATGATGATTAGCTTGGAGTGTTGCTTGATATACCTTCCATGATGTAAGCATGACTAGAGGCGGATGACCCAAGTGTTGAGTAAGGTTAAGTAGAGGTTGCTTGTGAAGTATTCCTCCTTTATTATGAAGATTACTTATGTGCTTGATTATTCTTATGGTTTATGTTGACTAACCATTATGTTTATGTTGTTTATGCTATCTATCATATTTAGTACATGTTTGTACTAAAGCATACTCTTGCCTACATTTCTTATAAAAATGTAGGGTCTGGCGACATTGATTCTCACACTCGTGGCTAAGTTCATAGTTGATCAAGGAGTGAAGATTTGGTGTGTCCTCATAGTATTCGAGGATGTGATCACCATTTCCTTATGTTTCTTTCTTTCATATTGAGACTATTGTATGGGCTATGTCCTAAGATTTATTCATGTTGTAACTAGATGGTTTGAGACAATTGTATTAGACTTTCGCTCATTTTTAAAAGACTTTGATTGTATTGAAATGTTTAAAATTTAAATACCATTTCTATTACATTATGTTATCATACGCTAAGTGGATTGTATGAGGCCTCTCGGGGTCTTGTACGACTTGTTACATATAGGGGGTACCCCTGGGTCGTGATAGTTTTTAGGGGTTTTGTTCGATTGCCTCTTCATTGATAGCTTTGACTCAAAAGAAGTCCAAGTTCATATGGTCCTAATTATGTGAAAAGAGTATTCATGAATTAAAAGATATACATACTTCCGCTCCGGTGTTGACTCTACCGGAAGGAACATATGGTTTTGTTGTTTATTGTGATGCCTTGCGAATTGGGTCAAGATGTGTGCTTATGCAAAATGGAAAGGTTATTGCCTATGGTTCAAGGCAACTTAAGGTTCATGAGAAGAATTATCCTACCCAAGATCTTAAATTAGCGGCGGTGGTTTTTACCTTAAAGATTTGGATGAATTATTTGCACGGTGTTCATGTAGATGTTTTCACCGACCATAAGAACCTACTATATAGAAAAATATAATAAAGCATTGATACATAGATTGGCCCAATCGGTGGTTCAGTTGATGGAATCTACTAAGGTTGGTGTTCTGGCTCATAATGGTTCAGAGTCGTCTTTTGTGACAGATGTGAAAGCTGAGCAATGTCTTGATCTGACCTTAGTAGAATTGAAAGAAGCGGTGCTTAAGAAGGTCGTAGTGACTTTCTCCCAAGGGGGATATGGTGTACTCGGATGTCAAAGTCATTTGTGTGTTCCTAATGTTGATAACTTGAGGGAACATAACTTGTCAGAAGTCCATAGTTGTTGATATTCCATTTACCTGAGAGCCAATAAGATGTACCGTGACTTGTGGGAGATCTACTAGTGGAATGGGATGAAGAAATATATTGCCAGATTTGTGGCTAAGTGTCCTAATTGCCAACAAGTGAAAGTTGAGCATAAAAAACTAGGAGGTTTGTCCTAATGAACTAGATTTACCAAATGAGTTTCCATCGGTGCATCCAATTTTCCATGTCTCTATGTTGAAGAAATGTGTTGGTGATCCAACAAACACAGTTTCCTTAGAAGGGTTGGAAGTTAAGGATAATCTTTCATATGAAGAAGTTCTGGTTGATATTTTAGACCATCAAGTCATGAAGTTGAGAAATATGAAAATATCTTTAGTGAAAGTGTTATGAGGAAAAGGTTAATAAATGGTGCTACTTGGGAGGTCGAGGCAGATATGATGTCCCAATATCCTCATCTCTTTCCTTCTACTTCTATTCTAGCTTGAGGTAATGAGTTCTTCATGGTTTGTTCTTTGTTTTGGAGTCATGTAATTTATATCTTCCATGATTTTTTTACTATGCATGATTTATGAAAATTTCAAGTTTTTAAAAATGAGTCAATTTGATTGATTTCTACATGTTTATGTGCACATGATTATGATTCGCATGTAGACTACTTGCTATGATGTTGTGAACATTTATTTAGCTTGGATTTGATGTTTCCTTCTCAAATATGTGTATTGCATGCATGATGGGTTGTTAGATTTAGTTTCACCCCTTTTATGATGTTTTGGTAATGTCTTAGCTTTGAGTCGATAATTCCTCCTAGATATATGCATTTAGATGAAGTTGCATTGTAGGTTGGATTGTAGTTCCTCTCCCACTCTTTTCGTAGTAGTTTGAATCTAATTCAAGGACGAATGATCCCAAGGGGGAGATATTGTAACACCCTGGATTTGAAAGAGGGAAAGATGGCTGACTTCACAAAGATGCAGGTGTCGACCCACGATGGCCACCCACGGCCATTAGATGGGACGACAGACTGTAGGTATGAATCGTGGATAACTGATTGAATCACGTTATCAAGGCACTACTTCCATTTCAAGTGCCAATGATTGTGAGTAGTAATATAACCTATCCAAGGGTTGGAGTCTAGTCCCAAGGGAGCAGTTAACAATTGAGAATCAAATAGTAAAGTAAAATCTAGTTCCAACTAAGCATAGCTAAAAACATTATCGAATAAAAACATTTCAAATAAAGAAGTGGCACGAATGTGTCAATTATCAATGGGGGTGGGGGTGGGGGTTTGTATTAATTAATACAAAAAAATCAGTAAAAATATAAAAGATGCGAGTTATGGAGACGAGATTCTTGGGATGTGATAGGAATATGGGATAAACTAGACTATCGGGTACATGCTTTTGATAGTAACTTGTTGAACATTTGCGACTAGGCTAGACTTTAGTGGGGGTAAGCTGAATGTGTGGGAGAAGGACTAGGATTCACTCTCTTGAGCTGAACCCATGTCGACCCAATACCAACGACAATCAATTTAGTATTCTTAGTTTTATGACCTCTCTCTCGAGCAAGCCAAAAACACTAAAATGATATCGTATTTGCAACTACAATCCCATTAAGTTCATACAAAACTACTAAATGAAATCACATTTAAAAAACAAATAAACCATCAGCAAGCAAGACCCAACAATTAATTTAACCCATATTCACATAATCACACCCCAAGAATTGGGGTTTTAGCTAGACATGAAAAAGAGATAGAAATCGATACCAACAAGTGTTTCCATCAAGTGGGTATGATCAAAAATGTTTTAACACACGTCTAGGATGAAGATTCTTGGATACCCAGTTCCAATTTCTTGGAATTGAAAACCTTCAAAACCTTCAAGCTCAAGAACAAATGTCTCCAAAAACTATTTAAAAAAACATAAAATATTTTAAAACTCATTATTCTCTTTTAAATTTTATTTCTAGATTTGAAAACTAATAATTCAAACTATTATTTATAGTTGTCAAAAAGTGTGCTCCGAAGTCCACTCGATGCAGTTAGTCGAGATCACCAATCTACTCGGTGATCTACCCTTTGGTATGGCTCATCGCCTTTCTGCATTGGCCTTCAGCATATTTGGGTTTTGTAGCAAAGGGCAATAAAGTACAACTTCACAGAACTGCTCGGCGATGCACCGACTGCTCCTTTCGACAGCCAAATTGATCTTTTCCTTCAAGGCTCAGCACACTGGAAAATTAGGCGAGATTAAAGACATTCAGTGACTCGCCTAATACATTAAGCGATCATCAGGCTTGCTTTTCTTTGTCTTTTCAGCCGACTTGTTCCTTTTTGCCAAGTAGTGTCCATGCTTTGCGTGAAACTCCAAATACTTGAAACTTAAGGATTTACATCAGATATTGAGACAAAATATACATTTGAGGACACTAATTCAATCGAAATATAACCCTAAATAGGTCCAAATCATCGATTCATCAACACCCCCACCATAAACTTTTGCTTGTCCTCAAGTAACACTCAAGTTTAGCAATTCAAAAAGGATGACTCAAATAGTGCTACGCAAGACTCACTCATGAATGTACAAACAAGACTCACTTTACTCATGCAAGGATCAATTGTGCACTCAAAGATTCAAGTTGTGACTCACCATTATCAAAGAAATCTCAAGCTCACGATACTTGCTTCAAATGCTAGTTAAAGCTCAACAAAGGTGTTCAAATGCCCTCACACAAAAGAATGATTCCATTTTCACATAGAATGGTGTAATAATTTAATGTTGCAGAATCAAATGCAACACTCACACTCACAAAGAAGAACACTATGCATGCTTTAACCCATATTTTCCAATTGACAATTGTTTTAGCTCACTCAAGATCAAAAAGGTCTTCTTAAGTCGTGTATTGGGGCTGAGTGCAAAGGTATGGTCATTTAGGCTTAGTGACTTATATCCTCATGAAATGCAGTGCTCGCAACACTCTCTTCCTTTTGCCTTCATCACTTCCGTTTGTGCTCACAAGTCATCCCATTATTTACTTTCCATGGTTGGTTGGAAACCCCATTTCTTTTTGCATTTTCGTAACTTTATTACATGACTTCTTTTTTTTCATTCTTTTCTTTTCTTTTTCTTCTCTTTTTTTTTTGTATGGAGGGGTTCCATTTTTCTCAACACCATGGGTTAAAGAGAATTTTCTTGCACTTCTTGACTTGCCTTCTACTTTCACCACACCCCCAACTTAGGCTTTTGGCCTAAGTTGGCTATTAAATCAACCACAAATCAAAAGTATTATAGGCAGTGGATTAATAAAGGTCATGATTTTATCAAGTTTCTTCCAAGGAACGCTAAGTCTCAAGGGGTGCTAAAAAGAGGTTCACACACTCACAAGGTAGGCCACAAAAGAGGTATAAGTCAAATTGACTCACACTCATCGAAGTTGCCTAAGATAATATGTACAGATAACCTTACTTAATCTACTAGAACAATGGGGCAAATTCTAGGTGTTATCATGCACGGTTCACGGTAATCTCATCACACAAGGCATCAACACCAAAGTCAAACAAGACTTCACACTTTCACTAGTGTGCAACGCTCATCACAAGAGATTTCAATTTGATACTTGGCTAGTCACAATGAGATGCAAAGAGTTCACATATTGTCTACGTAACTTCAATTTGCCTCGTCGTAGCCGTACATTCATTTTTGTTCAATTGTGAGCACTATTCAATTCATTGGTATTGATCACAATCGATACTCAAATTTGCAAGTGAACGGCCACATTCAATCACAATTGAGAGGTGGCTAATTTTTTTGGACGGGTCGGAAATCATTTATAATTAATACAAAAGAAGCCACAAGCTCAAACATCCACAAAAAGCAGCGCAAAACACAATTGTAAGCATATCGACCCAAATATATAAACAAAACGTGGACCTCACCCGACCACAAATAAAAAATTATTTGTCCTCAAATGCAAATGAAGTATAGTATCCAAAAAGTGAAATGAAGTAAGACAAAGAGGGAGGTGAAGAGGGGATATTTTCTAGTCAGTCACTTTATCTGTCTGGGCTTCAGTGCCCGGTGTCGCACTCTGAAACTAGGCATCAGTGCTCGGGGTATCAATCTAAACTTGGGTTTTTAGTTCCCGTTGTCACCTATGAAGGACCAGCTCCACTGGATCCACCTATGGCGGTGTCTCTCAATGATGTCTGGCGTGCAGTCTCGTACATGTCATTCTCCAAATCAGTTATATCATCAAACACCGCATCATCGTGCACAACTATCAACTCATCATTGGTCTCTGCATCTGACTCCTCAACTGTAGGTTTATTTCTTTATGTATAACCAGTAGTATTCGGAGGAATCCCTGAGGTGTCAGGAGCATCCATGTCATCTGCAGCCTGAATAAATGAGGTGAAGTTGGTAGACTTCAACTAGTCTACATTCTTCCTCAAATCTTCTACCTCGGCTTTTAAAGTCAAAACCTCTGAGGCCTCCCTCAGTCTGCTCTTACAAGTTGTGATTCTAGTAGTCAGATCATCAATAAAAGCCCGAAAGCGGGGTCAGTGAAGCCAAAATAGCACTCTCAATCATCCCTGGGATGGATCTCTCCAATCGAGTCGCCCTCACATCAGCTAAATAGGCTAGATTCCCCATTTTTAGGATCATCACCTGAGTAATCTTGACTGGCTAGGATGAGGTGGAGGTGCTCACAACCTGTGAAGAAGTAGAAGTGGCAGAAGTACCTGATGGCCCTGAGGCTGGGGTAAGCGAAGATGCCTCTGTAGGTAATGAATCAACATCAACCTCCGGAGAAGTATCTGCTGGAGCTGCTCTCCTCCCGTCAGCCTCCTCGTGGGTGTACTCAATCTCAATACGCCAAATGTCAGTAGAGAAAGTAGGGGTAACCTTAATATCTCTTATAGCATCATGGGGTAATTCAGTACGCCGGCACACCTCATTGATCAGGACCCGACAAGGCTGAGAAGTCTGTCTCTGCTTGGCTCTTATGGCCATCTCCTGTGAAAACAAAAGTTCTAGGTCGATGCGCCTCCTAGATATGATGGACCCTAGGCATGCCACCTTAGAATGGCAGAGGACAGACTTGTTTTGGGATGGCATAATGGTGCTGCTAATAAAGACAAACCAAAATAGTGCAGCAATACTCAAATCCCTTTTCTCAATAGGGGCACCCGGCTCGATCCACCTCAGAGTGGTATCAAAAATCAAAGGTACCAGCCACCCCTTCAAGTCATCCAAGAATTGAGCAACAGGAAATCCATCATACGGGTGTGTAGAGTGTAGATCTCTTCCTAGGACACCGTTAATGTACTCACTATTGCACCCGATCTTCTTGCCTCGAACCATGACCGCCTTTACCGGTCTGAACTCACTGACCTTCTTCTTACTCTTAGGAACCAGATCACCTTAAGTTGTGTAGAACTCATGGATCCAAGAGGGAATATAAGGGTCTCGAGGCTGGGTGAACTGCTCAAATCTGTGAAAGTGTAGGGTCTCCATCACATCTGCATACTTCCTTTTCAAGACTTTTGTCGACAGTAACTTCTCCTCAAGGATAGTTCATAAACCATCTCCTTTCAATTTGTTCAGAAGCCTGGGAGGAGAAATGACAGGGAATATAGGGGTCACATGAGTTGCCTGAGCTGGCACTATTCTATTGCAGGAAGAGTGGCAGCTGAGGGAACTCTGGTGGATGCGGGTTGAGATGTAGCCCGGAGCTCATCCCTTCGGGAAATCAAAGGCTGCTTCTCTTCTGGCTCAGACAAATCAGCCTGGGATCTAGTAGTGGTTTTATCAGATATAGGCCTTTTCCCCTCTCCTTTGTCACCTAGTGGAGGTTCTTGCCTTCCTCTTTTTTGAGGATTTGAGCCCCCTCCATTACTAGTGATTCCCCGTGCTCTTTTCCGGGGTGGATCGTCTAAGTTTGTCCTCACCATACCTACAAAATATCAAAAGAAAAAAATAAGAATGACTTAATCAATTTCATAGAAAAGTAGTTGCATAAAGGCCCGCCGAGTTACTTGGCGAGCTGAATCGGGCTCACCAAATGGAGTGGCTTAAATATTATGGAAAGTTAACGATAGGAAAGGCCTTTTTGGCGAATCTCTGACTTTTTTCGGCGAGCAAGGGTTTGTCCGCCGAAATTTACAGTGCAACAAAGATTTAGGGATGCAGACAAAAGGTGACAAAGAATACTTTCGGTGAGTCATCGAGTGCTTTCGGCGAACTCATGCTTCTCACCAAAAGTTACTAAATTCAACTACCAAATAAAGCATGAAATTAAAAGGGAGATGGGGATATTAGGTGAACCACCGAGTGGTTCGGCAAGCTCGACCTAGCTTGCCAAACGGCCCAACGTGCTTATTCTCAACCCAACTTCTCGAATTCAACCCCATAATCCCTGAAAACAAAATCAAAGCATGCATTAGTTAAATTAAGTTCAGACCCATAAAACCCATCACCCCGGAAAACTCAGACTTCTTCCAGTTTTGCCAAATTTGGCTATTTGAAGACATTTGCCCTTAAGAATGGTGTCACTTGTCCTATTATTGAGCAATTTATGTCATTTAGTGCAAACACGGGATACTCAGACTTCACCCAACCAATATAAACGACAAACAAGTACAACCCACGAAGATTTAATCAATTTTAATGCGCACTTTTATGGGAATTTAACAATATACTCAAAACAGGCAAGATGTTGGAATTTAAAAACAAGCAACGATCATCCTTGTACTACCAGAGAGGCCCAAGACACATCACTAAGATAAGATCATAGAAAATGAGTACAAATTCAATAAAATAAATTCGGGGTTTGGAAAACTAATCTTTTCTGCCGATTAAAATACTTTGAAATGCTAATTGGAAATGAAATGCAAAGTTCGAGCACCAATCAACAACCAAAATACTTATGGAATGCAAAAATATTGAAAGTACTAACTTGGTGTGAACTTGTGAAGTTTAAAAGCGAGCGAAAGTGGAGGGTTTGAAACAATAAAACTTTTTGCCATTTATAACCATCCAGTTCACGTCCATTTGACGAACTTAGTCGTGGTCGCCAATCCACTCGGCGACACACCAAGTGGATACTTACCTCACCGAGTTTTACAGGACACCCATCAATTTTGGGGGTCCAAACGGCGGTCTTCGTCGGGGTCGCCAACCTTGTCGATGACTCACCAATATTTTCCTGGGTTCGCTGAGTTTTACAGACTCTGATTGAAAGATGTCTTAAGTTGAACGGCGGATTAGGTCGGGTTCGTTGACCTCTATGGCAATTCACCGACGGGACTAGTTGCTCGCCACCCTGCATTTTTTGAACACCATCCACACTTCAACATGTACAAACAATACACCATTATTTTGCCAAAACACAAAAAGCACTAAAGGGTTTTGGGTTGCCTCCCAAATAGCACCTTAGTTAATGTCGTGGCACCACACAAGTCACTATCCAAACTCACTCTTTATTGGGGTTGGCCATAGTGTCACTAGGAAACCCCTCTTTGTGATGTGAGTAGAGACAGGACAACATTTGGTTTATTTAGGCGTCTTGTAGCTGAATGATCATGGAATTAGAGGTCGTTATCTGATTCAACATTTTGACATTCTCTTTTATCTCATTCAACACTCTATGTTATTCCTTGATTTTGTGTAGAATGAGTGAGAGGATCTCTTCATTTTGTCAACCCTCATGCTGCTTCATCTTTTTACACTTGCGAGGGGGAAAGTACTTGCTCTTCTTGTTGGAACTTGTTTCCAACTTCATTACTCTCTTGGATAGATCATCCAGCTAAATGAACAATTCGTCCCATTCTTGTCCTTTCTCTGTTTCCTTGTTGGCTTTAATCATGCCATCAAGACGCTTAACCACTACTCCATAGGGTTTTTGTGTCGAACACCCTGCAAACAACTGATCGGCTGCGCTTCTACTTTCAGGACCAAGACCTCTATAAAAACATTCCAGCAACAATTTGTCTGGCAGTCCATGATTCGGGCATTGCTGCAGTAATGCCTTAAACCTTGACCACATATCATGAATAGCTTTGCCTCCTAATTGTTGGAAGGTTCGAAGGTTATCCGTAAGATTCAACAACCTCAACAGGGGGTGATCTATTTGGTTAACGATTTCACCCTTTACACTCATTCTTCTTGTTTCACAACACAAACACACAAAACAAAGCTAAAAAATAAATAAGTAGAACTATAACTAATAAGAACTAAAAAATTTCTTATAAAAATTCTCAAATAACACCACTCCCCGGCAGCAGCGCCATTTTAATTGAATCACGTTATCGAGACACTACTTCCAGTTCAAGTGTCAATAATCATGAGTAGTAATATAACCCAACCAAGGGTTTGGGTCGACTCCCAAGGGAGCAGTTAACAATTGAGAATCAAATAGTAAAGTAAAATCTAGTTCCAATTAATCATAGCTAAAAACATTATCGAATAAAAACATTTCAAATCAAAAAGTGACACGAATGTGTCAATTATCAAAGGGGGGGGGGGGGGGTTGTATTGATTAATAAGCAAAAACAACGAAAGTATAAAAGATGAGGGTTATGGAGACGAGATTCTTGGGATGTGATAGGAATACGGGATAAACTAGACTAGTTTTGATAGTAATTTGTTGAACATTTGTGACTAGGCTAGACTTTAGTGGGGGTAAGCTTTCTCTCAAACAACTTACCCCAAATCAAATCGGTGTCTCTTGAACATCGACTTTCCACATTAAGCACAGCCTTCGCCTTAGCCCATTAACTCTCTTGAGTTGAATGCGTGGGAGAAGGACTAGAATTCACTTTCTCGGGCTGAACCATTGTTGACCCAATACCACCGGCTATCAATTTAGTAGTCTTAATTTTACGACCTCTCCCTCGCGCAAGCCAAAAACACTAAGATGAAATCGTATTTGCAACTACAATTCCATTAAGTTCATACACAACTACTAAACGAAATCACATTTAAACAACAAATAAACCATCAACAAGCAAGACCCAATAGTTAATTTAACCCACATTCACATAATCACACCCCAAGAATTGGGGTTTTAGCTAGACATGAAAAAGAGATAGAAATCGATACCAACAAGTGTTTCCATCAAGTCGGTATGATCGAAAAAGTCTTTACACACGCCTAGGATGAAGATTCTTGGATACCCACTTCCAATTTCTTGTAAATGAAAACCTTCAAAACCTTCATGCTCAAGGACAAATGTCTCCAAAAACTCTAAAAAAACTTAAAATGTCTAAAAACTCAATATTCTCTTCTGAAATTGATTTCTAGATTTGAAAACTAATAATTCAAATTAGTATTTATAGTTGTCAAAAAGTGTGCTTCGAAGTCTAATCGGTGTAGTTAGTCGAGATCGCCGATCCACTTGGCAATCTGTCCTTTGGTATGGTTCATCACCTTTCTGCATTGGCCTTCAGCAGATGTGGGTTCTGTAGCAAAGGGAGATAAAGTACCACTTCACGGAACTGCTCAGCGATGCGTCGATTGCTCCTTTCTACCACCGAATTGATCTTTTTCTGCAGGGCTCAGCACACTGGAACATTAGGCAAGATTAAATCCATTAGGCGACTCGCCTAATGCATTAGGTGGTCCTCAGGTTTGCTTTTCTTCGTCTTTTCAGCCACCTTGTTCTTTTTTGCCAAGTAGTGTCCATGCTTTGCCTCAAACTCTAAATACCTAAAACTTAAGGGTTTACATCAGCTATTGAGACAAAATATACATTTGAGGACACTAATTAAATCTAAATATAGCCCTAAATGAGTCCAAATAATGGACTCATCAATGAAACCCAAAAAAAGAGATTCAAAAAGGGAGGAACCACGACCCAAACCAACAGACTATTGGTGGGACCACGGTCTGTGGTTTAGGCTTGTGGTCAAAGACCCTTGATTAAATTTTTGACCACGAACAACGGGCATGCAGAACGGTCCGTCGTCTTGACAAGGGTCTGTCGGCAGTTGATGTCGATCATGGGCAAACAGTTAAGTTCAGGGGTAGTAAGGTCTTTTCCTAATTAATTAACTTTTATATTACATCATTTTACCCTTCATTAAGACCCCTATATAAGTGTTTACAATCCCCAAATTAGTCATTCACTTCATTCTTTCCAAATTCACCAAAAAGAAGAACTCAATCAAATATTTCTCTCTGGAGCTTGAAGAAGAAGAAGGATTCAACTTAGGGTTTCAAGTCAACTATCAATTTCTCCATTGAACATTAGCATTTGGCTTTGAGGTACGATAATTTTCATCCACATATTCCTTTTATTCATGGAGTTCCCAAATTCCTCTCTTTTCAAAGATAGAATCCCCAATTGAGTTTGGGTTTTTTTCAATTGTCATGGGTTCTTTTGATTATTTATTTAAATGATTGAGTAATGATCTCTTATGCATGAATTGATGAAATACTGTGATTTTATGATTATTCCCCCCCATGAACCCATGTAATTCCCATGTTTTCAATTTATGATCATATGATGTGGGATTTTTATTATAAAGCAAGAATTTTATGAATTTAAGCATGTATTGCTAGTTTTACATGAATCTATGATGAATTCCGTATCTAACCCACATTTTCTAAATGTTGATGATTGAAAGTGGGTTTTGAGCCTTGTAAATTAAATTATGAAATTATGCATTTTCTTATGAAATCTATGCAAATGTTTTAAGGATGCTTTGAGAGTAATGTATAATTTTTATTTGATATGAAATTTTAAAAGATAAAAAAGACTTTTAATTTAAGGATACGTAAGATATGTAATAATGTCTTTGAACTTTGTGGTCTAAAACATGTCGTCCCCCCCCCCCCCAAAAAAAGAACATTGTATATTAAACTGAATAAAAGAGATCTAGTATAACAAATAAGTTGGAAACACAAAAATGTTTTTGATCAAATTCTTTTTCTCCAACAACTTCATGCTTTTCGTAGCTTCAACACGAAGTTGTAGATTGTGCAACATAAAGCATTTAACTTCTTCACAACTATAAGTTGTTGCAAAAGTATAATTATGAGAATAAATATGAGTATATATTAATTTTTCAGATAGTCTTCTCATTTAAAGTTGAGTCATTTCATTCTCTTTCTTGCACCAATTTTTGTTGATCTGTGTAATTTACCCACAAAAAATATTGTAATTGCATTATTGAACAATTCTCACAATTTTCCTTGTTTTAGGAAGAAGAATATAAAACTTACAAAATTTAAAATGTGAGAAAACCCCTTTATTTATAGACAATAATTAATGACCATATGAAAATGTGCTTATCATGACTTATTAGATAATTCACAACCCTTATGAAAAATCACAACCATTCAGAAATGTCATAACTAATAGGAAAAGTCACAACTCTTAAAAAATGATACAACCATTCGAAGAAGTCACTACCCATCAATGTGAAAATGTGTCTTCTTTTAATATAATATAGAACAAATAAATAAATAAAATA
Organism: Solanum commersonii; assembly: GCA_029007595.1. Classification (NCBI taxonomy): domain Eukaryota; kingdom Viridiplantae; phylum Streptophyta; class Magnoliopsida; order Solanales; family Solanaceae; genus Solanum; species Solanum commersonii. Next base: position 171,356 of record JAJTWQ010000129.1, on the reverse strand, counting down.
TAATAGAAAATATATAATATATACTAATTGGTGTTTAAGATAGTAATTTAACATCAAGTTAGGGAGTTCATGCTTTTCAAGTAGTATAGATATAGATGGATATATAGATACGAGAAATCCTTTCACAACACAACAACAACATTGATACATTATTCTCAAAGTATCCTTAAGACATTTACATCAATTTCATAAGAACATGTATAATACATAAACCTCATCCTTCATAGTTTAAAAACCACATTATATCATCATAACATGGAAAAAAATGGGATAGGCATGGGTTCATGGGGATTCATCTTAAAATCATGGAATTTTCTCAATTCATGCATGATAGGTCATAAAACAAGCAAATAAATCAATATTGAAAAGAACCCATGACATAGAAGAAAACCCTAACTCAATTGGATATTTCTAACTTTATAAATTGAGAATTTTGGAACTCCATGGATGAAGACTATCATACCTCAATGCCAAAATCTTGACTTCAATGAAGGATTAGGAGACTTGACTTGAAAATCTAGGTTTACTTCTTCTTCTTCAAACTTTCTAGAGAGAGAAATATATTTGGAGATGAAAACTTGTTCTTCTTTTAGGAATTTGAGAGAATGATTTCAATTGGTGAAATTTAGGGGTAAAAACACTTATATAGCGCTTTAGGTGAAAGATAAAACAACATAGTATTAGGCTACAATAAATGGGAAAAGACCACAAAGCCCCTAAGAAAATAACAACTGACGGTAAGACCTACGATCCATTTGTCAAACCACGGACCATGCCGGTTAAACGTCGTTTGGGGTCAGAGACTTGATTTTCGAGATCCCCAACCATGGACACACCTAAAGTCTGTGTGTCCATCGACGGGCAATGGACCATAACCATAGGTCCCAACTCTTGGCCTCAAAATCTTTCTAAGTATGGGACTCACCTATGAACCCTACCTACAACTCGTACATTGATCGATAGACCATCGTAGTGAACCATTGTAAAGGTACCGAAACTTGACATTTTTTGAAAATTTTAACTCGCCAACCATGCCACCATCAATGGACCGTCAACCCACGTATGGGCCATGGGTGTCGTCCTCTATGCTGGCACAAGGTCTGTGAAAAGCTAATTTTTTTTCTCTTCTAAAATCTGAGGTGTTACATTAACTCCCCCTTGGAAACATTCGTCCTCGAATGATATTCAAGACGTCATAATGTAGGAACTTTACCTAACAACCCAACACGCATGCAATCACACAATGCACATATTCCAGGAGGAACCATATACTCCAAGCTAAAGCATGTTCAAAACATAATATCATGAAATCTATATGGAACTCATACTCCAATGCACATAAACATATAAAAATAAATCAAGTTAACTCATTTTCTCAAAATTTAATCTTTTCATGAATCGTGCATAAATGAGGAAATCATGGGAATATCTAAGATGCATGACACCAAGAGAATTAATCATAAGGACTAAATAACTCACGCTAGCAGAGGATAAGAAGGAAAGAGATGAGGATAACGGGACATCATATCGGCCTCGACCTCTCGAGTAGAACCCTCAACTAACTGATTCCTCCAAAGAACTTTCAAGGAAGTGACTTCTTTATTTCTCAACTTCTTGACTTGCCAGTCTAAAATCTCATTCGGAACCTCCATATAAGAGAGATTTTCCTTAACTCCCAAACCTTCTAAGGGAACTATAGATGTTTGATCTCCAACACATTTCTTCAACAAGGAGACATGGAAACTAGATGCACATATGCCAAATTGTTCGGCAAATCAAGCTCATAAGCAACCTTACCAATTCGCCTCAAACCTGATATGGGACCACATAACAAGGACTAAGCTTCCCTTCTTATCAAACCTCATTATACCCTTCATGGGTGGAATTTTTAAGTAGACCCAATCATTTACCTCAAACTCAACTCTTTTTCTAATAACGACATATCACTTTTGTCGACTCTTAGCTGTTTTCAACATTTCCCTTATAAGCCGAACTTTCTCTATAGCCTCATGTACCAACTCTAGCACTATCAAGGCGACTTCACCCACCTCAAACAAACCTATAGGAGATCTATTCCACCTACCTTATAAAACCTCAAATGGAGCCATACCGATGCTTGAATGATAGTAATTATTGTAGGAAAACTCAATCAAAGACAAGTGATCATCCCAACTACCCTTGTATTCCATTATAGATACACTTAACATATCCTCCAAAGTTTGAATAGTATGCTCCACTTGCCCTTCGAGTACCAAGACCCATTTGGAAAGATTTCCAAAATTTATAAGTCAATTGGGTACCATGATTGGAGATAATGGATAAAAGCACTTTATGCAACCTCACCATTTCTCTCAAATAAAACATAGCATAGTCCTCCACCTAATAAGAAACCTTGACAGGAATGAAATGAGCCAATTTTGTCATTCGATCTACGATAACCCAAATTGAGATGTTGCCGCTAGGTGCGTGGTAAACAAACAATGAAGTCCACATTCAAATCTTCCCACTTATGAGTAGGAATGCTAATATGTTTGGATAAACCTCCTAACTTTTGGTGCTCAAATTTCACTTGTTGACAATTAGGACACTTAACCACAAATTCCACAATATCCTTCTTCATCCCATTCTAGTAATAGACCTCCCGCATGTCACGATAGATCTTGGTGGCTCCTGGGTGAATGGAATATCGAGAATTATGGGATTCTGATAAGATCTGTTTTCTCAAATCATCCACATTAGAAACACACAAATGACCTTGATACGTAAGCACACCATATTCCCTTTGGAAAAAAGCCTCCATAGACTTTTTAAGCAGTACCGCTTCCTTCGACTAAAACAAAGTTGGATCAAGAACTTGCATGGCTTTAATATCCTCCACAAAGGAATATTCTAAACCCTTGCCTATCACACCACCCTTGGTAGAGTCAACTAGTCGAACACCCAATCGGGCCAATCTGTGAACATCTCTAACTAACTCCTTTTTGTCATCCTCTACATGAGTAACACTACCCATCGAAAACTGACTAAGAGCATCCGCCACCACATTCGCCTTGCTAGGGTGATAGATACCACTCATGTAATAATCTTTCAATAGTTCAAGCCACCTCCTTAGGCGAAGATTCAAATCTTTCTAATTGAACATATATTTCAAACTCTTGTGATTAGTAAAAACATCTACATAAACACAATATAAGTAATGCCTCCAAATCATTAAGGCAAACACAACCGCCACTAGTTCCAGGTCATGGATAGGAATTTTCTTCTCATGAATTTTAAGTTGCCTTGAGGCATTGACAATGACTTTCCCATTTTGCATAAGGACACATCCTAACCCAACCCTTCAGGCATCACAATAAACAACAAATCCATTGGTTCCTTTCGATAAAGTCAACACCAGAGTGGAAGTAAGTCTATCCTTCAATTCTTGGAATCTTAATTCACATGCTTCAGACCATATAAACGTAACCTTCTTTTGGGTCAATGCAGTCAATGGAGAGGCAATCAAAGAGAACCCTTCAACATACCTTCTATAGTGTCAAGCTAAACTCAAGAAACTCCTAGTATCTTAAGGGGATAGAGGTCTAGGCCAACTCTTGAGCGCATCCATATTCATAGGATCTACCTCAATACCCTTAACGTAGACAATGTGACCAAGAAAAGCTATGAACCTCAAACAAAACTAACATTTCCTTAACTTTGCAAAAATTGTTGATCGTTAAGGACTTGCAACACAATCCTCAAATGATCGATGTGCTCATCTTCACTTCTTGAATAGATCAATATGTCATCAATGAACACAATCACAAAGCATGTCAAGGTATTGTCTAAACACCTTATTCATCAAATCTATAAATGGGTCCAGAGCATTTGTCAATCCAAACAACATTACCAAAAACTCATATTGACCATACCGAGTTCAAAAAGCCATCTTAGGAATGTCATCTTCCTTCAACCTGAATTGGTGATAACCTCACTGAAGGTCAATCTTAGAAAAGTAGTTTGTCCCTTGAAGTTGGTCAAAAAAGTCATCTATCCTTGGGAGTGGATATTTGTTCTTAACGGTAACCTTGTTCAATTGACGATAGTCAATACACATATGGAGTGAGCCATCTTTATTTCTAAAAAACACTACTAGAGCACCATAAAGAGAGCTACTTGATCAGATGAAACTTTTTCCAACAAATCATTTAGTTCCTCCTGTAATTCTTTAAGTTCTGTTGGAGCCATTCGATAAGGATGAATAAATATGGGTAAGAAGGTCAATAACGAAGTCTATTTCCCTTTGGAAAAGAATACGGGGTAGATCATCTAGAAACACTACTGGAAACTCATTAACAACGGGACCAACTCAAGAGTAGGGGTCTCAGAATATATATCCCTCACAATAACTAAATGGTATATGCAACCCTTAAAAATCATCTTTATAACTTTTAGACAGGAGAAAAACTTCCCCTTAGGAACGGAATTTCCCCCTTTCCACCCTAGAATAGGTTCATTCGAAAACTAAAACTTGACCACACGGGTTCTACAATCAATAGAGGCATAACGTGAATGCATCCAATCCTTACCAAGGATAACTTCATAATCTAGCATATCAAGCTCAATAAGATTGACATAAGTGACTTTAGGAGACAAAGAGACCGGACACATTCTATAGACCCTCTTGGCCATTATGGGATCATCAATAGGAATATATATATATATAGAAAAAGGATCTAACAACATATATGGAAGAATATCAAAAATCATAGCCACATATGGCGTCACAAAAGACAAGGTGGCACCAGGGTCAAGTAAAGAATAAACATCAAGTTGGATGACTTTCAACATACCAATAACTACATCCTGAGAACCCTCTTGTTCACCACGCTTCTGAAGGGAATAAAATATGTTTTTCTTTTGAGCACTTGAACCCGAACTACTAGGTGGAGCTTGTTTACCTTCTCTCCCTTTAGTCGTAAGCATTGGGAAATCCCTAATTTTATAACCACTTTTTCTACAACCGAAGCAACCATCCGTGCCGGCTAAGAACTTTCCCTTATGCTTCTTTCCACATCTATCACAAGTAGACAATGAGAATCCACCACCATCCCATCCTTGAGGATTAGGGTTATACACACTATCTGTGTTGAACTTGGGTGGAGAAATGGAGGAACCTTGACCGGAGAACCTTTGTCGAAACTTAGAATGACCACGTCCATCAGACCTTTAGTATGAGAAGTTAACCACTGGTTTAGGCCTTATTTTTCTCCTTAGACCTTTCCTTAAGTTTCACATCGTTGATTTGTTAAGCATGAACCATGAGACGAGAAATGTCCATTTTTCCTATTAGCATGGAGGTACGACATTCTTGAACAACCATTTCAGATACTCTTGAAATAAACTTGCTCAATATTTCCCTAAGATTGACAACCATGGTGGGAGCATATCAAGATAGTTCTGTGAACTTCGTAGCATATTCCTTAACACTCATATTTCCTTGATGAAGGTTGATGAATTCATGTACCTTTTCCTCCTTCATCTCAAGGGTACATCACCTATCAAGGAATGCAAGTATGATCTTTTCCCAATCAAGAGGACCCACATCTTCCACCCTTCTTTCTTTTCATTGGTTGAAGCATATTTGAGCAACACCCTTAAGTTGGTAAGCAACCAGTTCCGCTTTTTTTGCCGGCATCACTCCCATGATCATCAACATCTTATAAGCCTCATTAATGAAATCTTGAGGGTTCCTCAATCTTAGAGACATGAAACTTCAAAGGATTCATCCTAGTAAAATCCTTCACTCTAGATTCAGTTGTACCCACATTTGGGTTCACGAGGACCACAATCACCCTATTGGCTTGGGATATCATGTGTTGAGACAACACTTGTAAACCCACCCAAATTCCACATTAGTCACTTGCTCTGCCAAAAGGTCAATCGGAACTTAAGGAAATTCAGGAGGAGCATCTCGCTCCACATTCTCTCCCGCGTTCCTTCTAGCATATGCTCTTCGATTAGCCTTATCCTATAGAGCATCAAGTAAGGATTAGAAAAGAGACATATAGAGTTGAACTCTATCGTACGACTTTAAAGTAATGAAAAAAGTGGAATTTCCTAAACATCTTATAGTCCCTCATTCATAAGTGTTGCACGCTTAAAAATCATGAACAAGTCTCTACTCGACGTGGCTGATGAGACTTCCTTCCTAGGACCTTTTGAAATTTTGTGCTCTAATTACAAAGTTTGTTTATGATCCAAGGTAGACCCTAGGCGTAAAATCAGTATAAGACCCCAAGGGGCCACATACAAGCCACTTAGCATACACCATTCAAGATTAATGGAAATCAAAAGATTTCAAAGACAATTCCCAATAGAGTTGAATAAAATGAAGCTGAAATCTAATAATGTCTCAAAGCAATCTAGTACATAAGAGGTTCTTGGGATGTAGCCCGTATATCAAGTCCAAAATAGAAAAGTAAACACAAAATAAATAAAAGCTTTGTCCTCAGAAAAAGAGGACTCACCAATCTTCAAAGCTCTACTAAGGATCCCTAGCCACAGAAGTTTGAACCTAGAGCATCGAGGCCTATATTTTGATAAGAAACATAGGCAACAGTATGCATTAGTACAAGGATGCACTAAGTATGATATCTATGCATAAAACATATGAAAACATGCTAAAAGAGCCTTTTTGGAACATGCAATGACCAAGATAAACCATGAGGAAAGGAGTTACAAAACATAAGTAAACATGGCCAATGCAAGCTGACATCTTAAATAACCTTTCTGAGATACATCAAGAAGTAACCTTAGTTTATTATTAAGGGAGATTTACCTTTAATCGACAAATAAGATTATGTAAGCTATCAATATAAAATTTGGTGTATACCCCACACCGAAAAAGGTGTCCTACTTGCCAAGGTAAGACCATGAAACTCTAGCTTATGTGGATCTACTAGCTATTGTCTATCTAAGACAATCATCCTATGGGGGTACATACATATGGGATAAAGATATTGCTACTAGAAACCCGACCACTACTGACGGGAGAGCTTCACTCTCAATATCCTCACAATGCTAAGCGTAAATCCTATTGAATAGTCATGTTCTTAACTTGTTTTTATCATCAAAGGAATGGCATGTGATATTATCAATCGAAGCTAAGTCATATTCCCATCAATGGAAAGGCTCCATTAAACAACCAATCCAAGCTAGGTTTCTTTAAGATAGCTCCATAACTTTGATTAATTTTAGGTGAGAAGACCTTTCAACTTTAGAATCCTTTATGTGGGAAAACCATTCACATTCATGCTTTTATGTGCATATGAGAAATCCTTTCACAACACAAAAACAACAACATTGATACTTTACTCTTAAAGTATACTTAAGACATTTAAATCAATTTCATAAGAACATGCATAATACATAAAACACATCCTTCATAGTTCAAAACCCACATTATATCATCATAACTTCGAAAACATGGGATAGACATGGATTCATAGGGATTCATCTTAGAATCATGGAATTTTCTCATTTCACGCATGATAGTTCATAAGACAATGAAATAAATCAATATTGAAAGGAACCCATGACATAGAATAATAATTGTAACTCAATTGAGATTTCTAACTTATAAATTGGAGAATTTAGGGACTCCATGGAGGAAATTGCTCCATGGATGAATATTATCATACCTTAATACAAAAATCTTGACTTCAATTGAAGATTAGGAGAATTTACTTGAAACCCTAGGTTGACTCCTTCTTCTACAGGCTTTCTAGAGAGAGAAATATTTTTGGTGAGGAGGACTTGTTCTTCTTTTGGGAATTTGAGAGAATGATTTCTATTGAGGAATTTTAGGGGTAAAAACACTTATGTAGGACTTTACGTTAAGGATAAAATGACATAGTATTAAGCTATAATAATTACGAAAAGACCCAAATGCTCCTAAGAAAATAACTAGCGAGACCTACCTACGGCACGACCTACGGTTTGTTGGTCAAACCACAGATTGTGTTAGTTGACCATATTTTAGGGTCAAAAACTTAATTTTTGGGACCCCCAACCATGACCACACCTATGACTCGTGGATCTATCAACGGACAGTAGACAACGGCCGTAGGTCACAACTCTTGGCCTCAAAATCTCTCTAAGTTTGACAACTAGCTAGGAACCCAACCTACTACTTGTACCTTGATCGACAGAACATCTGGTTAACTATTGAAAAGGTACTGGAACTTTGCACTTTTTTATAATCTTAACTCGCCAACCACGCCACCACCCATGGACCGTCAACCCACCTATGGGTCGTAGTGGCGTCATCCCTGCTGGCAAAAGTTCTGTGAAATACTTTAATTTTCCTCTTCTTGAATCCGAGTTACTATAACCATGCCGGTGAGATGTGTCTCTAGGTTATAACTATAGCTCCTCTCATACTTAGTACATTTTTGTGTGCTAACCCATATTTCTACATTTTCCTACAAAGTGTAGGTTTCGGCGTTTTAGGTGATTTCTTCTACTTCAAGCTTGGGTTGACTATCCGTCAAGCTTGTGGTATGTCCTTATGGATCCAAGGACAAGTATTTTACTATCATTTTATTTCTTTCATTGTACTAGACACTTTTTAGACTTTCTATTGTAAGGGTCGTGACCATACTTTTGATTCATGATGTATTAGATTGCCATGTGAGACAAGCAGACTTCCATTGTTTTAAATAATGTTTTTCGATTGTATGGATTAAAAGATTTTTAAATTCCACACCATTTTCTATTATCTTATATGATGACATGCTATAAGGCTTGTATGAGGCTTTTTGGAGTCTTGTACGCCGTGTCACGTCTGGGTGTAGGTTCGGGTCGTGACAAACTTGGTATCAGAGTACAAGATGTTGGGAATAGTGTTTAGGATTGATGTCTCATAAGTCACGTCTAGTTGAGTCTTGTTCATAAGTGCGAAGCGCTCCACATTTATGAATGAGTGGCTATAAGAAGTTAGAAAGCTACACTTCTTTCATTACTCTTTGAAGTCGTTCCATAGAGTTTAGCTCTATAAAAGTCCTTTTCCTTACCCTTCTCTTCTGTTTATGGATATGAATACAAGAAGGGAGAACGCAAGAAGAATGGAAGAGAAGATTGTGAATGAGGGAATTCCTCCCCAATGTCCTCAAGGTAACCAAGTTCCTCAAGGCAATCAAGATTAACCAAGTTCTGGTTAATCCTCCAGCTATGTCCAATGAGTATGTTAGGTCGACTCTTCTAATGATGGCTCAAGCCGTAATTAGCACTACAACAAATGTGATTATCAAGGACAAATAATTTTGTCATTAATAAATCATATTTCGTCACTAAAAATTTTGTGTGACAAAAAAAATTTCGTCAAGTAGTCGTCCCTAAATGTGTGTCTCTAAAATTATTCAAATACGATTTAGTGCTTCGTCGCTAAAAGTATTATATTAACTACAAAAAGTATAATTTGTTTGTGGTTAATAATATCTTTTGTCACTAAAAAGGTTATTATTACCGACAAAATTGTATTGTTGCTAATTAATTAGTTCAAACAGTGACGACACCAATTGTCTCTAAAGTTATATGTATTTCGTAGTTGAACAAATGTAATTTCGTCACTAATGACTACTTTTTATATACAAAAATAAAATTCTCCTTATATGTATAAATTAGGGACAAATTTATTATTCTAAAAAAGGGTAATAATTTTGTGGTTAAATCTATTCATTTTGTCAGTAAAAGTATTGTGTTTAACGAAAACACATATTGTCACTATAAATTATCATAATTAGTGAAAATTATAATTGTCATAAAATAAAAAATTAATTCGTATTCAATATAAAAAGTATAGTGGGACAAATATATTTTTGTCACTAAATGTAGTCAACTTATGTCAAATTTATTTATTTTGTGACAAAAATATTTTTCCTTAAAAAGCTTGATTTAGTTGTTGCTAAATGTTACCTTTAATGACAAAATCTGTTGTCACTAATTGCATTCATTGATGACATTTAATTATTTTATATTAGTGAAATTTTTTAAATTATAGAATTGCATAAATTAAAAATTAAATAATAAAACATGCTAGATAATAATGAAATCTATCCATTACAATTAAAAACAACTAAAATATCTTAAGGTACTTTAACAAGCTCCATGAACTAAAGTACAATATGTCCAATAACAAGAAAATCTAACTGAAATAGAAGAAATATTACTCCTAAATCAAGACAGAAAAGTAGAAATTTCTTCCAAAGTATCAATAATATGGTGATACTTGTCTTGCATTAGTCTTGATTCAATTCTCACCTTTTATACCTGTGTAAAAGAGAGAAAAGAAATTCATAAGAGTTAATAAAAAGTAGAATCTGTAGCACAATATGATTTTTCATATGTTGTAATGTCCTGGTTTAAGACCACTGCAAAAATAAATCATATAGAATGTGAAGCTATATATTAGCTATACATTTGCTATGATAAAACTCTCTATTTGTTTCTGGGCGTAGACTTAACATATTTTAACTATATGAAATGTTTAAGCTTCTAAACTCACTGCTCATAATTCAAAGAATGAAATTTTTTATTCTTCTATCTTGCAATAAGATAGACATTCCTGCTGTTATCTTTTTGTCCAAACCTGTCGACTACCACATTATCTGGTAATTAACTAGTTGACTTTGCCTTCACAAAGTAACACACCTCCAAGACAACTCTATGAAGTAATATCAACTTTAACAATAACAAGAATCTAAGGGGAATGTGTGACAACACCGGAGCATACAATAGCCCAAAATGAAGGAAAACATGACAACTTTAAAGGGGATCACTGATTCTATGATATGAAATGTAGATGCAGTGGCAAAGTATCTATGGAATATAGCCAATATGCTGATAACCTTTGAGTAAAATGGGTGAAAAGTGTGTGTATAAAGGGGACTGATTGGTGGCAATATACACCTAGCAAGACAGTTGTTGGTAATGGATATTGTGAAAATGGATGGCTCAAGGCATTAGGGAAATAGTGAAATGCACCAGTGAAACTAGTCTGCTCAAACATGTTGTCATAGTAATCTTACTCTTTTTCAGAGAGCCACATTGAAAGGGCAATCAAAGCATCAGGGAGATCCTCAACGCCTTTTCCTTTAGGAAAATAAAATGGTGCAGGATCGCAGTATGCCAACATTTTATTAAGGACAAACTTAACACAAATTGGAACAAATTTAGCTTCAGTATCTCCTTGTACCTGCTGGTTAAGATCATACTGAATTTTCTGACCTAAGCCCCTATCTAACAAGGTGGTCTACGATCATTAAATCACTAGAAACAAGAGCAAGCTCTATGTTATCGCTAAACGATAAACCTAGGGGTAAAGTCTCCAAACAAGTCATAACTTTTCAACAACAGATGCAAAAACATACTTTTTCAAATCAAAGTGGGCAGACTAGGATGAAGTTTAATGTGAAGTTGTTCCAAACAAATTCATGAGATAGTTTATTGATCTTCTTTTCTTTTTCATATCATCTGCTTTAAATTTGCTGTGCAGACTTGATGGGATAGAAAAATATATAATGGCTATCAATTATCATACAATAGATCTTTCACTTTGCTGGATCTTTTGTCCAGAGAAATGTAATTAGTCCTATCAAATTTTAAAAATCAAGAATGACTTTGGCAGAAGAAACGTTCTTAGGATAAGCTCATTTTACCATAAATTCCAAACTCTTCAAAAAGTAAAGTTCTTGCTATGACACTCGAACTCTTCAAAAATGTGCGATCCTCCAAAAGTAGTGCATTTTTGGAAGATTCGATACATCTGTAATAACATTTCTAGAGATTTCGAGCAACATAGGTTCTCAATATATGATCATCTTACCATAAATTCATTCACCACCGTTTGGTATTTACTATTTGTACCCATCTTTCAAACAAAACTAAGCAGTATATTAATGGCAACTCAAAAGAATCTAAAAAGGAGTTAAAAGATTGTATTTTTGCAGCAGTTTTGATCAACCCATAAGAATAAGATTGACTTTTCCTTTTAGATTCATGAAAGAATGAAAAAAAAATGGAAGTTAGTAGTAAGTGCGAGAAAGAAGCTATAAGAAGAGAAGGTGAGTTAAGGATTCGTTAACAAAAGAAGAGCAAGTCAAACTCAGAATGTTGAATGAGAGGAAGAAATCAGAACGCTATGCCAATAATATTGGAAATAATGTATGGCTCCTTCACACTTCTACTAGTATGTTTTCTCTTTCTACACTAAAACTACACATGTCATATGAGTTTTAAGTTATTTTTCATGTGAGGTTTGAATTAAACCATTTAGCACCAACGATATTACAATATTAACAAAAATTAACACACAATTTTATTCTATTCTAAATTTTAATCATGATTTTGCTTCCAACAACTATACTAAATTATATATCTAGCACTACCAATCATACATCTAAAGGACTACTGCACTACTAGTAGAGTACAAAAGTATTCCAGTAAGCATATGAACAACTTCCTGCCAATTCTATGGCTAAGATATTAGAAACCTTTTGGAATATCTCCCAACTGTAAAAATGTTGGTTCTATGTGCTACCGATTTCCCTAAGAATACAAAGCTTTGCTATTAATAATTAAGGAAAACCAAACTATATCATCACTAAATGACCAGATACACCCAAAGCAAGGAGTAAGAGACATAGAAGGATAAGAATTGCAGCTCTACAATATTGATATTCTATTTCCATGGTCTGAAAATCTATAAAGTAGTGTAAAAAGGAGGAATCTTCTCTTTATCTCTACTTAGCTACTTGCAATGTTTCCCCTCTATATAAGGTATGATAGCCTCTTCTACACTATGTCCAGTAAGATTAGGATGCACCTAGGGCATAAAGTATATGGCATGTTCAATACTAACTTTTTTTTCTTGAGCTAAGGTATTAATGTATTAATATAATATAAATAAAATAATTGATATAAACTATAACTTTTGAAACTGGACTTTACGGTGGCGAAATAAAAAATATACCTAAAGTTGGCATTCTCATGGAGCTCCTTCTCTGTTGCATCATAAAAGAAAGTATGCAAAACTAGATACTAAATGCTAAATATTTATATATTTCATAAAAAAAAGTAAGCAAAAATTATCACATAAGTTTGTGTTACTTCTAACCTGTTAGAAGACGATGAGCGAGCAAAACACTACATTTTCCTAAATATTTCCTCTTGGCGTGCCACAATAATATTCAATTGAGAGTTTAATGCTTCTATTTGAGATTGTTGATCTTGTATTTGAGACTGCTGGTCTTGTATCTGAGTCTGCTGGTTTTCTACCACAGTTTCAGCAGTATTTAATCGATTCTGTAAATTATTTTGGGCACTAGCAGCTACCTGTTTTGCTTTTCTAAGGGAGTCCTCTAACTCTGCTATTTTGCTTTGTGTAGCTCTTGTAGTATTAGGTTTTGGACCATAACCAAGTCCTCTTATGTACCCCGACTTTGTACCAAGTACGGTATCCACAATTTCATCAGTAGTCATGGAAGCCTCTCCCGAAGTATATAGATCTTTCAAATCTTTCATGTTGTTCTGCATAAAAATATAAATACTATTTAAAGGAGAAGACACAACTTCAGAAGAACATTAATCGAACAAACGTGTTGGATAACCATCCTTACATAGTGAGTCTCAGCCTCTAAAGATGACCATCCTTTCTTACTCTTGTAATGAGTATGCTTGTAGAACTCGATTCTGTCAGGCTCTACTTGTTCAAGTTCATTTTCACCCTATGAAATAAGAAAAACAATTGAAATAGTACTAAAGTTTTATTAGTAAAAAAAAATAAAAACAGTATAACTTACAAGTTCAGCACGAGCCGCTACAAATGCTTTTGATCCCATGAAATGATTAGATTTAAGCTTAGTTCGATTGACCTTGTTTATGTCGCATAGTTTCTACAAAGAAAATATAAATATCATAACTTTAATAATAACGAGAATAACATGAATTTAAATTACCTTATGTTTTGGATCGATCCACATGTCACAAAGTCTATTCCAATTTTCTGGGGTCAACTTTGGCCCTTCAATTTTACGAGCTTCTTCTTCTGAGCGTGCACTTTCAAACAATTGTTTTAACTTGTAGTGCCATTGTCGACTTTTGTTTTTCAGAATATCCTCACAGCTATCTTTCACGTAATTCTCGTCCAAATTAATCTCAAACCTCTCCTAATTATTTGTTTTTGAAGAAACATACAAAATGATCAAAATCCCTTTCATATTAAAATAATAATCATCAAAGCTACTAACATACTAATTAGCTTCAAAGTGTAGTTTCCTTAGAAAGGCATAAATTGCAGTTCAAAAAAATTCTTTGCACTGATAAACGTTGCTATTAACAGTCTATCTACATACCTAATGTCACTATTTCCTATTCCCAATGAGGTAATGTTACAATTTGATAAGTTAAGGAGACACTTTCTATGAAAAGAAAATAGAAAAAATCAAAAATTTCATCATATCATGTGACTCCACATCACTCTTTCTGAATATCTTGGAAGCTTATCTATCAGAAACATAGCAAGACATAATAGAGCCCTTCTAATGAAACGGCTATGGAGGTTCAACAATGAAGACGGGTGCTCTCTGGAAAGAAGTGGTTTTTGCAAAACCTAAAATACTATCACATTGGTCCAGTAATGTATTCATATCTCCATATGATGTTGGTCCATAGAAAAGCATAGCAAAGCTATGGGATATTTATTAACCAGCAATGCAGCTACAAAAGAAGATAATGGCATTCACATTAAAATGGTGTAAACAGAACTGTATAGAGGAAGTAGAGGAGTTGGTTGATTTCCTAGGTACTTTGTAAAGTTTAGATTTGAATCTCACTCCCCTGTAACATGTTTTTGGTGGTAGCCAGCAATCCTAATGCTGAAGAATACAATATTACTAATTCTCAAAAAGAAAATTGGAAGGAAAAATGGTCAAGGAACACTACTCTACAAAGTAACTTTCCTACTCTCTTCTCAATAGCCTCTAATTCAAACACTATTATCTCCCAGAACAGAAAAAATAATGCCAGGGCACCATTGTTCAAAATTGAATTTCCAAGACCGGGAACTAGATAGTTTGCTACAATTACTATCCAATCTGGATTGTTGCTGCCTTAATGATCACAACCCATAGAGAATCCAATGGGATATAATGACAAATGGACAATACACAATGAAAGAATGGTATTCGTTATGATGTCCTCACAATTATATGATAGAGAAGTGGCCTTAGAAGCTTATTTGGCATACCAAAGCCCCTCCCAAGGTCAAATACTTCATCTCATGAGGGTAATGTCACTCAGGACAACCTTAGGAGAAGGGGCATGACAAAAGTCGATAGATGTTTTACGTGCCAACAAGCTTCTGAGACTAACAGACTATTGATTTTTTAAATTTATTTGTTGCTATTTTTTATGTTAGTTGGGTCATGACTGCTAGTTTAAGGATGCCTACATTAGTTGAAAGTCTTGGAAAGTTGATAAATCCATCAAACAGGTTTGAAAAATGATTCCTACTTGTATTTTTTGGTGTGTGTGGAAGGACAAAACCATAAGGTGCTTTGATGGAATATCAACTTCAATATTTTAACTTAATATAGTTAGGATAGTTTATCCCCCTTAGACTCTTATGTCAGTCTTTTGGACTTTGTAAACTCTTTAGTCATTTCATGCATAGGAGAATTATAAATGAAACTAAATATAATCACAACCATGTATAAATTTATAAGAGTATAGAATTCTTACATGACATCTAATTAGTTCTGCATCTCTGTCCTCTCTTATGAGTTCTTTCCACTTGTTTGGAAGCGAAATAAAATTTCGGGCAATTATCCCCAACTCATTGGATAATTTTGCCGATTGAACTGGTTTAGTTGGCCTTCCTTTACCAACTGGGATATCTATTTTCATCTTACTTCCCATAGCCTTTTTCAATTTTTCAAGACCTTTACCTCTAGTCTTGCCATGACCATTCTTGATTCTAGTAGAAGCATCTGATGAAAAAAATTGAAGACAGTTCAAAGTACCACCTAAAATCTAAAAAAATATTATATGTATGGAAGAAAGGTATGAAGACTGAAACAACTAATTTTTTTGCTTTTTTGTTGTATATAAACAGACAGTTAAGTCAAAAAAATCATTGACAAAAACAAAGAGAATATACAAGAGCTAATAGCATTTTTTTTATCATTCATATCATGTCTGCTGATTATAAGCTTCACATATTACATAAATATCATTGAGTTCCAAAGGTGTAGATCACAATACCTATCCATTTAGTAAAATGTTCAACTTGGCCAATAACTAAATAATTTAATCCTAATCAATATAATAAAATGTATTACCTGTATTAACAAGAGGAGTAGGGTTATTTATTTCATCCAGTGATTGAGTATCTTGAATAGTTTCCCCTGTAAGTGTAGTTTGCTTAAAGACACGTCCACCTGGTGCCATTGATTGGCAGAACACCATCAAAACACAATAAGTAAAGTTAGAATGTCTATAAGACATAAAATTCATTAGTTTAACAAAATTAGTTAATATAAAAGCACCAACCGTTGACAACTAAAGAGAAATCTAAAAATTTCATAAATCATCAATCTGGAAAATCTCACTCACATTATTTATTAATTAGATTTCACTGTTCTTTCTAATATTAATTGAACTATTGAAGCATCACTAGCATATAAACGAAAAAAGTCCTTTGGATCGGCAGGCTACGACTATGATCACTATCTTTCTATGCAAAAAAAATTTCATTCAGAAGCTATATATGGAAATATCAGGACCTTTTCATAGAGTCCCATGGAGAAGACTAGTATGCCATAACTTGGGAGCACCAAAATGGCTCTTTATATTTAGAGTAGCAGCGTTAGAAAGATTGGCTACAAGGGACAAACTTGATAGATGGGGATTCACATAACTTTGGAATGTCCTTTATATGCTACTACTTTGGATACTATTAGCCACTTCTATTTTGAATGACTTTGTTGCTATGCTGGTGTTGACCTAGAAAGAACTTATCTATAATCCTGAAGACTTGCAACAAGAACTTGCTTGGATGACTATAAAGGAAAGGAAGTCCAAATGCAGTAATCTTCATAATGATAGCTGCTAGATGTGTATACCACATTTGGAAGGAAAAAAACTTGAGGGTATTCCAAGAAAGAGCTAGAGGCGCAACACTGGTATCAAGACTATCATCCAAGAGGTTTGTCAAAGAGGGCATCTAAATGCAAGTGTGGAAAAAAGGCTATGAACTCTGAACTTTTATCCTGTGTATTCGCACATAATAGAGTTCTTTAGTTAGGTTGAAGTAAGATTTTGTTGTTGATGAACTGATAGATTTATTTCCTTTTCAGATTTTGTAATTCCTACTGGTAATAAATAAAACTATTTTTTTACCAAAAAATAACTAGCAGATTAAAGAACTAGTATAAGATATAGAAGATATATATATGCATGAAATGTTCAAATTTAAAGGTACAATAACTTTTCTAAGAACTTATATAAGCTAAGGTGTTAAGAAGAGGTTGTAGATCTTACAAATACCAAGCCCCGTGAAGAAATGTCTATTAGTTTAAGTAAAAAAATTAATTGTACCACATAATATTCATCAAAAATGATTTTGGTTTAGTTCATTCAAATCCAAGGTTTCATTTCATATCCTAATTCTACATTCCAAGTTCAAGAAGCAAGTTTCATTGCATAGACTTTCATAACATGTTTTCACTATCATCCATCCTCTCTTCCCTACAAAATCGAGGGAAAACATCAATATATGAACAAAATAGAGAAATTGTTTCAATATATGCCTTGAAAAATGTTATGCTTCAATAGTATGTGTCACACACCAATAGTAAATATGCACACCACACAAAATTTAATATACTCAGTATTAGGTTGTTTCTAATTCAGAAACTTATAATTGACTTTTTTATCTTCCGATTGATTGTCGGACACAATAGTAAAGCAATATCAATGTATATGAAACAAATAATCAATGAACAAATCTTCTACGGCATATAACTATCTATTTAATTTTGTTCAAACATAATATAGGGGGACTGATACATACCTTGTCTTCTTGTTCAGGTTCAAAAAAATTTCTTCACTTTGCAAAGATAAAAGTTTTTCGTTTGTTTTCTCATATATATAGTGGTTGTCCTAAAATTGTTTTGGAGCCAAAAACCTAAAAAAGTTAAGCGCCAAAAGACAGTTTCTTTTTCCATTTTTCTGCTTTCTAGAGGAGGAAGTGGTGTCTTACATATTGGGTTAATAGTTTCACCTCCTTCAGCTGAAACTCAAAACCTTGGATCTTGTATATGCATGAGCATGAAAATTTTTGTCTTCCATGTTGCAAGATTGTTGGTTCCATTTGGTTTTGCATCTTGTATCGAAATAGGTCTGAAAGAGAAGTCTCAAATAGACCAAGGTTACTAGCCTTTTTTATCTTCAAGTTTTCGATCCATAAATCTAGTTACCATAGATTGAAGGTGTTAAAAAGCCCAAAAATATCAGTTCGACATAGATGCCATTGATGTAGAAAATTATTCTGGTTCTTGTCTCCTCCACAAATGACATGCTTGCTAGTATGCTTCATATCAAATATGCTTTCAGACAATTGTGAAAGGGAGTAGTAATGGCAAAAAAGGTGCCAAAATTCTTTATAACATTGTAGACAGGAAAACCCCTTTTAAGAGTTTTTGGGGTCCAATACAGAACTACTATTAAGCTTGACAAAGATACTTCGAGATGGCTTTAGCTGAATGCTCTTGAGGTTACAACATCAGGAGTTGTCTGAATGCATGATGAGAAAGCCAGTCTTAGCTGAATGTTTTTGAGGCAGTGACTTCTTTTGGGGAGAAGAAAGGAGATGAAGAGGTTTTTGCCCTAGGGTATATTTTGATAATATACTTTTGAGCCTATATTTGGTATACCTGTAGAATTATTAATTCTTTTGTCCATTTCAAAATAAGCAAATAAACTAATTTAAGGATGATTTTATCAAATTTTCTATTTTAATTTGTTTATTCTATTTTAATTTAACATAGGGTTTAAAAAAATAAAACAAGTCTTTTAAAATTTATGATCCTAAATTAAAAATATATCAAATATTTCAAAATATTTTTAATCTTTTGATCTTAAACATTTCATTTGAAAAGTTGAAATTAAAGAGTTGTTAACAAAGGGGGAAAATATTATTTTTTAAACCAAATAAAAAGAAAAGTAGTATAAACAAATTGAAATGATGGGAGTAATTTATTTTTTGAGTCTAATTTAAGAGTTTTTAAATAAATACTTTTAAAATTATGTAAAAATAAATAACCAAATTTTAAAATAATTTGTAATAAAAAAGTTATAATCAAAATTTTCTTTAAAGAGTAAAATAATATATATATATATATATATAAACGAAATAAAAAGAAAAGTAGTATAAACAAATTGAAATGATGGGAGTAATTTATTTTTTAGTCTAATTTAAGAGTTTTTTAATAAATACTTCTAAAATTATATAAAAATAAATAGGAAAAAATGACAAATATATCTCCGAACTATTGTAAATGGTATGCAAATACCCTCCGTCATACTTTAGGGACATTGGTGCCCCTGTCATCCAAAAATTAGAGCATATATGTCCTTCACTCTAACGGAAGACTAAATAGGGACACGTGACACAATCTTATCCGTCGATTCAATATTTAATAAAAGTCGGTCGGTGGATAAGATTATGACACATGTATGTCCGTTAGTATAAAGGGTATATATGCTCTAGTTTTTGGACGACGGGGGGCACCAATGTCCCAAAAGTATGACAGAAGGTATTTGCATACCATTTACGATAGTTTAGGGGTATATTTATCCTTTTTCCCAAATAAATAACCAAAATTTTTAAAATAATTTCAATAAAAAAGTTATAAACAAAATTTTCTTTAAAGAGTAAAATATAATATATATATATATATATATTCTTGGTTCATTTTCATTTTGTATTGTAATATTGTATTTTAATAAAATATATTAGAGATGAAAAGCTTTGTTCTTTAGAGTGAAAAATAAATCTAAAAATTGAAATTTATTTGATCATAAATATAAATTGAAAATATTTTGTAATGGTAAGTGAATGGTGTTATATACTTAAATTTGTTCGCATTTAGTTGTTGTTCTTTTTATTTTAATTTATTTGTCTTACTTTCCTTTTTAATTTATAATATATTCAACTATTTTGTTTAAGCTACTATAAATTATTATAATTAACAATTTAAGATATATTATTATGAATTTGAAAATGACATAAAATACACTATAAATCACAATAAATAAGAGGCTACACAACTGGAAATATATTCCTAAAACTGTTAACTAGTAAGAAAGTATTTCGTAGTATTTTTAAGGAGTCCACAATTATAAGAACACTTAGAAAGATAAATATTTGTCGAATACAATTGTAATACTAATATATTTGAATCGAATGTTTCCAATTTAGCTAAATATTGAATAGTTTTGACTTCATTTTTTTGAGCCCATTCAATCACTCATCCCTTATCGATGTTATGATCTTTTTTCTTTAAAATGATTTCTTATGTGGGCCGAGGAAATTAGCGATGCAGTGTTTGTAAAAGTTGGGATCATTGATCTTGTTGGTTTCATTTGATCGCTTTGACTCAGAAAGCTCGCTGACATTCTTTGCTAGTATTTCTTCCAAAAATTGTAGAGACGTCGATGTCTAAAAAAGGCTGTATCATTGCTTTCACTGCAACTTCTTGCACTTTGCCATCTAAGTACACATCATTTTTATCTTTGTTAGTTTTACTATCCCAAAACCTCCTTGCATTTAACACCCTAATGCTAATCATGTGTAAAGAATTATTATTTGCTGATATAAAAATGACGGTACCATTCATATAACATAGTTGATTTATACATGAACTCCGTCCCGTAAATACAAATAGAATCATAGGAAAAATATCTACTCATGAAAAAAAAATATTATTAATTTGATAAATTGAATTGTGTTGTAAATCCACTGAATAAGTGGATTGTCCATTGAACTTATTCATGAACTTATACTTACTTTCATGTATGTGTATTCCCTAGGTGCTATGAACCTTTTTGGATTCAACATGGTAACCTTTGGATTAATTTCTCATTCACCATTGTAAGATACACTTGAATAGAAAAAAAGTTCTCTCCTTCCTCTACTTATAGGAAGAATTTTGTAATTTATGCATTTATTTTATGAAATGACAAGTATTATGAACCAATTGTTTATAGTAAGGATGACAAATAAAAAAGATCATAATGAGTATTTTTCTTGCATGTATCCTCTTCATATCTATAATCATTATATAGTTAATTGTTCCATAAAATATATTCCCTCTATTTCAATTTTTCTGACACATTTCAGTTTTCAAAATTCAAACAAGTCTATCTTTGGACGTAATTTTTTCATATGTCTTTTAAATATTTTGAATTGTCAATTATTGTGTTTCGTAATACTTTTTAAGGTGTTTACAAATATATAAATTTTCATTTTAAATTTTTTGAAGATTCCATGAGCAAATTAACTGTCAAACTTAAATTGTTTTGACTCTCGAAAAATGAAATGTGTTACATAAATTGAAACCGAGAAAATAGTAAAATTTTGCACAATAATACAAAGGGTTGACATTTAAAGAGTCATAAGTACTCACCATATAAGAAATGCATTTACACCTAAAAAATGATAAATCTATTTTCACTACTATATTTATATCTCAAATTAAATCACACCTATTTTGTGGTCACGTAAAAATTCAATTATCTACATAAAGTAAATTATTTTTGCAATATTATCTTTATCGCTAGAAAGCTATATAAAATATTAGTTATTAAATTTAAAATTTTAAAATAAAATTAATAAATTAAATATCACTTATTTTATTTCAATATATTT
Organism: Solanum commersonii; assembly: GCA_029007595.1. Lineage (NCBI taxonomy): Eukaryota > Viridiplantae > Streptophyta > Magnoliopsida > Solanales > Solanaceae > Solanum > Solanum commersonii. The sequence goes on along the minus strand of JAJTWQ010000129.1, from coordinate 149,386 downwards.
GACATGTTTTTCTTTTTAATCTACTTTAAAAGGATTGATATTTTCATTTTATAGCAACTTTCTAATATAAATTTTTACATAATATATTTAAGGTCACAAAATTAAAATATTTTAATATAATTGACATATTTTTAATTTTAAATAACTAAATTCAAAAATCAAATTAATAAATATCATTTTAAGAAGAATATTTATTAACGCAATATACACAAATAAAATGGAAATGGAGTAATACTACTGTATTACCTAATAGAAATCAGATATCTGAATGAACACAACAAGGAAATTGAAATTTCAGAAGCCTGTAGTTGGGGCCCACACGCAAGAAGTATATCAATTCTATTGTTTTTGTACACTTGACATTATGCTCAAACTTTGTAATATTTACCAAATACACATGTGAGAACGTATGTAAGAAATACACATATGAGGGGTACAAATAAAACATGACAAAAGTGATATTTAGTTCTTCATGATGGTGTAAAAAAGGGTAATGTTGTACAAGACACAATAATTTTTACCATTGCCTACGTGGAGATTATGTATTGATTTGGTAGTATTAAGGACTTAAATATGATTAAATAGGAAGAGGGTTTTATTTAATTAAAGATTTGTTTCCCAAGAGTCTGCTGCCTCTTCTCCTTTGTTCCTCTCAAAATCAAAATCGTCACTACAACCATTGTTGGATACTCAGCTTTTGCTCTTTGTCTTCTAGCATTCGTGGCCATCGGACCTTTCTGGTAAGTCTTTCTTTACTTCAATTTAATTCTCTCCTCATACTTTGTTGGACTTTTCCTCTATGTTTGATTCTAAGCATTAGAATATTGAGTTCTGATTTATGAATTGATTTTTCATAAGTATGAATTAAAATAGAGTAGGACGGGGGCAGGGAGAGGCAAGGGGAGGTGGGGCGTGGCAGGGCGAGGCAAGACAGAGAAGGGTAGGATTGGGCGAGTTAGGGCGAGGCAGAGGGGCAGGATGGAGTAAGTCAGCGCAAAACTCAATCTGAGATATTAGAAAGACCGAAATCACTATAGTTTTGTGATCTAATTGGAGTTGCAGGACCACAACTATTAAATTTAAGTGTGGCCAATAAAACCTCTATAGGTTGCCACAGAGAAAAAAACTTGTTCCTTACTAGCTCTACATTGCTCAGGGATGACTATAGAACTGCAATCACCAAAAACAAATATAAGACAACCAATGTAATCGGCAAAAACATCATTTCAACCACCCATATAATTTGTTGCAGAATGGACAACGATGTCACCTCTAAGAATAAAATCTCAATTTCTGGAAACTAGATGAAAGTATTCTTTGGGAACTTGAACAGAAAGAAAATTTCCAAGAACAATGGTTATTGCAAATTTATATGGCTCCCTACCTCTCTGTAAGTGTTGAAAAGTATAGACTAATGCTGAATTATCACCATAGTATTATAACTTTATTTCTTTACTTTCTACTCCTTGAATGCTAACGACAATACTAATAACAATCTCATTTAGTGCAATATGTGTGCCCTCTACAGTCACACCTACAATATATTCTTGAATGATGAAAAGCTTCCATACAGTAGTGAAATAACCATCATCATTTCCATAGTCAGAATAACTAATTCTTTATAATGTGGTCACTATACCAATTGATTGGTAGTAATATTCTGGATCTCCCACTTCACTCCTCAGACTTTTCTCATTTGAAGATCTACTTTTATAGTTATTTTATTTGACAGAATCTTGCATGTGCTTCTTCTATAATATTTATTTGATAAGTGTTATGTTTATGCAGTTGATCATGGATAGAGGCTGGATTCATGAACCTAAGTTCTCTAAAAGATATGTTGAGGGTGTCCAATCTTTTATGCAACTTGTTCGGTCTCACTTTGATCAAAATTCTAATGTTCGATGTCCATGTCAAGATTGTTTAAATGTGTTTTTTCAAACACAAGAAAGAGTGTATGACCACCTATTGATCAAGGGAATAATGGGAAGTTACATGCAATGGATATACCATGGAGAACAATCACAAATGAGATATGACAATGAAGTTATTTACAATGAAGATGAAAATAAAGAACATGACAATGATGATGAAATTTAGACTATGTTAGAATAGGTAAGGGGAAGATCGTTTGCCAATTTTTCGGATGAGGCAAAATCTGATAATAATGTGTGCAGTAATTTGAGTGAGAAGGAAGATAAATTTTTTGACAAATTGCTAGAAGAAGTTGAACGTGAATTATATCTAGGATGTAAGAAATTCTCAAAGCTTTCATTTCTTGTGAAATTGCTACATTTGAAAGTGTACAATCAATGGAGTAATAAATCATTTGATATGCTGGTAGAGTTATTAAAAGATGCATTTCCTACTGGTGAGACACTTCCTAAGTCATATTATGATGCTAAAAACATGTTGCAAGGTTTGGGATTAGGATACATTTCGATTCATGCTTGCAAATATGATTGTATGTTGTACTGGGCTGAACACAAAGATAGACAAGAGTGTCCACATTGTGCTACTTCGAGGTGGAAAATTGATAATGGAAAGGACAAAAAGATTCCTCATAAAGTCTTGCGATATTTTCCGTTAAAGCCGAGACTTCAGAGGTTATTTATGTCTAGTAAAACAAGTGTGGACATGAGGTGGCATAAAGAAAAACATCTTGATAAGGCAAACGTGTTAAGGCATCCAGCAAATTGTGAAGCATGGAAAGAGTTTGATAAGAATCATCAGTGGTTTGTTTGCACAAGAACCTCGTAATATTAGACTTGGTCTTGCAACTTATGGTTTTAACCCATTTGGTAACATGAGCACATCGTATAGTCTGTGGCCTGTCATTCTCGCTCCTTATAATCTTCCTCCTTGGAAATGTTTGAAGGACCCATTTATGCTAATGTCATTGCTTATTCCTGGTCCTCAAGCACCAGGAAAGGATATTGATGTTTTATTTGCGTCCTTTGATTGATGAGTTGAAAGAGTTATGGAATGATGGTGTAGAGACATTTGATGCATCAACTGGGAAGTGCTTCAAGATACATGCCGCTATTTTATGGACCATAAGTGACTTTCCAGCTTATGGTAAGTTCTTAAATTACTTACTTTTTTTCTATTGTCAAATAATTTACATTATTTATGTATTAGACTATTAATATAATTTTGTAAGAGCTCCCAAGAGTTTACCTTAGGGGTCATTGAAGTAGGTCACCATGAGGTCTTAGTTTCAAATTCTAACATAAATAAAAACACTAGGTGATGTCTTCCCATTTGTTCTAGCCTTGATGGACAATATCCAATTCCACTTGTGCTTGCTCAATCTTCATTGTGACACCAAGGAATTGCAATTTTGTTTACTTTCCAGCTCTCTTGTACAATATCCATAAAGAATATATATTTGTACTGGACATTGAAAGATTTCAAAGAAACTTCATTTTTCCAATTTTTACTTTGTATTATTAACACTTTACACCATTGGAGAATGATCTGAGATATGTGACACATCATAGTTAAAATTGATATGACTCCATTGCATCATCCATTCGAAGTTCCCAAAGTGATTATTTAGTCTATAACAAATTATGTTAGCACCATGTTGTTTGTTAGACCAGAAATAATAGATACCTTTCCAGTGAAGCATAAGCTACACTTTGTTTGTGGGAATAATATACATCTTTCCATGGAAGTTCACTAAGTATAAGCTCCATTGAGGGTGTTGCTCATGGTGAAGCACCTCCTGTCTAATGTTTCATTGAGGGTGATACCTCTTTTGGGAACCTCTTGTCTAACACTCAATGGAGGGGATTGCTCCACATTGAGCACCTCTTGCCTAATATCAGACTGAGGGCTCTACTTCTGTAGATGTTACTTCAAAGTGATTGCTTTTCAAGACACAATTTTGATATTTAATACATCTGATATTGTAGAGAATCTTGTTATTTTGCATGTTCTATGTAATAGTATAAGTTATAAACTACTACTGACCATATATGATTTTTTCCTATGAATTAGGTAATTTATTTGGATGGAGCACAAAGGGATACATGGCATGTCCTACTTGCAATAAAGATGCATCTTCACAAAAGGTAAGAAGTAAAATTTGTTACATGGGTCACCGTCGGCATCTTGAACCTAGACACTCATGGAGAAGAAGCAAGAAATTTGATGGTAAGAAAGAAAATAGATCAAAACCAAAAGAGCTCTCAGGAGATGATGTCTTACATCAATTGGATTTATTAAGTACTTATAGATTAGGAAAACACTCAAATAATAAGAAAAAGAAATGTCGTCCTGAAGAGTTGAATTGGGTTAGGAGAAGTATTTTATTTGAGTTACCATACTGGAAGAGCTTGAAATTGTGACATAATTTAGATGTTATGCACATAGAAAAAAATATTTGTGAGAGTATGTTGGGGACATTATTAAATATTGATGGGAAAACTAAGGACACACATAAAGCAAGACAAGATCTAAAGGATATGAATATAAGAAAAGAACTATGGTTGCAACATGATGTTTCCACTTATACAATGCCAGCTGCTTGTTATATTATGTCAAAAAAAAGAGAAAAAGGAGTTTTGGAAATTTTTAAAATCTGTTAAATTTCCTGATGGTTATGCTTCAAATATCTCAGGGTGTGTAAGTGTTGATGATGGTAAGAAAACTAGACTCAAAAGCCATGACTATCATGTTTTGTTACAACGAGTGTTGCCTATTGCTCTTCGTGGATTTCTAAATAAAGATGTCTCTTTAGCATTAATTGAGTTAGCTCATTTCTTCCAACGATTATGTTGCAAGACATTGAGAAAAGATGACTTAGAACAACTTGAAAGGGATATAATTATTATATTATGTAAGCTTGAGATGATCATTCCGCCAGTTTTTTTTAGGTTATGGTACATTTGACTGTGCATTTACCTCTAGAGGCTATGTATGGGGGACCAGTACAATATCGTTAGATGTACAAAATTGAGAGGTTCTTGTGCAAGCTTAAGCGTTACATACGAAACAAGGCACGTCCAGAAGGTTCTATTGCAGAAGGCTATATTATTGATGAATGTTTGACATTTTGTTCTATGTATCTTATTGATATTGAGACTAGATTTAATCATGAACATCAAAATGATGATGGATCTAGCAGCAAAGATGAACATGTTCTAGACATATTTTCAAAGAATTCTAGACCATTTAGAGATGGAATATATGATGTCATACCAAAGAAAGATTTTGATATGGCTCTATGGTATGTGTTTAATAATTGCGAAGAGGCAGAACCTTTTCTTCAGTAAGTACTTTCTCTATTTATCTGGGTTGATATTTTTATATTTTAAATTATTTTTAATTTATTTATTTTTTACATGTAGAGATCATAGAAAAGAGTTATTGAAACAAGCTATTATAAATATCGATGATAAACACCGAGAGCAATCAAAAGAAAAGTAAGTGATTTAAAGATAAATATTCATGTTATTCTGTTTAAATTATTACTTTTTTCTTTATTAATTGACCACAATTTTTATTGTAGATTATGCTATTATATAATAAGGAAAAGTCAATCCCTATCCAGAAATTATATCCTTTGGCAATGGGACTTGATGTGCGTGGAAGAACACGTACTGGTTGTATTGTAAATGGTGTCAGGTATCATGTTCAACGATGCGATGAATTACGTAAAAGTCAAAACTGTGGTATAGTAGTTGCAGGCTACCATGAAAATGAGGTGATTGACTTTTATGGTATTATAGTTGACATCCTTGAGTTAGAGTATGTTGAGGAAAATCGAGTTCTCCTATTTAAATGCAAGTGGTTTGATCTTCGCAAGAAATCATGGATGCGAAAAGATAATAATTTTACGAGTATTTGTGTTAAAAGGTTTTGGTATGAACAAGACTCTTTTGTACTAGCTACTCAAGCAAAACAAGTTTTCTATATAGATGACCCAAAATTGGAGGAAAATTGGCAAATTGTGCTCAAATTTCAAGATAGACACTTATATGATGTGCCAGAGAAGGAAAATTCAAAGGCAGAAAGTGATGAGTTGCATATTGCAAATGATGACTGTATCAAGATATTTCACTTGAAAATAATTCAATTGTCAATGATTCGGTGGAAATACTGTGTCAACTACATAGAGATGATATTGATTCGGTTACCTTGGATCTAAATGTAATTGAATTGGAGGCTCAAACACAACATGTAGTTGAAATTGATTACAGTGACAATGACTGTAACCAAGAGGATGACACTAAATAGAGTACATCAGTGATCATGAGGAGAATGAAGGTAATAATAGTACCAATGATGATGAAGTTGATAGCACATTTGATGGCGGCGACATTGGCTTGTGATGTAACCTCATAAGAGTAAGGCCAATTACTTATTAATAGACCTTCTAAATTATGTATTTCTTCTTTGACTACTATCAAACTAATAGCCTTATCACTACAAAAAAAATCATTTTATTGAAAATTATTTAATGTACTTAAAGGTCATAGGCGATTAAAGTCAAGTAGCTTACCAATAACTTAAATTTCATTATTTTATCTTTTTCTATGTTTTTTTGCCATTCCCTACTATTCTTTTATGTATTCAAAAGAAAAATCATTTTTCCCCGAAATTAGTTTTTTACTTCAGAGATAGCCCTCCTTTCTACCTTTCTAACAACTTCAAGTTGTTCTCTTTCTATGTAGGGGTCCATATCTTTGGACTGATTGCAAACAAAGCATATGAAATTGCAGGTTAACCTCACTTTTTGTTGCTACTTATCTCTAATTTAGTGAATTTGTTAACTATTCTAATGTTATTACCTTGTTTAAATTCATTTTATTGTGTTTAGATTTTAACTTGGGGCTTTCTAACAGATGAACATGACATTTTTCTGCATGCATTGCCTCGTGGTTGTAAGCTTTTTTTGATGAATCCAAAAACTTGATGTCGCTACAGCCACTTTTTAATGCTTTTAAGGCCACCAAAATAAGTAAAATAGTGCTTAAGCATTATAATATTTTCAGTCTTACCAGCAGTACATGTCCACCACCCAAGATAGAATTAATGTTATCCTTATCAAACATTGTCTGGTTAGCAAAATCAACAATAGAAACTAAAGCTAACATAACCAATTCAACATGTATTTTTTTAGGTAACTAATTTTTTCATTAATCACCCGAAACAGAATTACAAATCAAGCTAGCTACCACAACCAGCTTAGTCTAATTTATAGCACCATCCTAACCAACTTCTATCTACCATACTCCTCATCAATCTCTATAGAAAACTAAGACTTTACAAGCCATGATTGTACTACATGCTTTGCCCCCAATGGTGCTCTAATATTGCAAGCAATTCTCTTCACAATTTTTTTAAAGTGGTTGCCACTAGATCAGAGTCAACTTCCTAGTTGTACCAACGTCGCATTTTCATCTTGAGTCCATTAAGATTCCTCCAATACCAACTACAATCAAGAGGTGGTGTATGTTCCCAAATGCTCCCCTGCTTTATATACAATTCATGCACCCATTCACCCATAATATGTTTTTTCCTAGATAATTGTCATAATAATTTTCTAGCAGATGCCTCATTCTATTTGCTACTCCCTTTAATGTTAAGCCCTCCATATTTCTTTAGAGTAAATAACCCTTCCCAGGCCACTATGGACTAATCCCAAGTAATTTCATTTTGTTGTGTGGTCGAATGACACGTAAGCAAGCATCAGAATTGAAGATGTGAGTAAGCCGTAGAAGATTGAGAAAACTTTTTCTGAACCAACTCCTCTAAGATATTTATAGTAGCAACCATCTTCTGATGAGCCACATCCTTTGATCCTTCTACTTGAGGTTTTGCTTCATTCCCTTCTTTGTAGCTTCTATCCTTAAAGGAAGTCATATAGATGCTTGAGGTGATGATTTTGGCATTTCAACACAAATACTGAGTAGTGATCTTATCACAACTTGTGCTTCTATAACCTGCATGATCAGTACATGATTTTAAAAATGAAATATATTACTGAACGCTTTGAATTTTCATGTGGGACAAGTCTATTACTTTGTATGGTGTTGAGTCGTTCACTTGAGATGTTTACTTGTTATTCGAAATATTTTATTGTTATAATATATGTTTTTACCATTGTTTTAAATTTTCTACCATTACTAAACTTATTTTACTGTTACTTAAGATATGATTATCATTAACAAAATGAAATTTCATGATTTGATAAAAACTTAAATATCATATACTATTTTGATAATGATTTGATACTCATATTTATTGTTTACAAAATATATAAACAAGACTAGAATTTGAAGGTTCTTGTAGCTAACTACTGGTTTGTTAAATCGGATACCTTGTAATAATAATTACTGTTACAATCCTTGTAAGCGGGATGGTGGAAAAAACATACTGTTAATATGTTTCCTTGACAAGCTACTTCATGCATACTTCATAATATCATGTCATCATAATCATACCATAAGATGAAACCCATCATGTTCATAACATACATACCTAGCTTACCATACATAAGTCATAATCAACATAACCATAAGAGAACACTACTACCACCATCTTTTAGAATCCCACAAGTGCAATGTGTAAGAGAAGTCCCATACCCTCCCTTCCACTATGTAGAGCCCCTTAAGAAAGCCCTAGTGAGAGTTCATAACATTTCATTCATTCATTCATTCATTCGTTTACTTTTACATTTAGGGAAAGGTTGCAATAGCCGACATAGACCATATGAGCTACATGGAATCCGGTGTTCTACTCCCACACCGAAAAGAGAGAGTTTCCACTTGCCTAAGGTGAAACCTTCCATACATAGCTATCTAGGTGGATCCACTAAGCTATAGTCCTATGTTAGCACATAGTTAAGGGACAAGGAGATTGTTACTAGAAACCCGGACTTGCTAGACGTAAGGTTTCTATCTCATGAGACAACACATACATTGGGAACCCAGACTTGCTAAATGTAAAAGGAACCCATGTGGGAGGCCGGACTTGCTAAACGTAAAAGCCTCCATCTCATTTACATGCCCTTTCGGTGCTAAGCACCTATTCCCTTTAGTAATCATCTTTAGTCATTACATAAGTTCACATTAGCCTTTACTAGACTGTCATGTAAACATCTTATCATAATAGCACATAGGTGTTCATAGGTGAGAATAATCCTTTCTCTTTAGAAACACTAGCAAGTGAGTAAACCTTTCACTTTAACATTACATTATAATCATGAGAGCTACCTTTCCATCATATAGCCATCATACCATAACATACACTCATGCTTCATAGCTAATTCAAGTGTATAGGGTTAAGGATGAGGAAACCATGTCATCAACATCACAACAACACAATAGATATAGCATCATTACTATCTAAGTAATTCATCTTTCATACATGAGTTCCGTGAAGAACCAACATTCATACCTTCTTGCCCTTCATGGGACTTAAATACTTCAATCACCCAACAATGCATAGCCATCACATAATATAAGGTAATTCATGAAGTAATAACATAACTAACATCACTATAATCAATTGATATAATCATCATCTTCAACCAATCTACCACATCAAATCCATGATTTATGAAATGGGGGAAGAAAATGGGTCTATGGGGATTTCAAGTGAACAACAAGAATTAGTCATCATTATACACATAATAAACCCTAACTAATCATAATTAGTCACAATTGATTCATAAAATTCGTTTTAGAAAGAGACCCATGTGTAAGAGTAAAAACCTAGCTTTTTGGGAACTTTAGAAAGCTTAATTTGAGAGGACCTCTTGGGGAAAGGATTCCCAAGACTGAAAAGGAACCATACCTTGTTAATGTTCAAAGTATTATGGATAAAATATCAGTTCTTGAGCCCTACTTGAAGCTTTGACCTTCTTCAATGGAGTCTTGAGTTGACAGAGAGAGTTGAGAGAGTTTATGATTTGATTTAGTGTGTTGAGTTAGAATGACTTAGGTTAATGGGGTTGGGGTCTTATAGTTAGGTAATTAACTCACTAACCAACCCCCTTAACCCCTAGTTAAATAAGTAACTCGAAATTCAACTCCCAACTAATAACTAAAAAGCTGAAAACTGGCAACATCTACGTTGGCCATCCACAGACTGTCAATTGATTAATTGTCCGTGGTTTGGTCTCGTGGTTTGGGTCTGGGAGAGTAAATGTTGCAGGTCTCTAAAAAAACTAAGTATGTACTGACGTTCATGATTGACGGGGCATCAATGGCCATCCATTGGTCACCTCCAGAAAGCTGTTTTCTTGCAACTTTTTGGGGGACTCTTTTGGGGGTCTAGTTTCCAAACGATTCCATGGTTTAGTTTAGGGTCTTTTTAGCTTAAAAGGGTCATTAACTAACTAACTAAAAATCCTCATAAGTACTTAATCAATCAATCAACTAAAATCCAAAGTACAAACCTAAAACTAGAGGGCTGAAAAGTTGGCAGCACCTACGCTTGCCCATCCACGGACCGTGGATGGGTTCACGTGGCTTGGACTGCCTTCGTGGTTCTTGACTGAGGCTTCCCTGTTGTAGGGAACCAAGTTTTGATGCAGGCCGGATCCACGAACCCAATCCACGGGGCGGGGATCAATTGACGGCTCGTCAATGGCCTTCGTAGGCCAAGCTATTTTTGACAGCTTTTGGCCAAACCTGGGGGTCGTACCCAGACGTTTTTACTTTAAAAACATTATTTTACCTATTTAAAACCTTTTTAAAAGATTAGACCATTATACGACACTCCCAAGCCTTCCCAAGGCCTAAGAAAACCTACTAGTTCAATTTCTCTAGTTTCCGGACGTCATGGTCGTTTCTTGACGTTTAGACTCTAATTCTTCCAAACTAAGTTAATTACATTAGTTTAGGTCTAGAAACATCATTTTAACTATTTTTAAGTCATTAATCATAAAGTAAGGCTCTAGCTTAGACCATTGGATTTCCGGGGTGTTTCATGTTATCATTTATAAAAAGGGCATTTATTTCATGATATCTTCTAATTATCATATTAACATGTTTTCGACTTTTGTTTATTAGAAATGTTGTAGTTAAATGTTATTACTCATTGAGCTAGTGATTTACTCCCCATTTTTTTTTTGTTACACAGATCACAGGTGACGTCAACAAGACTTTAGCTATAGTGTACGAGTTGACAAATCTATAGTTCACAGGGATTGCTTTGTGTGGACAAGAAGTTATTTATTTACTACTGCCCTTTTCTTTTGAATTCTTAGAGTCGCTTTGTTAATTATTTCACTAGTGTCATGCGTTATTTTTCATTATTGGAAACTTGAAATAGTATTAGACTTCTTTTCGTAGTTGGAGATGGATTTAGTATTATAATATTGTTGATGCATGTTATGGCTTTTTTTAGCGATATTGGTTGGATATGTTATTGATTTTTGAGACAGGAATTTTTTTTCCTATAGGCCCAAAAATAGGGGAAACTTTGTCCAATGTTTTGTAAATTTTCATTAAGGCTTGCCGTTAGCATCCCACCATTTAACATCGGTCATGATCCTAAATTAAATTGTAACACAAGTGATGCAACTAATGAATGCATATCATCCATGGACACAAGAAGATCATTTGTGTGTAGTAATCTTAAGGAAATCATTAAAATATTTTATAATTGGATTAGATATTATGACAATGTGATTGTGTGGTTTAATAAATATTAGAATGGTTGGAGTGAATATTGTGTTTGAATTTAGTTTGTAAGACTAAAGATAATGCTTTGAGATGATACACTTAATAAAATATGGTGAAATTTTATTTTTAATAGGTATTTTTTATTTTTTTTATGACGTATACATGTTAATTATAATAGTTGCTAAATGGCACAAATTGATTGTGGCTATACTTATTGTGGGAATTCTATAAACTATCGTAACAATAAGTTGTGGGTGTTACTATTCACTGACCTTTTTAGTGCATTATAAAAATGAATGGTTTTCATTTTTATTTTATTGTAATACAACTTAAAAATATGCATATGATTTTTATTAGCTTCAATTGTTCCAACGGATCTTGATATACACCTTTTCATTGAGTTCTTTTGCTGGACGTGTAAATGACAAACTATTTGAAAACTTGTTGAGACACTTGATAGTTTTGAAAGATTTATTTGTATTTTCTAAAAACTCAAATTATCTTAATGGTGTTTTAACATTTGAATTTTTTGTTATGAGATATAGTCTATATTGCTTATTGCACTGCAATATGGTCTAGTATTTTAGAAAAAATATTATGCTTGTGTGGTGCTTAGTATATAATCTTTCTCTAAATTTTTTTTGTGTTGACTAAAAGGTTGTTTAAAATTAATGATGTTATAATTTAATAACTGTGAATCTTTTCTCGTAGTCCATAATTGCACTATTCCACTTGGAAATTTAGGTTGTAGCAATTTGAACATATATTTTTTTGTAACTAAATTGTAGGTTAAAGAGAGACAATAATACGATTGTCACTAATTTTTTGAACTATTAGTGACAAAAATGACGGTCACAATTGAATATAAAATTTTGTGGCTAAAGTTTAGTATGATTAACTACAAATTCTAGTTCGTCACCTATTGTCAGTATAATTTTTTGACAAAGTTTTTCATATCTAAAATCTAACTAATTTTAGGACAAAAAATGACTTGTCACTAATGAATCAATATATATTTTTGTGACGAAAAAAATTTGTATCCAAAATTTATCTAGTTTTAGGACAAAAATTGATTTGTCACTAATATATCAATGTACTTTTTGCGACAAAATTTTTTCGTATACAAAATTTAACTAATTTTAGGACAAAAATGGTTTGTCTTTGATGTGTCAATATTTTTTTTGTGACAAAAAATTTTCGTATTCAAAATTTCCCTAAATTAGGGACAAAAAATGATTTATCACTAATGAATCAATATATATTTTCGTGATGAAAAATATTTGTATCCAAAATTTATCTAGGTTTAGGACAAAAAATGATTTGTCACTAATATATCAATGTACTTTTTGCGACAAAATTTTTTTGTATACAAAATTTAACTAATTTTAGGACAAAAATGGTTTGTCTTTGATGTGTCAATATATTTTTTGTGACAAAAAATTTTCGTATTCAAAATTTCCCTAAATTAGGGACAAAAAATGATTTGTCAATAATTGAGAATATCATTAATGACAAAATAATGTGTCACCGGTGACTTTAAATTCGTGGCTAATAGTACTCAACAAATGGTGCCAATTTACTTTTTGGTGGGAAACTCAATTGGACAAAACTTTGCCACGAATTTTTGTGTTTCGTTAGTAATAATATAAGCCTCATATATTTAACCACAAAATTTATTTTTTGTCACTAAAAGTGAACAATTAGTGACAAATTTCATGTCGTAGCTAAAAATTTCATAGCTATATATCACATTTGTTGTAGTGATACTCAAGTCCAATCTATGACAGCTCAAACCAATAGGGGTGTTGAGACTCGTGTGAACCCTAATGTGAGCACTATGGCTTCTAGGTTGAGGGACTTTGTGAGGATGAACCCTCTGGTGTTTCTTGGTACCAAGGTGGGAGAGGATCCCCAAGAGATTGTGGATGAGATGTATAAGGTAGTTAATGCTATGGGGGTTACTTCTATAGAAAAATGGAACTAGCCGCTTACCAATTGAAGGATGTTGCCTAAGTTTGGTTTAGTCAATGGAAGACCAATAGGCTGGTAGGAGCGAGTCCCATAGATTGGGAGGTGTTTAAAAAATCATTCCTTGATAGGTTCTTTCCCTGTGAGAAGAGAGAAGTTAAGATGGAAAAATGTATCAACCTTAGGCAAGGTAGCATAAGTGTGCAAGAGTATTCGTTGAAATTTACCCTATTATCTAAGTATGCTCCATCTTTGGTGTCTAACTCGAGGGATGAGATGAGTAGATTTGTGATGGGTGTGCCTGACTTAGTTGAGGAAGACTATTGTACGACAATGCTCCTCGATGATATGACTATCCCTAGGCTTATGATGTTTGCTCAACAAATTAAGAAGCCTAAAATTAAGAGAAAGAATAGAGAGATGAAGAGAGCTAGATCCGATGAGCAAGGTCAACCAAGGTTCAAAAAGAGGGCTTCTAACCAAGATTCTTCAAGCACTCCTAGGGCTAATCAACAAAAAGGTAGTGGTTCTCCATTTCCTAAACCTATTTGCACCAATTCTCGGAAGAAACACCATGGGAAGTGCCTAGCCGGTACGGATGGTTGCTATGGTTGTGGAATGAATGATCATCAAGTGAAAATTTTCCCTACACTCAGGGCCAAAGGAAGAGAGGCCAAGCAAGCTTCTCATGGTAACCTGGATCCTAATGCTCCAAAGTATGGTCGTTTCTATGAACTCTGATCTAGAGAGGGTAAAGGAGCTCATCCGGATAAAGGCACTGGTATGTTGATAGTTCCTTATAGTTGTGAATGTTTCATTGAGGTTCCTATGTTGTTTTCATGTTAGCCTTAGTATGGGTTTACTCCCAAGGGGGAGATGGTATGGTTAGAAAGTAAGGTTGTTGAGAGTTCCGATACCCTTATCTCTTTCTTTCTCTTCTAATTAAATCCTAAGACAAAGAGTTCCTTTTTGGCTTGTTTCATGTTTTGGAGTCATGTGTGACTATGTGTTTCCGTCGTCTTCTTATGTTATGCATGTTCTTGATGAATTCATGTTTAAATGAGAAAATGAGTTCTGATGATTTTGTTCCTCATGTTGATTTGCATTTAGTATGAGTTGTCTATATACTTCATGAGGTGAATTGTTGAACAAGCTTAATGTGTTTTTGGGAGTAATCACATATGTGCTTCATGAAGTTATGATGAGCATGATTTGAGTTGGAGAAGGTAATTCCTCCAAGGAAATGAGAAATGTTGAAGTTTTCATGCATAATGAGTTTGTACATGTAGTTCTTACTTCTTTGTGTTGCATTGAACACGTTTGAGAGTTGATGTTTCCTCCTAGTTTTGTTCATTATTATGATTTTTCATGCGTGATGGACTACTAGACTTGAGTCTCTAATTTCTTAAAGTGCTTAAAGTGTCATTTGAGGATGAATGTTCCCAAGGGGGAGATATTGTTACGACTCGGAAAAGTAGTAGGTGAAACTAAAGCCTTACGCATGTGTTGTTGAGTTTGATGTGGGGTTTTATGTTGTAAAATGAGTTCCCAAGCTTAGGTCGAGCGTTTTAGAGGTTAAATATCAAGGTACTACTCCCAAAGGACCAACCAAGGGTTCTTGAGGAGGACCCTATAGTCTAACCCCAAGGCTGCCTCAAGAACCAAAAAGTTGTCAAAAATCGTAGGACCTACAGATAAGACCTATGCCCCGTAAGTCCATCCACACCCATGGGGGAGCTGCGTAGGTCAAGGACCCTAAATGAGGAGTTTTTGAACAAATCACGGACCTTCAGGATGGGGCGTGAGCCCACCTATGGTTCGTGGGTCAAGAGGCGTAGGTCACACCTGGAAATCTGCCCAAGCTCGGCCAATTGAGGGGAAACATAGAAATTTCCTTGGGTGGTTAGTTGAGTTAAGGGTCAGTTTATTTTGATTAATTAGAGTTATTTAGGGCTTTTTAAACTATTAAACACCCCTTTACAACTCATTATTCCCAAAAACTCAAAAATAGAAACTACCTCCTCTCAAAATTATTTTCTCTCTAGAAAACTCCATCGGAGAAGAAGTCAAGGTTTGGAGCTTAAGAGTTCATATTTTCTCTTCAATTTCATGAGGAAGTCTCCATTAAGAAATGGTAGTTTTCATCTATGGGTAGATTTCACCCATAGAGTCCCTTCAAAACATGATTCCAAAGTTTCCAAAATCCCCCAAAAGTTAGGGTTTGAATCTAAGTCATGGGTTCAATTTAAATTTTTATTTAAAGGTTCATATATGATGAATTATAATTGAATTGATGAATTAATGTTGATTTATGATGAATTACCCCCATGAACCCATGATTCCCCCAAAATAATAAAATGTGAATTTACGATTTGGGTTGATTGATTATGGAAGCATGTGAAGAGATTAAGTCTATATTGATTTAGTTTATTTAATTATGTCATTATTCATGCCTAAATTGTAGTATTCTAGGTGTGATGGTGAATTGTGATTCATGTCCTTGAAGTGCAAAGTATGAAGAATTAATGTATAATCATGAAGCTATGTATATGCTATGTGATTTCAATGGAAGTAATGTGATCATGTCTACAATGCAATTGTGTTATTGTTGAAAGATTATTCTCAATTATGCAGTTATGAATGATGATGATATATGTGAAAGGTTTCTTCAATGAAATGATATATCTTGAATTTGTAGGCTTAGGGCATTCTCTTCTTGTGTAATTGAAAGAGATCCTGATTGATATACCTTAAATTGGTAGGCTTAGGGCATCCTCTTCTTGTGTAATTAATGTGTCTTGACTTAATGAGTATGAATTGTAGGCCACTGGCATTCCTTTCATAAATGACTAATGAAGTGTTCTAAGGATTTGTCGTGAATCAATAGACCAAATGGCATTCCTTTCATAATAAGTCAATCAACTAATGTAATTATGAATCTTGAATCAATAGACCAATGACATTGCTTTCATGAGGATTCAATGAGCTATCCTAATAATGTACTATGAATCGATAGGCCTATGGCATTCCTTTCATGTGTGAAATAATGTACCTTGGGTCGATAGGCCGATGGTATTCCTATCAAGTATAATAATGTTAATGAAAAAGAACTACTCTATGGGAATGGAGACTTAGTACCGAGTTATTATGGTAAGATGGAAGCTCACCCTACGTTAGGCCGGGTTTCAATGAACATCTTTCTTTTCCCATAACTATGTGATGACATAGGTTATTAGCTAGTGGATCCACCTAAGCTAAAATGTTACTGGTCCTACCTTAGGCAAGAATACCCACCCTTTAAGGTGTGGGACAGACAATGGATTCCATGTTAAGCTCACATGGTCTATTTCTGTTAACGCTTATTTCCATCATGTGGGATACGTGCTATGGTTACTCAAGAGGTTCTATGAAGTGTAGGTGGTAGTATGGGATGCCATCCATGCATTGCATGAGTAGTCTTTGAGAGGGATATGGTGTGATTCTCCAATAGCGTAATGTCTAATGAAATGAATGTGCTTCTAATGAAGCTAATAAGAATGTTGGCTTAAAGGCTTAATGTAATGATGAATGATTTGCTTGGAAATGTTATTATGAGTTACTTTCCTTGTGATGACTTACTAAATGTGAATGTTCCTTATACATGAGTATTGTCTAAAGGTGAGTATGAAGAATGGTAACTTCATCTATGGTGGCCTCAACGTGGTACTTAGTATGAATGGTAGTATGGGATGCCATTCTTACATTGCACAAGAATGGCTTAGGGTTACTTAAGGTGATGGTTCTAATGTGATGTAATGGCTTATATGTTGATTATGCTTGTATCTTGTGTCTTTTATACTAAAGTTCATGATGTTTCTCAAAATTGGCATATAGCATGGTTTTCAACTAAAATGTCCTTTCTAAGCATTGGTTTTTCATGGTTTGTGTGCTAACCCATATTTCTACATTTTTTCTACAAAGTGTATGTTCCGGCATTTAAGGCGATCTTTTCTAGTTCAAGCTTCGGTTGACTATATGTCAAGCTTGTGGTATGTCCTCATGGATCCAAGGACAAGTGCTTTATTGTCCTTTCATTTCTTTCATTGTACTAGACACTTTTTAGACTTTCTATTGGAAGGGTCATAACCCTTCTTTCGATTAGTGATGTATTAGATGGTCATGTGAGACAACTAGACTTCCGTTGTTTTAAATAAAGTTTTTCGATTGTGTGGATTAAAAGATATTTAAATTCTGCACCATTTTCTATTATCTTATATGATGACATGCTATGAGGCTTGTATTAGGCTTTTCAGAGTCTTCTACGCCGTGTCATGTCCGGGGTGTAGGCTCGGGTCGTGACAAGGAAATCCAAGATTTAGCCACAATGAGGACCACCTTCAGAACCAGACCCTACACTTGGGTATAATGTAGGAAAAGTAGGATTTAGTACCAAAATGCACCAAGTATGATAGCCATGCATAAAAACAGTGAAAATATGCTAAAAAGGGACAGTTCATTTGAAAGTATGTGATTTCTAAGCTTAAACATGATTTGAGAGTTAATAGAGCATAAGTCACAAAAACATAAGTTATAGACATAATCAATACATAGGTCATCTTAACCTAAGAGAAATACTTCATAAACAACATTAGAGCATACCTGTGGAATGCATGAATAAGACCCCATAAATCTCACCCATGCAAAGTACACCTTTTTAGGCCATCATTCATATTCTGGTTCATATTGTTGTTGTGGGAAATAATATTTAACCGACATGAGACCATGGGAGCTAAACATGGAATCCGGTGACTCCCTTACCAAAAAGGTTTGTTTGACTTGCCTAAGGTAGAACAATACTCTTAGCTTAGGTGGATCCACTAGCTAAACACCTATGACGGCACATAGTTTTAGGGATAAGGGGATTGCTACTAGAAAATCGAGCCTCCAGTAATGGGAGAGCTTTCATCCCAAGACATTGCTCCTAGAAACCTGGCCTCTACTTACGGAATGACTCCAATCCTATATAAATATAATTCCCATGGGGTTCATACTAAGTCTTGACTTAGTTCATCATCATGGAAGAATGCCTTGATACTCAATCCAACATAATTCATGGGATAGCTCTTAGATCATACGTGAGAATAACCTTTCATCGTCCATGTGTACCTATTGATTCAATTGGTGAGAATAGGCTTTCAACCTTAGAATCATCATATTGTTAGAAAATAATTCACATCATATCATATTCATACCTAGGTGTGTAAGTGAGAATATCCTTTCAACAATACACAACAAGATCATAATCATAGACACTTCGCTCTCAAATTGTTCTTAAAGCATATACATAAATCTCACAAACATACATAATTCTCATACTTCTCCCTTCAAGGTTCAAAACTTATATCCAATCATCAACTCTAGAATTACTATGAAACATTGATGTAATCATAATTCAAGTAACCCAATCAGTACATGAATAATTTCATAAGATTTTTCCATCATCAACAAACCCACATCACAAGATCATAATTGAGAAATATTGGGATTTCGTGGGTTCTTGGGTATACAACATAAAGACCAAAAGAAATCATCAATTCATATATAATATAACATAATTCAATCATTAAAATTGATTTTGAAAGGAACCCAAGACTTTGGAATCAAACCCTAAGTTTTAAGGATTTCTATCTTCGAAATTGAGATTTTGAAGGGGCTCCATGGATGAATTCTATCCATGGATGAAGAACTACCATACCTTAGCAATTGAATCCAATGAATTTGAGTACAAAACCTTGTTCCTTGAACCCTAGCTCCAACTTCCATCTTCTTTTTCTTCTTATTCTTCTTTTTCTTCTTCTACTACTACTACTAGGATTTAAAGGAGGTTCTTTCCCAAATTTCTTGGAGATTCTTAATTGAGGTATGGGAGTTCTTCATTCTTGGTTAGCGATACCAGGAAGACCCTTTAACGATGTTTTCAAATTCCCCAAATTTAGGGTTTTCAGATCTAGTCATGGGTCTTCTTCCAAAATGAATTCAATTGTTTATTTATGATTGTTTAAGATAATTTATGGTTGGATTAATGGAGTATTGATGAAAATCCTCCTTAGACCCATGATGTCCATTTCTTCCTAAATTGTGAACTAAGGTGTGACTTGATTGATTATGAAAACTTAATAATCTATTCTATTTATGTTTATTATGTTGTTTAATCATGATATCTCTCTATCTAGCACAATAATTTTAGAATTTAGGGTTGATCTTGATTCTTAGCCTTGAAAGGCAATTTGCTAGGGTTGTATATGTTGATGAATATTGTATATGAACTTGTTGATCTACTTTAAAGGTGGAGGTGTTTAATTATGATGTACTTGCATGATCTAGGTGTCATTTTACATATATTCTTGATTGACCTAAGATTCTAGGGTTATGTCATGAAAGAGGCAAATTGAGGGTTTAAATGTGACCTTCCTAGAATGATGAATTTCTTCATGTAATGCCTTAGATTAGACCACCTAGACTTGAATTGGTTTAGAGTAATGCTTCTAAACATTAATTGACTTGATCATGATATCATGTGCATGTTTGTGAATACTTGAAGTATAAAGTTCCAATCATGATGTGATTAATGTATTGATGAGTTGTTGGATCATGGTATTGCCTTATCTATTGTGCTATTGCTATATGTTTGGGATGGGTTGGTCCATAGCCCTTGAAGGGCCTATTGTGAAGGTTGGTTCATGTTGACAAGATTGTGTGTGAAATAATGATTTACTTAGAAGTTGATGGTCCTATGAATATTGGGTAAATTGAAGTATTGTTGAAAGGGCATTCTTCCCTTATCCTTACACTTAATTGTGAATGAAGTGTCCATTATTATAATGTTGTTGTTTCATTGCAAGGACAATTTTACACACACACACTCCATGCATAAACATGATTATGATGTATCAATGGTGTTAATTGGAAGTATAGTTCTCATATGCACCTTTACACTTTATTATGCATGAAATGTACATGACTATGTTGATCCTATTGTGTTGATTGAAAGTGCATTCTCATGAGAACACATGATCTTGGTGTGAATGTCATTCTCAAATACTAATTATGATTCTACGGTTGAAAGTACATTCTCACCCTTAATGAAGCTAAGAGCTATTTTGATGAATTGTATTGGATGAAGGATAAAGTATTCCTTCACACATGTAGATACAATTTAAATACTATTAATGTATAATTTGGGAAATAATGCTTAGCAATGAGTGGATATGGACAATGAGGAAAAGCCCCATCTGCCAATGCAATAGAGCGGGTCATCAAAGTGATACTCATGATATGGAAGACCCTTCGCCAATGTAATAGGGCAGGTTTCTAGAAGCAATCTCCATATCCCATAAACTATGTTTCCACATAGGTCTTTAGCTAGTGGATCCACCTTATATATATACATTTAGTTCTACCTTAGGCAAAAAGGACACCTTCTTTTGGTGTGGGGTTACACGACACTGAATTCCATGTAGCTCACATGGTCTATGTCGGTTATAGCATCTTTTCCCTAAATAATAAAGATAATGAATGAGACATGAACTATAGTATGACTTCTTGATGAGTTTACTTAGTAGGGGTGGGGGTATGGGACTTCACTCCCACATTGCACAATTAGACTTAGTAAGATGTCATGGGATAGTTCCTTTGCATTATGATGAGATTTGAAGGCATGCATGTATATTGAATGGATGGTTGTTATGAATGACTTTCCTTATAATTCAAGTTTATTTGTGACCATTGATTATAATGACGTCTAAAGATGAAATGCATGACTAAGGTAGCTTCAAAGGAATACTTAGTTGGGTTAGTGTTATGGGATGCTAATCACACATTTCACAAGTGTTCTTTAGGTGTTACTAATGTAATGGTTTTACTATGAATGTGATATTGTCTTGTGTTGTACATTGTAAATACATGTTAGTTACCATACATTGCACAAATGTGTTTTAGAGGTTTCTTATGTGATGATTACTTCAATATGTGTTGGTCTTGGTATTTAACCTTGTATTCTTGTATAATTGGAGGCTATGTATTGTGAAGATTGGGATGTGTATTACATTGATGTTGGAGACTATAATGATATCTCTCGTGTTATAATGAAATGTATGTGAGTTGCCTCATTGGTTGCACTCTCCAACTATTTCAAAAACGATGTTCAAAAATGACATAAAACATGATTTCAAATGAAATGTCCCTTTCTCATGCATGTTTTAATGGTTTTATGCATGGCTTCCATACTTAGCACCTTTTGTGGTAATCCCTTCTTTCTACATTTTCTATAAGTGTAGGCTTTGGAGATATTAGATTTCATCCTAGTGGCTAGGTTCATAGGAGATCAAGAAGAAGATGATTGGTGAGTCCTCATTGTATTCGAGGGCTCAACCATATGTCCTTTATTGTCTTTCTATTATGTTTTAGACATTTGTTATAAGGGTCGTGTCCCTAATTTTGTATCTTCAAGAGTTTATTCCAAGTATAATAGATGGTTTGAGACATAGTGTCATAGATACTCTTTAATTTTATTAAGAGACTTCGATTGTAGAGAAAATTTTAAATTTTGTGTTATTTTCCTATGATTTAATGTTCATGAATGCTATGAGGCTTGTATGCGACCCCTTCGGGGTTAATTACACCGTGCTACTTCTAGGGGGTATCCCCGAGTCGTGACACAGAGGTCCTGTAAATTTCGGCGAAGAAACTAATGTCGCCGAGTGGGCAAAATTGGATGGTTTTTGCAAGCCAAAGGTTTAAAAGTTTCAACTTCATTCACTTCCCCTCACTTTTTATCTGTCCAAACTCACACCTGCACTCTAGTTGAGATATTTCATGCACTTTTTGAGTATTTTAGTTGTTGAATTGTGCTCGGACTTGGATTACATTGCCACTTAGCATTTCAATCCTCTCTTTAGAGACACAAAAGGTTAGTTCTCTATGCCCCAAGTTTCAATACTCATTTTCAATAGAATGATCTGGTTGAAGTGTTCTACTCCTCCCTGAGAGGATTAGATTCTTTACATGCATGATTTAATTTGATATCTTTGCCCGAGTAGTTGTGACTGTTGAATTCCTATAATTTCATGCCTTAAACTGGATTAAAATTTGAGGGGTTGTGTTTGGGTATTATGGGTCCTACCTTAATTGTGCTGGTGTATGCTTTGATTTTATTTTTGGGAGTTGCAGGGTTAAATTTTAGAAGTTGGGTTGAAATTAGGCACGTTGGGCCATTTGGCGACCTGGGTCGAGCTCGCAAAACCACTTGGTAGTTGACCTAATGTCCCTATCTCACTTTTGATTTCATGCTATATCTGATAATTAATTTTGTAACTTTCGATGAGAAGCTTAATGTCGCATAAAGCATTTGGCGACTCGCCGAAAGTCTTCTTTTTCGCCCTTTATCTGCACCCTTGAACCTTTATGCACTGAAACTTTTGGCGAACTTGTCCTAGTTCGCCGAAAACTATCGACGACCCGCCGAAGAAGTTCCCCTTTCACTTTGTTGCTACAGTTTTAGTGCTAATTCCTTTGGCGAGCCTAATCTAGCTCACCTAAGAAATTTGGCGATTCGCCATTTGGTTTGGCGAGTTTGTCTGCATAAGTTCCACTTTGCTTTTATTTAAGTTTTTCAAATTTCTCTTCAAGACTTTGCGGACATGACTAAATCAAAAGATGTGGAAAGAATAAAACCAGCACAAGAAAAGTCAAAAGGGATTGCAATAAATGAGAAGACAACTAGGTCAAAAGGCAAAGCTACGAAACTGACCACAACTACTGGGAAAGGCAAGGGAAAAAGGCCCACTTCTGCCAGGAAGACCCATTACCCTAAACCCTAATTTTCCATCATAGGCCAGGGGATTTTGCAGAGCGGTACATATCTCTCTAGCAGACACACACTCAGCAGACCTTCGTGAATCCAGTCCCGTTGTTTTCCCTGAGGCGACTTCGGGCACTAATGCCCAGATTCAGAGTGACACATCGGGCACTGATCCCCATGCAGATGGAGTGACTACTTAGACATGATCCCTTCCTTACCTCCCTCCCTGTCTTCCTTTAATTTACATTCTTGATATTTTGTTATCTCCATTTGAGGACAAATGTTTTTGTTTGTGGTTGGGTGAGGCCCACACCTTTTGTGTGCTACTTTTGTTTGTCTTTCGTGTACATATTTGGGCTGTACTTTTTAAAATTGTGTTAATACTGCTTTTCTGTGGCTGTGTGAGCTTGTGGCTCCTTTTATTTTAAATTACAAAATGATTTTGACCTATCCAAAAAATTTGTGCCACCTCTCGTGTGTTGAATGTAGCTTGTCTTTGCAAAAATTAATTCTCAGTTCTGATCAATACCGATGACATAAATAGTTTCTACAATCGAACAAACATGAATGTATTGCTACGATAAGGCCAAATGAAGTTGCATAGACAATATGTGAACTCTTTGCATCTCGTTGTAATTAGCCATTTATCAAATCAATTCTCTTGTGATGATCATTGCACACTAGCGAAAATGTGGCATCTTGTTTGATTGTAGTGTCAATGCCTAGTGTGATGAACTTACTTTGAACCATGCATGATATATCCTAGAATTTGCCACGTTAGTCTGGTCAACTTGGTGATGCTATCTCTTAATATGATCTTAGGCAACTTCTAAGAGTGTGAGCCAATTTGACATATACCTCTTTTGTGACCTACCTTATGAGTGTGTGAACGGCTTTTCAACACCCCTTGAGCATTACCATTCTTTGGAAGAAACTTGATGAAATCATAACCTTTCTTTATCCATTACCCATAATCCTCATGAAGTTGTGGTTAGTTGAATAGCCAACTTTGGCAAAAAGCCTAAGTTGGTGGTGTGGTGAAAATATAAGGGCAAGTCAAGAAGTGCAAGGAAAGTCTCCTCTTACCCATGGTTTTAAGAAAAATGGAACCCCTCCATATATATAAAAAAGTGATAAAAGAGAAAGAAAAAGAAAGTTGTGGAATAAAGTACAAAAGAGATGGGGTTCCCAAGCAATCCATGGAAAGTGAATAATAGGATGACTTATGAGCACTAAAGAGAATGATGAAGGAAAAGGAAGGGAAGTGTTGTGAGCACCACATTTCATGAGGATGAAAGTCACTGAACCTAAATGATCATACCTTTGCACTCAGCCCCATTACAAGCCTTGAAAAGACCTTTTTGATCTTGAGTGAGCTGAAACAAATATTGATTGGAAAATACGGGCAAACCTATGAGTGAAATTATGCATTGTGTTCTTCTTTGTGAGTGTGAGCATTGCATCTGATTCTGAAGCTTCAAACTATGAACCATTGTGTGAATTTGGAATCATTCCTTGTGTGAGGGCATTTGAACACTTTGGTTGAGCTTTTGCATTTGAAACAAGTATTGTGAGCATGAGGTTCTTTGATATTGGTGAGTCACAACTTGAATCTTTCAGTGCACATTTTATCTTTGCATAAGTAAATTGAGTCTTGTTGTGTGCATTCATGATTGAGTCTTGTGTAGCACTGTTTGAGACACCTTTTTTGAATGGTTTAACTTGAGTTTGCTTGAGGACAAGCAAAAGTTTAAGTTGAGCGTGTTGATGAGTCCACAAATTGGACTTATTTAGGGCTATATTTTGATAGAAATTGTGTCCTCAAATGCTTATTTTATCTCAATATCTAATGAAAACCCTTAAGTTTCAGGTATTTGAAGTTTGAAGAAAAGCATGGACACTACATCGCAAAAAGGAAGAAAAGGGCTGAAAAGAACGAAGAAATGAAGGCTTGAGGATTGCCAAGTCCACTTTGTGAGTCGTCGAAGGGTCTTACTTCTCCTTTTTTTCCAGTGTACTGAACATTGTAGGAAAGCATCAAGTCGACGGAAAAAGGGAGCACTGGGCACATCGCCGAGAAGTTCTGTGAAGCAGTACCATTTCACCCAATGACCCAGAGCAAGATGATGCTGAAGATTGGTGCAAGACGGCGATGAACTACACCAAAGGGCGAATCACCGAGTCGTTCAATGATTCCGACTAACGACTTCGCCGAATAATCTGCTACATCACAAATCTTTGAACACTATAAATACTAGTTAGAGTTGTAGTTTTAATTGTGGAATAATTATAATAATTTTCATATAGAATAGTACTTTTTTATATTTTTCTCTAAGTTTGAGATAGTTTTAAAGACTTGAAAATCCAAAGGGTTTCATCTTCAAGATTTGGATTTGGGTCTCCTGAATTCTTTAATTTTCGCCTGTATCAAGACTTAAATCTTCATACCCAGTTGAATGCGAGCTCAATTTGATATAAATTTGTATCTTTTATACATGTGTGGCTAAAAACCCCAATTCTTGGGGTGTGATTTAGCAAATTTGGGTTAAGATAATTGTTGGGTCTTGCTTGCTGATAGTTTAATCGTAGTTTAATTGTGATTTTGTTTAGTAGTTTGTGGATGAATTTAATGAATTTGTATTTGCAAATACAAGTTTATTTATGTGTTTTCGGCTTGCTCGAGTAACAGGTCATAAAACTAAAACTACTAAATTGATGGCCGGTGGGAATGGATCGACATGAGGTTCAACTCGAGAGAGTGAATCATAGTCTCATTCCCACACACTCAGCTCCCGAGAGTGAGTGGGTTAACGCGTAGGCTGGTCTTCATGCGGCAAATGGGTGTCCGAGAGGAATGCATTTGAAATGGGGTAAGTTGCTTTAGAGAGAGCTTATCCCCCTTAAAGTTTGGCCTAGTCACAATTATTCTATGAATCTTCTATCGAAAGCATGTACCCAATAATCTAGCTTAACCCGTATTCCCGTCACATCCCAAGGAGCCCCTCTCATTACTTAGAAATCCTTGTTTATTTTGTTATTTTTACTTACTAGTGACAAAACCCCATTGTTAATTGACAATCTTGTGTCCCCCTTTAATTTACAATGTATTTAATTGTTAATGTCTTTAGCTACGACTAGTTAGAACTAAATTTAATTTTTCTATTAATTCTCAAAACCACTCTCTAGGGAACGATCCCAACCCTTGGTTGGGTTGCTAAACTATTGTACGATCGTAGACACTTCCATCGAAAGTTGTGTCTCTATTACGCAAACATCATAGGACACAAACTGAACTCGAGGCATATAATTTCCTCTTTTCCACTCTAAGATAGGTTCATTCGGAAATTAGAATCTAACCACCGAGTTCTACAACCAATAGAGGCATAACATGCTTGCAACCAATCCATACCAAAGATAACATCAAAGTCTAACATGTCAAGTTCTACCAAATCAATAATAGTTACTCTATGGGATAAGGAAATGGAGCATCTTCTATAAACCCTCTTAGCCCCCAAAGAATCACCAACAAGAGTAGAGACAGAAAAAAGGTTCTAATAACACTTATGGAGGAACATCAAACCTCTTTTCCACATAGGACGTCACAAAAGATAAAGTAGCACCAGGATCCAACAAGGCATACACATCAATAAGAATATTTTTTAAAATATCGATTACTACATCCGGGGAGCTCACTTGTTCACCTCGGGTTTGGAGAGCATATAACCGATTTTGCTTGGGTGAATTTGGAGTTTGAACCACTGGGAGGAGCTTGCTTACCCTCTCTTCCCTTATCCTTAAGCATTGGGCAATCTCTCATCTTGTGACCACTCTTTCACACTTTGCATACCCAGCCACATACGAACCACTACCATTACCTTCTTGAGGTTTAGTGTTGGACACCCTATGCTTGTTGGTCCTTATAGCAGCACTAGAGGAACCTTGGTTGGAAAACCTTTGCTCAAACCTTGGTTGACCTTGTCCATTAGACTTAGCATTAGAGAAGTTCCCATCACCGGTCCTAGCTCTTTTAACCTCCCTATTATTTTCTTTAAGTTTCTCATCTTCCATTTGTTGACCATACATCATGAGACATGAAATACCCATATTTTGCACAAGAACTGTCGTTTGGCATTCTTTGACTATGATATCGGACATTCCCATCACAAAAATATTCATCTTAGCCCTTGAATTCACCACTACAGTTGGAGCATACTTTGATTTGTTTGGTGAACTTTCGAGCATATTACTTCACACTCATACCTCCTTCACGAATGTTAAAGACCTCTTGCATCTTAGCCTCGCTCAACTCTAGGGAAAATAATCTATCAAGAAATGCCGATTTAAACTATTCCCACTATATGTGACCAGCTCCTACCGGCCTACCATTCTTCCAATGATTATACCATAGTGGATCAACACCTTTCAATTGGTAAGCAGCCAAATTCACTTTCTCTACCAAAGTCAATCCCATGATAGCAAGTACATTATAATCCTCATCCACAAATTCTTGAGGATCCTTCTCCAATTTGGAGTCATGAAATTCAAAGGGATTAATTCCAAACAGGTGTGTAAGATACTTGTAGACATCAACCTGCCGAATTCACATTAGGGTTCACATGAGTCACAACATCTCTATTGGCTTGAGCAGCCAAAGCTTGGGTTAACGTTTGAAAAGCCCTCCTAACCTCCACATTCGACATAACCGAAGGATCAATCATAGCTTGAGGATCTTGAGAAACTTGAGGAACTTGAGGAACTTGAGTAGGAGATCCTTCATTCACATTGTCTTCCTCAACCCTTATTGTGAAATCCTTTCTAGTAGTCATATCTTATAGACCAACGAATAAGGATTAGGAGAAAGTCCTTGTAGAGTTAAACTCTATTGCACGACTTAAGTGTAATAGATGAAGTGGAATTTCATAAACATCTTATAGTTTCTTATTCATAAATATGGCGCGCTACACACTAATGAACAGGACTCTACTAGATGTGGCTTATGAGACATGACATGATCCTAGAATCGTTCTAAACCTTGTGCTATGATTACCAAGTTTATCATGACCCAGGGGTACCCCCTAGGTGTAACATGGCATATAGAACCCCGAAGGACTCCATACAAGCCACTTAGCATATAATAACATAAGACATAGAACAACAAGAGTAAAAACACATTTCAAGTCCAAGTCTAAAATTTTCATTCAAAGCAAAAGTGGAAATCTAGACTCTATGTCTCAACATAGCCATCTTTTACAATATTCGAATACGAAAGGGACACAGCCCATACAACATTGTCCAAAACGAAAATACAAGAAAAGAAACTATAGGTGAAAACATCCATCCTTGAATCATAAGGACTCGCCAACAAGCTAGGAGAAATGAGAAAATCCAAGTTTTAGCCACAATGAGGACCACTTGAGAATTGGACCCTAAACTTGGGAAAAATGTAGGAAATGTAGGCGATAGTACAAAAATGCATTAAGTATGATAGCCATGCATAAAAACATTTTAAACATGCTAAAAAGGGAAATTTCATTTGAAAGAATGCAATTGCTAAGTTTAGAGAGCATAAGTCATAAAAACATGCATCATAGACATAATCAATACATAGGTCATCTTAACCTAAGAGAAACACTTCATAAAAAATCTTAGAGAGTATTTGTGCAATGCATGAATAAGACCCCATAAATCTCCCCTATTCTAAGTACACCTCTTTAGGCCATCATTCATATTCTTGTTCATATTGTTGTCGTGGGAAATAAGCTTTAACCGACATGACACCATATGAGCTAAACATGGAATTCGGTGACTCCCAAGATGAAAAGGGTTATTCTACTAGCCTAAGGTATAGTCATACTCTTAGCTTAGGTGGATCCACTAGACAAAGACCTATGAGGGCTTATAGTTTATGGGATAAGGAGATTGCTACTAGAAAACCCGACCTCTACTAATGGGAAAGCTTTCATCACAAGAGATTGCTCCTACAAAACTGATCATTATTAACGGGAGGGTTCCCATCTAATATCAACATCCACTCTTTGCTAAGCAATAATTTCCAAGGAGTTCATATTAATTCTTGCCTTAGTTCATAATCATGGAAGAATGCCTTGACTATCAATCCAACATAATTCATAGGATAACTCCTAGATCATGTGTGAGAATAACCTTTAACCGTCCTTGTCTATAGATAGATTAAATAGGTAAGAATAGCCTTTAAACCTTAGAATCATCATATTGTGAGAAAACCATTCACATCATATCATATTCATACCTAGATGTGTAAGTGAGAATATCCTTTCAACAATACACAATAGGATCATAATCATAGACACTTCACTCTCAAATTGTTCTGAAAGCATATACATAAATCTTACAAACATACATAATTCTCATACTTTGCCCTTCAAGGTTCAAAACTCATATCCAATCAAGACAACTAGAATTACTACATTAGGCATGGATATAATCATAATTAAAGTAACCCAATCATTACATGCATAATTTCATAAAATTCTTCCATCATCACAAGAACATAATTGGGAAATATGGGAATTTCATGTGTTCTTGGGGATACAACATAAAAACCAAAAGAAATCATCAATTTATATATAATATTACATAATTCAATCATTAAAATTGATTTTGAAACGAATCCATGACTTTGGAATCAAACCCTAACTTTTGGAGATTTATATCTTCGAAATTGAGATTTTGAAGGGGCTACATGGATGAAGAGCTACAATTACATAGTAATGGAATTCATTGAATTTGAGTAGAAAACATTGTTCCTTTAACCCTAGCTCCAACTTACTTCTCCTTCTTCTTCATCTTTGAGATTTCTAGAGAGAGAATTTTTTAGAAGATGAACTTTTTGGAATTAATTTGGGTTTTCGAAATCATGAGGTGAATGTGTTGGTTTTTGACTTAAGAGACTTATATAGGTGTATAAAACTAAATAAAAAAATACATCACTTAATACCCATATAAAATGGAACTTCCCAAAATACCTCTTCATTCAAGGGACCTGCCTAGGGACCACGAGAGGCCCCATGAGCCTTGGTCATGACCACGAGCCTTGGTCCCCTCCGTGGACCTTGAGGCAATGACTAGGTCTTCATGACTTGGCTCCCTTGAGGTTAATTGAAGACCACGACCCTTGGTAGCCTTCACGAGCTGTTAAGAGGCTCGCAATGGAGGGTCTCACTTTGAGCAGCTTGGCAAACACACTACCTAGCCCACCACGTACCACAGCACGAGTCGTGGTCCCCACCACGAGCCGTGGTCCCCACCACGAGCCGTGGTTGTGGTCGTTGTATCTAAGGCAATGTCGAAGGGAGTGTGGACTACCCTAGTCCTCTCCCTTTGCCCTTGCCCACTTCCTTGACTCTAAACTCAAGGTCTCTAGTTTTATCCTTCTAATTTCCTGGGTGTTAAAAGAAAATAGAATGTTTTTGTACACTAACTGTAACACCTCGTATATCTATTGACCTAAGCTAGAGCCTAACGTGTAGTCAAGTAGCCTAATGAAGTTAAAACATAAGGTGAGAGTCTTAAAATAACTTCCCAAACTTGGTACTAAGGACTTAGTGCTTAAACTTCAAGTCATGGCTCACACAAGGACCCCCTCCCCCCCCCCCCCGCCCAAAGGGTCCTTGATGAGAGCGTTGAGGTTACCCCAAAAGTTGTTAAAAATAACATCATCCACGAGCTAAGGACAACGAGACGTGGACAGACTCACGCCCCATAGAGGGGGTCGTGAGTCTAGACTTAGCCTCCTCACTTCTTCCTAAAAATTCCCTAATCTCTGACACAAACCACTTGAGCATAGCACGGTCCGTGGACCATACCACACCCCTTAGATGGGGCCTCGTGGATGGGTCCTAGACCAAGGCCAAAAGGCCAGCCTCAGACCCAAACCACGAGTGACCAGTATGGTTTATGGTCCAGATCACGTGATGTAAAATAGATTACATCAAGCCTATCCATTCACGAACTTCAATGCTTTGATGGAGTGTTCACAAGGATAGAGGTTATTTGGCATGTATGGATCCCAAGGAGGGAGTTTCATGCCTTGCATGGGAACATATGCACCTTGAAGGAGCTCCCAGTTGGGCAACACCATGCTTGCATGATAGCTTGGAGCATGGGAGGCCTAACGAAGCGAGGAGCAGCAAGTGAAGAATGTGCTCCATTCGACGAGCTGCAGGACACTTTGGCAACTCACCAAAAGTCCTTTGGCAAGAGTTCCCAAGATCGCCAACTGCCCAAGGAGCTACAAAGGGGGAAACCTTCTCACTAGGCAAGCAGAAGACCATTGGCACATCACCAAGTGGATTGGGTGATGGTTCCCAGACCGCCCAAAGTTCTAGCAGTTTCCGAGCCAAGGGCAGGAGCAAAGTTGCTCACTTAGTTCATTGGGTGATTCGCCGAGCACGTAGGCGAGCCCAACTTTGCTCACCCATTAGCCCATTTTGGGTCACTTTTGGGCCCATCTATGTAATAGTGCCTAATACTATAAATAGGCCTTTAGGGTTTCATTTTAGAGTGAGATTATTTTGAATATTTATGAATGATAAATTTAACTCCTTGTGTGAGTGGTGAAAGCTTGGTAAGCTTTTGTTGAACATTTGTTAGAAATGAGGGTTGCTTGGGATATCGTTTCCCTTGAGGTCTTCGTAAGAGGTGGGTGCTCTTGTAGGATTAACGGATCGAGGTCATTGGGTTTAATATTCCCTTTTATTTCTTTTTGTTTCCTCTTTGTGTGTCTATCTATTTATCTTGATTTTGTACTTGTGAGGATCTAGATTGGAGGTTATTGGATTTAATACATCATTTAGTTGCCAATTGTTTCTTATCTTGTGTCTCTTCTTCTATCTTAATATTTTTCCCCTGTTTGTGGTGATTCTCCTTGTGAGAATTACATCATTTGGTATCAGAGCTAGGTTTAGATTTGTTCGTACGATTCTATTCTTGGGTTAATACGAAAATAAAAAAAAGTGTTCAAAACATTTTTGAAGAAATTCAGAAATAGGTCTTGTTGATTTGAGTCTTCTTTGGAGTTTCCAAGGTTAGATTAGTGTTCCCTATCCTATTTTGAGTCTAGGGCTACGATTTGAAAGGTTTTGATTCAATATTGAAGTTTCCACCATTGTTGGTTGAAGAAGCTTTGAAGAAGACGAAGTGGGTTTTAAAATTTGTAAGTTTTGGCAAGGAATTGAGTGCTAAAAATTATTGGGGTTTGTTCCATATATGAAGGAGAGTAGTCACCTAAAGTTTCGTGAAATTCCGAGCTAAAAATTTTTGGGGTTTTATTTTGGGTCTTCATAGTATTCTTGAAGTTCTTGAAGTATATTCAAGTCTTCAAGAAGGGAATATTTGAAAAAGAAGGAGTTTGATCCAAAAGGGATTAAAGAGAAAGTGTAAAAGTGTTGTAAAAGGGTAATTTACCTAAAAGGGTAAAGACTATAGGACAAATGACGGTGGGGGACCATAGCAGGTCCAATTTCGGAGTTGTAAAGTTGCAGCAAAATGACATTGGGTGAGCCTGACTTTACTCGCCTAGTCCACTCAGCACCTCGCCCTTTGGGTAGGTAGGTCGCCTAGTTGACCTTGTTTTGGAAGGTGTCACTGGAAATGTTGGCGAGATAAGCCCTGGTCGCCGAATCACTCAGCACATCGCCGAACTTCCACCCAGATCGCTAGTTTGCCTTGTCCGATCTTCAAGTTTGGGGAGCCAATCTTCAAGTTGGCGAGCTGAACTTCACTTTAGGTGAAGAAAACAGTTCATTTGGCGATCGAAATCTCATGTTATGACCCTTTCTAATCTCAGGTTCTAATTTCTTAGTTTCCTTTCTTTTGATTCTAGTTTGAGGTCAAGAATCCTAAATTGATTTTCAACTCATAACTACTCTACTTGTTGACTATTAGTTATTGAATTCACTTCTTTGTTAGTGCTTTTCTTTTCGTGCTTTTTTTGTTTTACTTCGTAGTTAATTCTTGACTCAAGTCTGTTTGCTTTAATTGAGTCATCCGTTCTTCTTGAAATAAAAATCTATTCTAACTAAGAGTATAAAGCGAGACCTTGTGATCAACTGAGTATAAGCAATCTTCAACATTAGCCGCGCCAATTTGAGAGGCAATGAAAGGTGTGTAAACACGAGCGATTATGAGTTCATTTTATTAACGCTAACATTATTTATTATTTTTGTGAGTTGTCACTTTGTAGGTACACGGAGTTATAAGGAAGCATGTCCTCAATAGCCTCGGACACATGTGACTATGAGATGGGAGATTATGGTTGTGATGATAAGGGCTATGATGTGAGGATAATGGAGATTATGGGTGGTATGAAGATAGCCATGATCAAGGGCTGAATGAGAATGAGAGCTACTATTCCAAAGGAGAATATGAGAATAATGTTGAACAATGCTCTTACGGTGAAGATGGAGAGGAAGAAGGCTCTTGTGGTGGTTCCTATGATGATGTCGGAAAATGTTACACTTCCCACTCCCAGGATGAGGGTAAGGTGAAGTACAATACTCTATTATATAAGAAGTATGAGGAGCATGTCCCTAAGGCTTGTGAAGATTCATATTCTTACTTTTGTGTTAATCTCTACCCTAGTCGAAGTAGCGTGTATGGCTATACTAGCTCAAGTGAAAGTCATTTGAGGGGAAGAAAAGAGTGTGCTACTCTAAAGTCTAAGGATATTGTATCCTTTACCTCTCAAGGTCATGAACACTTATCGGGATATGGGAACCAAGGCAGGTATGCAGGATGTGTCAAGGGTCTCGGTACCAAAAGGATTGATTTTCCCATCTTTAAGGGATGGCGTGATTGGGAGTGGCAGTGTGAGCAGATTTTACAACGTCATGATTTGAGAGGTCTAGAGCGACCCTTGTATGCCCTTAGTAATTTGAAAGGTCTTGCATTGGGTTTGTGGACTCAAGAGGAAAGGCTCCAGACACTCGAAGGAAATACCCACCCATTGACATGGGAAGAATTGAAAGGGCTGATGAGGTTCAAGTGTGTGTCAAAAGGGTACACAAAGCTTTTTAAAGTCGATCCGAGAAGACCAGTTCTTATGATTAAGGTTGGCATCTATGGGGCTTTGGGACTTGACCTTGTCCTCGATGAGGGTACAATATGAACTACATCACTCCAAAGGTGGTAACCTACTTGGGACTACCTCGACTAAAAAGGACCTATCCACACACCATGGAGGGATGAAGGTTACTAAAGGGGTAAGAGTCTCTTTCACACACGACAAATACTATGAGGAGGTTTGGTGTGATATAATGCCCAAGGCTTCTTGTCACCTAAGTTTTGAGGCTGATTGGTTCAATGAGCATAGGGTCCCAAATGAGCAGAATGGGTACAAGTGTATTGTGGATCATTGGGGAACACATTTATTTCCTCCTCCTAAAGTAAAAAGTGAGAGACAAAATATTGAGAGGAGTAAGGGAAAGCAAGGTGGCAACCTTAGACAGGAAAAATGAGAGGTTGAGGGGAGTGAAGTGAGAGGGTTGCCACAATCTCAATCTAATAATTTTGTTCATCCTTCAATTGGTAAGGATTCTTATGTAGGTACAAGCGTGATAAATGGAGGAACACAAGTTCCATCCAAAGAGCCTACAATTAAAGGTGTGATGGATGCATTAACTGAATGTTCCAACACCCAAGGTAAAAAAGATCTTTCTTACCGGCATCAAGGTACAATAGCTAAGCTTAACACTTTTTCCATTACAAATGAACAAAGTGTGAATGTTAGCTTGTCTTTAAGTGAGCCTATTGATTCTTTACCTTATATTGATAATGTGCTTGTTGAGAGTGTGGATACATTAGTTGATCCTATTAATGACCAAATTGATTCTTCTAGTAAGATCGATTTGTGTCCACCTAGTGTTGACACCTATGCTTTGAATGCTAGCTCATTATTTTGTAATGACTGTGTTGATCAACCTGTTTGTGAGTGTAGTTCATTGGTTGAGGGTTCTTGTAATGTGATTAAGGAACCTCAATTTGGTGGTAATGATAAAAATGTTGATCATTTTATTAGGAGTGACTCTTTAAGCATGTTTTTTTGTGGCTGATCCAATTGCTTGCTTTGCTCATAGAGATCATGTGCTTGAAGGTGCTTCAAAAGATGTTATGTGTCTTTTTGAGGGTGAACTTGCATGTTTTACTTTTTCCCTAGTGGTTGACCATTCCCTATATAAGTACAATATCCTTTTGAAGATGTTGAAATCACTCCTAGTGATGTACCCTAGTCGTGTGAATCATGAGAGTAGTATAGTTCTTGATAACTATACTTGCTATAATAACCCACTACGGTGTGAAGATTTTCCTCCCAAAGATGGAAATCTCTTCTTAGAAGATGAGAGTACTCTTGTAGGGAAGGAATGTGATGAGGAGGAAGGTGGTGCTTGTTTTCCCATTCCCTTTTCTTCTTGGTGTGTCCTAATTGTCAATGGTACGACCCCTGAGTTTGAATCTATTAGTAGTAATACCCATGAAAACACCTTGGAGGAAG
Source organism: Solanum commersonii (assembly GCA_029007595.1). Taxonomy (NCBI): domain Eukaryota; kingdom Viridiplantae; phylum Streptophyta; class Magnoliopsida; order Solanales; family Solanaceae; genus Solanum; species Solanum commersonii. Next base: position 113,406 of record JAJTWQ010000129.1, on the reverse strand, counting down.
TTGAATTGCGGGACACCTTTCTATATTACTTGTTTACATATGATGATGCTCACATTGTTGAGTGGAGTATGCTGTTGGGATGAACAAGTCGCCACCTGATAAATGGAGGGCATTTGATCCAGTTCTGTGGACCTTCTACCATTTTGATCCTGGTGTATGTTTGAGGGTATTTGAACGGGTAGGAGTATCATCTTTTGGGTTGTACTACCATGTTGTTGAGAAGAATAACCATTGTCCTTGTTCTCCATTTGTAGGCTTAATAGCCATGACAATAAAGGATGTTTGGTTGTTCCTTGAGTTGGAGTTGTTCCTTGAGTTGGAGTCTCCTCAGTTAATTGCTTTAAATGTTAACCTTTGTATATGGTTTTACAAGGTTTGGATTTGAGGATTCACTTTTATTTACTTGCATATGATGATACTCATACTTGTGTGGGTTGCATATCTTATGTTAGTAGTGGTTTAAATTGGGAAAATGAGAGTCTCCTTGACTCGATGTTGTACGATCATTTTCCATGTGACCCCAGTGTCATTCTTAAGTGTGCTGAATGTGGTAGTAACACCTTCTGCCATATGCATGATTCTTCCGTGGTGTTATTATTTGATCCAATGTACTTGAATGAGGTATGCTTACCAATTTGGGTAGGGAATACTGATGTACTTGAACTTGCTCTTGAATTGGCAATAATTACTCTATTGAAGTTATCTAGTGCATTGGATGGGTCTCAATGTTTCTTACTTAGACAAGTATCTATTGATTTGATGGGTTACAAACCAGGTTCATATGTGTGATGCTTGGTTATAAGTTAATTTTGTGCATCCTTGGCATGGTGATGAAATTGTTATTGCTAACGCTAACCCTCATGCCAGGAGGATCTTTGTACTGTTTGCTTCCCCTATGGTTTTGCAAGGTATGGATTCGAGGACAAATCCTTTTCAACAAGGGGGGAATGATGTAAAATGGATTACATCAAACCTATCCATTCACGAACTTCAATGCTTTGATGGAGTGTTCACAAGGATGGAGGTTGTTTGGCATGTATGGATACCAAGGAAGGAGTTCCATGCCTTGCATTGGAACATATGCACCTGGAAGGAGCTCCCAGTTGGGCAACACCATGCTTGGATGATAGCTTGGAGCATGGGAGGCCTAATGAAGCAAGGAGGATCAAGTGAAGAATGTGCTCCATTCGGCGAGCTGCAGGACACTTCGGTGACTCGCCAAAAGTCCTTTGATGGTTCCCACACAACCCAAAGTTCTAGTGGCTTCCGAGCCAAGGGCAGGAGCAGAGTTCCTCGCCGAGTTCATTAGACGCATCGCCGAGCCAGTAGGCGAGCCCGACTTGGCTCTTCCATTGGCCCATTTCAAGTCACTTTTGGGCCCATCTATGTAATAATGCTTAATACTATAAATAGGCCTTTAGGGTTTCATTTTAGATTGAGATTATTTTGAACATTGATGAATTGTAAATTTTAACTCCATGTGTGACTGTTGAAAGCTTGGTAAGCTTTTGTTGAACATTGTTTAGAAACTTGGGTTGCTTGGGATATCGATTCCCTTGAGGTCTTCGTAAGAGGTAGGTGCTATTGTAGGATTAACGGATAGAGGTCATTGGGTTTAATATACCCTTTCATTGCTTTTTGTTTCCTCTTTGTGTGTCTATATGTTTATCTTGATTTGGTACTTGTTAGGATCTAGATTGGAGGTTATTGAATTTGATACATTCTTTAGTTTCCAATTTGTTTCTTATCTTGTGTCTCTTTTTCTATCTTTGTTGTTTTCCGCTATTTGTTGTGATTCTTCTTGTGAGAAATACATCATTCTTATCATGACCAACGACACTATCTTACGGTATGAGTGTCTACGATCGTCGATAATATAGTAACCCAACTAAGGGCTGGGGTCGTGTCCCAAGGGAGCGATTTTGTGAATTGATAGAAAAATATAATTTACATTCTAACTAGTCGTAGCTAAAGACAAATTTGCAATAAAAGACATTGTGAATTAAAGGGGGCGACACAAAAGTGTCAAATATCAAAGGGGGTTTTGTAACAAGTACTAAAACAACAAAATAAACAAGAAAATCAAGTATGGGGAAATGTTCTTGGGATGTGACCGCAATATAAGTTGAGATAAATTGTTGGCTACATGCTTTTGATAGGAAATTTGCAAAATAATAGTGACTTGGCTAAGCTTTAAATGGAAATAAGCTCCCTCTCAAGAAACTTACCCCGTTTCAAATGCATTCCTCTCGTACACCCATTTGCCGCATGAAGAACAGCCTATGCCTTACCCTACTCACTCTCTCGAGCTCAGTGTTAGGATATGGGACTAGGGCTCACCCTCTCAAGCTGAACCTCATGTCGACCCACTCCTTAGGACATCAGTCTAGTGGTTTTGGTTTCGGGACCTCCCTTTCGAGCAAGCCAAAAATGCATGGGTTGCTTTGTATTTGCAACTACAAACCCTTTAGATTAAACCACAACCACTAGGTCAAATCACCATTAAAATGCATCTAACCTATCAACAAGCAAGACCCAATAAGAATATCAACCCATATTTGCTAAATAACACCCCAAGAATGAGGTTTTTTGCCACACATCAAGAAATAAGAAATTATACCAAACATGATAAAGAAATAAACATGGTATAAGAAATGAAACCTTAAACTAAGTAAAGGAAAATGAATAAAGAAGACCCACTTCCAACTTGGGGAAGAAGAACTCCTTTCTTCAAGTCTCCGCAAAACCCTCTCCAAACTTGAGAGAAAAATATCAGCTAAAGTATGTTCTAAAGTGAAAATAATAATAATAATTCTTCCACACTAAGACTACAATTCTAACTAGTATTCATAGTTTTCATAGATTGTGCTGCGGAGTATTGTTTGGGGACATTAGTCGAGATCGCTAATGAACTCGACTATCAGCCTTTTGGTCAGCTCATCGCCTTCAGTGTCTTTCCTTTAGCATCCTCGCATTCTGGATCATTGGGCGGTATAGTACTGCTTCGCGAACTGATCACTGACTGCTCTTTTCCTCGCCTTTTGATCCACTTCCTTCAACGCTTTGCGTACTGGAATGAAGGGTAGTTCATGTCATTTTGATGACTCACCAAGTTGAACTCGGCGATCCGCAGGATTCCATTTCTTGTTCTTTTCAGCCCTATTTGCTCAATTTTGTGCCTAAGTGTCTATGCTTCCACTAAAACTTCAAATACCTAAAACTTCAACATTTTAATCAGGTATTGAGCTAAAACAAACATTCAAGGACACTGTTTCTATTAAAATAAAGCCCTAAATGAGTCAAATTTGTGAACTCATCAGTAACACCTCCCAAATTTGTTTGATGTTTGTGTGGCCTTACATGTCCTTTTGAGATTAAAATTAAGTCATTTGGCGTTAAGAATGATTGGAAATAATTAGGGATGAATTTCAATACTTAGATGGGAGTTTTTGACATAGAAGTGATGTGTCGTTGTTTTATAGCACTTTTGATACTTAAAACATAGAATTTGTGTAAGCTTTCTTGCTTGTTATTAACATAAAGATTGACTATTATACAATTCCCCCCACCTTTCGGAAACAATACGACTAAGAGTGTAAATAACAACAATTGACTTTGGTCAAAATTATATTTTTGTTAGGACCAACCCTAACCTTGGTTATGTTCTACTTTTTAAAAATAACCACTTTATACTTCTTTTCAGAGGTGTAATTTGGGAGTATAAAATATTGTTTTTGTTTGTGAGAAATACAGTTTTTGAATTAGTTTAATTATGTGTATTTACTATTAGTCCTTATTTCTTGATCTACTTATTAAAGTTGTTTTTCTTTTGTTTGGTCACACACTTGTTTATACCCAACACTTGGAGTGAAGGAAGTTCCTTGATTCCAATTGATTTTGAGATTAAAAAAAACATTGAGAAAAATGGTCAAAAACAATATTCTTGAAATGGTAGATAAAACTATAACTAGAATTTTGCCTGAGTGATGACAAAGGGCATGCCAAATAGAGGTAGCTCGGCTAGAAGATGATCAACGTGGAGCTGCAGTTGCAAGACATGCCAAAAGGGATGAGGTTAATCATCATGATGCTTTGAACGAGCAATCTAGATGCGATGAGTAAAGCCAGACAGAATGTTCAGAATGATCAGCCCAAGTAGACATGGAATATGAGCCTTCCAAAATAAAAAACCCATATGTACCTCGCTTCAATGTGGATGATGATGATAATGATGTTATTATGGATGAGGCAAGAGTAACTTGTGCAAAAGTCCTATCTTAACTGTATGTTATATAAACTTTTGATACCACAAGTACTATGATTTAGTTGTTGAACATGAAGGGAGTGTTTGCACGCTGAGAAATTGTGTCACGACTGAAAATCAAGAACCATGACGATGCCAATTAAATTTCAATAGTTGGTAAGCAAACCCATAGACCCATAAGTGTAATGAAATAGATCATCGTGAGTAGCACTCACACTAAAGCACCAGGTACGATAACAAACTACTAACCCACACCTTAACCCAACAAATCATTTATATTAATAAGTTAATAATATAGAGCTAAGAACAGAAGTTTTCAAACAACTAAGGAATTGAGTTTCTATAAACTCAACTTAATAATAAAAATTTTTATGCAAAAATAAACCCCAAAGAATTGAAAATCATAGTACAAAAACACTAGATAATAAATAACAGAGATGCAATACCTAAGCTAAAAACATAAGTCTAATAGTGTAAAGTGTATATGTCTGAAAAGATGGACAATAAAATGATGGAAGAACACATGGAACTATGAAAGAATAGCTCACCTTTGGATTTGAATTCAAGCGTACCTTAACTGGGGTCTCGTATGAGCCGCTAGAAGATGCCCTGTACTCAACAATGAAAGAACATGTGCAATATCAATACAAAAATCATAGTGTGCTTGTAGGTTCATGATGAGTGGTAGATATACTCATTTGAGGCCTATCTTATTCGACAATTATTGTTCTCAATGACTAATTATGTCCTATTCTAATGACATTTTTGTGATTTGTGGCTATGAAGTCTAAGGGACAAGGAAATGATGAACATTTTTGAAGAAAAGGCCACAAACATAGAAAGAAGTGTAAACCTTACACAATTGATTGAATAACAAGAAGGACGTATCACCCAACTAGCACGACTTTGCCCAAAGTGATTGCTCAGCATTTTAATTAATTGAGGAAGATCGGCAAACATAAATAGAAATGGTGACTCACCAAAAATAGAGGGTGAACATGCTGACCATCATCGAAGATGACATAACTTGGAGGAAAAGTGAAGTCTTAAACTGTGAATAAATGTGGTATTCGCCGAATGTGAAATACAAACTTAAATGAGCTCGTCAAATTGAGGTTCAAACACTTGAAGCCTAAAGCAAGAGGAATGCGATCTAAGAAGCAAATGATGATCTATCGAATATGCTTGGCGATCCTGACGAACATCGCCAAAGTGGTCACGCAGTGAATTTTTGGCCCAATTTTGGGAAACTATAAAGAGACCAAAGGAGAGATAAAGAAGAAGTTTGAGAGAGAGTTTTGAGGTAGTCCTAATCTGAGAGTTTTCATTTTAGAGTGAGAAATATGTTACCTTGTGAAGAACATCATTAGTTTTGGGGTTTTCAATTCTACTTTTAAGAATTGACAATAGGATGTTTAAATCAAAGTGAGTGTTGCTTATAATTGCTTAATTTGATCTCACCCATGACTTCTATCATAATAGGTATAATTTCTTTACATTATGTGACGTGTAGTTAAAATCCCATGTCTAGGGGGTGCAATTATGTGGTTGAGTGTTGATTTAATATTATGAATATTATGTTTTGCTCTGCTTTATTGTTGTATATCCATGTATTTGAGCTAATAGCATGGGGTTAACTTATAGGTTAAGGTTTCAAACTTATTCCTACTTTCTATCTTCGATTGATGCTAGAAAGAGATTGATTGGAGTGGGTAAGTAGTTTGATACATGCATTTTAGGTTTGATGTCTGCAGTTTTCTTGAAAAAGAGATTATGGGTTGGATCTATTTACCTTAATTTTGCTCGAAAGAGAGATAGCCTATGGTAATAGGTTGCTAGTTATGAAGATAGATGAGATTGAAAGGAAATTCTATGAACTGATACTATGAGATCGAAAGAAGATTAGTGTCAGTGATGATGACCCAGCCTATCCATGAATGTTTAGCACTATTGAGAAACAATGCAATTACCCCAATGTTACATCGATTTCTAATCCATGTACCCCTAAATTACTTGTTAATTACATCAATTTATGAAGTTTTATTTTAATTGTGACTTTTGATACCAAAACCTTTTTCGAAAATTTGGTGGAATCATGCACCCATTGTCCTTAGCTGCTGCAAATGAGTTGATTTTCATTCTTAATTTCTTGATATAATTCATTGCACTTTATCACTCTCTGTGGGATTTGACCTTGACTGTTAGTTCTTTATTATTATTGACAATGAGTACTCATTCTCTTAATGTTTTTAGGTTAATTTGAGCATTATAAAATATTGTGCCGCTGCTAGGGAGTGACTGCTAAGAAATCTATATGAGAAATTAGTTTGTAAATTTGTTTAGTTGTAGTAGATTATTGCTTGATGTTGTGGTTTGTTGATTTACAGGTATAAAATATTAGTTACCATAGTAGTGAAAATGATAGTCACTACATGAAAAATGATAATATGAGTGATTTGAATGACATGCACATGAACGTTTATTCAAACTACGGGAGCCGTCTGGTTACCTCCTACAACAGGAAGGATAATTTTTCATGTAACCAGAACAATGCTACAGCTCCTCCAATTGAGAGCAATATTTAGAGTTTTAGCTCATAAAGACCCTAATGAACACCTTTGGAATTTTATGGATATATGTGGGCCATTTGTGCTCAATAACATTTCACTGGAGTCCATAAGGTTCAAACTGTTTTGGTGCTCTTTGATGGGTGACACTACAAAATGGTTGGAGGAATTTCCAAATGATTTTATCACTTCTTGGGAGGAGATGATTGAAACTTTCTTAGAGAGATTAGTTCCTCCATAAAAGATGGTAAAGCTTAGGGACCAGATCCGAAAATTTAAAAGAATCACAGGTGAACCTCTACACGAGACATGATGTGGATCCAAAAATTACTCTTATAATGTCCAACCATGGTGTTTTGAACTATTTGCTGCTGCAATACTTTTATTGTAGCATCGATTCAATAAACAAAGGTTGTGCTAATAAACATGCCCAAGGTGTACTGATGCGACAAACATATGAGGTAGTAACATTGTTTCTAGATGACATGACCAAAGTCAATCGATCATGGAATACTAGATAGGACCAATTGTCTTCTTTACAACTCAACATGAGCAAGGAAAAAATTATAAATGACCATGAGCGAGATGAAAACATGTCCAAAATTATTACACAACTCGATTTTTTTTCCAAACATGTCATGGGAGGTGGATTGAAAACAGTAAATGCGGTTGGAACAAGTCATGGGCAGTGCCCGGAAGATGCCAACTTTGAGGAATTATATAATGATGAAGTACAATACTTGGGAAACCAAATGGGGGTAGGAGGTTTTCATCCAAACTACCTACTACATGGTAGGAACCAAGGTTGGAACAAAGAGTGAGATAGCAGATTGAAAGAATGGACAGGTGGAAATTGGAGAGACTGAAAGGCTGAAAAAGATAGGTGCATCCCTCCCCATGATCGTCCAAGACCAAAGGAACCAACTGGAGCAGAAGGAAACCAAACCAAGGAAATACTCACAAGGATCTTCAACAAGGTTGAAGGGCCCGACAAGGTATTGAAGGATTGGAAATTGGCTTCTCCACATTAACTCAAACGGTGAGCTCTCATTCAGTATCTATATTTGGAGACTCAAATTTGTAAAATCTCAACCCATCAAATCCAATGAAAATGGGAACATCGCCTAGTCACACCATCCCATATCCTAAGAATAATTATTGAGGAAATGAGAACTATGTCATGCCATGATGTTAAATAAGGAGCTTCTTGGGAGGAAACCCAAGTTTTTATTTTATTTTATTTTATTTCTTTCAATAACATGTGATGTGATTGTAGGAGGAAATAAAGTCAAAGTGTTGAGAAAGGTAACTTAGGCGATGCCAAGACCAAATTGATAATTCACCGAGCGTGTTGTGCAGATATCTTAATCTGCCTTCTGGCTAAAAAATTTAAAAAATGTATACTATCAACTTAGGGGATCAGAGCTCAAACTAATGATCCTTTGATGTCACGACCCAGGGGCACACCCTAGATGTAACATGGCATACAGAACCCCGAAGGACTCCGCACAAGACACTTAGCTCTCATACCATAATATTTAGAACAATATGAGAAACAATAGTCCAAGTCCAAAACATTTTATAACGAAAAATGGAAGTTTAAAACTCATGTCTAATCATAGCCATCTAATATAATAGAATGAAATTGGGCCTAGCCCATACATCATGTCCAAAAAGAAAAATACATGAAAGAAACTAAAACAATGACATCTTTCTTCGAACCATGAGGACTCACCAAGCTCGGGAATCAATCAAAGTCCAAGCTCTAGCCACAATATTGGGAACCATGTCTGTTAGACCCTTCATTTGGGAAAAATGTAGGCAAAAGTATGCGGTAGTACAAAACAATGTACCAATTATGAAATATATGCATAAAAACATTTAAAACATTCTAGAAGGGACATTTCATTTCATGACATGCAATTGACCAATGGAAAACATGATACAAGAAGGTAAGAAAACACACTTCATAAAATAAAGCCAATTGAAGCTAACATAATTCTTTAAATCTTTGAACACATATGAGATAACTTTAGTTCACTTTTTGTCTTGTTGTGGGAAAATTAGCCTTAACCGACATAGAGACACTGTGAGCTATAACATGGTCCCCCGGTGTCTCCCACACCGGAAAGGGTTGTTCTACTTGTCTAGGGTAGAACCATGAACTTCTAGATTAAGTGGATCCCCTAGCTAATCATCCTATGGGGGCACATAGTTTATGGGATAAGGAAATTGTTACTAGAAATCCGACCTCTACTAACGTGAGGGCTTCCATCTCAAGAGATTGCTTCTAGAAACTTGGCCTCTACTAATGGGAGAGCTTCCATCTCACATCAATATCCACTCGGTGCAAAGAATAATTCCCACGGAATAGTCATTTCTTACTTACTCTTATTATCCATGGAAATGTGTCCTTGGACAACCAATCCAAGCTAGTTTTATTAGGATAGCTCTTACTATTTGATTAAATTAGGTGAGAATAGCCATTCAACCTAAGAATCAATATTATGTGAGAAAACCTTTCACATCATGCTAGTATGTGTTTATGAGAATAGCCTTTCATGACACCACATCAAACATCATCATTGGTACTTTACTCTCAAAGCACCCTTAAATATTTACATAGGTTTCTTAAGATCATGCATAACTCATACTTTGACATTTTAAGGTTCAAAGCTTACACTCAATAACAAAATCTAGAATTCAAGGATTAGATAGAGATTAAATCATATATTCATGTGATTCTATCACTTCATGGGTTCATAGGGAAAACATCAGAAAAGCATTCAAAATCTGATTTCACACATATTAAAACATCATTTAATCATTAAGATCAATGATCAAAAGAACCCATGGTAATTAAAGAAAACCCTAGCTAGTTGGGGAATTCTACCTTTTAAAATAGAAGAATTTGGGGACTCCATGATTGAAAGAGATTCATAGAGAAAAACTACCATACCTCAAGTCCAATTGCTTATATTCAATGGATGAATCGAGACCATAGCTTGAAACCCTAAGTTGAATCTTCTTCTTCTTTTCAAGTTTTTAGATAGAGAATATTTGAGAGCAAATTCAATTTTATTTTGTGAAATTGGAAGAATATTTGGGGGTTAAAAGACTTATATAGGGGTCCCAAACTTAGGCAAAACGACGTAGTATAGGAATTAATTAACTAGGAAAAGACCCAACTACCCTTGAATAAATTGTCAGTTGTAACCATCCTACCAATTGATGAACCCAGTAGACAGATCGCCTTCTTACCTACGGTCCGTCTTGATGGACCGTGGTTGGTGGTAAGAGACTCTTGGCAAATCGATGGACCGCCAACCCACCTACGGTCCGTAGGTCCAGTCGTTATTTCCACCCTGGACAATTTTTGAATGACTAATCCATGGACCCACCTACGATCCGTGGTCCAACCCCTAGGGGCCGTGGTTGGCAAACTTGAATGACACCTGGAATTGCTGAAATCTTATATGGTGCCCTCTTTTGAATCTGGGTGTTACAATATCTCCCCCTTGGGATCATTCGTCCTCGAATGAGATTCTAGGCATATCTTAAATGAAAAGGACTCAAAACTAGCAGCCCATCATGCATGGAACTCATCAAAATGCACAAAAAAACAAGGAGGAACTACATACTCAATGCATCAAAAGGAAGTAGGAACTACATCTATCAGCCCAATATGCATGAATTCTCAAAATTTCTCATGTTCAAAGAGGAACTACCTTCTCCAAGATAAAAACATGCTCAACACAATCGCATGGAGCTCATATGCAATTCACTCTAAAAATGCATAACTAAAGCATGTTCATCAATTCATCTCATGAAGTCTATAGGGAACTCATACTCAATGCATAATAACATGAGGAAAATAAATTATATAAGCCATTTGTTTCAAAACTTAAACTTTTTCACGATCATGCATAACATAAGGAAATCATGGAAATACATAAAACACACATAACTCCCAAAACACCTCAAGCTAGAGTAGGAGTAGAAGGAAAAAGATAGGATATCAGGAGCCATATCGGCCTCGACCTCCCAATTAGCACGCTCAACTTACTGATTCCTCCACAACACTTTCACGGAAGCAACTTCCTTGTTTCTCAACTTCTTGACTTGCCGGTCTAAAATCTCAACCGGAACCTCTTCATATGAAAGATTCTCTTTAACTTCCAAACCCTCCAAGGAAACTGTGTATGTCGGATCACCAGCACATTTCTTCAACTCAGAGACATGGAAAATCAGATGCACCGATGCCAACTCATTTGGCAAATAAAGTTCATATGCAACCTTACCAATACGCCTCAGAATTTGATATTGGCCTACAAAACGGGGACTAAGCTTTTCTTTCTTACCAAACCTCATTACACCTTCATGGGTGAGATTTTTACGTAAACCCAATTATGAACATCAAACTCAAGATCCCTCCCTTTGACATCGGCATAAGCCATTTGCCGACTTTGATTCGTTTTCAACCTTTCTCTTATAAGTCAAATTTTCGCAATGGCCTCATGAACTAACTCGAGACCTATTAGGGCTTCTTCACCCACCTTAAACAAACCCATAGGATATCTAAACCTATTACCATAAAGAGCCTCAAATAGAGCCATATCAATTCTTGAGTGATAACTCTGATCATAGGCAAACTCAATCAATTGCAAATGGTCATCCCAATTACCCTTAAAAATAATCACACAAGCTCTCAACATGTCTTCCAAAGTATGAATAGTGCGCTCTACTTGCTCATCAGTTTGGGAATGAAAGATCGTACTAAGCTTAACCTTAGTGCCAAGACCCTTTTGGAATGACTTCCAAACCGAGAAGTGAATTGGGTACCACGTCGAAATAATGAACAAGCGTATTCCATGCAACCTTACCATTTTTCTCAAATACAACTTAGAATAATCTTCCACCAAATAAGAAACCTTGATGGGAATAAAATGAGCTAATTTTGTCATCCGATCTACTATTACCCAAATAGAGTCATGTTTTCGTCGAGTACGTTGCAGCCCTACAATAAAGTCCATATTCACAGCTTCCCACTTCCAAGTAGGAATACCAATGTATTGGGATAAACCTCCCAGTCTCTAATGCTCAACATTCACATGTTTACAATTTGGACGCTTAGCGACAAATCTCGCAATATCCTTTTTCATCCATTCCACCAATAGATCTCCTGCAAATCACGGTATATCTTGGTGGCCCCCGGGTGAATAGAATACTGAAAACTATGGGTTAAATAAGATCTGTTCCTTGAAGTCAATAACATTCAAAACACATAACTGACCTTGATATCTAAGTACCCCATCTCCCCATCGTGAGAAAGCCTCAATAGACTTTTTGAGCACAACCTGTTTTCAATTCTACCAAAATTGGATCAAGTCCTTGCTTAGCCTTCACATCTATCACAAAAGATGATTCGGACCCATTATGAATCGTGACACCACCTTTGGTGGAATCCACTAATGAACCCAGAATTGAGCTAACCTATGAACATCTCGAACCAACTCTTTCTTTTCATCCTTCATATGAACAATACTACCCATCGATAGTCAACTAAGAGCATCTGCTACCATATTAGCTTTACTGGGTGGATAGAGAAAACTCATGTCGTAATTCGTCAACAATTCTAGCCAACTTCTTTGGTGGAGATTCAAGTCCTCTTTGTTGAACACATATTGCAAACTCTTATGATCGGTGAAAACATCAACATGAACCCTATTCAAATAATGCCTCCAAATCTTTAAGGCAAAAACAATCGCCGCTAATTCAAGGTCATGGGTAGGATAATCTTTCTCATGGATATTAAGTTGCCTTGAAGCATAGGAAATAACTTTACCATTTTGCATAAGCGCATATCCTAACCCAATTCTAGAGGAATCGCAATATACCACAAAATGATGTGTACCTACCGTTAAGGTCAAAGCCGAAGTGGAAGTAAGTCTATCTTTGAACTCTTGGAAACTTTTCTCATAAGATTCCGACCATATGAACATAGCCTTTTTTTAAGTCAAAGCCATCAAATGAGAAGAGGTGGAGGAAAACCACTCAAAAAACCTTCTACAAGAACCGGCCAAACCCAAAAAAGTTTCTTATATCCAAAGGAATTAGAGGTCTAGGTTAACTTTTGACCATATCTATCTTAATAGGATCTACCTTAATTCGCTTGCTTAACATATTATGACCAAGAAAAATTATGGACCTCAACCAAAATTCACATTTGCTAAACTTGGCAAAAAGTTGTTGGTCCTTAAGAATTTGCAACACAATCCTCAAATGGTCAACATGATCATTCTCACTCTTTGAATAGATAAAAATATCATCAATAAACACAATTACGAACATGTCAAGGTATTGTCTAAACACCATATTCATCGAATCCATAAACGCTGCTGGAGCATTATTCAACCCAAACAACATTACTAAAAACTCATAATGAGCATACCATGTTTGAAATGCCATCTTCATAATTTCATCTTCTTTCACCCTCAAGTGGTGATAACCCGATCGAAGATCAATCTTAGAGAAATAACTTACTCCTTGAAGTTGGTCAAAAAAATCATCTATTCTTGGAAAAGGATACTTATTCATATTGGTCACCTTGTTCAACTGACGATAATCAATACACATACGAAGGGAACCATCTTTATTTCTAACAAACAAAATTGGAGCACCCCATGAAGAGATACTCGACTAGATGAAACCCTTATCCAACAAATCTTTTTGTTGCCCTTTCAACTCCTTCAATTCTGCCGGAGCCATTTGATAAAGAGGAATGTAAATAGGTTGCGTATCTGGGAGAAGGTCAATACCGAAGTGTATTTCCCTCTCAGGAGAAATACCGGGTAAATCATCTGGGAACACTTTTAGAAACTCATTTATAACAGGGACCGAATCAAGACTCGTGTTTATGGAATCTACATCCCTCACCCAAACAAGATGGTAAATGCAACCCTTAGAGATCATCTTTCTAGATTTGAGACAAGAGACTAGTTGATCCTTAGGCATAGAATTTCCCCCCTTCCACTCTAGGATAGACTCATTTGGAAACTGAAACTTGACTACATGAGTTCTAAAATCAATAGAAGCATAAAAAGAGTGCAACCAATCCATAACAAGGATAACATGAAAGTCTATCATGTCAAGCTCTACCAAGTCAACAAGAGACATTAAATAAGATAAGGAAATAGGACACTTTCTATAGACCCTCTTAACCACAATAGAATCACCAACATGAGTAGAGATATAAAAAGATTCTAACAACTCATCCGGAAGAACATCAAACCTCATAGCAACATACGTGTCACGAAAGACAAGGTAGCACTGGGATCAAGTAAAGCATACACATCAACTTGAAATTTTTTTAACATACTGGTAACTACATCTAGAGAACTCTCTTGGTCACCTTGAGATTGAACTGCATAGAAGCGCTTTTGCTTGGGAGCATTGGGACCCAAACCACTAGGAGTAGATTGCTTGACCTCTCTTCCTTTAGACATAAGCATTGGAAAATACCTCATCTAGTGACTACTCTTACCACAACTGAAGCAACCATCCGTGCCGGCTAGACACTTACCCTCGTGCTTCTTCCCTCACTTAGCACAAGTAGACCTATGCAATGAAGATCCAGCACCATTCCCTCCTTAAGGTTCAGGGTTAGACACACTATCTTTGTTAACCTTAGGAGGACAATTGGAGGAACCTTGACTAGAAAACCCTTGGCGAAACTTAGGACGACCATGTCCATTGGATCTACATGTGAGAAATTACCATCACCGGTCTTAGCCCTTTTGACCTCCCTAGAATTTTTCTTAAGCTTTTACACTTCAATTTGTTGTGCATGCACCATGAGACGGGAGATGTCCATGTCACCAATAAACATGGTGGTACGATACTCTTTAACCGCCATTTTGGATACAACAAACACAAACTTACTCATCCTTACACTAAAATCGACAACCATTGTTGGAGCATACTTAGACAATTGAGTGAACTTTAGAGGATATTCCCTCACACTCATACTTCCTTGATGAATATTAATGAACTCAAGCACCTTTGCGTCCCTCATCTCAAGGGGAAAGAACCTATCAAGAAAACAATATTTAAATCCTTCCCATTCTATGGACCTGCTCCTACCGGTCTTGCTTCCTTCCATTGGTTGTACCACACTTTAGCAACACCTTTCATTTGATAAGTGGAAAATTCCACCTTCTTTACCATAGTCACCGTCATTATAACAAGTACCTTATAGACCTCATGAATGAATTCTTGAGGATCTTTTTGAACTTTGGAGCCATAAAATTACGGAGGGTTAATCCTTGTAAAGTCCCTCACTCTTGAAGCTGCCATACCCACATTTGAGTTTCACGGGGACTGCCACCTCTCTATTGGCTTGGGCCATCACGGCTCAAGCCAACACTTAATTATTAAGATAGATCTTACTCTTTAATTCAATTAGGTGGGAATACCATTTCAATCTAAGAGTCCATATTATGTGAGAAAATCTTTCACACTATGCTTGTATGTGTTTATGAGAATAATCTTTCACAACACCACATCAAATATCATTATTCACAGTTTATCTTCAAAGCAAGCTTAAACATCTACATAGGTTTCTTAAGATCATGCATTACTCATACTCCGCCCCTTTAAGGTTCAAAGCTTACTTTCAATCACCAAATCTAGAGTTCAAGGAATAGATAGGGATTATATCATATATTCATGTGATTCAATCACTTCATACATTGATTCATAAAACTCTTCTTTCATAATCAATAACCCTCATCATATGATCACAATTTGGAAAACATGAGGGTTTTCATCGGTTCATAGGGGAAACATCATAAAAGCATCAAAAATTATCAATTCATGCATATGAAAATATAATTCAATCATTAAGATCAATAATCAAAAGAATCCATAGTGATTGAAGAAAACCCTAGCTAATTGGGGAATTCTACCTTTTGAAATAGAGGAATTTGGGGACTCCATGAATGAAAACTACCATACCTCAAGTCCAACTACGTTTCTTCATTGGAGGAATTGAGACCTTAGCTTGAAACCCTAGGTTGAATCTTCTTCTTCTTTTTCATGTTTCTAGAAAGAGAATATTTGAAAGGAAATTTGGTTTTCTTTTGTGAAATTGGAAGAACGAATTAAATGGGGTGAATTTGGGGCTAAAAAGACTTATATATGGGTCCTAAACTTAGGAAAAATGACATAGTATATGAACTAATTAATTAGGAAAAGACCCAACTACCCTTGAATTAACTGTCAGTTATCACTGTCCTACCAACCGATGGACCGTCGCCTGACCTACGGTCCATCATGGTGGATCGTAATTGGTGGTCAGAGACTTTTGTCCTATCTACAGACCCTGGACCGCGGATCGTAGACCCACCTACGATCCATAGGTACAGTCATGGTTTCCACCCTGGATAATTTTTGAATGACCAATCCACGGACCCACCTACGATCCATGGTCCAACCCACGGGCCGTGGTTGGCCAGTGTGGATGGCACTTGGAACTGCTGAAATCTAATATGGTGCCCTCTTTTGAACCTGGGGTGTTACAATTAAAGTACACTAATTGAACTCCATAGAGTTCACCAAATCAATCTTGAGGTTTGATATCCATTCAAACCTCATCTTCGAGCTTTATCTCCTTTGGTGTTTCACCAAATGCATTCGGCGATGTTAGTTAGTCTTTCAAGTGGGTCTAAGTTAAATAGGCCAAAAGTCTTTTCAAGTTAAAAAATAAACCCTTTCATCTCTTTGTGCTTATTACCCTACTAAACATCCAATTCCCATATTTTATTGTTTGTGTGCCTCTGTTGTGTTTTTTCACTTGCTAGAAATGCATTGGATTGCTTGCATCTCGATCCCAACCCTACTTCCCTCAATTTTGTACTTTGATCCTATCTTCGAGGTTGGTTTTTGAGTTCTATCTTATCGTTAGTGCTAGAAATTATTGTTTTTATATGGGATGTGTGCCATTTGAAGTACATTGTTGTTTAATTTGTATGGTTAATGCTAAATAGATCATACTGAATTGTTCCCATGAGATAGATAGTTTATTTTTTACCCAAAGGTCTTGGTTAAATTAGGTATGGGTAAAGTCTGATTAGCCCAGTGTTGTCCTTATTACCTGATTTTTCGCAACGATAGATAGAGTGAAGACTTCATTAAGGGAAAAACATCATTTTGGGTAATACTTTGTCATGTTTGGGGTATTCTAAATGCCCATGGGTAGAAAAACATGTGGATAAATTCTAAAACATATGGAGAATTGGGTATTATTACGTATTGTGGTTGAATTTGTGAAAATAGGTGCTGGACTGAAAACTACTTGTTCAATTAGCGTGTCTAAGCTCGCCAAGTTAGTTAGGTGAATCACCGAATAAGACCTAGACCGCCTTCTTTGTTTGGATTTGTGAGTTGGGTATTGTTCCATTCGACGAGCTTGTCTTAGCTCACCTAAACTCACTCGGTGTATCGCCAAGTAGGAGTGGTCATCTCCTTTTTGTCTATTTTTTTGTACTGTCACTTTCGTTGGACTTGTCTTAGACTGCCAAAACAAATTTAGCAAATCGTCAAGTTGGAGATAACTCTGCTCATCATGCCTTAGTTCTTATAAACTGGTAGTGTGAACTTCGGCGAGCTCGCCTAATCTACTATGCAAATCTCCCTCTAGTAGGCGAGCCTTAAACAAATTTGAATTGTGTGTCTTTTGGATTTAATTTTAATTAACTTTCAACAAATTTGTGTTTGAATACTTGTGCCTTGCAGGATATGGCAGAGAACTAAAGGAAAACCTAGTCGTTGCCTCTGACTTTGAGTCAAATAGAGAGTATCCTCCTGCTCCTTCATTTAAGAAGAATAAGAAGATCTGCATTAACGAGCCATATGAGGCTCCATGCCAACATCAAACCACTTTGTTCTCCTCTATGTGTGTGAGTGAGCAACCAAAGAAGGTGGTTGCTAGAAAAAAAAGGGACATCAGGTCCAAGTTGATTCAGCATCCATAGGCCTTATCCCATGCCTCTTGTGTTCTCCCGATCATTTCTCTAAGGGCCTTCAATAGACTCAAAGCAGCTAGAGAATGGACAATTCATGAAGAGAGACAACTCTCCACAATGGAGTTATGCAGGACTACCCAAAGATCTAGGAAACAATATAGTTCCATAGGTTTAATAGGTTCACACGACTTATACCTCCCTATGTCCCATCTTGGGTATGAGAAATCTATCCGGCCTATGCAAAAGCATTGCCCAAGACAAGGAAGGGCACAATTTGTTAGCCCTTGAAAGAAATGAAAGTGAGTGGAAAGATGCTACAGTACATACAGGTGCAATAAACATTGCCCTAGGCACTTAGGAGTATCAGGTTGAGAACTTCACACAAGGGATGCAACAGAACCTTGACTCATTAAAGGGTTGTCTAGTACCTCATATTTCTAATGCATCTCCTCCATGGATGGCTGATGGAGTAAACATCGAAAAGAAGGACATGAACTTTGGAGCCAAATATCGGTTTAGATTCATAAGAAGCAATATCATGCCTTAAAAAAAATGAATCAATCCTTCCTCACCCAAAGGTCATCTTAGTTGTCACAAATATTTATATGGAGAACATTAATGCGGGGTCAATTATTATGGATGAGATATTGATGAGTGCTATACTGCGACAGACTTCCATCCTATTTCCTATCTTGATTACACAATTGTGTAAAGATGCGGGAGTTTCTTTTAGGAAAAGAACTAATTTGAGTATTACCCCTGCTCCTCTATTGACATCCGGAGGATTGAGGATGACTACTAACAAGATGAGGAAGCTTAGAGAAGGCCACCACCACCAGATGCTCCACCTATAAATTGATTTTGCTGCTCTTGAGGCTGAGGCCACTCCATCCACTCCTTTTGTGTCACCTTTAGTTATACCCAAGCCTACCTCTATACCATCTACTTCCACTTTAACTACTGAACCTACCCCTACTGGTGTCTCCCGACACTCTTTAACCCAGCCATAATTTATTAAATAGCCAACCTTACCTTGTCTACGGATATAAGGGCAAGTAGGGTTGAGAAAGATAAGCCCAAGCTGACTGATCTGGAGATTGAGGTTACATAAGAGAGTTAGGTTGGCCAGTGTGAGGCCAACCTAGTGTTTCATGGTGAGAGGTTAGATGAAATAGCATATAGGATAGATGCCTGGGAGAACTAGGAGGGTAGTTTTGATGCTTTGACTACATTGAGGACTGAGATAGATAGTCTTAAGCTTGATGTGGACCAGATGAAGTCCATGGATATTTCGATGCTATGAGGTGAGGTTCTCTTCCCTAGTGTGCCTAAGTATATGCCTACTTTTGTGCCTATTATTGAGCTTCATCTGAGTGTGGCTGAGTAGTTGAGTGTGGGTGGTAATATTATTGGTGCTATTGGTGATGTTGTTATTGATGATGATTATGAAGAACGATTTGTGGGTGATGTTGATGCTGAGTCATCTAGAGAAACAGAGACAAAAAGGAGAAATAGACAGTAGATGATGAGAAGTAGATGTCAATAACCTTAATAGAGTTGCAGAATTTGGAGAATATTATAGTGTTAATGACGATGGGGAGTTCCCATGAGGAGACCTTCACAGTTGGCATCCATGAGGTCTCTTCAGACTCTATCGTTCCACCCATTGATGTGTCGGGAACCCATAGTCGAGCCCAATTTTATGCCTCCTATGATTATTTTGTCGGGCATTTATTCCTTTGATGATGCCACTCCTCTTGAGACTCAAGATTCGAGCACTCCAAAGGCATAGCTTGTTAGGGGGACTTTTTATCTCTCCTCCCATACTCATATTATTTCATTCTACATTGAGCACACTGCTTTAATTTTTTGTTGGGGTGAGGGAAAATGGCCAATATTCTTCTTTTGATTGTATTTTTTATTTTAAGTTTTACTTTTTGATAAATGCAGTATTTTAGTTTTTTTGTTTTATGGTTTGGGCAAAACTTTGTCTCTTGTGTTCATTTCCCTATGAGTTTGGAAGTCTTTGTAATTCTTGTGTTTTCATTGATAATTATTCAATGATCTATTGTATTCAATATCAATGTCTTGGATAGTACTCACAATGAGCATTGTGATTAGTGTTTGTATTGCAAAAGAAATTAGCATGGCTACACTTTTGAATGATCCTTTGATCTGTGTGGATGCACTTTTGAATGATTTCATTCAATATTATGTTGACTAGCTTCAGACATCTAGTACTCTTGAAACTAATGCTTTGATACCAAGTTTGTCACATCCCTAGGCTCCCTTTTCTATGTAACACGAGACCGATATCACGAGTGACCCCAATATAACCCTGTGTCTGGCATATCATAAGCATACAATAACAATACTGCGTAAAACATATACTATGCGGAGGCTAAAAGAGTATATGACTGAAAGTGGGGAATACCCAACTAATATGAATATATTAACCTTACTTAGAGTTCAATACGACTAAAAGATAAACTTAACAAGTCAAGTTGATTCTATTACTATGTCTGAAAAGCCTCTAACTGACTAGAATTGTTAGGACATGCCTCCAGCTAATTTTAGCAAAACTTGAAACAGAATAAAAGACTAAAAACAAAATGCATGTCTATTGTCCTTAAGTATTATGAATCATCGCTGAAGTTGTTGAAGGCGGATCGAGAATCGAAATGTGCATGATCTAGATGCTAAGTACTTAAACCTACATCATGAAAGGATGTAACGCAGAGTATGCGTCAGTACTTGGAATGTACTAAGCATGCAAGATATATATAATAGCTACACAAATATATAGGCTGAACAAAGCATAATTGAGCAATGATATAATCTGAACAGAATAAATACTGAATCATAACTGAAAACTGAGCTAAATGCAATGACCAAGTACTAATCAAGGACATAACATGTTGAGACTGAATACTAGAATGTAAACTGAAAACCAGGTCAAATTCTCTAGAGTTTGATTGTGGGAGATACTATTAACCGACATAAAACCACATGAGCTAAATGCAAAGTCCGATACATACGCCCCATTGAGAGGACCCAATATACCTTGTCAAGGGTATAAAGGCATGACTGGCATGATCACTAAATCTGATTCCCACTGAGGGGACTGATACTCCTATTGGGGCACGTAGTTCTGAGACTATGAGGGTACTCTAAACCCTAGTCCAACTCTGTGCTAAGCCTACTCCCAACTGGAAAAATGTATGACACAACATAACTGAAATACTAGATAGCTCAATATTCTGACATGCAAATCTGATAGTGCAACATTTAATTACTGACAATGCACATTTGAAAACTAGAGCATAGTTATCTATTTAAATGACCTAGTAGTATAATACATGAACTAAAAGAATTTATACAACTAGGGTTTTTAGTTTCATGCAAGGAACTAAGCAATCTTTCTAAAAAATAAGCTATTTCAATTTAGGATACTACAATAGCTAAATCAGAGCGATTATCAAAGGTTTTAGAAACCCTAGGTCTAAACAGGATATAGAGAATCAAGAATCCAACTGAATTCTAGGGACCTAGTGGATGAAAGGAATCCACTAGTGAAATTCAACATACTTAGTGACGAAATTCACGGAGAAATACCTTTGGATATTAGGGCTGAACTGAAGAAAATCTACTGCTTGTTCTTGAGGGGTTGGTCGAGTCTTTCTCCTCATTTTGCTCTAAGTTTTGGTGAATAATTGTTTAGGGTAATATCTTACTAGAATATTAGGCTAAAACTGAGTAAAATATCGTAGTTTAGGGAGAAATAATAGGGAAAAGACCCAATTACCCCTAAGCTAAAAGTTGACGCTCTGTCCTGGTGGCCCGTCGTTTATCTCAAAGAGTTGGAACTTAGGTCTTGAACCACAGACCCTCAACCAGGGACTGTGGTCTGATCGACGGTCCGTAGATCAGGCCATGGTTTTGGAGTTTTGAAAAATCCCGGGTGACCAGTCCACGGACCTCACCTACGGGCCGTGGTCCCATCCACGAGCCGTGGTTGGCCTCCGTGGTTGGCACTTGCAACTTCGTAAATGCTATTATTTTCCTTTTTCTCATATCCTAGGTGTTACAAATATGAAGTAGTTTAGGGATAAAATAATTATAAAAATACCCAATTACCTCTCATCTAATTGCTGACCCATGACCTATAGGACAACTTTTTGGATTGCAAACCCACTGACCACACCTACTGTCCGTTGTCCCATCCACGGTCCATGGTTGGCCTCCATCGCTGGCTCCTGAAATTATGAAAATCTTCCATTTGGCTCTTTTTCGAATTCAGGGTGTTAAAAATAGTATACTAATTAGTATCTTGAATTGCACACTGCTTAATTCTCAAGGTGGGAAATCGACCCATTACTAACGACCAACCTAATTATCATGACACACAAGTTGTAATCAACTCTTGATATAAATTGTAACTATTAGTGACGTTTTATAGAAAACATGAATTGTAAATCAAAACAAAATGCTTTTAAATTTAAAGGTTCAACCATCCTTCTAGATATTATAAAGTTGTTATCTAGGGCGGACCCACATAGACCCTTCAGAGTGCTCGAGCACCCATTAACTCCTCACTGAATCCATGAGTGTACATGAGTACAGTCTTAATTTCACCCAACTTTCCTGCTATGCCCCGGAGATGGTTGCTGACATGAGGACCAGGATGAGTCTTTTCGTTGAAAGGTTGTCTCTCTATAAAGTAAGGAGGCCAACACAGCTATATTGATAGGATATTTGGACATTACAAGGTTGATGCTCTATTTGCAATAGGTTGAGGAAGTTAAGGTGAGGGATAGAGAAGAGTTCTGAAACAAGAAAGCTAAGACAACAAGAAATGAGTTAAGGTAGCATAAGAGTATGCAAACCAATCATCTTTTCCACAAAAGAAAAAATTGCATGGTCCATCAGCTGCTAGTGCACCTGCACCAAAAAATAGAGGTAGGTTCAAGAATCCGAATTCCCACAATATCAGAGCAAGACCAACAGAGTCTCAGGGTAGTGTAGCACAAGGAGGTAATGGGACTCATGCAGGTGTTAACTGTGGTAGGACCCACTCATGAATATGTCATGATGGCTCCACTTGTTGTTTCAAGTATGGTCAAAATTGTCACTTCATGAGAGAGTGTCCAAAGAATAGGCAAGGTAGTAGTAATAAGGGAAATAGAGCACAATCTTCTGCATTTGTTCGACTAGATAGAGCTGCACCTAGAGGGGCTACTTCAGGAATAGGAGGAGGACCAAACCGTCTGTATGTTATGACTAGTCACCAAGAGCAAGAGAATTCGTCAGATGTTGTCACTTGTATGATCAAAGTCTTTTATTTTGATGTTTATGGCTTTCTATATCTAGGAGCAAGTCTATCTTTTGTGAATCCTTATATTCCATGAATTTTGATATTTTTCCCGAGCAACCTCTTGAGCCCTTCACTGTTTGTACACCTGTTGGTGAGTCTATTATAGCTAAGAGAGTATGTCATGATTGTACCATTTTCGTCATTTGGTAGGACACCATCGCTGACTTAGTCGAGTTACACATGGTAGATTTTGATGTTAGTCTAGGTATGGACTTGCTTCATTTATGTTATTCCTCAGCTGAATGTAGAACTCGAGGTAGTTAAGTTCCAGTTTCCTAATGAGCCAGTTTTAGAGTGTAGGAGTAGTTCAACAATGGCTAAGGATAGTTTTATTTCATACCTTAAGGCAAGAAAGTCAGTTTCCAAGGGGTGTATCTATCACTTAGTTCGAGTTAGTGACTCTTGTGTTGAGACACCACTTATTCAGTCAGTTCCAGTTGTAAGTGAGTTTCTAGAGGTCTTTCTAGATGATCTTCTCGAAGTCCCTCTTGAGAGATAAATAGACTTCGGTATACATATTCTTCCTGATACTCATCCTATCTCTATTCCGCCATATAGAATGGCTCCAGTTGAGTTGAAAGAGTTAAAAGAGCAGTTGAAAGATCTCCTTGAAAAAGGCTTCATTCGACAAAGTGTCTCACCTTAGCGCGCTCCGATCTTATTTGTGAGGAAAACATTGGTACTCTTATAATGTGTATAGATTACCGTTAGTTGAACAAGGTTACTATTAAGAACAAGTATCATTTTCCGAGAATTGATGATTTCTTCGATCAACTTCAGGGTGAGGAAAACATTGGTGCCACTTGTCTTTCTAAGATAGACCTCATATCAGGCTATCATCAGTTTAGAGTAAGAGAAAGTGACATCCCTAAGATAACTTTTAAAACCCATTAGGGTCATTATGAGTTTCTGGTTATATCTTTCAACCTAACTAATGTTCCTGTAACATTCATGGATGTTATGACCAGAGTATTCAAGCCTTATTTGGATATGTTTGTTATCTATTCATAGATGAAATTCTAATTTATCCAAGGAATAAGGAGGATCATACTAGTAATCTCATAGTAGTTCTTCAAACTCTCAAGGATAAAGAGTTGTATGCTAAATTTTCCAAGTGAAAATTTAGGCTTGAGTTTGTGGCAATCTTAGAACACATAGTTTCTGGTGATGGGATTAGAGTTGACACTTAAAAGATATAGGCAGTGTAGAATTTTCCTAGAGCCGCGTCTCCAACTGATATTAGGAGTTTTTTGGGATTGGTTGGTTATTATAGGAGGTTCGTCCAGAGGTTCTTATCTATTTCATCCCCATTGACTAATTTGATTGAGAAAATAATTAAGTTTCAATGGTATGAAGCTTGTGAGAAAAGCTTTCAGGAATTGAAAAAACGTTTTACTACTGCCCTAGTATTGACCTTACCAGAACGTACGAAGGTTTTGTTGTATATTGTGATGCATCCAGAGTTGGATTGGGTTGTGTGTTAATGCAGAATGACAAAGTTATTGCTTATGCCTCCAGACAACTTAAGGTTCATGAGAACAATTACCCAACTCATGATCTAGAGTTGACTGTCGTAGTGTTTGCTTTGAAACTATAGCGTTACTATCTTTATGGTGTACAGATGTGTTCACCGATCACACGAGTACCTTAATATGTGTTAAGTTAGAAAGAGTTTGATCTCAGACATATCAGGTGGTTGAAATTACTCAAGGATTATGACATGAGTATCCTCTATAACCCCGGTAAGGCTAACGTGGTTGTTGATGCCTTGAGCAGGTTGTCTATGGGTAGTACTTCCCACATTGAGGAGGACAAGTAGGAGTTAGCGAAACATGTGCATAGACTTGCACAGTTAGGACTCCGACTAATGGATTCCAATGAAGGAGTAGTAGTGGTAATGAATGGGGCTAAATCATCATTAGTGTTTGAGGTGAATGAGAAACAAGACCAAGATGCTATTTTTCTTGAAATAAAGGAAACTGTTCAGAAGCAAAAAGTCATGACTTTTGAACAAGGGGGAGTTGGTGTATTGAAGTATCAAAGTATATTGTGTGTGCCAAGGGTGGATGAACTCCAAGAGAGGATCATGGAGGAAGCTCATAGCTCCAGATATTCTATCCATCTGGGTTCCACAAAGATGTATCGTGACTTGAGAGAAGTCTATTGGTGGAGTAGTATGATGAAGTGTATCTCAGAGTTCGTTGCTAAGTGCTCGAATTGCCAACAAGTCAAGGTAGAGCACCAGAGGCCTGGTGGTATGGCTTAGAACGTAGATATACCAGAATAGAATTTGGAGATGATCAATATGGAATTCATTACAAGTTTATCATGGTCTTGCAGGCAGCATGATTCAATTTGGGTAATTGTGGATCGAATGATTAAATCAACCCATTTCTTACCGATAAAGACAAGCCATTCGAAAGAAGATTATGCTAAGTTATATACTTAAGAGGTAATCAGACTTCATGGAGTTTTGGTGTCCATCATTTCTAATAGAGGTGAGCAATTCACTGCACAATTTTGGAAGTCTTTCTAGAAAGGTTTGGGTTCGAAGGTGAACTTTAGTACTGCTTTTCATCCACAAACTAATGGTCAAGCAAAGTGTCACGACCCAGGGGTACCCCCTAGATTTAACAAGGCATATAACTCCCCCAAGAGGCCTCATACAAGCCACTTAACATATCATAACATAATAATAGAAATGATACGGAAATTTAAAACATTTCAATATCATCAAGGTCTTTTATAAAACGAGCAGAAGTCTAATACCATAGTCTCAAACCATCTAAACAACATGAATAAAATCTTGGGTCACAACCCATACAATAGTCCAAGACATAAAATGAAAGAAACATAAGAAAACGGTGATCACATCCTCGAACACAATAAGGACTCACCAAATCTTCACTTCCTTCAGCTACTATGAACCTAGCCATGAGTGTGAGTATCAATGTCCCCCGAACCCTACATTTGATTAGAATGTAGGCAAGAGTATACTTTTAGTACAATAATGTACTAAATATAATAGCTAGCATAAATAACATAAACATAATGGTTAGTCAATATAAACCATAAGGATAATCAATGAAAATACATCAACATCATACTAAGAAAGGAACATTTCTCAAGTAACCTTACTTAACCTTAGTCAAGACTTGGGTCATCCGCCTCTAGTCAAGCTTACCTCATGGAAGGCATCTCAAGAAACAATTCAAGCTATTCATTTATTATAACGTAGTTTAAATTATTCATACTTACTTTTAAAAATGTGGGGAGTCGCCTCCTTGTCTAGCTTTCAAAGGCTAGTGGGTATTCACCTCTTGCCTTACTTACAAAGGCAAATGTGTATTTGCCTCTTGCCAAACATTAAGATAATGGGTACTCTCCTCCACAATCACATCATATGATAGGTGTACTCGCCTCCACATCATTTCATAAGGAGCATGGGTACTCGCCTCCATGTCTATTCATCATAATATGAATGTGGGGAATCACCTCTTGTTAAATTCTAAGGAGTATGGGAATCACCTCATATCCTTCGTATATAGGGGTCAAGGGTAATCGCCTCTAGCCTCATCAATTACATAGTATTTTAGTCTAGATTCATTTTAGGTGAGAAATCCTTTCAACCTAAAATCATTAATGTGAGAAAGCCTTTCACATTCATACATTCAAATCTAAGCAATTCATGTGCGGAGTATCCCTTCCACTACAATAGCATCAATTACCATAAATTCATATCATAATGTTTACTCTCAAAGCACTACATCTCATGATCATCATCAAAGCTTTATTATCAAGCAATTTTAATCATAATTCATCAATCCTGTAAGGATAAGCCTAAACCCATAAAGTTTCTCTTCATAGGATCAACCTAATTATATCAATTCTAGGTTAGAATCATTGAATAGGCATGGGTACATGCAATTTCATTCTAAAAATATGTAATTCTACCATTTCTATCACAAAAAATCATAATTCACTCAATTGGATCCACAATCATCATAACTCATATCTTTGGTAAAAATCTTAACTAAAATTGGGGATTTCATCTTCACAATTGGGGAAAACTAGGGAACTCCATGGATGCAAAGCTATCATAACTTGATTACAAAGCCGACAAATGATTGAGGATTGGAGGCTTGAATTTGAACCTAGCTTCAAACTCTATCTTCTTCTTCAAGTTCTAGAGAGAGAAATATTTGACAGAGGAACTTTGAATTTTCTTTTTGATTCAAGGGATAACGACTTTATTGGGGGAATTTTGGGAGTAAAATGGTTATATACTTTTCTGGGTTAGGGGTAAAATGACTTAGAGAGCCTGAAGAAAACTATGATAAGACTTTTAAGACCCTAACTAAAACTTAGGGCTTCTGCACGCTAAGGTTCGCCCAAGGGCACTTGGCGACTCGCCAAGTGAACCCTTTGCTCGACTAATGTTCCAAAGAGCTCCTTTATGGAGCAGGACACTAAGCGATGGGGTAGGCAGACTTGGCAATGAGTCCACTGGAAAGACGAGCCCCTATTTGGCTCGCCCAATTTTCCAGTAGCTAGGGCCTTGGAAACAACCCCTTAGCCGAAGGTGGTTTCACTTGGCTAATCACCAAGACTCTTGGATGATGGAACTTCACTTTGCCAAGTTGGAAAAGAAGGATATGTTCTCCTTAACAAAATCCCATATGTCATAGGCCCTTGTCCTTCTCCATGACTTGTTACCCCACACACTTTGCCCTAGGTTAGCCTACTAGATTCCAGGGTTTGACATTATCTCCCTCTTGGAGACATTTGTCCTCGAATGCCATTTTTAGATACCTTTCATATGTAAAAACTCAATACTAGCAGCCCATCATGCATGCAACTCATCTAAGGAGGAACTTCATCTCCAAGCTCAACATACCCAATGCATCACAAGGAAGTAGGAACTACATCTATCAACCCAATATGCACTCATTTTCAACATTTCTCATCGGCAAGGACATAGTACCTTCTTCATGCTAAAATCATGCTCAACACAATCTCATGGAGCTCATATGCAATTCGATCTCAAAACCATAGCTAACATGTTTATCAATTTATCTCATGGAGCCTATAGGAAACTCATACTCAATGCACTACCACATGAGGAAAAATAAATTATCAACTCATTTTCTTTAAAACACAAGTTTTCATGAACATGCATAACATAAGGAAATCATGGGAACTTTGACACACATGAATTCAAACAAGTAGTAAATCAAGAGGAGACTCATTACCTTAAACGAAAGTAGGAGGAAAAAGATGGGGATATCGGGATAGCATATCGGCCTCGACTTCCCAAGTGGCACTCTCAAATAAGTGATTCCTCCATAAAACCTTTACGGAGGCAACTTCCTTGTTTCTCAACTTCTTAAATTGCAGGTCTAGGATTTCAACAGGTACCTCTTTATAAGAGAGACTTTCATCAATCCCCAAGCCTTCTAGGGGAACTCTAGATGTCGGATCTCCAACACCCTTCTTAAGCATAGAAACATGGAACACCGGATGCACAATTGCCAAATCGTTTGGCAAATCAAGTTCATAAGCAACCTTACCAACATGTCTACTTAGAGTAATCTCATTCAAGGATGAATGTTCCCACGGCGGAGATATTTAACACCTCGGTATTTGATAGAGCTAAAAATAGAAAGAACTAAATTGGAAATAGCAAAATTTGAGAATTTTGCAAGTTAGGCATATGTTATGACTTTTGGTTCAACTTCAAACGACTATAACTTTCAGCACAAGATGATTTAGGTGGCTCATAAGATATCAAATGAAAGGTCTTGGAATCCTCTTGTCAATGCCACCGTGTCTGCTAATTTCGTGCTCATATGAGGGAGGTCTACCTATTTGAAGTCAGGTTGTCCACTTAAGAAAAGTTACCAAAAAATATAAGGGGTATTTTGGTCTTTCCCTTATGCAATCAGCTTAAAACATTTTGAGTAAATAATTAGGGGTCTAAACTGATTTGGTTTAGTTTTACGAACCCGAATTTATGCTAGGGTTTTAAGAGAAGTTCAAGAAGTGGAGAAAAGGAGGAAAGTCAAGGCGTTCTTCAAGTTTTCTTGAGAATCGAAGGTTGTTTCACCAAGGGTTTAATTCTTCAGAGGAATGTGAGTTGTCATAGTGATGGGTTCATTCACCAATCATGTTATTTTAGTGTAATTTTGTTCTTGAAAGTTGAAAGATTAGAGTTCTTGAAGTTTTTCTTTCCTTCTTGAATTAGGACGGGTTTGATGAGTTCTTGGGATAATCATATTGAGTTTAAGAGTTGCTTACTTGTAGATTCTCATATACATGTATTGGGTAATTGAATCTAAGGAGATATTGAGAAAAAGAATTGATTCTAGAAAAATTAGGATCAGAAAATGAGAGGAAAAATTCATCGGGATGATAAAGAAAGGGGTGGCGTGGAGTGCCCCAGATGCACCAACACGTTTGGCGTGGCGTACCAGAAGTGCGCCATTTTGGACTCTCTAACCTTTAGTGGTTGGCACCCCACGCGAGCAGTGAGCCTGTGTCGCCTGCCCCCACCCTTTTTTCCATCGTTTCACTCATCTAAGTTCTTTTAACGTATACATTTACTTCATATCAATTCTAACTACTCTAAACTTCTTCTGAACATATTGAAATTATTCACAACGTGAATCATAACCTTGAATTCATAATTCAAATTCAAGGTAGAGCTAACAATCAAGTCTTGAGAGTTCTTAGAGTCATTTTAAGAAGTCTATTTTACAAATTGTTTTAAAACTTGTTTTAAGACTTCATCATTGAGTTGAGGAAGAGTAAGAGCTGAGGTTATTTTCTCTAAAATGATATATGGGAACTATGTATTCCCAAGAGAAATGTTTTTACATTTAAGATGAGAGGAAACACCGATTTCCAAAGATTTCATGAACAGTTTTTTGTATTATCTCTTTTCAGAGAAACCTTTTGAGTAATAATCACAAAGATGACGAAGAGGAAATGCTTTATTTAAAACATAATGACCTAAGTATATTTTGGGAGTAATACTGAGCACTGATATGGGGAAGAGTTCTAACAACTCAAAGCCCCCATAAACCATGTAACCAATGTGGGTAGAAAAAGGTCATACTTTTTAGATGATTCCTTTATTTATTTTTAGCATAGATTAGTAGATCCACTTAGTTAAGGAGTATTATAGCCCTAAAAAGTATAGGACAGTTCCGGTAGCATTGGCTGGACGTTGTATCATGACATAGCTTATAATGATGGTTGTCGATTAAAGAATCTCCCAAACAGAGTTATTTTGTATTGTTGCGTAAAAATAGAGTTTACATTATATTTTCTAATACATTAAGTTGTTATCTACTGTTTTAAATATTTTCTTTATACTGCATTATTTCTATTTATTTATATTGAAATGAGTTGAGTTGAGTTGAGACAAGGTAAGTGTTACTTCAGTTCCAGTTCAAGCTTATATCTTGTTTTAGATTTCCCACACTTGTACATTCCATGTACTAATGCCACTTGTCCTACATCTTTTATGATGTAGATACGTGTAAACACGATAAGCATCCAAATAAGCTGTTGATCCAGCTTGAGTTCCAAAGTATTGGCGAGCCTCATTGCTTCAAGAGGATCCCTTCTTTAGTTTTAGCTATTTCAGTTGTTAGGATGATCCGGGTATTATCCCGACATCCATCATAGTATAGGCTTCATAGATAGAGAGACACTAGTTAATGAGTCTTTTTATTTTCAGTTGTCCATGTTGAGACATGAGATGCCTCTTTTTTTCCACTTGAATGTTTCTTTAAACATTTCGAGTTTATTTGTTGAGACATTGGAGTGATAGTTCACTTTTTAGTATTCTTTTAATATGAGTAAGTCTTCCTCTAAGAGTTAAGTCAGGCCAAGGGATAGCTTGGGACCAACAATGGTTCTCGAATGCCGGCCGGGGGACAATTAAACCCTCTAAGAGTGTCCTTCTTGTTCTATCATGAAAGTCCTCTCAAGCATACAAATTAAATAAATCTTTGTTATGATTCTCCCGCTACGACTAAGTACTACTACTATAATACCACTTTCATGTTCATGAGTCTTAATATTTTATTCAAAATATTTTGGTATTGAAATATTAACAACTTCTTCATGTAATGTTCTTTAATTTTCTCAAAATCACTCCCACTGCTTAAACTAGTAGTTTTCTTATGTCTAGTGACGTTTTCACTACTTAAATGCAATGGAACATTGATTCGACATACCGATTAGATGTTCTTTCACGTCAAAATTTACAAATGACATATTTCTTATTTCTTTTTCAGTTCCCTGGAAAACTAATTTACTTCTAGGAACATGGTTTACTAAATGATCCTTTTGTAGAAATCGGACAGTTCCATTAATAATTGCCTTATTTTCTTTAGGTCAAAATAATAAACTTTCTTTCAATCTTTAGGATATCCCATTAATTCCAATTTTCTTATTCTACCACTCAGCACATGTGCTGGACAATCCTATATTTGAACATGTCGTAGATTAGACTTACATCTAATCCTACTAGTTCTATAGTTGTCCAAGGTACTAATTATAAAGGAATTAAATTTAGAATGTTATATGTAGTTTTTAGAAGATATCCCAAAAGAAACAAAAACAACTATGGATAAGTCAATCATTAATTTTATCAGCTTCGTAAGAGTCTATTTCTTTTTTGTTTTAGACCAATCTATAATACAGTGTAAGGTGTAAACAATTGAAATGTAATTATTATGTTAGATAAGTGACTAATGAGATGTCCAAAGAGGTATACGTCATTACAATCCTATTACAAGAACTTTAAATATTTTTCATGATGCTATTTTCATTGCCATCTTAAATATTTTGAGTTTATCAAGATATTAAGTGATAGCATCCAAGGAAGCACTACTCCATTGAATGACAAGGATGAAGCTTTAGAAACTCCAAGGAGGCCCATAACAAGATCTCAAACCAAGGAGTTCAATGATAAGCTCAATGGGCTTCAATCGCTGATCCAAAGGTGTCTTATTGGGGAAGAAGAGCTCAAGCCCAAGGGAGAGAAATTGTCCAAATGCTACAATTATTTGGTGGCCCAAATTCAAGCCCAAGATGAGTAATTTTAAGGCCCAATTTCGTGCAAATAAGGTCGAGAATAGTCCAAGAATCAGCCACAACAAGAGTTGCTTTCCGCCCAAGTTTTGAGAGAAGACTAGTCAAACTTTCCAAGATTGTCAAGATTCTTTTCCTAGTTGGGATTTACCTTATTTCTTTATTTATTTATAGGTTATTAATATTTTCCTTATTCTATTTATGGTCTCCTAAGTACCATAGCTTTCCTAGAAGTACTAAATTTGTTTTAAGTTAGGTTACTTTATTTCCTTTCTAGAGTAGGAGTCCTTGTTATTGACTTTTAGGGTCTTGGACGTTTTTCACCCCTTCTCCTATATATAGGGGTCCTTTTTATTCATTAAAGAGAATTTAGATTGATATTAATAATATTTGAGAGAGTTCTTGAACCTTTGTGACTTGTTTTTTGAGAATTTATCTTTTAAACCTTTACTAGTTCATAGTTTAAGGTATAAAGTAACTTCTTCTTGTGATATCTTTTGTTTCTTTTTGGTATTCTTTAGAAGGTGATTAGTTTCTACATACTAATTATTGTCTTTAGTTACTCATAAAGCGGTCAAGATCCGAATCTATCGTTTTGATTCATTTTCTCAAGTAAAGGCGTTAGATTTCTTCCATAAATCTATACGTTGTTACTTGGATCTTTTCAAGGCC
The DNA here is from genome assembly GCA_029007595.1 of Solanum commersonii. Taxonomy (NCBI): domain Eukaryota; kingdom Viridiplantae; phylum Streptophyta; class Magnoliopsida; order Solanales; family Solanaceae; genus Solanum; species Solanum commersonii. The sequence goes on along the minus strand of JAJTWQ010000129.1, from coordinate 80,400 downwards.
TTAGAACATCTAATCCTTGGAAATTTGTGGATCTTTCCATCGAATTTGTGGATCTTTAGATCAATAAAATTAGGAAAGAGTAATAACATAATTTCAACATTCTATATCCATATACACATAAACAATTCACATACTTTATAATAAATCAAGTCCCAGTCACAAATCACAATTTAGGAAATTAGGGTAAAACATGGGTTCTAGGAATAAATCATCTTAATTCATTTCAAATCCGCAATTAATTCAAAATCAATGCAATAATGCCTTTATAAATCATTTTGAATTGAACCCATGCGTAGATTGAAAAGTAGGGTTTTGGGGAAACTTTGAAGATTTGAAATCACTTTTGAAATTGGCTCCTTGAAATATAATAATTCAAGGATGAAGACCACCATACCTTTAATGGAAGAAATCCACGAAAATCCCTTGAAAAACTTGAAGTCTTGACCTTGGAATCTTGATTTCTTCACCTCCAATAGAGGTTTCTAGCGAGAGAACTTTTGGAGGGGACGGGAGGTTTGTATTTTGGGTTTTGGAATAATGAAATCTAAAATATGTTTTAATTCTTTAAAAACCCTTAAAATACCATAAATAACTAATTGAAACCGTCCTCCAATAAAACTAGACTTAAGGTGAATTTACCAATTCACCCCCACAGTGGCAGAACCATTGAACCTTTAGCAAGGGTGAACCACGACCACCAAACCACGAACCGTGGTCTGGGTCATGTAACGACCCTCAAAATGAAGTAGGATAAAGTAGTGCCTCACATGAGTTTTATGCATTAATAACTTGTCAAAATAATGAAGAATAGCCTTTTAAGTCAGTTTTAAAGAGTTTGGAAATCAAACGTTAAGGGACGACTAAGACGTTCGAAAACTAGTCTTTTGTGTGTTGGTGTGTTCTAGTATGTTGTTTGTGTTTTTGTGTGTTGTTTGGAGTCTAAAGATCAGTGGAAGTGACCCTAGTGTCTTAATAAATATTTTAAGGGTCAAAACGTTTGGATACGATACCCCGGGGGCCACCCTAAGGGTCCCTGAGGAGGACCACAACCTTGGCCAAACAAGCTGCCAAGGCAGCTTCAAGTTGTGCATGGAAGGAGTGGCTCCACGGCGCAGACCTGCTCCACCATGGGCCAAAAACTTTGGTCCGCGTCACGGACTCTACTGTCTCATAATTTAATTTCCAGAAACTTGTGGGAACACCTCCAAGTCGCAAACTTATTTCCCGATGAAATTTGAGAAAATAAAACCCAAGTTTGACTTATTAAAAAAGGTCCAACTAAGTGAGGGGTAGTTTGGGTACTTTCGGGAATTATTATAAATGGTTGTTATAACTATTTTAGGGTATTTTAAGTTGGTTAAAACCCCAAATCCTAAAATTAGACCCCATTCTTCAAATTGACCTTTCCCTCTCAAAATAGATTCTCTCAAAAACTCCATTGAAGACCTTGATAAAGCTCAAGCTAGAAGATAGGTTTTCAACTGATTTCTTCTTCAATTTCATAGGTCTTCAATAATTAAGGTATAGTGACTCTTGATTCTTGAATAACCTATCATTCAAGGAGTTCTATGAAAGATTTTCAAAAGAGATTGAAAGACCAAAATTCCCAATTTTCAATGTAAACATGGGTTCCTTGTCAAACGATTTTCTAAAGCATTCTATTGATGAATTAATGTGGAATTAATGTTTTTAACACAATTTTCAAAGGAATTCTTGAAGAACCCATGATCCCCAAATTCTCAAAATTGGCCTATGATGTGTGTCTTTGTGAATAAGATCTCTTTTGGTGAAATTATCTTTAGATTAGAGTGTATTGATGTTTCTTATTATTATCTATACTTATTCATGTTGAATTGTTTGTATATTGATGAGTTGAGGATTATGACTTTATGGGCAAAGTTATGGGTTGATCCCTTTGTTTATGGAATTGTACTTGAACTATATTTATGTTATTGAATTACATTGTTGATTCCTATTGCTACCTATGTCAATTGATTATGAATTGTTGAGGATTTATCCATGGTGATCATGGCTTGGAGAATTGGTAAGTTGACCTAACTTCTAATCTATAGTATGACAATTGATGTTGTGTGGTTTGATCCACTTATGGTGGAGGTGTTCACTTCTTGTCTATCTATACATGATGAGATCATGGCCTTGAAGGCAATATATATAAAGTGAATTAATGATTATGATGCATATGTTTATGAAGTCGTGCTATGAAGGTTTTGTATGAAATCCTCAATGCTAGCACGGTGTTTAAAGTGTGTTGATGATGAGGAATATAATGTGAATGATAATTCTATGGATAAGGTGTGGTCTAGATGGTTGATTATGTTAAGTACTATTGTGGAATGACCCTTACCCATATGACCCCTATATGAATGTGTGATCATATACATGTTAGGAGTACTATTCAATGTTGAATGTGTCCTTGTCTCCTATGATGAAGTGTGGGTGTGTGGTCTAGAGTCCCTAAGGGCTTTGTATGTGAATTGCTCATGAATTAGGGACATTGTGAATGTGTTATTATCCCTTTAAGGGAAGAACACTCAATATCAATGTTGTTACTAATATGTCACTATGAGGACCAATATGCGCACACAACACTTTACATGTATTGCTATGAATATGATGTGTTATGGTGTCTATTGAGAAGTGAACTCTTATATGCACCCTTACATCCTATTATGCATGCAAATTGTATGATTAGCAAGGTATGGATATGTGTTGTATAAAGGTGTTTATGTGAAAGGCTTCCTCACATATGTACACACACATGAATGAATGAATAAGGTTTATGACAATCTAGTGAAAGTGAGTCTCTTGAAAGGTTTCTTCATTTGTACTCTAAACTAGATTATGTTATGAATATGGTATGATTATGTGAAAGGTCATTCTTACATAATGTAAGTTCTATGATGAAAGGTTATTCTCATCTTAGAAACCTTTGAGCCATATGTTATGAGGGATTCAGCCCCTAAAGCTTGCTTTATAAACTAATGTTAAACAAAGGATTAAAGATGTTTTAAAAAGGGAGTTGGAGCTTAGCACCGAATGAACTTTAAAAATGAGAGTGGGGGATTCACGTTTGGTAAGTCCGGTTTCCCACAAGAGAACCTTCACATTTAGCAAGTCCGGGTTTCCAACATAGACGTTGTCCCATGAGATGGAAACCTCCACGCTTCGTAAGCCAATGTTTTGTAGTAGCAATCTCCTTGTTCCATAACTACGTGCCCTTGTAGGTATTAGCTTAGTGGATCCACGAGATATCTATTATGTATGTAGGTCCTACTTTGGCAAGTAGTACCCTCTCTTTTCGGTGTGGGAGTAGAACACCGGATTCCATGTAGCTCACATGGTCTATGTCCGTTATCACAATGTCTCCCAAAAGTTAAGAAATGAACTAAGATGATAATATGAACTCTAGCCATGATTTCTTGACGAGTAACTTAGTATAGGCAAGACTATGGACCCGACTTATGCAATGCACAAGTGTACTCTAAGGGAGGTTATGATTAGGCTCTTTATGTAATGAAGACTATGGTCAATGTATGTTAATATGAAAGCATGTTAAGGTTGACTTTACTTATGTCAAGACATGAAGTATGATTATGCATGTGAATTACACTTATGACTTCTTAATGGGTTTGCTTAGTATATGTGGGGGTATGGGACTCCATGTGTACATTGCACAAGTGAGCTTGTGAAGGGGTTGTGAGGGTAGTTTACCTATAATATGAACTAAATAGGTTATGATTAATGATGTAGTAAAGGAATGATTCCTTATATGATGTTATGAAGTATGTTGGTCTTATGTCTAATGTTAAATGAAGATGTTATGACTTTGATGAATATGATGTGCCTAGTCTATGGTGGCTTCCTAGGAACACTTGGTGTGAGTAGTATTATGGGATGCTACTTGCACATTGCACTAGTGTGACTTGGGGTTTGTCTTAGGTGATGGTTCCTATGTGAAGACTATGTCTTATGGTGTGCTTATGACTCTATGAATATATGTGATTGGATTGATGAAGGCTATATGTAAGTTCACCTTTGGTAACCTTAAGGTTATACATTGAACCAAGTATTCCCTAAGGTTTGCTTGAGGAGAGAAGTTAATATAAAGAGGAAGGTAATGTATTGTATGCATTGAATGTGCCTAAAATGTTATAAGTGGCTTTATGTGATATTATGAATGGTTTCCATGTGTATGATGATGTATGTGGTTTATATTGTGCCTATTGTACTAAATGTTCTTGAAGTTTCTCTAAAAAGGCATGATGCATAGTTTCCAACTAAATGTCCTTTTAAAAGCATGTTTTGGATGGTTATCATACTTAGTGCATTCTTGTACTAACACCATTCTTCTTCATCTTTTTACACCAAGTGTAGGTGATGGTGACTAAAGGGTCTTTCCTAGAAGTGATGAGCTTGGCTTACTATTCCTAAGTTCGGGTGTGTCCTTAAAGATTGAAGGACCTTTATGTTAAAGAGTTTCCTTAAGTTCTATGTACTAGATAGTAGTTCTTTTGTATTGTAAGGGCTGTGTCCCTCTTGTGTTGTAGTCATGTATTAAGATGGCTACTATGAAACGTAGTTGTCCAATTTTTTATTAAAGGTTTAAATGAGATGACTTTTATGTCTTGTGTTATATTATGAAAAAGTTTTAAATTTTCCGCTATTTTTCTACGATAAATGCTATGATGAATGCTAGGGTCTTGTATAAGATCTCCATGAGGTCGAATACGCCGGTAACGACTAGGGGGTGCTCTCGGGTCGTTACAAACTTGGTATCAGAGCATAAGTTTATGGAAATGGTCTTAAGATGCAACGTCTCATGCACCACGTCTAGTAGAGTCTTGTTTATTGGTGTGAGTTGCGACATATCTATGAGCGAGATGTTATAGGACGATAGAAGTTTCACTTTCTTCATTAATATTATGTTATGCCGTAGAGCTTAACTCCCTATGATCTATCTCTCTTATTTTCCCTTTTTCGGTGGTCTTCTAGATGTGATTACTTAGAAGGGGTGATATTGCAAGGATAGAGGGAAGAAAAGGTGAGTTTTAATGCTTATTATGATGTGGTGACTATATGAGTATATATATGAAGGTAGATTTGGAAATCGTATTGTGATGCCAATCATGGCTATGTGTGACCTATGAGGTTGTGAGTATTACATTGAAAATGTTGTATGATGGTGTACTTCTCGTATGGTAAGAGTAGTTTTGGTAAGAATGAAATCCTTTATAGGATGATGAGTTGCTTTATGGTGATGGGTAATGATAGTAGAAAGTCATGGTGAAGATTTGAGGAGTTTTGAAGGAATGTGGTAACTAGTGTGAGTTGAAAGTTGCCTTTTCTTATGAGTTATGCTTCATGGTTGTCCTTGTGTGAATCAGAGTTCTTTTGTCGGCTTGCCCTAAGAGCGGAAAAAGGGGCTTTGTTCCATGAGTTGGGTTAGTGTTTTGCTCTAAGGTTAACTTGGAGAGTTGCATGTAACCCTTAGTTCATGGGAAGGACAAGATAATAGATGTTGACTAACTCCTAAGAGGATAGTTTTCTTGTAAGGTTGATCTTAAGTATAGTCATTCAAAGAGGGTGTTTAGATAATACCTATGCATGGTTGAGCGGAAAGTTACACCAAAGGTGATGATAAGGGTATGTTGTGATAAAGAGTTGATTAAGCTCACCCCAAGTGGGGGATAATGTACCTAGATGGTAAGGTTTTGGGTGCCCTTAATATTTCTACATTGATCTTCCTTGAGTTCTCCATGTTGAGAATCACTTTGGGTGATAGATATGAAGCGGAGTGGTATAGATACTCATTTTGTTTGGATTCTTGAAATCCTCACCTAAGGGAGTATAGTGAAGATTTAGTGGAGAATGGTTCCTACCTTAGAGATGAAGGAGGTAATGATTAAAGGAGTGTGCATAACTTGATCCCAAGAAGGGGACATTGTACTTAATTGGTAAGTGATAGGTCTCTTGGTTACTCTAATGTGCTCTTAGATGGGTTTACCCTAAGTGGGGGCATGATGAGTTGTAGTAAGGTTGTTGATATCTTTATCTTTTCTTTCCATTCTTATTCAAGATTGAGACCAAAAAGTTCCTAGTAGCTTGTTCATGTTTTGGAGTCTTGCATATGATTATGAGTTGCATGATCTCCGTATGTTATGCATGTCTTAGTAGACACTAAGTTATGCATGTTTTGAAGGATTCTTACTACATAAAAATGGAATTTTAGTAATAAAATTCATGTTTCTCATGTCAATATGCATCTTTATATGGTGAATGCACTCTTGACTTCACGAGGAAGAGAGTATGAGCATGCTTAGGTTAGAAGTTGGAATTTCTCCTTAAAAGAATTGACCTTTGTGTAATGCTTGCTTATGAATTTTATGATGCCTTGTGTGTGTGTTGTGACTAGGAGAAGGTAGTCCCTCCTTGACCATAACTAAACATGGTAATTCCATGTATGTTTTTGATAGTATGATGATTAAATGATAAGACTAGTAGATGATCTATAATCCTCATGTTAGGGTGCAACTAGTATGAATTGCTTAATTTCCTCATGAGTGGAAATGTTGATCATGTTTATGTGTACACTTGAAAGCCATTGCATAATGGACCCTATGATGATATAAAAGGGGTAAATATCATGTCATGCTTAGGAGAAGGTAGTTCATCCTATGAACATGAGAAAGGCCTATGTGGTTAATGCATTATGAGTTGGTTAATAAAGTTTCTACTTAATTGTGTTGCATGAGTTGATTTGAAGTGCATGCTTAAATGATTTCTTATGATAAAGTTGCATAACGTGCTTTAATGAGATAGTTGCATGTTGTGTTTCTTTGGTGTTTGAAATGAGAATGATGAATATGATATGATTTCCTTGTAAGTGCATATTTTTGTGAAAATTCATGCTTAAGTTGTCTTTTGAGTTTTCACAAACTTTAATTCTCATGGTTGAAATTGCACCCATAGATGTTGTGTGATGTTGACTCATGAGAGTTGTAATGAGCATGCTTGATATTCTCTTGTTAAAAAAATGTCTTGTTGATTGCTTAATATATATGTTTATGCTCATTGAATATGGAGAAGGTAGCTCCTCCTATACTTATGAGAAGTAAAGAGTTTTAAGCATAGTGATGATTTGGAGAAGGAAGTTCCTTCGATGAAATGAGAATTAATAAAGTTGATGCAAAAGGAATTGGTAGATGTGTTGCTACTTTCTTGAATTGCACAAAGTTGTTTTGAGCCTTTTATGTGGAGTTGATGTTTCTCCTTGATGTGTGCTCTTATGTTGATGTTGTGTGTTGTGTATTGTGAGCTGCTAGATGGGTCATTGAGTCCTCAAAAGTGTTTTAAGTGTCATTCGAGGACGAATGTTCCTAAGTGAGAGATATTGTAACAACCCTCAAAATGAAGTAGGATAAAGTAGAGCCTCACATGAGTTTTATGCATTAATATCTTGCCAAAATAATGAAGAATAGCCTTTTAAGTCAGTTTTAAAGAGTTTGGAAGTCGAACATCAAGGGACGACCAAGACATTTGGAAACTAGTCTTTTGCGTGTGGGTGTGTTCTAATATGTTGTTCGTGTTTTTATGTGTTGTTTGCAGTCTAAAAATCTGTGGAGGTGACCCTAGTGTCTTAATAAATATTTTTAGGGTCAAAACGTTCGGATACGATGCCCCGGGGGCCACCCTAAGGGTCCCCGAGGAGGACCCCAACCTTGGCCAAGCAATCTGCCAAGGCAGCTTGAAGTTGTGCATGGAGGGAGTGGCTCCACGTCGCGGACCTGCCACACCATGGGCCAGAAAGTTTGGTCCGAATTGAGGACACATCGCGGAATATTCTGTATCGTAATTTAATTTCCAGAAACTTGTGGGAACACCTCCGCATCGCGAACTTATTTCCCACGAAATCTGCGGAAAAAAAACTCAAGTTTGACTTATTTAAAAATGTCCAACTAAGTGAGGGGTGGTTTGGGTACTTTGGAGAATTATTATAAACGGTTATTATACCTATTTTAGGGTATTTTAAGTCGGTTAAAACCCCAAATCCTAAAATTAGACCCCATTCTTCAAATTGACCCTTCCCTCTCAAAATAGATTCTCTAAAAAACTCAATTGAAGACCTTGATGAAGCTCAAGCTAGAAGATGGGTTTTCAACTGATTTCTTCTTCAATTTGATGGGTCTTCAATAATTAACGTATGGTGACTCTTGATTCTTGAATAACCTCTCATTCAAGGAGTTCTATGAAAGATTTTCAAAAGTGATTCAAAGAACAAAATTCCCAATTTTCAATCTAAACATGGGTTACTTGTCCAAAGATTTTCTAAAGCATTCTATTGATGAATTAATGTGGAATTAATGTTTTTAACACAATTTTCAAAGGAATTCTTCAAGAACCCATGATCGCCAAATTCTCAAAATTGGCCTATGATGTGGGTCTTTGTGAATATGATCTCTATTGGTGAAATTATGTTTAGATTAGATTGTATTTATGTTTCTTGTGATTATCTATACTTATTCATGTTGAATTGTTGGTATATTGATGAGTTGAGGATTATGGCCTTATGGGCAAAGTTATGGGTTGATCCCTTTGTTTATGGAATTGTACTTACACTATTTTTATGATATTGAATTACATTGTTGATTCCTATTGCTACCTATGTCAATTGATTATGAATTGTTGAGGATTTATCCATGGTGATCATGGCTTGGATAATTGGTAAGTTGACCTAACTTCTTGTCTATAGTATGAGAATTGATGTTGTGTGGTTTGATCCACTTATGGTGGAGGTGTTCACTTCTTGTCTATCTATACATGTTGAGATCATGGCTTTGAAGGCAATAGAAATGAAGTGAATTGATGATTATAATGCATATGTTTATGAAGTCGTGCTATGAAGGTTATGTATGAAATATGAAATCCTCAATGCTAGCATGGTGTTTAAAGTGTGTTGATGATGAGGAATATAATGTAAATGATAATGTTAGGGATAAGGTGTGGTCTACATGGTTGATTATGTTAAGTACTGTTGTGGAATGACCCCTACCCATATGACCCCTATATGAATGTGTGATCATATACATGTTAGGAGTACCTATTCAATGTTGAATGTGTCCTTGTCTCCTATGATGAAGTGTGGGTGTGCGATCTAGAATTCCTAAGGGCTTTATATGTGAATTGCTCATGAATTGGGGACATTGTGAATGTGTAATGATCCCTTTAAGGGAAGAACACTCAATATCAATGTTGTTGCTAATAAGTCACTATGAGGACCAATATGCACATACACACTCTACATGTATAGCTATGAATATGATGTGTTATGGTGTCTATTGAAAAGTGAACTCTTATATGCACCCTTACATCTTATTATGCATGCAAATTGTATGATTAGCAAGGTATGAATATGTGTTGTATAAAGGTGTTTATGTGAAAGGCTTTCTCACATATGCACACACACATGAATGAATGAATAAGGTTTATGATAATCTAGTGAAAGTGAGTCTCTGGAAAGGTTTCCTCAATTGTACTCTAAACTAGATTATGTTATGAATATGGTATGATTGTGTGAAAGGTCATTCTCACATAATGTAGGTTCTATGATGAATGGTCATTCTCATCTTAGAAACCTTTGAGCCATATGTTATGAGGGATTAAGCCCCTAAAGCCTACTTTATGAACTAATGTTAAATAAAGGCTTAAAGATGTTTTAAAAAGGGAGTTGGAGCTTAGCACCGAGTGAACATGGAAAATGAGGGTGGGGGCTTCACATTTAGTACATCCGGCTTCCCACAAGAGAACCTTCATGTTAAGCAAGTCTGGGTTCCCAACATTGATGTTGTCTCATGAAATGGAAACCTCCACGCTTAGTAAGTCAACCTTTTCTAGTAGCAATTTCCTTGTTCCATAACTACGTGCTCCCGTAGTTATTAGCTTAGTGGATCTACTAGATAGCTATTATGTATGTAGGTCCTACTTTGGCAAGTAGTACCCTCTCTTTTTGGTGTGGGAGTAGAACACCGTATTCCATGTAGCTTACATGGTCTATGTCGGTTATGACAATGTCTCCTGAAAGTTAAGAAATGAACTAAGATAAGAATATGAACTCTACTCATGATTTCTTGAAGAGTTACTTAGTATAGGTGGGACTATGGACCCTACTTATGCATTGCACAAGTGTACTCTAAGGGAGGTTATGATTAGGCTCTTTTTGTAATGAAGACTATGGTCTATGCATGTTAATATGAAAGCATGTTAAGGTTGACTTTACTTATGTCAAGACATGAAGTATGATTTTTCATGTGAAATACACTTATGACTTCGTAATGGGTTTTCTTAGTATATGTGGGGGTATGGGACTCCATGTGTACATTGCACAAGTGAGCTTGTGAAGGGGTTGTGAGGGTAGTTTACCTATGATATGAACTAAATGGGTTATGATTAATGATGTAGTAAAGGAATGAGTCCTTATATGATGTTATGAAGTAAGTTGGTCTTATGTCTAATGTTAAATGAAGATGTTATGACTTGTTGAATATGATGTGCCTAGTCTATGGTGGCTTCCTAGGAACACTTGGTGTGAGTAGTATTATGGGATGCTACTTGCACATTGCACTAGTGTGACTTGGGGGTTGTCTTAGGTGATGGTTCCTACGTGAAGACTATGTCTTATGGTGTGCTTATGACTCTATGAATATATGTGTTTGGATTGATGAAGGCTATATGTAAGTTCACCTTTGGTAACCTTAAGGTGATACATTGCACCAAGTATTCCCTAAGGGTTGCTTGAGGAAAGGAGTTAAGATAAAGAGGAAAGTAATGTATTGTATGCATTGAATTTGCCTAAAATGTTATAAGTGGCTTTATGTGTTATTATGAATGGTGTCCATGTGTATGATGATGTATGTGGTTTATATTGTGCCTAATGTACTTTATGTTCTTGAAGTTTCTCTAAAAAGGCATGATGCATAGTTTCCAACTAAATGTCCTTTTAAAAGCATGTTTTGGATGGTTATCATACTTAGTGCATTCTTGTACTAACACCATTCTTCTTCATCTTTTTATACCAAGTGTAGGTGATGGTGACTAAAGGGGCTTTCCTAGAAGTGATGATCTTGGCTTACTTATTCCCAAGTTCGGGTGTGTCCTTAAAGATTGAAGGACCTTTATGTTAAAGAGTTTCCTTAAGTTCTATGTACTAGATAGTAGTTCTTTTCTATTGTAAGGGTTGTATCCCTCTTGTGTTGTAGTCATGTTTTAAGATGGCTACCCTGAGACGTAGTACTCGGATTTTTTGTCAAAAGGTTTAAATGAGATGACTTTTATGTCTTGTGTTATATTATGAAAAAGTTTTAAATTTTCCGCTATTTTTCTATTATAAATGCTATGACGAATGCTGAAGGCTTGTATTAGACCTCCGAGAGGTCGAATGCGCCCGTAACGACTAGGGGGTGCTCTCGGGTCGTTACAGGTCACTCCCCATCCTGGTCAAGCATGGTTTGAGACTGTCGCTTGGTTTTTCGGACAATGACCTACGTACGCCATCCACGGGGTGTGGATGGACCTACAGGGCGTGGTCCCCCTCCATAGTTCAACAATTTTTGGGCAGCTTGTTGGTTTCAAGGGGTCTTGGGGGTTAAGCTTTAGGGTCCTCCTCAAGGGCCTTTAGGGTGGTCCTTGGGGAGTCGTACCTTGACGTTTAACCCCTAAACCCCTCAACCATGGCTTGGAACTACATTAAACACCCTCAAACCTCACACCGAACTCAAACACACACAAGTTAGACTCTAGTTTCACTTATTCGATTTACGGGTCGTTACATTATCCCCCAGTTAGAAACAATCCTCCTCGAATGACACTTTAAACACATTAAGGGATTACAGACTCAAGACTAACATCCCATCATGCATACAACATTATAAACAAATGCACAAAACTAGGAGGAAAACATCAACTCCACATCAATAAGCTTAATGCAATACAAGAAAGTAGGAACTACTTCTACAAACTCATTATGCATCATAACTTCAACATTTCTCATTATATTTGAGGTATTACCTTATCCAACTCATATCATGCTCATCACAACATCATTAAGATCATTATGCAATTCTTCATAAAAGTATATTTAGACATGTTCAACAATTCACCGGAGGAAGCATATAGGGAACTTAAACTAAAAACATATCAACAAGATGAACATTATTCATGAAAACTCATTTTCTCATTTAAACATAAATTCATTAAGAACATGCATAACATAAGGAGACCATGCAAACACATAATCACACATGACTCCAAAACATGAAACAAGCTACAAGGAACTCTTGGTTTCAAGCTTGAAAAAGAATAGAAGGAAACAGATAAGGATATCAACACTCTCAACAACCTTACTATTCAACGTACTATCCCCCACTTAGGAGAAAAACCAACAAAGGATAATTATGAAAACAACATAGGAACCTCAACAAGACATTCACAACCAAAAGGAACAATCACTTACCAGTGGTACCTTCATCCAGATTAGCTCTTTAGTCCTTGTTAGCTTGAGGAGCATATAAACGGTTCCTCTTTGAAGCATCAATATCCGGGCCATTAAGAGAGGCTTCTTTGGCCTTCTTTCCTCTAGTCGTAAGAATAGGACAATTTCTCACTTGGTGATCACTTTTTCCACACCCATAGCACCCACTAGTACCGACTAGGCACTTCCCATGATGTTTCTTTCCACAATTAGCACAAATGGGTTTAGGAAATGGAGACCCACTTCCTTTCTCTTGATTAACCTTAGGAGTGCTTGACGAATCTTGGTTTGGAGCTCTCTTCTTGAACCTAGGTTGACCTTGCTCATTGGGCCTAGACCTCTTCAACTCACTATCCTTCCTTTTAAGTTTGGACTCCTCAATAGATTGAGCATACACCTTAAGTCTAAAAATGTTCATGTCATAATGGAGGATTGCCGTATGGAACTCTTCCTTAACTAGGTCGGATACACCGGTAACAAACCTACTCATCTCATCTCTAGGGTTGGACACCAAAGATGGAGCATACTTACACAATTGGGTAAATTTCAAGGAATATCCCTCCTCACTCATGCTACCTTGCCTAAGGTTTATAAACTCCTCCACCTTACATTCCCTCTTCTCACGGGGAAAGTATCTACAAAGGAAAACTTCATTGAACAATTCCCAATCCATAGACGTTGCTCCTATAGGACTATTGCTCTTCCATTGAGTGAACCAAATTTGGGCAACATCTTTCATTTGGTAGGCAGCAAGTTCCACTTTTTCAATAAAAGTAACTCCCATAGCATTGACTATTTATACACCTCATCCTAAATCTCTTGGGGATCCTCTCCCACCTTGGAACCTAGAAAAACCGGAGGGTTCAGCCTCACAAAATCCCTCAACCTAGAAGCCATAGTACTCTCAATAGCATTCACTCTAGGGCCGACATCTCTAGTAACTTGGGCCGTCATAGCTTGGGCCAAGGTTAGAAAGGTCGACCTAATTTCATTATTTGTCATGGACGAAGCATCAACCGGAACTTCGTTCTCTTGAGGAACTTGGTCACCTTGTGGACCTTGAGGAACTCCCTCATTCACAACTTTCTCTTCCACTCTCCTTACGGGCGTCCTTCTTGTATTCATATCCTATCAACACAAGAGAAGGATTAGGAAAAGGGCCCTTATAGAGCTAAACTCTAAGGTACGACTTCAAGATTAATGAAAGAAGTGTAGCTCCCTAACGTCCTAGAGCCTCTCGCTCATAGATGTGTCATGACTCACACTATGAACAAGACTCTACTAGACGTGGCTTGTGAGACATCAACCCTAAAAAACATTTTCAAAATCTTATGCTCTGATACAATGTTTGTCATGACCCAAGGCTATCCCCTAGATGCGACACGACGTACTTGACCCCGAATGGGCCTCATCATACAAGCCTCATAAAATTTTATTGCATTCGATAAGAGAAATAGTACAAAATTTAAAATCTTTTTAAAACCATACAATAATTTTTTTTATGAAAACACTTGAAAACCATAGTAGAAGTCTATTGTCTCACATGGACATCTAAAAACAATATTCAAAACATAAGTAGGGTCACAAACCTTTACAATCGAAAAGTCTAAAAATAGTCCTTTATATGGAAAGCAAGGAAACATCTAAACATTTGTCCTCGATCTATGAGGACATACCAAAAGTCTTGGAGAATCTAAATTCCAAGCTTCACTAGAGAGAAGGCAATCACTTGTTGGATCCTACACTTGTAGTAAACATAGAAGAAGAATAGGTTAGCACAATTAAGTACTAAGTATGATAGCCATGCAAAAAAAATGCTTAAAATAGACATTTTATTTGAAAGTCATGCTTTTATGCTATTTTGATAAAACTTCATTAACATAAGTATAAGAGGCACAATATTCCAACACAACCAACATACAAGTCATTTATCACAATAGAGACATAATCAACATATAAACAATTACCTTCACATAAGCTTTCACCTCAATTAACCCTCAAGCTATACCTTGTGCAATGTATGGATAGCGTACCAGACCACCATCCACACTAAAGTACCACCAGAAGGTCACTAAAAGTAAACTTACCATTCATCCTTACCATCTTTACACCATACACATACATAAGAGATAAAAACATTTCATAAGCTTTATCATCAAATAAGGACCATCACCTAACACAACCTTAAGTCATACTTCTGCAATGTGCAAATAGCATCCATACTACTACTCACACTAAGTACTCCTTTGAAGTCACCATAGGCAAGGCACATTCATATACAATAAGTCATAGCAAGGAAGTAAACCATAATATAACCCAAGTATAACATACATCATCTCATTTAAGCATGTAAGAGTCAACATTATTCAATATCTTCATTTAGAGGACTTTCATACATTAGTCATTAAGACTTAGAGAACTCACTACGACCCTCTCAAAGCTTACTCGTGCAATGCATGGATGACATCCCATACTACCACGCACACTTCATAGAACCTCTCAAGAAATCATAATGCACATCTCACATGATGGGAATAAGAATTTAACGACATAGACCATGTGGGATTGAAATGGAATCCGGTGTCATATAGCCCCACACCGTAAAAAGGTGGTCTACTTGCCCAAGGAAGACCGGTAACATTAGCTTGGATGGAATCCACTAGCTAATATCCTATGTGATCATGTAGTTATGTGATAGTAAGATATTTATTGGAACCCTAGCCTAACATTGGAAGAGTTTCCATCTTACCATATTCACTTGGTGCTTAGCCTACATTCCCATAGAGTATTTCAATCACATTACATCATTGTACTTGAGAGGGCCACCACCATTAGGCATACCGACCCAAAGCACATTGCACATGAAAGGCCACCACCATTATCTCTACTGATTTAAGTTACATTTAAAGATAGCTCATTGACTTTACAAGAAGGGCCACCAACATTGGGTTTATCGATTCAAGGTTCATCATTTCCCGAAGAAAGGGCCACCACCATTAGGTCTACCATTTCAAGGTTTAACATCACATTAGTTCCTAGACTACTAATGAAAGGCCACCAACATTAGGTCTACCGATTCAAGGTTTAGCCTAGAATACTTCATCATTCATTGATTCATGAATGGCTACCAACATTAGGTCTACCAATTCAGGAAATTAAGAAATTTCCTCTATATTTACTCTATAGTTTGTATTTCATGTTCTAGTGTAAATATCATTTTTCTTTGTGCTAGTATAGATTTCTGGCATACACCTGCATATATGTTATATTGTAGTCTTTCTTGTTTATATTTTAATTCTTGTCGTTTTATTATTACTGTTCTAATTAGTTCGTATCTATGAACTTCATTCTGGTTATTTATATCTGAATAATTACTATCTAGCTCTGATACCAATTTTGGGGGGAGGTCCGTTTTATTCATGGATTCGTTCATAATATATTTTTTCTAAAGGGATTAACCTGATAATTTCTTTTATATTTTCCAATATGTATTCTATATATTCTATGTTGTGTGTTTGTTGAAATATTTCTATATTTTCTTTTATTAAATTGCTTAGTATGGTAATATCTGTTATAGTTTGTTGCCAATATTCTAAGTATTCTTGATTTATCATTAATCAATATTGAATTTCTAAGTCATATATATTAAAATCTATAATTTCATTGTTTATTCTATTTATTTCATCTAGTTCATACCATACTTGATTCATTAATTCTATTTCTTCTTCTTCAACTATATTTTCCCATATGATCTGCCTTATTTCCTTCGGTATAGTTCTCGAGTATATGCAAAATTAATATCTTATATGTCAAAGTCATTTCATCATGTAAATAAATCATATCAATCATCACAATAGCAATTTAATACAATTCCTTCATATCATAATCTGACAGATAGCATTCATATCGATTATTATAACTAGACTATTTTCAAACATTTTCTCGATCCTTTGTTAACACCGTACTTTCGAAAATACTTTCTTCCTTCAGCGCCTCAACTGTGTTTACTCCCTCACGGCTTCTCATGCCTACGGTTTCAACTTTAGGATGGCATAGTCGGAAGTTTTCTTTTCTTTCCTCATGTTAACAAACTTAAAAATATTTGACAATAATTCTAGTATATAACAACTTAATATAAATTCATCTTCTCAATATTATGATATTCAGGAATTAAGTAATTTAGCTATTCATATTCATGATTATAAATATAATGGATATATGTACCTGTGGAGTATCTTCATTATGTTGATCCTTTGCTTAGACAAAGTTTAGCTGAGAAAAATATTTATTTGAGAGAATATTTGTTACAAAGGAGCAATGCTTTCCGTGTAGAAAGTCTTGCTTCTATCTTGCCTAATGGCTTTCTATTTATACAAGTATAAGTAACCTTACTATGGTTACTTTTTCTAACCTATAGTTACTTTTAGCTAACTATGATTACTTTACATACTACTTTACATTATATTATTCCTACCACTATCCGCACTAATTTACAAGATTCCTAACTTTACATAAAATGACAAACAACTTTTTACATATTTCTTTTTCTTCCACTATCTTTTTCTTCCATTATCTTCATGCTTTTATCTTCTTGCCATTATCTTGTATCTTTTTATTCCAAGTTGACAAATTGGAATGATATTGTCTTCTCCGTAACATTTTGAAATGGTTGTGGTCTGGATATTTGTGTCCTATAGTTTTTCAATAATTTTCCATTAGCTCTCGTTGAGATAAAGTTTTGCCTTATAGCTCTTGTCGTCGGTTTTTGTTACGGTTTTAGTAGGCTTAACACCCACTGTCTTATTTCTTCCATATCTCGCGTCTTGTTTCTCGCAATTTGAATATATCATTGTTTGCTCCCGGCGTAGTAGCTCCATATTGTATTTTGGTTTAAATAATTTGTTGCTAGTTCGTTTAATATTGTGGCTAGGCCAATAACTCTTTTCTTGCATAAAATGCCGGTATCTCAATCTTTTGAATTTCGTCTTGTTTTTCTATCTTTTCGGGGATGATCATTTCTCTTGTCAATCCTATTTTTATTACTTGTATAATTGGTTTGATTTCGTCATATAATATCTCGGCCGGTGCTGAATAAAATTTTATATAAAATAATGTCCCTTTGATAATTCGTTTATAGTGCATAAATGCCTTGTGTAGTTCTGGAATTGTAGCTATCTCGTCTCCTGTTGCGGTATATACTGTGTTTAGTAATCCATAATGGTAACAAGTGCCTACTAGATTGGAGTTTGTACCGGGTTGTGCTATTAATTTGTTGTATCCTTGTAGATGTTGTGTAATATAATCTTCATGAGGGTTTTTGTATTGGTAGATCTGGGATTTTGGTTTAAAAGGTTTGGATTTTGTGGATATTTTCAATATATGCTCGGGTTATATGGTTGTATGCTTGTTTATGCTGTCCTAGGCTTTCTTTGTATGTATTGACTTGAGGGGGTATAAATATATCTTTTTGGACTTTTGGTATAAATGGTTTATCAAATAATTTGGTCATATTTGTATTGACATATCTTGTTTTGGTTTCCTCCTTTGTTGCAGAGGTACTAGCTGTTCCTGTAGCTGCATTTAACAAACTGTTAGTTTGGGTTTTTCGGTGTTTCCCATCGTCACCTTGTAGCTCGGAATTTTTGAGTCGTCCGATGGACTTAGGTCCGCATGTTTCTTGTCATGCTGCTGACTTCTTATATTTTGTAGCTCTTTTTCCATTGTATCTAGCTTTGTATGAAACAATGTCATTGTATTCAATATTTTCTCAATCGTATTTTCATTGTGGGATCCGTTTGAGTAGCTTTGTCTTGATATGTAATCTGCAATGACATTCTTGTCAATTTCTTATCACTTCTATTGTGAATGTGAAATTTTGTATATTTAATACGAGTCTTCGTATTTCTTTAGTTGTTACCGAATCTTGTATCTTTCTTGTAATCCACCATTTCACCTGCGTGTTATCTTCTTACAATAAACTTGTTATAAACAATATATGGTTCAAAAGCTAATAAACATTTATACAAAGCATATAGTTCCTTTCTATTTATTTCCCATTTTATTTCGGGATTTGTAAATGTTCCTGAATAGTATCTACAATGATGTTCTATTTTTTTCTTTATCGTATTTATATTTTAATACTCCTCCATAGCTTATTTCACCGGCATCCGATTCTACTATGTATATGAATTTTTATTTTCGTCCGGAAAGTATAGTTTTGGTAGTTTTTTACACAATAGTTTTATTTTTTGTATTTGGACTTGGTCTTTTTGTCAAAATAATATTCTACATCCTTTTTTAATTTTTTATGTAATGGTTTAAGATTTTCTGCTAAATTAGGTATATATTCTCGTACCGATTTACTAATCCTAAAATGATTGTAATTTCTTTTTTTGTGTCTATATTTTCTTCGAAATTTATTATTTTTTGTACTATATGGTTTTGCATTTTTATACCATTCTTATCTATTTGTATTCCTAAAAATTCTATTTGATTTTTCATTATTTCAGCTTTCTTTCTGCTTAGGCTTATTCCTGAGTGTGTAATTATATGAATAAATTTTTCTAATAGTCGTATATGTTCTTCTTTTGTTCGTGAATATAATAAGATATCATCTATGTATACTATGCAAATCTCTAGTTGATTAAAATAATTATCCATAAAATGTTGGTATCTACCTGGTGCATTTTTATATCCAAAAGGTAATACGTTCCATTCATAAAATCCTTGAGGTACCGTAAAAGCTGTTAATTTTTTAGATTCTTCTTCTAACTTAAGATGGTAAAATCCTGATTTGCAATCAAATTTACTAAAATAATTATAACCTTGTATTTGTCTAACTTTTAATACTTTATTTGGTATGGGTAATTATATGTTTTAGTTTTTGCATTTAAATTTCTATAATCAATAACCATACGGCTTTTTCCTCGTTTTTGTTCACTATGTTTATTTACTATGAATGCTGGGCTTGTATGTTTACTATTACTTTCTTGAATATATTTATTCTCTAATAATTCGTTTATATGCATTCTAAATTCTTTTAAATCATCAAAATTGTATTTCAATGGTTTTTGGGTTATTATGCTATTTTCATCAATTAGTTCAATTTTTACCTTTGTTTTATGTTTTTCCCATCCTTTTAAGGGATCTTCACTATATAGTGGTTCTAGTTTTTCTTGGATTATTTTTACTTTGTCTATTGAAAATATTATTATTTCTATGTTATGGGTACTTTCTTTAATATTTTCTAATTTTTGTGTTATTTTTTCACTTCCTTTAATCCATGGTGTGGATTTTCTATTTTTATTAGTTACTCTTTTTGCTCCTACTTTTTGTTTACATGGTGTGGTAAACCACCAGTGTGTTTTTGTTATTATGTGGGGATATAGTTTTTCTAGAAACGGCATTCCTAAAAGCATATCTTTATTAATAAATTCATAACTATATATGTCTTCTATAGTTAATATTTTATCCCATATTTGTAGTTTTATATTTTTTGCTTTGTATGTTATCATACTTCCTTCATTATTAAATCTCGTTACTACTATAGGGGTTTTTAATTTTTCCATTTTTCATCGGTAGACAATTATGTTTACACATATTTGCTTCGCTCCGTATCTAACATTGGAGTATAGTATCTATTATAATAATTTTCTACTATTATTTTTGCAAGTATATAGATTTTCATAATGCTCTTTTTATTGTGACTTTTTTTGTTTTATAAGTTATGATTAGTTGTGTATTATCTAGATTATAAGGTTTCATTTCTTCTAACCATTTTATTCCTAATATTATATTATCACCTTGGTATATTGTAAATTTAATTGATATAATTATTCCTCCTATAATAACTTCTTTTTCAGTTGTATCTTCTATGTATGATAATTCTTTTGGTAATTCGGGACATGCTTGTTTTTTAGATATTATCTCTTCTTCATCTACTAGTTTTCGTGGTATATAATTTTCTTCTTGTCCTGTATTTATTAAAATAATATGTTTTCTTTGTTCTATTATTCCAGTTATATAATAATGATATGGTTCAATTTCTTTTATTATTGGATATTCTACTGATTTCCGTTGAGGTTGGGATGTTTCTGTTTTATCTATATTTTTCATTCTTTTTGATGTACTTATTCGATCACTTACTATTTCTAAATCTTCCTCTATATCGATTTCTTTATAACTATAATCATTATTATCTATGACTGTTACAATTTGCTCAAAGGGGTCTTCTATTTTTATCTTGTTTATCTTATTTTTGGCTGTTATTTTATGTTTTGTGGTTAGTACGTATAGGTTTTTACAAAAAAGCGGTGAATATTTTGCTGCCTGGGGCTAACTCTATTCCTGACATTTTCCAATATAATACTAATGACTTATCTATATTTTTATCATCTATTGCTACTGAATAATTTGCACTAATTATGAATTTAAATTTTTGGTATATCAGATTTCCTTTTATTGCACTTATTATACTTCTTTCTATTGGCTCTATTATCCTATCATCTCGCTAAATATATTTCTATTGGTGTATCTATTCCTTCTCTAAAACAGGCTTTTATTAATATCTCTGTTCCTCCTAAGTGTACGTATTTTATAGGGTCTTTAGCTTTAATTGCTTGTATTTCTTTATTTATTATTCGTTTATTTATTATAGGTATTCTTGCTTTTCCTTTAGCGTATTTACAATCTATTATATGTTCTTTTTGACTTACTACATAGTATTCTTCTTTTTGTCTTTTAAAAATATTTCTTATTAAGGGTAACTTAAATATTTTTTCTACACTCAGATCTAATTCTTTTCCTTTTATTTGATCAAATATATTAACATCAAATATTAATTTTTGTTCCGTAGATTCTTCATTTGTATATTCTTCTTTTATTATTTGTACATCTTTGTCACTCATAATAATTAGTATCTTCTTCTATTTCATTTTCAGTTGTTCGCGTTCAAGTTCGTTCATATCGAATTCATATATACTATCATCACTATCTAGGTTATAATCTATATCATCTAATTGTGTATATATTTCATCGTTAATTATTATCTCAGATATTTGTTTTCTTTTTGGATCTCTATGTAATTTACATTCTTTAGCTAAATGTCCTAATTTTCCGCAATTATAACATGTACATTCTTTTATTTTTTTCTTTGGCCTAAAGGGTCTTTTTTTCTTTAGTGTTTTTATATAATATCTTCTTCGTGGTTTTTTATATTTATATTGGGATTTGAATTTTTAAATTTTCCTGGTTTTCTATTTTTCTTTTTATAGTAATTATCATTACATCCAAATTGGGGTGCTATTCTATCTTTTTACAACAGGCTAGATTTTTTATTATTGATTTTTCCATTTTTATGTCTTCTCTATATTTTTCACATATTTCAGAATACCATTTTTGTAAATATCTCATACGTGCTCCTAGTGTATCTTGCAATCCTGCACTATTCCAATCTTTTATTATTTTAGAACTAAATGGTTCTGGTAATTTTGTAAAATACAACTTTCTTATCTCTTGTGCTTCTATTGGTTCATATGTTCCTTTATAGTAATATTCTCTAAATACGCACGTGTATTCATCTATGTAGCACATATTACATATAGCTAATTTTAACATTAAATTTCTATGTAACTGTTTTTCTTTATGTTGTTCTTCTATCTCTGTTGTTGTACTGCTAAATTCATTTCTTATAGCAAGTTCATATTTGTTTAGGATATCAATGGGAGTAGTTGCATTTTCTCCATCCATTTTCTTACTGTTTCTTAATATTTTAGTGCTTTCTTCTCCTAAATTTTGTAACCATAATTTTACTGTTCCTATAAATGTTCTTTCTATGTATCCTGGTACTTCTGTTATTCCAATTTTATTATCTACTAGTTGTTTTGATATGTAGCCTACCCATAATTGTATTGTCTTGTTTATGTCAGCTACGCAATCTAAATCTAGAAAATTAGTATTTCTGGTTGTTGTAGATGGTGTCCATTTTTTATTTAATCTTTTATTCCATAAAGTATCATATCTATCTGATTCTTGGTAACTAACTGTATAATAATTCGGACTCATTGTTCTAGGATTTTTAACTTCTGTACTTATGCTTGTACTTGCCTTATTTTCTACTTCTTCAGTATTTACTTCTATGAATAGGTTGTATCGGTTTCTTTTATTTGTCCTAATATTTCTGTATATGTTTCACTTATATCTGAACCTTGCTCTGAACAGTTTTCTTCTATGTCGACATTATCAATGCTTATATCTGTTTCTAATTGTTCCTTAAATTTTTTAATTTCTATTTCTAATTCAGTCTCTTTTTCTTTTTCTTTTTGTTTAGTTGCGTATAATTCTTTAAGTATGGCTAGTTCTTTTTCTAGTGCAAGTATCTTATCGTTTTTTACCTCTTCTATCTGTTGGATTTCTAATTTTGTTTGTTGTTTTATTGTTTCTATTTCTTTTTTCCTGTCTATTTCTTCATTTTCTTTAGTTATTCGTACCATTGCAGTTAAACTATCTTCTAATCTTACTGTTTCTTTTTCTACCATTAAATGTAAATTATCACCTATCTTTTTATATCTCCTTCCTAAGTTTGAAAATATTATCTTTATTTTTAATCCTTCTGGATTTTCGTAAGTTTTTTCTTCTATAGCAAATTCTTCCTTATTCATTTCAAATTATATTTTAGTTTATACTCTATAGTTTGTATTTCATGTTCTAGTGTAAATATCATTTTTCTTTGTGCTAGTATAGATTTATGGCATACACCTGCATATATGTTATATTGTAGTCTTTCTTGTTTATATTTTAATTCTTGTCGTTTTGTTATTACTGTTCTAATTAGTTCGTATCTATGAACTTCATTCTGGTTATTTATATCTGAATAATTACTATCTAGCTCTGATACCAATTTTGGGGGGAGGTCCGTTTTATTCATGGATTCGTTCATAATACATTTTTTCTAAAGGGATTAACCTGATAATTTCTTTTATATTTTTCAATATGTATTCTATATATTCTATGTTGTGTGTTTGTTGAAATATAAACTAAAATAATGAAATGTTTTTCCTAAGTTTGAAAAACATTTCATAAGCTTTATCATCAAATAAGGACCATCACCTAACACAACCTTAAGTCATACTTCTGCAATGTGCAAATAGCATCCATACTACTACTCACACTAAGTACTCCTTTGAAGTCACCATAGGCAAGGCACATTCATATACAATAAGTCATAGCAAGGAAGTAAACCATAATATAACCCAAGTATAACATACATCATCTCATTTAAGCATGTAAGAGTCAACATTATTCAATATCTTCATTTAGAGGATTTTCATACATTAGTCATTAAGACTTAGAGAACTCACTACGACCCTCTCAAAGCTTACTCGTGCAATGCATGGATGACATCCCATACTACCACGCACACTTCATAGAACCTCTCAAGAAATCATAATGCACATCTCACATGATGGGAATAAGAATTTAACGACATAGACCATGTGGGATTGAAATGGAATCCGGTGTCATATAGCCCCACACCGTAAAAAGGTGGTCTACTTGCCTAAGGAAGACCGGTAACATTAGCTTGGATGGAATCCACTAGCTAATATCCTATGTGATCATGTAGTTATGTGATAGTAAGATATTTATTGGAACCCTAGCCTAACATTGGAAGAGTTTCCATCTTACCATATTCACTTGGTGCTTAGCCTACATTCCCATAGAGTATTTCAATCACATTACATCATTGTACTTGAGAGGGCCACCACCATTAGGCATACCGACCCAAAGCACATTGCACATGAAAGGCCACCACCATTATCTCTACTGATTTAAGTTACATTTAAAGATAGCTCATTGACTTTACAAGAAGGGCCACCAACATTGGGTTTATCGATTCAAGGTTCATCATTTCCCAGAAGAAAGGGCCACCACCATTAGGTCTACCATTTCAAGGTTTAACATCACATTAGTTCCTAGACTACTAATGAAAGGCCACCAACATTAGGTCTACCGATTCAAGGTTTAGCCTAGAATACTTCATCATTCATTGATTCATGAATGGCTACCAACATTAGGTCTACCAATTTAGGAAATTAAGAAATTAAGTCAAGATACATTCCTTATACAAGAGGAGGATGCCGAAGCCTACCAATTCAAGATATCACAATCACATTTACATTCATTTATAGAAGAATAGGATACAAAAGCCTACCAATTCAAGATATACAATTCATAGAAGGAAACCCTTCACATTCCATCATCATAATTCATGAGTGTTAATAGAGAATATATTTTCAATCACAACACTATTACAATCTAAACAAGATCAACATACTTTCATTGGATCCACATAAATATCCTTCACATCATAATCATACCTTAACCTTCACATCTTGCCTTTCAAGGTCATGGATCACATTCACCCACACACGTTAGATCAATACAATTAGGCAAGAGTAATAACATAATTTCAACATTCTATATCCATGTACACATAAATAATTCACATATTTCATAGTCAATCAAGTCCCAATCACAAATCACAATATTGAAAATTGGGGAAAACATTGGTTCTAGGAAGAAATCATCTTAATTAATCTTTAAATCCACAATGCATTCACAATTAAATGCAATAATTCCTTTAGAAATCATTTTGAATTGAACCCATGCATAGATTGAAAAGTAGGGTTTTGGGGAAACTTTGAAGATTTGAAATTGGTTCATTGAAACATATTAAGTCAAGGATGCAGACCACCATACCTTTAATGGAAGAAATCCATGAAAATCCCTTGAAAAACTTAAAGTCTTGATCTTGGAAGCTTGAGTTCTTCACCTCCAATGAAGGTTACAAGAGATAGAACTTTTGGAGGGGAGGGGAGGTTTGTATTTTGGGTTTTGAAATAATGAAGTTTAAAATATATTTTAATAATTTAATACACTTAAAATACCATAAATAACTAATTAAAACCATTCCTCAGCCAAACTAGACTTAAGGTGAATTTACCAATTCACCCCCACAATGGCCGAACCATTGCAGCTTCTGCAGGTGTGAACCACGACCACCAAACCACAGAATGTGATCTAGGTCACACCCTATCCTATTCAAGCGTGGTTTGGTACTGTAGCTTGGTTTTGGGGCCCATGACCTACAAATCCATCCACGGGGTGTAGATAGACCTACGGGACGTGGTCCCTTTCCGTAGTTCACCAAATTTTGGGTAGCTTTTTGGTTTCAAGGGGTCTTGGGTGTTAGGCTTTAGGGTCCTCATCAAGGACCCTTAGGGTGGTCCATGGGGATTCATACTTTGACGTTTAATCCATAAACCCCTCAAGCATGGCTCGAAATAACTTTATACACCCTCAAGCCTCACACCAAACTCAAACATACACAAATTAGGCTCTAGTTTCATTTATTCATTTTACAAGTCGTTAGAAAGACTTTACCATGTATATATACTATGATTAAGATGACTAAAATGAGATACTTGGCTTGGGTGGTATTATGGGATGCTACTCATTCTGTGCACATGTATGCTTTTGAGGTTGCTTGAGAGTAGTTCTATCATGGTATAGATGACTAAGAGTCAATTATGCTTATATGATGCTTATATTGAAGACTTGGCCTATTATGATTATTACTTATCTCCTATGCTCATTATCTATGTCTCATGTTGACTTATGATTATATAACGCTTATGTTGAAGATTATGCTATGACTATGTTATATCTCTTATGCTTATGTTGGAATATTGACTAACAATTTGAGATGCTCTTATAATGTTGTACTAGCTATCATATTTGGTACATTTTGTACTAACACATACTTTGCTTACATTCTAATCAAATGTAGTGTTTCTGAGATTGAATTCCTTTGGAGGCTAGGTTTCTAAGGAGCAAGAAGAGTTGAAGATTTGGGGAGAGAAGGGGTTTGATTTGGAAGAATGAATTCTAAAATACAATATAGAAGTTTAAATACCTTTAAAATACTTAAAAACACTTAAAATAATAACCCACATATTACCCAAACTACCCCTCACTTAGTTGGACCTTTTTATACATGTCTAACTTGAGTTTTATTTTCATAGATTTCGTCGGGAAACAAGTCCGCGATGCGGAGGTGTTCCCACAAGTTTCTAAAAATTAAATTTCAAGATAGAAAAGTCTGCGACACGTCCGTGACGTGGACCAACATTTGGCCTTTGCTAGAGCTAGTCCGCGACGCGGATATGCTCTCTCCAAGCACAACTTTAAGCTGCCTTGGCAGCTTGCTTGGCCAAGGTTGCTTTGCCTACATTCTAATCAAATGTACTAGGTGCATGATTATAGTAACATAGCTCTTCAAAACACTATCTCCCTTTCTTAGATTACTAAAACACTGCATACTTCCCTCTAACTATGTGCTCTTTCACTATTACTGCTCTTGATCTCGTAACTCATGTTACCCTTCATGGTGAAAATACTACCCAAGCTGTAAACATACTCCCTTGTAGGGATCTCAGCTGAAACAAGGCTTAAGAAAAAGAGTACAACTCACTTTTAGCTCAAACGCATGATTCAAATTGAACACTTAACTTACTCTTGGACTTCTCTTAAGTTCCTCTGGAGTCTCATGACTTCCTCAAAACTCTTGCTAAGAACAAATCATCG
Organism: Solanum commersonii; assembly: GCA_029007595.1. Taxonomy (NCBI): domain Eukaryota; kingdom Viridiplantae; phylum Streptophyta; class Magnoliopsida; order Solanales; family Solanaceae; genus Solanum; species Solanum commersonii. The sequence goes on along the minus strand of JAJTWQ010000129.1, from coordinate 53,213 downwards.
ACAAAGAACTGATTCTGTTTTCCAACCACCTCTAGTATGATAAGTAGTCAAATGATTCTGAGAAACACACAAGTTAAAATAAGTCTCTATGACATAGCTCTATTGCACGATTAAGAGTATGAAAGAAGGAAAACTTTTCTTAAATGTCTGTAGTCCCTCATTTATAGAAGTGGGGCCCTCACAACCATAAACAAGATCCTACTTGACATGGCTTCATAGATACCCTATGACACTTGAACTCAGTGCTCTAATACCAAGTTTGTCACGACTCGAGTCTACACCTTGGACGTGGTTGGCACTCAAGAACCATTGCTGGTCCCTAAGCGAACCCTCATCATAGCTGACTACAAGCGGAAGACTAACTTAAGCATGCAAATGCTTAAAACTTAATAAAATTTAATAAACTCAACTTTTGAAAACTTCAACTCAAATGAACAACTTAGAATAAAATAATATATTTAACTCACCATAAAATAGGCACTTAAGTTTTTAAAACATTTAATAATATAAATGAATAATACAGACTTCTCAACTATAATGACTATCTGTGAAGCCTCTAACTGATAAAGATGGAAGTCGAGACAAGACCCACGACATCCTAAGTAAACTAAAAAAATAAATGAAATCCTCTGGAAATAATGAGGCTCACCATAGCCAACTTGAAATTTCGAATGTATCAACGAAGCTCCTGTTGATTATCTTGAATACCTGTGTCTGTATCATGAGAAGATGCAGGCCAAGTGGCTCAAGATGTGGAATGTACGAGCATGTAAGGGGAATTCTAAAGCATAACATAAGCTTGAAAGAAGCTGAAGAACTTACCTGGCTCAACTCAACTTGACATAACTGAACTTATTTCAATATAAAGCAGTTTAAAACAAGTGTAATATAAAGAAAAGGAAAACTGTTTAAAACATGATATTAACTTATAGTCATAATATCATAAAAGCCATACCATGCTCCCTCTCAAAGTCTACTTGTGCAATGCATGAATGAAGTCCCATACACCCATTCATGCTAAGCAGAACCCCTTGAGGAACCATGCAAATACTACTGTGGGAGTTTCTTTAAACGGCAACCAACACTTAAGAACTATAGTGATGATACAACATTATTAGCCCCACGATGCTCAGGTCATCCTATACCTTGCCGTGGTATAGGACCTGAACTACTAAGTGGATCCACTAGTCTATAGAAAAAGGATTTATCTAAAAAGTATGACCCTTTTCTACCCATGATGGCTACATGGTTTATGGAGACTTGAGTTATTGTGAACTCGCATCCCCATATTGGTTCTCAATACTACTCCCAAAATTATAATATTATATTAGCTCTTTATGTTTAAAAACATACTTCTTTTGTGATTTGAGATTAGTACTTAAAAACTTAGCTCAAAGGCTATCTTAGAAATCAAAGTTTCTTATCTTGCTTCATTTAGAAAGCGATTACTCTCTTTTGAAAAATAGCACGAAGGCTTTTTGGAAATCTCAGTTTTTGTTCTTATTTAAATGTGAAAACATTTTTAATCTCTTTGGGAATACTTAGTCCCCATATACTTTTTGAAGAAAAGAACTTCAACTTTACTCTTTACTAAACTCAAAACATAAGTCTTAAGACAAAGTTAAACGTTTGTAAAAGACTTCTTTAAAATATGGTTCATGCCGAATTATGGACATGAATGACTCAATGCAAGGTTTTCAATAACCATAGATAGAACTCAAATACTTGGAACTCAAGAACTTCAATGATACTACTCATTTCAAGATTTTTTGACTTATAGTGTTCATGCGGAAGGGTATTTCTCGAGCGCAGGATGATGTGGACCTCCTTTACTTGATCGTCAAGAAGAGTTAGTAGCGCTTCGGATTGATCACGAGGGACAACTTCTCTTGATCATTATGGGCATGAATTATTCAGCTCAAGTACTCAAAGATGCTTCTCAAAAGGGATTAGGAACTCAACATTTAAAGGCTTAGAACTTACAGATACCACTTTTCAGAAAGATGATCAACTTACGAAGTTCATGCGAAATTATGGGCATGAAACAAATCGACTCAATGGTCGACATAACTATTTAGGAACTCATGTATACAACTCTTCTTGTTCTCTAACTTACATCCTCAAAACTTAGTTCAAATTGATAGTTGTTCTCAAAGGATTCACAATTGAACTCAAAGGCTTTCTTGAACTTTACTCTTAACTCTCTCTTGAATGTGAATTATGAAATCAAGAGTTACGATTCATGATATGAATGATCTCGTGATGACAAGGTAGACTCATGAATATATTCTTCTCACTCTCATACTCACTTACTCGAGTCTTGAAACAAGATACTAGAAATTGTAGAAGACTCCTCAAAAGATTCAAAGGGACTTTCCCAAAATGTTTGAAAGAATTCTTAAGGCTTGACTCTCAACTTTAGCTTGAATGTGATTTTTGAATTCAAGGTTATGATTTGTGATGGGAAAGGTCTCATGATGTTTAGGAATGATTTTAGATAGCTAAACATAAGAAAATACTGAAAACCAATATTTGAGAGTGAGTCCGCGACGCAGAGAGGCTTTTAAAATTTGGTTTCTAAAACGACTTTTGAGGCAGAACACTTCGCGTCAGCTCCACGACACAAAGAAGAAATTATCAAACCTAGGCACTAGGCGCGCTCACGCGACCACCTTCAAATTTCGTTCGACGAAATTTCTTCTTCATTTTGTAACCCCAATTTGCCTAACTTCCATACTTTTTCTCAATCTCTCTTTAGATTTAGACACCCAGCACATGAACACGAGAATCTAACTCTAACAATTCTATAACTTGACACAATAACCTCAAGAACTCCTCAATCTCAGCCCAATTCAAGAACGAAAGCAATTTCATTAATACATAACAAGAACATCAAAACTTCAACTTTCTAGATTGAATCTAACGCTGAAATTAAAATGATTGGCGTGTGGGTGAACAAACCCAAGACTATGAAAGATTACATACCTGAAAGAACCATCTTCTTGTAGCATTTGAAGGAAAATTTTGAGAGATGAATCCTAGCCTTAGCGTTTCTTGAATTTCTTGAGCGTAGAGTCTTTGGAGTGAATGAGAGGGTTTAGATTTAAGAAAACTAATTTTCTACACGTTTAGGGTAGTTTAGATGACCTCCTAAGGGTTTTTAGGACTAAAATACCCCTGAATAAATAATTAAAAGGAGCTGGGAGTCGGAAAGATCTTTCACCAGGCAGTGAGGTTTGTGTTGGCTCCGCGTTGCGGAGCTGCTGCCAAGTTTGCGCAACGTTAGCAAATCCATCATAACTTTTTACTCATAGCTTGGAATTGAGCAAACTCGGTGGCGTTGGAAAGATATTTTGAAGAAAATTCCTAAGGTATCTGGTAGCATACCAAAATCATCTTGATCTAGAAGTTATGGTCATTTAAAGTCGACCCAAAACTCATACTTAGCTTAACTTGCAAAAATTCAGATTTTGCTATTTCCAATTTGATTCTCTTTTGAACTCAAGGTGCTACATCTAGTGACCTTAACTTAACACTCAAGAAATTTTAAATTCCTTGCAAAAATATCACTCACTAGAAATAAGGTTTTGAGTCTTACATGGGGACGTTAAGTGAGTTGTTGAGTGATTCAGCGAACTCTACACAGCATCGCTAAGCAACCCAACACGCCTATTTTCAACCCACTTTCTCGAATGCTTCACAGCCACCCTGCTTCACCTTTACTCAAGCACTTTCTAATTCCTATATACTCGGCGATGTTAGTTTGAATCGCTGAATCAGTTGGCGTGTCGCCGACCAATCACCTATTTCGCCAAGTGTTACAGATCTTTCTACTAAACCTGGGTGTTCCAACGGCGGTGTCTGTCGAGATCGCCAACAGAGTTAGTGATGCGCCAATGATTTCTCAAGTTTGCCGAGTTTTATAAGCTCTAATTTTGGGGATGTTTGGATTCAAACAACGAAAAAGGTCGAGTTTTTTGACCTCTTCAGCGATTTGCCAATTGGATCTGTTGCTTGTCACCCTGTACTTTTCGAGCACTTCTCACACTTTAGCCTATACCAACAACACATCATTATTTTACTAATGCGCAAATATAAAATATGAAGGGGCTTTGGGTAGCCTCCCAAATAGCGTCTTAGTTAACGTCGTGGCACGACACAAGTCAACAACTATTCTTCATTTTTGGAGTCCCCATGTTGTAATTAGGAGAGTCCTCGGTGAATGGTGGGTAATAATCTGATATCAAATGGCCAATTTGAGCATTCTGCAGCTGAATAGTCATGGTGTGAGAGGTTGACGCTTCGTTTAGCATTTCGATGTTCTCCTTCATCTCATTCAACATCCTCTCTTGTGCCTCAATTTTTTTTAATGAATGAAAGAGCTTCATCATCTTGCACACCTTTCTGCTTTTTCCCATGTTTACACTCTCAGAGGGAGAAGTGTTTTTCTTTCCCCATGGCTTGTACCTCCAATTCCGTGACTTGGGTGGGTAGAATACCCAACTGGGTTACTAGTGCATCCCACTCATGCTTCTTTGTTGGCTTTTACCATGCCAACAAGGAGTTTTGCTATAACTTCATAGGGCTGGTGTAACATACCACCCTCACAAATTTTATCGGCTATACCTCTATTCTCGAGTCCTAGACCCCTATAGAAGCACTCGAGTAGCCCCTTGTCCATCATCCTGTGAGATGGGCATGGTTGCAGCACCGCTTGAAACTTTAGCCACATTTCCTAAATCGTCTCATCCCCTACCTGTTTAAAGGTCAAAAGGTTGTCCCTAAGGTTCAATAGTTTCAAAATGGAATAATCCGTGTGATATCCATAATGATTTTCCATCCTTAGTTCCCTGCTTTGATATTCAAACAAGCAAAACAAAACTACAATTTAGATTAGTAAAAACTAAAACTAGAATGAATAAAAAATTCTACATAACTAAGAATTCCCAAATAACACCACTTCCTGGTAGCGGCGCCATTTTGATGCTTATCATGACCAATGACACTACTTCCGATTCAAGTGTCTACGATCCGTCAATAATATAGTCACCCAACCGAGGGTTGGGATCGTTACAAGGGAGTGCTTTTGAGAATTTATAGAAAAATAAAATTTAGTTCTAACTAGTCCTAGCTAAAGATATTAATGATTAAACACATTTTAAATTAAAGTGGGAGACACAAAAGTGTCAAATATCGATTTAGGGGTTTTGTCACAAGTAAGCTAAAATTAGGGAAATCAAAAAGAAAATCTAACAATGAGTGGGGGATTCTTGGGATGTGACCGGAATACGGGTTAATCTAAATTGTTGGGTACATGCTTTCGATATAGAATTTATAGAGTAATAGTGACTAGGCTAAGCTATATGTGGGAATAAATTCTCTCTCGAGAAACTTACCCCGTTTCAAATGGGTTCCTCTTGGACACCCACTTTCCTCATGAAGACCAGCCTAGCCTTACTGTACTTAATCTCTCGAGCTGAGTGTTAGGATATGGGACTAGGGCTCACCCTCTTGGGCTGAACCTCATGTCGACCCACTCCTTAGGCCATTAGTCCAGTAGTCTAGGTTTCATAACCTCTCTCTCTCGAGTAAGCCAAAAACACATGGGTGGACTTGTATTTGCAACTACAAACCCATTAAATTCAATCACAACTACTAGGTGAAATCACCATTAAACTACATTTAATCTATCAACAAGCAAGACCTAACAACAATATTAAACCATATTCACTAAATCACACCCCAAGAATAGGGGTTTTAAGCCATACATCAAGAGATATAAATTTATACCTAAATGAACATGCATTCAAATGGGTATGAAGATTTAAGTCTTGTTAGAGGCCAAGAATGAAGAAATCATGAGACCCAAGTCCAAATCCTTAGAGATGAAACCCTCTTCTTCTTCAAGTTTTCAAAACCCTCTCAAACTCAAAGAAAAAATTTAAAAGTACTAAAATTATATTAATTGTTTTTCACACTAAAAATTTGATCCTCAAAAGATGATACTCTCAATGAGTATTTATAGTTTTCAAAAATTTGTGCTGCAGCGGTTCGGCGACATTAGTCAAACTCACTGATCAACTCAGCTAATCATCCTTTGGAGTAGTTCATCGCCGTCTTGCACAATCCTTCGGCATCGTTGTGCTCTGGGTCATTGGGCGACATAGTACTGCTTCGCGAAACTTCTCAGCGATGTGTCGACTGCTTCTTTTTTCCGCTGACTTGATCCTTTTCTTCAGGCTCAGTACACTGGAACAAAAGGTGAAGTGAAACCCTTTGGCAACTTGCCAAGTGGACTCGGTGATCCTCAGGCCTTCATTTTCTAGTTTTTTCAAACTTTTTGTTCCTTTTTGTGCCTATGTGTCCATGCTTCCACTAAAACTTCACATACCTGAAACTTAAGTTTTTTCATCAGATATTTAGACTAAATAACCATTTTAGGACACTATTTCTATTTAAATAAAGCCCCAAATGAGTCCAATTTATGGACTCTTCATTAACACAACCCTAGTTGTGGTGTTTAGTCACTATGATTTCCACTGAACAAACAAAGATTCGTAATGAAAACATTAAGGAAGACTACTTACGAAAATCTACAAATTCAATGAATGCTTGATATTCCAAAAATCAAAATCTAACTTCAAGGATTAGTTCAATGTTAATTGATGAAAACCAAAGTCAAGAATATTTCAAACTTCATTGCGCGTTCCAGATATGAAGAGATTAAAACAAAAAATGACCTAATTAATTTAAATAAAGTATCTAAAATGAATCCTACTCAAAGTAGGGCTTAGATGTCGAGCAGTTTCACGGACGGTCAGATGACCTATCAAGGGCTTTATGGTCCGTGATGCCCTTCGTGATCCTTCCTTAGTTGTTACAAAACTTGTTTGGCAAATCTTGTGTATTGTAAATACACCACGAACAACACCACATACAATTATGATGACCATGGTCTGTCTTGGTGCCCGTTATCTTTACTTGGACAAAATATCATGTGACTCTTCGAGGGCTTCCCACTGGTTCATCTGCATAAGCAGCTCCACAGTCCGTCAGGGCTTCCATAGTCCTTACTTGGCATTGCCAAAGTTCACCTTCTCGAGGCCTGCATACAGGATACTAACCAGGGTCTTTTACACGGTCTGTCATGAGGGCCACGGTCCGTGAAAGGCACTATGGTCTTCACTTGCACTTCGTTCATTATCATCTTCCTTTTTCTATTATTCTACAAAAGTGAGACCCTGTCTAAACATTTAACAAACACATCAAATCTTACAACAATACACTTGATTCTAGTATTCATCCTTAGATTTGAGCGTCGAATGTGCCAATATTTCATGGCACATCAGACACCATGGCTGACTTAGTCAAGTTATACATGGTAGATTTTGATGTTATTCTAAGTATGGACTGACTTCATGCCTGTTATTCCTCAGTTGATTGTAGAACTCAAGTTGTTAAGTTTTAGTTTCTTAATGAACCAGTTATTGAGTGGAGGAGTAGTTCACCAATGCCTAAGGGTCATTTTATTTCATAACTTAAGACTAGGCAGTTAGTTTCCAAGGGTTGCATCTATCACTTAGTCTGTGTTAATGACTCTAGCGTTACGACACAACCTATTCAGTTAGTTCTGATAGTGAGTGAGTTTCCAAAGGTCTTACAACAGGATCTTCCTGGAGTCCTGATGAGTCTCATTTAGGGCTATATTTTGATAGAATTAGTGTCCTCAAATGCATATTTTATCTCAATATCGGATGAAAACCCTTAAGTTTTAGGTATTTGGAATTTGACGGAAAGAATGGACAGTACTTAGAAAAAAAAGAACAAAGGCAGATGAAAGAATGAAGAATTGAAGATCTGAGAATCGCCGAACCCATTCGGCGAATCACCAAAGGGTCTTATCCTCGCCTTTTGTTCTAGTGTGCTAAACCCTGAAAGAAAGGATCAAATCGATGGTGAAAAGGAGCAGTTGGTGTGTCGTCGAGAAGTTCCGCGAAGTAGTACTATGTTGCGCCCAATGATCCAAAACACGATAATGTTGAAGGATAGAGCAAGACAACGATGAAACCTACCAAACGGTGAATCGTCGAGTTGATTAGAGATCTCGACTAATGACTCTGAATGATTCGTTGCAGTACATATTTTTGAAAATTATAAATACTCATTGAGAGTTGTAGCTTAATATCAGCTTCTAATATAGACATTTTTAACATAGAATATTCTCTGTAAGCTTTGAGAGGGTTTTGAAGAACTTAAAGATTCAAAGGGTTTCAACTCCAAGATTTTGGACTTAGGTCTTGTGGATTCTTCACTTTTGACTTGTTTTAAGACATAAATCTCCATACCCATTTGAATGCAAAATCATATTGGTATAAATTTCTATCTCTTTTACATGTGTATCTAAAACCCCAATTCTTGGGGTGTGATTTTGTGAATATGGGTTATATTAATTGTTGGGTCTTGCTTGCTGATAGTTTATTTATTGTTTAGACGTGATTTTGTTTAGTAGTTATGTTGGAACTTAGTGAAATTGTAGTTGCAAATACGATTTCACCTTTCTATTTTTGGCTTGCTCGAGAGAGAGGTCGTAAAACTAAGACTACTAAATTGATGGCTGGTGGGAGTGGGTCGACATGAGATTCAGCTCGAGAGAGTGAACCCTAGTCCTTCTCCCACACACTCAGCTCGAGAGAGTGAGTGGACTAAGGCGGAGGCTGTTCTTCAATGCGGCAAGTGGGTGTCCGAGAGGAACCCATTTGATTCGGGGTAAGTTGGTTGAGAGAGAATTTACCCCTACTATAGTCTAGCCTAGTCACAAATACTCAACGAATTTACCATTAAAAGCATGTACCCGATAGTCTATTCTGACCAGTATTCCTATCACATCCCAAGAATTCTCTCCTAGATTAGTACTATTTGCATTTTTGCTATTTTTGCTTACTTGTCACAAAATCCCATTGATAATTAATGCTTGCGTCATCCCTTAGATTTAACATGTTTATATTCGATAATGTTTTTAGCTATGAATAATTAGAACTTAGTTTTATTTTTTTATTAATTCTCAAGCCCACTCCCTTGGGATTCAACCGCAACCCTTGGTTGGGTTACTTTACTATTGTACGATCGTATACACTTAAATTGGAAGTTGTGTCTTGATTACACAAACATCAAAATGGCACCGCTCGGAAAGGCAAGGGCAAGAGGACCACTCCTGCCAGGAAAACCATTACCCAAGACCATGATACACCTTCATGGGCCAGGGGATCTTACAGAGCGGTACATGTCTTTCTGGCAGACTCACACTCAACAGACCTTGGTGAATTCGACACTGCGGTTCCCCCTGAGGTGCCTTCGAGAACTGATGCCTGAGCTAAGGGTGAAGGATCAGGCACTAAGGCCCCGACAGATGGAGAGAATGCATAGACATGATTTCTCTTCACCTCCCTCTCAATTTTTCTTTATTTTACATTTTGGATTCTGTGTTATTTGCATCTAAGGACAAATTAATTTTTTTTGTGGTGGGGTTTGAGCTTATGGCTCCTTTTATTTTAAATTGCAAAGTGATTTTGACCCGTTCAAAATTTTTTACCACCTCTCGTGTGTTTAATGTGGTTGTTCTTTTGTAAAATTTAAGCCTCGGTTCCAATCAATACCTATGACTTAAATAGTGCTCTCAATCGAACGAACATGAATGCGCCTCTACAATGAGGCCAAATGAAGTTACATAGACAATGTGAACTCTTTGCATCTCGTTATGACTAGCCTAGTGTAACACCCCTAAAATACTAGACCAACTCTTGCATGTCGATGCATCATTTCTTAATTACTACAATATGTTTTAGTCTTATTTTGGAACTTGAAATTTTGTGATATTTGCAACCTTGCTTAAAATAAATTGTGCTCGTAATTTAAGGTTTTGTATGGGGGTATTTACGTATTTTTTCTAATTAAAATTTCGTATGAATTGAAGGTGTTGGTATCAATTATATACATATAGGTGTATATGTATACATTTTGGGCAGCACACAATAATTTGGGGCAACACACAATAATTTGGGGCAGCACCTTTTAGTGATAGTTGTATATGTGACTAAGCATCACTCTTAAGACTATATTATCACACCTTCTCTTGTGATTTTCGTTAGGAACTGAAGTCCAAGAACCTATGAACATTTTCTAACCAGTTGTTCATCAAAATCACAAGAACAAACCTTGGTCCTTCTAGCTGGAAGTCGAGACATCCTACCTTTTGGTGAGTAATCAAAACTTGTTTTTTTTAGCTGAGTAGTGTTTAGTACATTTAGAATTTCTCATTCTATATAACTCCTTTTTCGGTGAATAAATATGATTTGGAAAGATGATTCCTATACCTACAACTCTTTTGTTTATGGTAAACTCTAATTAAGCTTTTATGACTACGAAATAAGGGACGCAACATATGACATGTTGTATCCAGATTCTGGAATTTGAAATCCTGTATGTTCAACTATTAGTGTTTTGATTATATATATTTTTACAAAGCGTATTTTGCGGTAATTCTTGATTATTTGCAAGCTTAAGAGATGTACCTAAATATTTTATGAAGGATATAAATTCCATTTTGGCCTTTTTCTATTTCAAATCTAAGTTGCGACATGAAGTGCTTTTATTGGGCAGAATTTCTATTTATGGAGTATAGTAGTATTTGTATAGACTAGGCTTACTTGTGATGATAACCCTGTGTTAATTCATCATTATTGAGATAATAGAAAGTAAGTAAATTATTGAATTAATTTTTTTAAGGTTTTATTTCTTCGTGTACGAGTTAAAAACTTTGATACACTGGTTAGTCTACAATTTGAACTCGTGAAGTTATGTTGGATTGTTTTTGTGCTAAACAACTGAGGTTTGTGTATAAACTTGTACTTGTACTCTTTTTTCTTGTTGGTATATATCTGAAAGTTTACTTTGATACCTTGGTTACCTCTTGTCACCTTGCATTGTCGTAATGGTATTCTTTAATACATTAAAGACGCTTGTGTAACTCACCCACTTGTACGGACTTTTTGATCACTTGGCACTCTTGTTGGGACCTTGTACTTCTTGTGGCTGTGACTTTGTCACTCTTGGCATGCCTCTTAATTCAGATTATTTACGATCTTGACTCTGGATTTTTAGTTCGTCTTCAGAGTGGAAGTTGTCCATTTTAAGTACGAACTAGAAATCAATTTTTAATATGGTTCTTGGTTATCTTGATTATTGGGTTTTGACCCTTCTTGATACCTACTTGTGCTTGGTGTGACAACATAATGTGTATATTGGGCAAGCCTTGTTAAGGAATCTCTTGAAAAATGGTGCTATGAGCATTCTTGACTTTTGGATCTCTAAATATCGAACTTGATACTTTTTATATATTGTTTACTTGATTTGTTTATTATTTTCAATTATGCTACCCTTGACTTGAGAATGATAACTTGCTGAATTTGAGGGCTCCAAACCTATAGTTTTTACACCGCTAAGCTATATGATTAGCGATAGTTATTTCTATCGTAGGGACTATTCGATATGATGCTTGAAGCTGGCTATTGGAGATGGATGTTTTGAGAGCCTTAAGGAAGATCACATTTGCATATAGGCAAATATATTTTGTATAAACCTTAGGACTTGTACATATTCTATGTGTTGTATATTTACATGGGATTTTGAGGGTTGATTTGATCATGTCACCATGAATTGTAATATAAATATGGCTGTATGTTTTGTTCTTTTTGGGGTGTGTAAACCCAAGTCTTGTAATATCCTAAATCTACTATTACTTTTGAATGTGTGTGTGAAGAATGAGCAAGCTGATTTTGGTACTTGGAAGCTTGTAATATTTTTGTTATTTCATCCTTGAGTTTGAGGATATTTTATATACATGAAAAGCTCATAGGTTATTTGCTTAAATTACTTTTCGGAGGTCATTATGCGTCTAATCCCTCTACTAGATTAAAATCAGTATGCCCTTGTTAATCACTTTTGAGTGTCGCAAATATAAGTTAAGTCTCTTTAAAAAGGGTTGCTTCAAGTGTTGGTATCAAAGCCTAGTCTTGTGGTTCTGGGAATTTTGATTTGAATTACTTGTATGCTTGTTCACTTTCAAAAAAAGGTTCTATTTGTACTATTTGGTCAATTACATGGTTTATAATGTTTTTATCACATATAAAGTGCATATGCATTAAGTACATATCCCTAATACAATGCGATCTTTCCTTTTGAAGGAATTAAGTCATGGCCACTTCTTCTGACCGACCTATGGGAGTTGCTTATTAAGGTTCGGGTACCTCTGTTTCCCAACCTCATGCACTGGATGGGGTTGGAGAATATATCTCGAATCAGTATGTTCCCTATACTACTGGTTCTGAAGTGGGAAACCATTAGGGTGTAAGAGTTGGTCCACATCCTCACATGAGTTATGGTACTCAAACCATGAATCCTTATTTTCAACAAATGGCTGAATTCTTCCACCGCATGGCTGAATTGATGCATGATCCCCATGGGATTAACTTTGAGAAAATGTTAAAAATGGGTGGAGTGGAGTTTGAAGGCACTGTTGATCCCACTGCTGCTGAACAATGTCTTGATCACATAGAGAAGGTATTTGATCAGTTAGAGTGTTCAGATGTTGCAAAATTTAAGTATGCTATTTCACTATTACAAAAGGATGCTTACGATTGGTGGGTAAGTGTTTTGAATACCAAGTTAAAACCTCATGTCCTTACTGGGGATTATTTTCTTAGGGAATTTCGTATGAAGTATTTCCCACCTGTTTATTGTGATGCAAAGAAAAAGGATTTTTTGAATCTAAGGCAACGAGGCATGTCTATTGCTGAATACGAACATACGTTTCTAAGGCTCTCTCGCTATGCTAGTGGTATTATTAAAGAGGAAAAAGACAAGTGCAGTAAGTTTGAAGACGGTTTAAATGATTCCATTAGGAAGAATGTGGTGATCCTGCAACATGAGAAATTTTGTAAGTTAGTGTTTGCTACTTTTACTTGGGAAGGACTTGATAAAGAAGAAGCTATTAGAAATGAAAACAGATTCCGAAAGCCTATAACAAATTTTGGGGGTACATCCAAAAGGGGAAGGTTTGATAATTCTAAGGCTGGTAGTGATAACAGGCAACCTCAACAAAGGCAAAACAGATCAGAATTTTCTACAGCTAGCACTCCAAATTATGGCCAAGGCAAGCCTCGCGTTCCCACTTGTCCACAATGTGGAAAGAACCATTATGGTACTTGCAGGAGAGCTTCTGGTGCGTGTTTCAATTGTGGGAACTTTGATCATAAAGTGAAGGATTGTCCTAATCCTAATAATGCTCCATCGTTGAGAATGGAAGGCTCAGTTCATAAGTCTTCTGTCAATCCTCCTCAAACTTATAGAGGTGCAAGACCTAAAAACACCCAGGCAGTAGGTACAAATGGAGCTAATCAAACTAGTGCGTAAAGGGCTACTGCACGCGCTTATGCTATGAGGCAGAGGGATGATCAAGATGGACAAGATGTGGTTGTCGGTAAATTTCACTTATTTGGCTTATGTCTGTTTACATTTTTTGATCCTGGTTATACACATTCCTATATTTGTTCATCACTTGGTCTTCCTGAAAATGTGAAATCTGTGAGACTTAATTACGATGTGCTGGTTGAAAGTCCTTTGGGTTATCAAGTTGTGTGTAATCAAGTTTACCAAGATTGTCCTTTCGTGATTCAAAACCTAGTCTTCCCTGCTGATTTGATTGAAATGACCTTCAAAAATTTTGATGTTATTATCGGGATGGATTGGCTTTATAAATATCATGCGGTGGTAGATTGTAGGTCTAAGCAAGTGACTTTTAAAGATCCTACATTTTCACATATCATTGTACAGGGTGAAAGATTAGTGACATCTAGTTTTAATTTTGCGGGATTGGCAAGAAAGTTGATGTGTCAAGGTTGTGGGGCATACCTTGCTCACATAGTTGACACACAGTTGAAGAGTCCTTGTATCAAGGACATACCTGTTGTATGTGATTTTCGAGAAGTATTTCCAGAAAACCTTCTGATATTGCCCTCGAAAAGAGCGGTTGAATTTCCAATCGAGCTTATTCCTGGATCTACTCCTATTTCGATCACCCCTTATAGAATGGCTCCAGCAAAATTAAGAGAATTGAAAGCTCAATTGCAAGAACTACTTAATAAAGGTTTTATTCGACCTAGTGTTTCTCCTTGGGGTGCCCCTGTTTTATTCGTAAAGAAGAAAGATGGCACTCTTAGGCTTTGTATTGACTTTAGACAATTGAACAAAATAACAATCAAGAATAGATATCCACTACCAAGAATTGATGATTTGTTTGACCAACTTAAAGGTGCTAAAGTATTCTCAAAAATTGATTTAAGGTCTGGATATCACCGACTGCGTCTTAGAGAGAAAGATATTCCTAAAACTGCTTTTAGAACTTGCTATGGTCATTATGAATTTTTGGTGATGCCATTCGGATTGACAAATGCTCATGCGGTATTCATGGATCTAATGAATCGAGTATTCAAGCCTTATCTTGATCAGTTTGTGGTTGTTTATATAGATAATATTTTAATATTTTCCAGAAGTAGTGAAGACCATGATAAACACCTCTGGAGTATTTTGAAAATTTTGAAGGAGAAAGAACTTTATGCTAAATTACCAATTGTGAATTTTGGCTTGATGAAGTAGCTTTTCTGATTGAATTATCCTACTCGTGATCTTGAACTTGCTACTATAGTGTTTGCTTTAAAAATATGGCGGTATTATTTATATGGAGAGAAGTATCATATCTTCACTAATCACAAGAGCTTAAAATACTTGGGTACTCAAAAGGAGCTAAACCTTCGACAATGTAGATGGCTTGAACTCATCAAGGATTATAACTGCACGATTGATTATCATCCAGGTAAAGCCAATGTGGTTGCAGATGCCCTATGTCAGAAATCCTTTGCAAGCATTTCTTTGAGTCCTTTACCCTTGTTCCTTGAGTTAAGAGCCATGAATGCTTGTTTTACACTTGATTCAAATGGTTCAGCTATTGCTAGTTTACAAGTAAAGCCAATATTACTTGAACAAGTTAAAGAAGATGAAAAACTTGTAAAATTGACCAGAGAAGTTCAAAGTGGGAAAAAAACTTGATTTTACATTTACGAAGGATGGTGGCTTATTTTATCAAAACAGGTTATGTGTCCCTAATGATGAAAAATTAAGGAGAGAAATATTGACTAAAGCACATACTTCACCATATGCAATGCATCCTGGAGGTACAAAGATGTACCAAACCATCAAAGAAAATTATTGGTGGAATGGTATGAAGAGAGACATTACGGAGTTCGTCTCTAATTGTTTGGTTTGTCAACAAGTAAATGGCAGAACATCAAATCCTAGTGGGTTTACTACAACCCATGTCGATGCCGGAATGGAAATGGGAGAGAATAATTATGGACTTTGTTTATGGACTTCCTCACACTTAGAGAAATCATGATGCAATATGGGTGATTGTGGCCAAGCCTCGTGTTCCCACTTATCCACAATGTGAAAGAATCATTATGGTACTTGTAGGAGAGCTTCTGGTGCATGTTTCAATTGTGGGAGCTTTGATCATAAAGTGAAGGATTGTCCTAATTCTAATAACGTTCCTTTCTTGAAAACTGAAGGCTCAGTTCATAAGCCTTCTACTAATCCTCCTTAAACTAATAGAGGTGTTATACCTAAAAACACCTAAGCAACATGTGCAAGTGGAGCTAATAAAGCTAGTGGACCAAGGGCTACTGTACGCACTTATGTTGTAAGGCAGAGAGATGATCAAGATGGACAAGATGTGGTTATCGGTAAATTTCATTTATTTGGCTTATGTGTGTTTATATTGTTTGATCTTGGTTTTACGCATTTCTATATTTGTTCATCATTTGTTCTTCCTGAAAATGTAAAATCTATGAGACTTAATTATGATGTGATGGTTGAAAGTCCTTTACGTTATCAAGTTGTCTGTAATCGAGGTTACCAAGATTGTCCCTTCGTGATTCAAAATCTAGTCTTCCCTGCTTATTTGATTGAAATGCCCTTCAAGGATTTTGATGTTATTATCGGGATGGATTGGATTTATAAATATCATGTAGTGATAGATTGTAGGGTAAAAGCATGTGACTTTTAAAGATCCTACATTTTCACACATCATTGTACAAGGTGAAAGATCATTGACATCTAGTATTATTTCTGTGGCCTTGGCAAGAAAGTTGATGCGTCAAGGTTGTGGGGCATACCTTGCTCACATAGTTGATACACAGTTGGAGAGTCCTTGTATGAAGGACATACCTGCTGTATGTGATTTCCCAGAAGTCTTCCCCGAAAATCTTCCAGGGCAGCCCCCAGAAAGAGAGGTTGAATTTCCAATCGAGCTTATTCCTGGATCTACCCTTATTTCTATCTCTCCTTATAGAATGGCTCCAACAGAATTTTCCAATTGAGCTTATTCTCAAAGTTTATAAACTAAAACTCTTGACTTTGTTTCTTACCTTAGCCTGATATGACTCCCAAAAAAAACAATTTAAACATATGAAACAAATTTTAGGCAAACACAAGAAACAACATTAAGTGACATGAGAGAAATAAAATGAAAGAACTTCAAAACATCAATAAAAGAACAACTTACTTTAAGTATGATTCAAGTATTGGCTTCGTAAGATCCAAAATCTTTCTAAAACCAAAATCTCGAAACACAAAATATTGCCCAAAAAATATTAGAGGCAGATGAAACAAGGTTATGCCAATATCCCAATACCAAACTCCTATATATACTAGAAAAAAAGTGAAAGTGAAATTAGGCATGCAATTGATTTTTATTCAAATCGTGTTTCTTTACATCAAATTTTCATATCAAAACTAGCCAAGTCAATTACAAAGTTATTTTTTTTGGTAATTATATTATAACAACTAGTTATGTGTCAATACGTTAGAATGGTAAAGCTTGCTACAAGTTGTAACACCTCGGTCTTAGAAATAGCTAAATTTAGAAAGAACTAATTTGGAAAGAGCTAATTTGAGGTTTATTCAAGTTAAGCTTAAGTTGTGAGTTTTGGGTCAACTTTAAATGACCATAACTTTCAGTACACGATGAGATAGGTGGACCATAAGATAACAAATGAATGTCTTTGAATCCTCTTTTTAATGCCATTGAGTTTACTAAGTTTCATATTCGGATGAGGGAGAATTGCCCGTTTGAAGTTAGCATGTCCAGTTAAGGAATGCTACCCAAAATTATGAGGGGTATTTTGGTGTTTTACTTACCCATCAGCTTTAAACATTTTTCGTAATATTTTAATGTTCTAAACTGATTTGGATCACTTTTCAAAAATCCTAAATACGCTTAGGGTTTTAGAGAGGAGTTCAAGAGCCGAGAAAGGAAGGAAAAGATTCAAGTGCTCAAGGGCTTCTTGCAATCTTTGAGCGGTTTTCACCAATGATTTGATCCTAAAGAGGTATGCAAGCTCTCATATTGTTGGGTTCGTTCACTCATGCGCCAATCATGTGATTTTAAATCCATAATTTCATTCTTGAGGTTGAATAATTTGAGTTCTTGATGAGTTTCTTGAAGTTTCGTTCTTAAATCATTAATGATGAGTTTAATGAGTTCTTAGATGAATGTTAGGAGTTTGATGGGGTTTTCAGTAGATTTTTTGTGTACTTATGTTGGGTATTCAAATCTAACTGAGTTGGGAAGAAACCATTTGATTCTAGGTGAATTAGGGACGAAAATTGAAGAAGAAAATTCGTAGGAATATTCTAGGGAGGGGATGGGACGGCGCGCCCCAGATGCACTAAAGGGGCTAGGATGGCATGCCCCAGATGTGCCAAGGAGGCTAGCGGTGTCCCAATAGTATGCCACATTTGGGTCTCTAAAGCTTAGGGGCTAGCGCCCTGCGTTCGCAGTGCACTAGGGTCGCCTGCCCCCACCTTTTTTCCGTCGTTTGCTCCGTCTATATTCTTTTAAAGTGTACCTTTACTCCATTTTGATTCTAACTACTCTAAAATACATCTAAACACTGAAAGATCATCATAACATGAATATAACCCTTGAATTCATAATTCATAATTCAAATTCAAGGTAGAGTTAAGAGTACAGTTTTGAGAGTTCTTTCAAGTCATTTTGAGAAGTCTTTTACAATCTTTTAAAACATGTTTTAAGACTTGGGTACTTGAGTTTGAGGATGAGGAGAGTTGAGTTTCATTTTTTCAAAATGAATATATGGAAACTAACTATTCCCAAGAATAAATGTTTTTACATCTCAAATAAGAGGAAACATCGATTTCCAAATGAGTTCATGAGGAGTTTTTCGATATGATCTCTTTTGAGAGAACCTTTTGAGTAATAATCTCAAAGCTTGAGGTTGACAAAATATTTTTAAATATGTGATCTGAGTTATATTTATGAAGTAGTATTAAGCACCGATATGAGGAAGAGTTCATACAACTCAAAGTCCTTGTAAACTATGTAGCCAACGTGGGTAGAAAGGGTCATACTTTTTTGATGATTCCTTTTTTCTTTTAAGTACAGTTTAGTGGATCCATTTGGTTGAGAATGTCTTATACTCTGGAAAGGTATAGGAAAGTTTTGGAAGAGTGGGCGAGATGCTATATCATCACATAGCTCATAATGATGATTGTCGGCTAGAGAATCTCCAATTGAGTTATTTTGTATCTTTATATACACACTGAGTTATTATTATATTTTTAAATGCATTGAGTTGTTATCTACAATTTTAAATGTTTTATATAAACTGCATCTTTATTGTTGTTTTTATACTGCATTGAGTTGAGTATCCATGAGTTGTGGTTGAGTAAGTCGAGTTGAGGTGAGTATGTTTCCATCTTTCCAAGTTCAAGCTATTATGTTATGCTCAATTTCTCCTTACATGCTCGTACATTCAAAGTACTAACACCATTTGGCCTGCATCGTTTCATGAAACAGATACAAGAGATCTAGGTCATCAACTTCGTTGATACCACTTGCAATTCCAGTGTTGTTTGATGAGCCTCCTTGCTTTCAGAGGGTCCCTTATTTATTTCCATTATTTCAATTTTGTTAGGATGATTGCGGGTCTTGTCCCGACATTCCTCATAGTGTTAGAGGCTTCATAGATACACAGTAGTATTTGAGGAGTCTTTCTTTCATTTCCATTGTTAATGTTTTAAAGATTGTGAGTTGAACACTTATGTTCATTTGATTATTTTAAGTTAACTACTTTATTTATGAGTTTAGTTGATTGTGTGATTCTATTTCACTTGAGTAAGTCTTCCGCTGAGAGTTGAGCCAGGCCAACGCTTCGCTTGGGCCATCAATGGTTCTCGAGTGCCGGCCATGTCCAGGGTGTAGGCTCGGGGCCTAACACTTGTAATATTTTTAAAGGGGAAGGGGGGGGGGGTTAATATAATAGTTATTTCTATCTAATGATGATGATGGCTTTATGTGCTGCAGAAAAGTGGTTCCTTTCTTGTCCCCTTTTAATTTCGTTAATACAAACAAATGAGTAATTGTCCAAGAAACATAGGAGCTAGTCCCTTTTAACCTAGACCCTTCTTTCGCCAAAGCATCTACCACCTTGTTCTCTTCACTGAATTTATGGTGTATTAGGGGTTCCCCAACTTGTGTTACAGATACTGCAGTCAGTCAAAACATTTGAAAAAGAAGGATTATCATTAGCAAGAAAATGTATAATACCGCTGTAGTCGATAGGCATTTTTTAAGGCATATAGTTCTGTCGTAATGCTGGTTTCAATGGTACATATTGTACATGAATCCTATTACCCAATCCCCTATATTATTCCTAATTACCCCACCTATTCATATTCACTAGTTTTTTTCAAAGAAAGAGTCTTCTGTTATTGGGGGTTTCCAACTAACATACTCAATACTAGGTTGTTCATGGCATGGGGCTTGGGTTTGGTTAGGACTATGTATTCCATGGTGTGAGAGTATGGCATTTTAGGTTTAATTGTTTTTATGATAGTTGTCATTTCGTTTAAGCCAAATGCTTTATAGATATAAGGGAAAAACATCCTTCCAGGGGATGGTTTCCCGACCCTTTGTACATATTTATTAAAAGAGAGGCCTAGGTGGAGTTGGGTCTACTAAAATCTCTCAAAGCTTGCTTGACATTCCTTTAGATTTGGTCAATTTTTTGGTGATTCCGACTGGGAGTTTTATGTATTGCATAATGTGTTGGAATGTTATTAATACTAGCCTTTGCTAGAGTTGTTCTTTCGGAATTTAGTCTTCCATCCAGCTTGCTTTTGTTGGAGATTATCTATTTTAAATTTTAAGTAGTTAATGTTGGGATATATACTATTAACCACGTGTTTAGATATAGTATTTATTATAGAATAATTATTTATTAATTGTTAATACATCATATGTTTGTTTACGGTGTCTATTTACTTATTAGTAGATGATTTAGTGTATAGAGTTTTAACTTATACATAGAGGATTAAATCATCGGTTCTTATGAGTATAAAGTTTTTGGCTCACAATATAAGATGGGAATTTGAAATGCCATCGGTACGATTGTAGCACAAGATTATATGTAGTTTATCTTGATTATGGTAATAATATTGTTCCAACTTCTTGTGCTAGTGCATTTTTGTAAGATCCCATAATTTTTACTCTACTTTTGCATAATATATGTGGCATAGTATGGCATGGTTATATGAGGTGTGTATGACTTGTTATCGTACATTGGAGATTAAGATTGCAAATGGGTTGTAATATCAAGGAACTAAACTAAAGTTTTAGCTCAAAGGGACCCCTCAAAAAAAGTTCAGGATTAAAGAAATGACTCAGTTAGAACTTTGCTCGTTTGAAAGGTTTAAATTATCCCATCCCTTGAAGATAATCCTATGAGAGTCTAACATGCTAAGAATAGTGTGTTACGAGGTATTATAATAGCACAAGGGTCGTATTTTAAGTTTTGAAGTCAAGATAATTAGCGAAACTAAGGTCGACAAAAGTTATCGAAGTTTCTCTTATAATATTTTCTTAATTTTTGTCAAATATCTTGGATGTTTTCTCCCAATATATAAAGAGTTAGAAATCCCATTAACTATCAAATTGAAGGCCTACGAGTGTAGTTTGCAACTCACAAAACACCGTATTCAATCGACACCGGAGTAAAAAGTTGTGAGGGTTTTATTGTAGATTGTCGGGGAAAAATGCAGGTCACGATCCGGGTCGGGTAAAAAATATGGTATGTCATCTTACTCGACGTTTTATGCTATAAAAACAATTCTTTTCACTCTCCCTAACCAGAAAGAAAGCTAAAGAGAGGGTTTTTATCCGAGTTCTTGCACGATAAAGGTTAATTTTTGACGATTTCTACCATAAAGGTTACCCCGTGCCTAGAAACGTGATCTCTACACGTGGCAATGGTTTTACTCTTCTATTAGCTGTGTTTGGAGGTAGTTTTTGAAGATATAAATTGATAGTTATTGGTGTTTCTTCAATGTTTACACTTGGTTGGCTAAGATAATCATCTCGGGACTATTTTATGATTGTTTTTATGAAGTTCTATGGACTTTTCATCAAGTTGGGGCCATATGGAAAATTTACCAATTTAAGACCAATTATTAATTGTTGATAGGTGCGTACCAGTTGTGTATATATACTGTTTGCGAAGCTTAGGACGTAAGGAACAACTTTCGTGAAAAAACTATGGTCATTGATCGTTCATTGGAAAGGTATGTTAAGGCTAAGCTATGTCTTTCATTTAAGCATCACTCCTGGGAAATTCAAAAAATGCCGAATGTGATATTTTGCTCTTCTCTTGTTGGAAAGTACTTTTGTGAAAGGCATTGGGATCTCAACTCAATTATTTTCATGATTGTATTATTTTGATATTCCACTCATTTGGATAAATATAGTTTTTGACATCTACATGTCATTTTATCGATTTCCTTGATTGTATGTCCGCAAGTATGAATTCGTATTCTTCTTTGGGTGATGTGGCTTAAAATCTTATGGGAGACCCCTATTATTTGTAACCAACCCTCTTTCCCCACTAAAGTTATTATTAAAAATCTTTAAAGTTACTCACGATCTCAAAACTCTCAAATATAACTTACATGTTTAAACTATTAGAACACTTGATTTTTTGAAATACTTCCTTTTATAAAATATCTAGGAATCAAGTATAGGAACTAAGTAAATCACCTTAAAATGGTTATGAATATCTTCAAGGTTAGGTTATCTTTCAAAATTCTAGTTAAGTTTTCAAGCTTATTTGGAAGAATATATGAAGTTCCATGAGATGGTTACATGTCATACGAAAGTGATATGGGGTTATGAGAACAAGATTACAAACGGGCCAAGATTAAGAACATGACAACGGTAACATATATGTGTTATAGATCTATTACATGACATGCTATGCATTTTACTCCTGAGCTATAATCGCGAAGCATGGGGCATATTGCCTAGACTTGCAATAAATAAACATTTGGTTGGAATTGCATCCCATTCAAAAAAGGGAAAATTGAAGTTCCAATTGCTTGTTGCACATTCTCTCCTAAAGATAAGCACAAATTATGCCTTTTCTTAAAGAATCTAAAGGTTTCCGATGGATTTTCATCTAATATTTCTCAATGTGTGATTTTGAAAGATCACAAGATATATGGGTTGAAAAGTCAAGATTGTCATGTTCTTCTACAACATCTACTCCCACTTGCACTTCCTGGTATGTTGTCAAAAGAAGTATGTGAACCTCTTATTGAGTTATCTTAATATTTTAGTGTGCTTGGATCAAAGAAGTTGAACATAGATAACTTGGAACATATTGAAGCGCAAATTCCCATAACACTTTGCAAGTTAGAAAAGGTCTTCCCGCCTTCATTTTTTTATGTCATGGTTCACTGACCAATTCATTTAGCTACTAAAGCTAAGATTGCTGGAATGATTCATTAACAATAGATGTACCCTGTGGAACGATGATTATATTTTTTGAAATATCTCATTGGTAATAGGGAATGTCCTGAAGGTTGTATTGTAGACGACTATATTGCATATGAATGTATGACTTTATGTTCAACATATCTACATAGAATTGACATGAAATTCAATTGGCATGGAGGTTCAAAACAATCTACTAAAGGTCTATCTATTTTTTGTCAACCTGGAAAAACTCTGGGAGCTAAAACTCCATTTGAGCTTGAAGCATATGAGTGAGAACAAGCACATATATACATACTAAAGAATTGTGATGAAGTCTTACCATATTTCGAGTATGGATATTTCTTTCATATCATCACATTATCATTACTTTCTTTAGGATAATTTTTTTTCTATATGAGATTTATGGTTCACTTAAATGTTGTAGAGAGTTTGCAGAAACTCATGAGATTGCTAGACACTTGTCTGATGCAGAATGGAACCATCAATTTATTGAATGGTTTAAAGAAAGGGTGAGTAATACATAAATATCAAATTTGATATTTTAATATTTTAATAGTAATTCCAAAGTATTCAACATAATCTTGATTATAGATTGCACAATTGCATAAAGGAGATGATAGTCGTATCATGGAAGATCTACTCTCACTTTTACCCTATCCTACCCAATATTTTATGCATTCTAATGGTTACATTGCTAATGGATATAGATTTCATGTAGAAGATTATGAGAAAAAGTTAAGGACTCAAAATTGTGGTGTTGTTGTAGGGGATGAAAATGATAAAATAGTGAAAGCCTTGATTACTAAGGAGTTTTAACAGATATTGAGTTGCAATTTGTCATGGATAGAAGAGTGATTTTATTTTGATGTAATTGGTTTGATGTGTACTGTGAAATAAGATGAGTTATAAAAGATGAGTATGATTTTGTGAGTGTTAATCGTGGTAGATTTTTTAAAACATATGAACCGTTTATTTCAGTGGATCAAGCATCTCAAGTGTTATATGATAATGATAATTCCAACAAAGGTTGGCAAGTAGTGAGGCCTCGTGATTCCTTTAATATTGTGGAACAAATGGATGATGATATTGTAGAGTTAGGAAGTCCTTCATAAAATAAACAAAAATGAACTAATGAGGTGCAATATGGTTTTATGAATTAATATAGTCATTGTTACATGTTATGATGACACAATTTCTTCATTACTATATCGTCACACTTTTTTTCTAATTACTTTTTTATTTTTGGCTCTTTTTACAGGATCAAGATGAAACCAATTAAGACTAAAAATAAGGCTGATTCATCTATGAAGAGTACTATCAAATATACATTTGTTGCGCCTGGTGCTATAGGAAAGGGACGGAGACGAGGGAAAGGCTTAAATCTTTGGATGAAAAAGGACATATGATAACTAACAGATTGATTTATGATCAATTTGGTGATCTGGTTAAACATTATATCAAGGAGATTGAAACAAGTAAGATATTTTAAATACAAGGTGTCTTTGGTATGAAGGAAAATGTTTTCCTGGAAAGTAAGTTGATTTTTGACTTATTATCTCATGTTTGGTTGGTGACTAGAAAATATTTTTTGGAAAAGATTTTTAGTATTTGATTTATGAATGAAAAATGTTTTTGAGAAATATCTTTTATTTTTACTAGAGTAGAAAATAATTTTTGAATTTGAAAATATTTTTTAAAAACAAACTTAAATTTTTTAGGGGTGGGAGGGGTTGAAGATAGGGGTGAAAAATTGAAATTTTGACGTTGAAAATATTTTTTAAAAATAAACTTAAATATTTTTTTGAGGGTGGGGGCTCAAGGGTAGTAGAGGTGAAAAAATGAAATTTTGTAGTTGAAAATATTTTTTAAAAACAAACTTAAAATTATTTTGGGGTTGTGAGGGGGTGGTAGGGGGTGGGTTGGTGCGGCTTGGTGGGAGGTAGAGGGTAGGGTTGAAAAAAATGAAATTTTGAAGTTGAAAATATTTTTTAAAAACAAACTTAAATTTATTTTTTTTGGTTGGGGGCTGGTAGGGGGTAGGTGGTTGGGGCTGGGTAGGGGATGGGTGGGGGGTCGATGATAGGGGTGAAAAAATGAAATTTTGATGTTGAAAATATTTTTTTAAAACAAACTTAATTTTTTTTAGGGGGGTGGGGGGTCTGGTAGAGGGTGGGTCCAGGGTAGGGGCAAAAAATAAAATTTTGAAGTTGAATTTTTTTTTAAATAACAAACTTAAAAAAAAAGTATTTTTGAAGGGAGTAGGGGTGAGGGGGGGCGGTTTGGGGGCGGGGGGGAGGGTAGGGGGGGGGGAAAAAAAAATAAAAAATTGAAATAAGAAATATCTTTTCAAAATAATTTTTAATATTTTTTTGGGAGGGGAGGGGTAGGGGTGAAGGTGGGGTAAAAAAATGAATTTAAAAACAAGCTTTTTAAATTATTATATTTTTGGGGGGGTGGTTGGGGTGGGGGGCTGGTTTGAGGGTAGGGACAAAATAAATTGATTTTTGAACAAAAACAATAATTGTAATTTGAAGTTTAGAAGTTGGAAGGTAGTTTTGGAAAATGTTTTCCTTAAGTTTTGAAGGAAAGTCATTTTCCTTAAATTTGAGGAAAATGAGTTGATTTGGAAAACATTTTCCAAAACATTTAACCCAACCAAACATGAGAAAATTGGAAAACATTTTCCGGATACCAAACACACCCATAGTGTTTTGAATTAGTATTAATGGTCCATTTTGTATAGATTCAGACTAAATTTATTTTTGTATAGATATGGTTAAGGAATACATAATTGTCACGCCTCGAGACTACCCCCGAGACGCGAACACGGGACCTAGGACCACAAGTGATCCCAAGCTAACCCTGTTGGCATGATCATGAGCATACTAACGATAATAAACTCATGCGGAAGCTAAATCATAAATAAAAAAGAAAAGATGGAGAATACCCATATACTATAACTGGGATAAATGAAAACTGATGAGTTTAATACAAAGAAGATATTAACTCAATACTAAGTTGAATCTAACTATGTCTGAAATAAGCCTCTAAACTGACTAGAAGTGTTGGGACATGCCCCAGCTAAGTCTAGAAATTCTGAAACTGAAGGACTAAAAATACTGAAAAGAAACTCATGACTATTGTCCTCGGGGAAGAGGACTCACCACTGATTCTGCAGAATAGGAGATCGAGAATCGATCTAAGCGTGATCTGGATGTTGAGAACCTGAACCTACATCACGAGAAGATGTAGCGTACGTATGCGTCAGTACTTGAAAGGTACTAAACATGCAGGATAGAGTAAAGCTGAAATAACATAAAACTAAACAAAGCAATAAAGCAATGAAATAATCTGGACATGATATAAATACTGAATATTGAGCTAACTAAATGCAATGACCAATTTATAACATGCTGACTGAATACTGAATGAACTGTAAATGTGGTCAATGCAATAGAGTCTGATTGAATTGTGGGAGCTACTAATAACCGATAGTAAAATCACATGAGCTAAATGTGAAATCCGATATATACCCCCTATCAAAGGACCCAATATACCTGGCCAAAGGTATAGAGGCATGACTACCGTGATCACTAAATTGGTGTTACCCACAGAGGGGACTTACACCTATGTGGCTCATAGTTTTGGGACTATATGGTACGCTGAAGCCTAGTCCAACTTGGTATTATGCGACTCCCAATAGATTAAGTGATTAACACATTATGACTAAATTTTTGTAATACTGGATAGCTCAAAACTGAACATGCAAAACTAGGAATGCAACAATTAATCTGATAATGATGCATTCATAAACTGAGGCATGTATAACTAAATATTGAAATATCTAACCTAGCATGTGTAATTTAAGAACTAAAGAAATACATAGCTAGGGTTGTGAATTTCATGCAATAATTTGAGAAATAACATTATAATCTAATATGGAACATTTAAATAACTAATTCACGATGATCTGTTGAAATTCTAGAAACCTTAGGTCTGTTTGTAATCATGGAATCAAGAATCTCACTGAATTCTAGGAACCTAATGGGCGAAAGGAACCCACTAGTGAAATCCCACATATCTGGTGACGAATTTAACGGTGAAATCTTGAGATTTTGGGGCTGGAACTGATGGAACCTTGCTGTGTTCTTGAACTAGTGTTCTTGACTTCTCTTCTCCTCTTACGCTATAATTTTTCTAAGTTTTGATTAATGATTTGACTTAGGTAAGTTCTATTTATGTTTCTAGGCTTAAACTGACTAACACCTTATGATTTAGGGTCTAAACGACGTATCTTAGGGGTCCAACAAAATAAGAAAAGACCAAAAGACCCCTGGCTTATTTGTTGTCGAAGTGATCGACGGATTGGACCTACGGGCCATAGGTCAATCGACGGTCCGTAGATTGGGGTCATCGATAAACTCTGCCTGACAGGGCTTCACTAAAACAAGCATAAATTTTTACTCGGAGGTCAGATTTTAGCAAACTTGGTGGCTTTGGAAAGAGGATTCAATTATCTATCATATCATAGGTCATGGGACGTATAATCCATTTTTCTCTAAGAGCTATGACCATCTAAAGTTGACCCACTCAATAATTCTCCCCTAACTAACTAATGACCCTCATCTACGGTTAGACCTATGGACCGTATATCGAACGACGGTCCATGCTGGTCGATCATAGCTCGTGTCAGAGGTTGGGTAAAGGTGTCTTCATCTATAGTCACAGACCACGGACCATGGTATGACCTATTGGCCGTGGGTCGAGACTTAGCTGATTTTCTGAGCTGGGTTTGTGAGGGATTGCAGTGGTGACCCATGGACCACCAGCACTGGCCGTGGTTTGACCTACAATCTATGGATGGCAACCGTGGGTTGCACCTGCAACTTCTCAAAATCTGCATTTTTGGTCTATTTTGGATGCGGGGTGTTACATTATCTCCCTCTTAGGACCATTCGTCCTCGAATGAAGACTACACTAACTGAAATGGAGGGGGAGGATTGCAATCCCTACTACTAGATACTGAATTTCTGACTGAACTGAGTTCCAAGGACATGCAAATATGCTGAAAATGTAAGTACAAACTGAAGGAACATGATTCTAACACTGAATTTATGCATGAATGACTGAAAAAACTGAAGAGGAACTATTACCTCAAGCTGGAATGGAATCGTAAGGAAAAAGGTGAGGATACTTGAACTTCATGGTTGCTTCGCTTCCCAAGTAGCTCCCTCTACGGACTGACTCCTCCACAAAACCATGACTAAAGCAACTTCTTTATTTCTCAACCTTCTAACCTGACAATCAAGAATCTCAACTGGTATATCCTCATATGAGACACTATCTTTCACGGTCACACTCTTTTATGGCACTATGGCTGCTGGATCACCCACACACTTCTTCACAAGAGAAATGTAAAAGACAGGATGCACTGCTGCTAAGTCTGCTGGCAACTCTAACTCATAAGACACTTTATCAATCCCTTTAAAGATCCGGTAAGGGCCTACATATCTGGGACTGATCTTTCCTTTATTGCCAAATCTCATCACCTCCTTCATAGGTGACACTTTCAGGAAAACCCAATCATCAACTTGGAACTCTAGTTCCCTTCTTCTCACATCTGCATAAGTCTTCTGGCGATTCTGAGCAATCTTAAGTCTATCTCTAATGAGTTTCACTTTCTCCATAGCATCATGGACTAAATCTAGTCCTATCAAGGCTACTTCACCTACTTCAAACTAACTAACTAGAGATCTACATCTACGCCCATACAATGCCTCATAAGGGGCCATCTGAATGCTGGAATGGTAACTATTGTTGTAGACGAACTCAATGAGAGGAAGGTGAGCTTCCCAACTAACCTTGAAGTTGATCACACAAGCTCTCAATATGTCCTATAAGGTTTGAATGGTACGCTTTTCCTGACCATCCGTCTGTGGATGAAATGTTGTGCCAAGGTTAACTTAGACCAAGACCCTTCTGAAATGACTTCCAGAAATGAGAGGTAAACTGAGGACCTGATAGACAAAGGAACCCCATGCAACCTCACAATCTCATTAATGTAAAGCTTAGAGTAATCCTCTACCGAATATGTAGTCTTGACTATCAAAAAGCGAGAAGACTTAGTAACCCTATCAACAATCACCCAAATGGAATCATGATGTCTACGAGTATGAGGTAAACCTGTGACGAAGTCCATGTTGATCACTTCCCACTTCAAAGTATGAATGTCAATATCTTGAGTCATACCTCCTAGTTTCTGATGTTCTACCTTGACTTCCTGGCAATTGGGGCACTTAGCCACAAAATTTGATATATCACTTTACATACCATTCCACCAATAGACTTCTCGCAGATCGCGGTATATCTTAGTGGTGCCTGGATGAATAGAATATCTGGAATTGTGGGCTTTTGTGAGAATATGCTGTCTCAATTCACCAAAATCAGGAACACAAAATCTACCGTGATAGTGAAGTACACCATCTCCCCCTTGGGAAAAAACCTCCACTCTCTGATTGTGGACTGCACCCTTAAGCTCAAGCAAGATTGGATCACTATCTTGCTTTTCCTTAACCTCTACTACCAAAGAAGATTCTTCCCCATTTTGAACTGCTACACCACCATCTGATATGCTCATAAGACGATCTCCTATGCGAGCAAATATGTGAACATCCTTTGCTAGCTCTCTTCTTTCTTCCTCAACACATGCTACACTACCGATGGATAATCTGCTCAGAGCATCTGCTACTACATTCGCCTTACCCGAATGGTAATGCACGATCATATCATAATCTTTCAAGAACTCAAGCCACCTTCTCTCGCGAAGATTCAACTCTTTTTGGGTGAATTCATACTGGAGGCTTTTATGGTCTGTGAACACATGTAATGAACACCATACATGTAGTGCCTCTAAATCTTGAGTGCAAACAGCACTGCTGCAAGCTCGAGGTCATGAGTCGGATAATTCTTCTCATGTACCTTAAGCTATCTAGAAGCATAAACTATAACCTTACCTTGCTGCATCAACACACAACCTAGGCCGACCCTGGATGCATCATAATAGATCACATAACCATCTGAACCCTCTGGTATAGTCAAGATAGAAGCTGTAGTCAACCTAGTTTTCAATTCTACGAAGCTTTTCTCACAATCCTCTGACCACTGGAACTTAACCTTTTTCTGAGTCAACCCAGTCAATGGTGAGGCTATGGATGAAAATCCTTCCATGAACCATCTGTAATAGCATGCTAAACCTAAGAAACTTCTGATATCTGTATCAGAGGTACGTTTGTGCCATTGTTTTACTCCTTCTATCATCTAGGAATCTACTCGAATTCCTTCACTAGACACAATATGCCCAAGGAAAGCAACTAATTGTAACCAAAGCTCGCACTTGTTAAGTTTTGCAAATAACTAGAGATCTTTGAGAGTTTGCAGAATACCTCTCAAATGACTTGCATGTTCTTCCTTATTCCTAGAGTAAATGAGGATATCATCAATAAAGACGATAATGAACAAGTCCAAGTACTGCTTGAACACTCTGTTCATCAAATCCATGAAAGTTGTGGGAGCATTAGTTAGTCCAAATGACATAACTACAAATTTGTAATGATCGTGCCGAGTTCTGAAGGCTGTCTTCAGAATGTCACTATCTCTGACTCTAAGCTGATGATAACCTGATATAAGGTCTATCTTTGAGAATTGACTACCACCCTGAAGTAGGTCAAAGAAGTCATTAATCCTAGGGATGGGATACTTATTCTTGATTATGACATTGTTCAACTTCCTATAGTCAATAAACATTCTGAGAGAACCATCTTTCTTCTTTACGAACAATATTGGTGCACCCCATGGCGAAATACTAGGCCTGATGAAGCCCTTATCTAGAAGGTCTTTCAACTTCTCTTTCAATTCCTTAAGCTCAAATAGAGCTATTCTGTAAGGAGGAATAGATATAGGATGGGTATCTAGAGGGAGATCAATTCCAAAGTCAATTTCCTTTTCGGGTGGAACTCCGGGAAGATCTTCAGGAAGCACTTCTGAAAACTCACTAACCACAGGAACTAACTTAAGATTTGGGGTTTCGGAGCTTGAATCCTCAACCCAAACTAGATGATAGAGATAACCATTAGAGATCATCTTTATGGCCTTAAGGCAAGAAATGAATTGAACCATAGGCGCTAAGCTACTACCCTTCCATTCTAAGATCGATTCGTCTGGAACTAAAAACGAACAATCCTAGTTCTACAATCGACTGAGACATAACAAAAATGTAACCAATCCATGCCTAGAATGATATCGAAGTCTACCATTTCTAACTCTACAAGATCTGTTGAGGTGACTTTCTGAGAGACTGTGACAGGCAATTTATGTATACCTATCTAGCTATAACTGGGTCACCGATTGGAGTAGAGACTAAGAAGGGTTCTGAGAGAGTTTCTAGACTAACATCTAAGATTACTGCTATAAAGAGAGTCATAAAAGATAAGGTAGCCCTTGAATCTTTCCACTGAATGTACCATATGTGAGCCACACCTAAGCTGGTAGGATGCCAACTCAACCTTACCATTATCAGTCACTTGCATCACTCCAAAAATTTTCTTAATCTCAACAGTGATGTTTTGTGGGTCTTCACCATCTTGTGACCCTAAAACTCAGGTGGATTCATTCTTAAATGAAATCTCGAACTCTAGCTACCACTGATCCACCATTTCTATTAGTAGGAACTGGAACCTACTAAATGTTCTTGTTGATCATACGCTGAGACAATAGTTGGATCGCATTCTAAAACTCTTCATTCTTAACCTCATGTTCTGGGACTACAGGAATTGTGTTAGCATTCCTGGCATTCGCATTCCTAGTGTTAGCTCTACGGGGAGACATGAACTTAAGCGCATAATGACGGACTAGAAAGGAGATCATACCAACGCACAATAAGAATAACAAAGAAAGTGAAGTTTTTCCTAAAACACTTCATAGCCTCCCTCTCATTAGATGTGGTGCACTTCACACCCATGAAAAAGACTCTACTTAGTGTGGCTTTTCAGACATCCTAGGACACTTATACCTAATGCACTGATACCAAGTTTGTCACGCCCCAAGAATACCACCGAAACACGAACATGGGACCTAGGACCACAAGTGATCCCAACCTAACCATGCAGGCATAATCATGAGCATACTAAAGATAATAAACTCATGCGGAAGCTAAATAATAAATAAAAATGAAAAATGGGGAATACCCATATACTATAACTGAGATAAATGAAAACTGATGAGTTTAATACAAAGAATATATTAACTCAATACCAAGTTGAATCTAACTATGTCTGAAATAAGCCTCTAAACTGACTAGAAGTGCTGGGACATGCCCCAGCTAAGTCTAGAAAATTTGAAACTAAAGGACTAAAAATACTGAAAAGAAACTCATGACTATTATCTTCAAAGAATGAATACTCACCACTGATTCTGCTGAACTGGAGATCGGGAACCAATCTAAGCATAATCTGGATGTTGAGAACCTGTATCTACATCACGAGAAGATGTAGCGCACGTAAGTGTCAGTACATGGAAGTTACTGAGCATGCAAGATAGAGTAAAGCTGAAATAACATATAACTGAACAAAGATATAAAGCAATGAAATAATCTGGACATGATATAGTACTGAATACTGAACTAACTGAATGCAATGACTAATTTATAACATGATGACTGAATATTGAATGAACTATAATTGTGGTCAATGCAATAGAGTCTGACTGAATTGTGGGAGCTACTAATAACCGACAATAAAATCACATGAGCTAAATTTGGAGTGCGATGTATATGCCCCATCGAGAGGACCCAATATACCCGACCAAAGGTATAGAGGCATGACTGGCATGATCACTAAACTGATGTTGCCTACAGAGGGGACTTACACCTATGTGGCTCGTAGTTTTGGGACTATGTGGGTACGTTGAACCCTAGTTCAACTCGATATTATGCGACAACAAATAGATTAAGTGATTAACATAATATGATTGAATTTCTGTAATATTAAAAAGCTCAAAACTGAACATCCAAAATTGAGAATGCAACAATTAATCTGATAATGATGCATTCATAAATTGAGGCATGTATAACTGAATACTGAATATCTGACCTAGCATGTGTAATTCAAGAACTAAAGAAATACATAGCTAGGGATGTTAAATTCATGCAATAAATTCAGAAATAACATGATAATCTGATTTGGAACATTTAAATAACTAATTCATCAAGAGATGTTGAAATTCTAGAAACCCTAGGTCTTTTCGTAATCATGGAATAAAGAATCTGACTGAATTCTAGGAACCTAATGGGCGAAAGGAATCCACTAGTGAAGTCTCATATACTTGGTGACGAATTCCATGGAGAAATCTTGAGATTTCGGGGATGGAACTGATGGAACCTTGCTTTGTTCTTGAACTAGGGTTCTTGACTTCTCTTCTCCTAATACGCTCTAATTTTTCTACGTTTTGATTAATGATTTGACTTAGGTAAGTTCTAGTTATGTTTCTAGGCTTAAACTGACTAAAATCTCATGATTTAGGGTCTAAACGATGTATCTTAGGGGTCTAACGAAATATGAAAAGACAAAAAGACCCCTGACTTAATTGATGTCGGAGTGACCGATGGATTGAACCTACAGGCCATAGGTCAATTGACGGTCCGTAGATTGGGGTCATCGATCAACTCTGCCTGACAGGGCCTTACTAAAGCAAGCATAACTTTTTACTCGGAGGTTGGACTTTAGCAAACTTGGTGGCATTGGGATGAGGATTCAATTATCTATCATATCATAGATCATGAGACACATAATTCATTTTGTTCTAAGAGTTATGATCATCTAAAGTTGACCCACTCAACAATTCTGCCCTAACTGACTGCTGACCCTCATCTACGATCAGACGTACGGAGCATGGATCGAATGATGGTCCATGCTGGTTGATCGTAATTCATGTCAGAGGCTGGGTAAAGGAGTCTTCATCCACGGACACAAACCACGGACCGTGGTCTGACCTATGGACCATGCGTCTGTACGTGGGTCGAGACTTAGCTCATTTTCTGGGTTGGGTTGGGAAGGGGTTGTAGTGGTGAACGACGGACCACCTACATGGGCTATGGTCTGACCTACGGTCCATGGATGGCAACTGTGGGTTGCAACTGCTACTTCTCAAAATCAGCATTTTTGGTTTGTTTCGGATATGGGGTGTTACAATAATATTGCAACTAACATAGATAAATTAAACTGGAGATTTTTTATTACAACTTATCTAGTTGTTCTTTAAGATGCTAAATGAAGAATACGTCTAATGTTTTTTTGCTCTTTAGCGAGTCTATAGTAAAAAGCAGGCACCACAGGCCCAGACCAGGAGAGAAACATTAGAGCTGCATCACTTGAATTGTGCCATGAGTGCCTTCTAAAATTAGAGCTGCATCAATTGTAGTTTTATTATGATTGTTTGTTTAAAGTTTCTTGCTCGTTAAACTGTGATTCAAATGAATGACAACATCATAAGGTATTATCATTAAAGTATTTTCCTAAAATAAATACTTACAAGGTATGTATTATTTGACATGTTTGACGTTGATGTAAAGGGTGGGAAAGATGGAAATCCACCAAATTTGGTGACTATTTTCTTTGAGACTTTTAAGAAAGATAACAAGCTTGTTGAACCTGAAGCAATTGAAAATCATGTAGGTTTGGTAAATTAAATAGTTAATTACTTTAAATTGTTATGTGTTATAGAAAATGTTCTTTTATATATTTGTAGGCTCAACTCGACGAAATGGTTCGAGTAGATCCATCTATACCTAGCATAGAAATTGTTGAAAAATGTTATGGACCTCAAAATCATAGCCATGTATTTGGATTTGGGAGTGCAGTAAAGATGCGAGACTTGAAAGGTGGAACGTCTTCAAAGGCTGAATTATTATCCACGCTACGTTCAACTCAAGAGGATAACAAATACTTGAACGAAGAGAACAAATCCTTGAACAATTGCATATCTACCTTAGAAGATGAGATGAAAGAAATAAGGAAAACACAAGACCTCTTTGCTTCTCAACAATCACATGTCCCACCTATGATATCGCCTGTTTCAACTGAATAACTAATATTTTCTGTTGACCGAGTAAGTAAAAATATACTTGTTTGTTGGAGATTGTATATATGGATGTAGTGAGATCTATGTTCTTTTTACGGTTGGAAAAATCTTTCGAATTATTGTCTGCTCACTGTTCAGCTCCATCGCTAACAGTAGAGGTTTCTTATTTTTAATCTTCGTTAGTAAGCTAATAGACTTGCTTATATGATTGATCCTTGGCTGCTCATTTTCGACAAGTTCTTCATTTGGGTAGGTATTTTCCAATTTTTCCTTTGAGTTGTTCGGAGACATAGAAATTTACACCTTGGTACCATTGTAATTCAACTGATTGTTGCTGCTTTCTGCCTCAATATGTCCATTAGTTTGCCTCTCATTTCAGACAAAGAGTTTGTTGCTTCTCTATTTCCCTTTTCCTGTCATGATGTAGTCTCGTATGGCAGCTCCATAGGGTGGAGCGTGTAGTTAACTCTCTAAGAAATTACTGTTGTAGAATAACATAGAGAATACGTGCAGAGAGAAAAATGTAGGAGGGAGAATTTACTAAGACTATAGATACTATTAGTAAAAAAACTAAAAAAAGTTAATCAATTCATTAGTTTCTATTATTTTCCAAATTCCATTTAGATGTAGTTCTTCAAATATATTTTTGATCTTGGTTAATGCATCTCAAAGTTTTTCTAATTGATTTTTCTTATTTTTTTGCAGCTTTTGTTGATATTTTCGGATAACACTAGATGAATTGAAGATTGAAACTTTTAACTTTTTGCCAAGCTTCTGTTGATGAGCGAGCTCCCTATTAGGTTAGCACAAATTTATATTTTGCAAAACATGATACTATATATAGTATAGCTAGGATATTAGATATGTTTTTTATGAAGAAAAACTTATAACTAAAATCATCAGATGTTAGCCACTTTATTGAAATTAATTGTACACTCTTGATCTCTATCTTCTTGTCTCTTCTTGATATATTTATATCATCTTTTTGTATAAAAAATTTTAGTAGCAAATTAATATTTGTGGATGATTTTTATCCTAGTGGTATCAATTTCTCTAGGACCATTGGTGGTCAATTTGAGACCAAAATTATTTCTCGTCCCTAAAGGTCAATCGGAGACGAGAAATGTTGCTCGTCTCTAATGATTAAGCTAGGACCAGAATTTCTTGATCGTCACTAAATCTATTTTAGGACAAGGTCATTGAACGTCACTAAATCTATTCAAGGACCAGTTCATTTATCCTCTCTAATCTATTCTAGGACCAGGTAACTCGTCTCTAACGTGTTTCTAGGACCAGGTCGTTGCTCATCGCTAATGGTATTTTAAGACCAATTGATGATCGTTTCTAAAGAGTGTTAACAACCCGAAATGAGTTTTTTTTATGATATCTTAAAAGTATTTAAGACCAGAATTGTGGTCTCTAAAATGACTGAGGCGACCAAATTTCTTTCCCATCCCAAAACCATTTAGTGATTGGATTTTTAAAGTTGTCGTTGCTGACCAATAATGATGGAAGCTACTAGGACGAGTGGCGACCAGCCTTTTCAGGTCCCAAATATCTATTAAGTCTAATCCCACACATTAATAATGAACTAAGGTTACTTCAAGAAGTATCTCATATGTGTTCAAAGGATAGATGTTTGTTGTTTAACTTTCTTTCTTGTATTTCACTTTTGGACATGATGAATGGGATAGGCCGAATTTCATTCTATTGTACTAGATGACTAAATTTGAGACAATTGTTTCAGACTTCTACTTTTCTTTTATAAAACTATTGGACTTGAAAATGTTGTTTTACTTCTGTTGTTCTATTTCTTATGTGATGAAAGGTATGTGGCTTGTATGGGGTCCTTCAGGGTTCTATACACCATGATACATCTTAGGGGTACCCTTGAGTCATGAGAAACTTGGTATCAGAGCACAAGGTTTAGAATGCTCCTAGGATGTCTCATTATGAGTCACGTCGATTAAAGTCTTGTTCATCAGTGTGGAGCGCATCACATTTAAGAAGGAGAGGCTACAAGATGTTTAGGAAACTCCATTGCTTTCATTACTCTAAAGTCATGGGATAGAGTATAACTCTAAAAAGTCTCTCTCCTAATCCTTATCTGATGCTCTACAAGATATGGCTACTCGAATAGGTTATGCTAAAAGTAATGTGAGAGAGAATACGGAACAAGAAGCCCTACCCAATCTCCTCAAGTTTCAATCGATTGTTTGGTTGAGCAAGTGACTAATGCACAGTTTAGGGTTGCTTTTCAAGTGTTGGCTCAAGCCGTGATGTCCCAAGCCAATACGGAGGCTGTGGTTCTCATAAATCCAAATGTGAGTACGTCGACATCTAGAATAAGGGACTTCACTAGGATGAATCCTTCGGATTTTCATGGAAGGTTGAGGAAGATCCTCAAGCGTTCATTGATGAGGTTTATAAGGTCTTGATGATCATGGAAGTGACGCCGGTGGAAAAGGTGGAGTTGGCCGCTTATCAACTAAAATGTGTTGCTAGAACTTTGTTCATCCAATGGAAAGATAGGAGACCGAAAGATGAGTAACCTCTTTATTTGGAGAATTTTAAGGCTATTTTTCTTGATAGGTTCTTTCCCCTTGAGATAAGGGAAGAAAATGTGATTGAGTTTGTCAACCTTCGCCAATGGAGTATGTGTGTAAGATAATATGCTTTGAAGTTCACTCAATTGTCTAAATTTGCTTCAACAATGGTTGCAGATTTATGGGCAAGGATAAGTAAGTTCATTTTGGGTGTGTCCGAAATGGTGGTCAAAGAGTGTCGTACCACAATGCTCATTAATGACATGGACATCTCTCATCTCATGGTTCATGCACAACAGATTAAAAAGGAGAAACATAAGGAAATATCAAGAGAGGGGAAGAACGTTAAGACCGATGATGGTAATTTCTCACATGCTAGGTCCGAGGGACATGTTTATCCTAGATTCTGACAAAGGTCTTCCAGTGATGGTTCCTCAAATGCTCCTCCTAATTCCAACAAAGATAAGGTGTCTAACCCTAAGCCTCAAAGAGGGA
Source organism: Solanum commersonii (assembly GCA_029007595.1). NCBI lineage: Eukaryota > Viridiplantae > Streptophyta > Magnoliopsida > Solanales > Solanaceae > Solanum > Solanum commersonii. The sequence goes on along the minus strand of JAJTWQ010000129.1, from coordinate 15,080 downwards.
ATGGTAGTGGAACTTTATTGCCTATGTCTACTTGTACAAGATGTGGAAGGAAGCACTAGGGTAAGTTCCTAGCCGTCACAAATGGTTGATTCAGTTGTGGTAAGAGTGGTCATAAAATGGGAGATTGCTCAATTCTTATGTCTAAAGGAAGAGAGGGAAAGCAAGCTTCTCCTAATGGTTCGGGTTCGAATAATCCTAAGAAAAACCTATTCTATGTACTCCAGACCTGTGGTGAGCAAGAGGCTTCCCCAAATGTGGTTACCAGCATGTTGAAAGTCTTCCACCAAGATGTTCTTACATTACTTAATCCTGGTGCTACCTTATGTTTTGTGACTCCATATGTGGCTATGAGGTTTGACATTCTTTCGGATGTGTTGTAGATCCTTTTTCAGCCTCTACTCATGTTGGTGATTTTATTTTGGCTAAGAGGGTTTATAGAAAGTGTCCCATTTCCTTGTCCCATAGAGTTACTCGTGTTGACTTGGTAGAGCTTAATATGCTAGATTTCAATGTTATACTTGGGATGGATTGGTTGCACTCATGTTATGCGTCTATTGATTGTAGAACTCTTGTAGTCAAGTTTATGTTTCCAAATGAGCCTATCCTAGAATGGAAGGGGGGAAATTCCATGCCTAAGGGTCAACTTGTCTCTTGTCTTAAAGCAAGAAAGATGATTTTGAAGGGTTGCATTTTCCATCTATTTAGGGTGAGGGATGTACATTTCGAAACCCCTACTCTCGATTTGATCTCCATTTTTAATGAGTTTTTTGAAGTGTTCCTAGATGATCTACCCGGTATTCCTCTCGAGATGGAAATATACTTCAGTATTGACCTTCTCCCACATATGCAACCTATTTCTATTCTTCCTTATAGTATGTCTCCGACAGAACTAAAGGAGTTGAAAGAACAATTGAAAGACTTGTTGGATAGGGTTTCATCCGATCGAGTCTCTCTCCATGGGGTGGTCCAACTTTGGTTTTTAGAAATAAAGATGGTTCTCTTTATATTTGTATTGATTATTGTTAGTTGAAAAAGGTGACCATTAAGAATAAGTATCCTCTTTCAAGGATAGATAATTTGTTTGACCAACTTCAAGGTGCAAGTCATTTATATAAGATTGACCTTCGATCGGGTTATCACCAATTGAGGGTGAAAGATGATGATATTCCAAAAATGGCTTTTCAAACTCGGTATGGTAATTATGAGTTTTTGGTAGTGTCGTTTGGGTTGACTAATGCTCCGGCAGCGTTCATGGACTTGATGAATATGGTGTTTAGACAATACTTTGACATGTTTGTGATTGTGTGCATCCATGATATATTGACATGTTCGAGAAGTTTGAATGAGCATATTGATCATTGGAGCATCATGTTCCAAACTATTAAGGACCGACAACTCTTTGCAAAGTTTAGCAAATGTGTATCTTGGCTAAGATTCGTAGTTTTCCTTGGTCATATTTTTTCAAACATGGGTATCAAGGTAGATCCTAAGAAGATGAATGCGGTCATGTGATGGCCTAGACATCTAACTCCTTCGGATATTAGAAGATTCTTGGGTTTGGCCGGTTACTATAGAAGGTTTGTTGAGCGATTCTCTTCAATTGCCTCTTCTTTGATGGCTTTGAATCAACAAAAGGCTAGGTTCGTATGGTCCGAATTATGTGAAAAGGATTTTCAAGAGTTTAAAGATAGACTTACTTCTACTCCGGTGTTGACTTAACCGGAAGGGACATAAGGTTTTGTGGTTTATTGTGATGCTTCAAGAATTGGGCTAGGGTGTGTGCTTATGGAAAATAGGAAAGTTATTGCCTATGCCTGAAGGAAACTTAAGATTCATGAGAAGATTTATCCTACTCATAACCTTGATTTAGCGGTGGTCATTTTTTCCTTAAAGATTTGGAAACATTATTCTCATGGAGTTCATGTAGATGTTTTTACCAACCACATGAGTTTGCAATATGTGTGTAATAAAAAAGATCTACATCTTCGCCAAATAAAGTGGCTTGAGTTATTGAAAGATTATGACATGAGTGTTCTTTATCATCTTTATAAAGCTAATCTGGTAGTGGATGCTCCTAGTCTGCTATTTATGGGTAGTGTTGCCCATATTGAAGAAGAAAAGAAAGAGTTGGTTCGAGAGGTTTATAGATTTTCCCAATTGGGTGTTCGATAAGTGGACTCCACCAAGTGTGGTGTCATGGTTCATAATGGTTTCGAATCGTCTTTAGTGGCGGATGTGAAAGCCAAGCAAGGTCTTGCTCCAATTTCGGTAGAATTGAAAGAGGCGGTGCTTAAGAAATTTTTTTAGGCTTTCTCCCAAGGAGGAGATGGTGTACTTAGATATCAAGGTCGATTGTGTGTTCCAAATGTTGATGATTTAAGGGAACACATCTTGTCAGATGCTCATGGTTTGCGGTATTCCAATCACCCAGGAGCCACCAAGATGTACCGTGATTTATGGGAGGTCTATTGGTGGAATGGGATGAAGAAGGTTATTGCGAAATTCGTAGCTAAGTGTCCTAAATTTCAACAAGTGAAAGTTGAGCACCAGGTGATTTATCCAAAGACATTAGTATTCCTACTTGGAAGTGGGAAGATTTAAATATAGACTATATTGTTGGTTTGCCTCACACCCGGTGACAACATGATTCAATTTGGGTAATAGTAGATCAAATAACGAAATAGGCTCATTTCTTTCCCATTAAGGTTTCTTGTACGACAGAGGACTATGCCAAGTTATACTTGAGAAAAATGGTAAAGTTGCACGAAATGCCTTTTTCCATTATTTCCGATCGTGGTGCCCAATTCACTTTTTAGTTTTGGAAGTCCTTCCAAAAGGATCTTGGCACGAAGATTAATTATAGCACGAATTTTAATCCACAAACCGATGGCCAAGTGGAGTGATCAATTCAAACTTTTGGAAGATATGTTAGGGTTTGTGTGATTGATTATGAGGGCAATTGGGATGACCATTTGCCATTGATTGAGTTTGCTTATAACAATATCTATCACTTGAGTATTGGTATGGATCCATTTGAGTCATTGTATGGTAGGAGGTGTAGATCTCTTATAGGATGGTGTGAGGTTGGTGAAATTGCCCTAATAGGTCTTGAATTGGTACATGAGGCCATAGAGAAAGTTTGACTTATTAGAGAAAGGTTGAAAATTTCTCAAAGTTAACAAAAGTCATATACCGATGTGTAAAGAAGGGATCTTGAGTTTGATGTTCATGATTGGGTTTATTTGAAACTTTCACCCATAAAGGGTGTAATGAGGTTTGTTAAGAAAGAGAAGCAGAGTCCCCGACATATAGGCCCATATTAGATTTTGAGATGTGTTGGTAGGGTTGCTTATGAACTAGATTTTCCAAATGAGTTAGCATTAGTGCATATTGTTTTCCATGTCTGTATGTTGAAGAAATGTGTCGGCGATCCGACATCCATAGTTTCCATAGAAGGTTTGGGAGTTAAGGAGAATCAATTCCTATGAAGAAGTTCCAGTTGAGATTTTGGACCGGTAAGTTAAGAAGTTGAGAAACAAGGAAGTTGCTTCCATAAAGGTATTGTGAAGGAATTATTTAGTTGAGGATGCTACTTCGGAGGCCTCGGCCTCGGCCTTGGCCTTGGCCTATATGATGTCCCGATATCCTCATCCTTTTCCTTCTACTCCTACTCTAGCTTGAGGTAATGTATTCCTCTTGGTTTGTTCTTTGTTTTGGAGTCATGTGTTTTATGTGTTTCCATGATTTCCTTATATCATGCATGTTCATGAAAAATATGTGTTTTCAAAGAAAATGAGTTTACATGGTTGATTTTCCTCATGTTGTTTTGAATTAAGTATGAGTTGCCGATAGACTTAATGAGATGAATTGATGAACATGCTTTATCTATGCTTTTTGAGAACGAATTGCATAAAGACTTCATAAGACTATGCTGAGCATGCTTTTAACTTGGATAAGGTAGTTCCTCCTTGAACATGATAAATTTGATGCATATTGGGTTGCTAGGTCTAGTTCCTACATCCCTTCTGATGCATTGAGTATGTTTAGCTTGGAGTTGGTGTTCCCTCCTTGTATATGTGCATTTCATGCATGATGGGCTGCTAGATTTTGTTTCTCCCCTCTTATGATGTTTTGATGTCGTCTTATCTTGGAGATGATAATTCCTCCTTGGTTGCATGCATTTAGATGAAGTTACATTGTAGGTTAGGTTGTTCGTTCTTCTCCTACTCTTTTCGTACTAGCTTGCATCTCATTCGAGGAAGAATGATTCTAAGGGGGAGATATTGTGACAGCTCGTATCCGAAAAAGGGAACTGAAGCAAATTTAGGAGACTGTAGGTGCTATACACGAGGGCCACCCATGGCCTGTGGATGGGACCATGGACCCTAGGTGTGGTTCGTAGATGGGCCCTTCTTAAGCCAGTTAAGTAGGCCAGAACCACGGCCTGACCAACAGACCATTGGTCAGACCACGGTCCGTGGTTGGGGCACATGGTTCAATGCCCAAAAATCTAGTTTCTAACCTACATCGACGGTCCACCAGGACGAGCCATGGGTCAGACCACGGTTCATCGACTGGGGTCCGTAGGTGGTAGGTCGGTGGTTAAGTTCAGGGATAGTTGGATCATTTTCTAATTTTTTTATTCCTATACTACGTCATTTTACCATTCATTAAAACCCTTATATAAGTGTTTTCAATCCCCAAATTAGCCCATTCAAGCCATTCTTTCAAAATTACAAAAGAAGATCAAATATCTTCTCCAAAATATTTCTCTCTTAAAAAACTTGAAGAAGAAGAAGGATTCAACCTAGGGTTTCCATTCAAGTCTCAATTCCTCCATTTAACGCTAGCATTTGGATTCACGGTATGATAGTTTTCATCCATGGATTCCTTCCATTCATAGAGTTCCAAAATTCCTCTATTTCAAAGATTAGAATTCCCTAAATGAGTTAGGGTTTTCTTCAATTGTCATGCATTCTTTTCATTATTGATTTAAATGATTGGATTATGATCTCTTATGCATGAATTGATGAAACACTATGATTTTATGATAATTTCCCCTATGAACCCATGTAAATCCTCATGTTTTCAAGTTATGAACCATATGATGTGGGATTTTGATTGTTAAAGAAGAGTTATATGAAATTTAGCATGTATTGGAAGCTTTACATGATTTTATGATGAAATCCATATCTAACCCTTGTTTTCTAAAAACTTCTGATTGAAGGTGGGTTTTAAACCTCAAGAGGTGAATTATGGACTTATGCATTTTCCTATGAAATCTATGCAAATGTTTTATGGATGATTTGAGAGTAAAGTGTCAATGATGATGATCATGATATGTTATTGAAAGGATTTTCTCATATATACGTAAGAGTAAGATTTGAAAGGTTTTCTCACTTAATAAGGATTCTTAGGTTGAAAGGCGTTCTCACCTAATTGAATCAAAGATTAAGAGCTATCGTAATGAAACCTAGTTGGATTGGTTATCCTAAGATACCTTTCCATGTATGATGACTTAGCTTGGATTGGCAAGATGACTTTCATTCTATGGATAATAAGAACAAGAAGAAATGACTATTTCGTGGGATTTATGCTTAGCACCGAGAGGATATTAAGATGAAATATCTCATGTTACTAGAGGCTGGGTTCATAGAAGCAATCTCCTTATCCCTTACCTATGTGCCCCCATAGAATGATTGTCTCAAGAGAGATTAGCTAGTGGATCCGCTTAAGATAGAAGTTCATGGTTCTACCTTGGTAAGTAGGACAACCATTTTCGGTGTGGGAGACACTAAGGGATCATGTTATATCTTACATGGTATCTATGTCAGTTAAGGATAATCCCCCATATTAATAATGAACTAATGTTACTTCAAGAAGTTTCTCATATGTGTTCAATGGCTTTAAAGATGATTAACTTGCATTTACCATGGTTTTATGAATTATGTTTTCTAACCCTTTTATATTATATTTTAGCTTGGTCAACTGCATGTCATGAAATGAATGTCCCTTTTTAGAATGATCTAAATGTTTTATGCATCGCTATCATACTTTGTACTTTGTTTTGTACTAACACATACTTTTGCCTACATTTCCCCAAATATAGGGTCAGACAGTTAGGTTTTTTAGTTTTGTGGCTAGTTGTTGATATCGAGATTCTTGAGCTTTGGTGAGGCCTCATGATTTGAGGATGGATCTTAATTGTTTCAGTTTCTTTCTTGTATTTCTCTTTTGGACATGATGTATGGGCTAGGCTCAATTTCATTCTTTTTACTAGATGGCTATATTGAGACAAGTGTTTTAGACTTCCGCTTTTCTTTTATAAAAGTATTGGACTTGAAAATGTTATTTTACTTCTGTTGTTCTATTTCTTATGTGATGAAAGCTACGTGGCTTGTATGGGCTCCTTCGGGGTTATAATGCGCCATGTAACATCTAGAGGGTACCCCTGGGTTGTGACATCAACTCAATATTGTATAAATACAACAATAAAGATGCAGTTTACATAAAGCATATAAAATAGTAGATAACAACTCAATGTATTTTAAAATACATTAGAACTCACTTTGTTTGTAAAGATACAAAATAACTCAATTCACTGCATATCAACTTGATGGTTAAGAGGAGTTGCATTTACTGTGTATCAACTTGATGGTCCAGCCATACAATTGTGGCTTACATTTGTTGAGACTAGGTTTGCTCGGTCTCCTTCGATTACCTGGACTGAGTTTTCTAAGGCCTTCTTTTCAAGGTTCATTCCTTGCAGCGTCAGAGCATGCGGCTAGGTTTCACGAGCTCTCTCGCAATGCAACGATGAATCTACCTACAAAGGAAGAGATGATTTGGTGTTTTGTTCATGCATTTAGACTACAACTCTGTATTGAGTATCAGTCTATGGTCTCAACGAGTTGCTCCTTTCTAGATGTTGTTTATCATTCCCACACTATAGAGCAACTTTGTCGTGAGGTCTAAGGGGGTAGCGACAAAAGAGCTAGATATGAGGGTAGCTATAATGGGTCCTATTACAGGCCTAGAGATTCACATTCTAGGATTCAATAGCTATTTAAGTAAGGTCAACCTATTTATCCTATTTATTCCTTAATGTAGAGTTCATAAGATGATCTGTATAGCTGGAATGAGGTTGGCTCTAGCTAGATTTGTGGTTCCCAGACTAGTACTTCAGGTTGTTGTTGCCATTTTTGTGGGTGCGGATCATTTTTGGGTCTTATGGCTATGGTAAGTTAGATCACTAGCGAGATATTTCCCTTACATAAACACATTGCTCCAGTCCCATAGCCAATTCTACCAGCTGCACTAGTAACACCTCTATTTAGAAGTCAAGGTTAGAGTCAGGATTGTTGCAGTAGACAACAGGGTATTCTGGATGGTCCCTGGTGAGGTAGCTCAGGTGGTAGGACTGATTGCTAGTATAGAGGCAGACGTGGCCATTTTTATGCAACTTCATTGAGGGCACATACTGATGCATCAGATTATGTAATCACAGGTATGATATTTTTACACCATCAGGTCACCTCAACTTTATTTGACCCTAGTTCTACAAATTTTTTGTGTCTATATATTATGCTTCTTATTTCGAAATGAGTTCCGATCCTATGGCAAAACCGTTGCATGCGTTGAGTTCCATGGGTTATTCTTTAGTAGTGGATGAGGTGTTTCGATCTTTCCTAGTTAATATCTAGGAGCAACCTAGGCTAACCTAATGTTGTTAAATATGCTTAATTTTTATTAGATTGCGGGTATGGTTATCTTACTACCGTGTAGTTTTCAACTTCTTTTCTATGACCATTACCTTAGCCATGCCTAGTGGTGTTGTAGGGGTCCGCTAGCAGTACACTAATTGTAGCAATCTGTTTTGTTGAGGCTAATTGACTAATGACTAGCGGGTGTTTTTCTTATTAGGTTTAGGTGCATGATTTGAGTAGAAAGGTTCCTCCAGTTGAGTACACTCCAGTTATTCGTGTTTTTGTAGATGTGTTTCCTACCTACCTACCTGGCTTACCCTTGCTGTGTGATATTGACTTCTTTATCCAGATTGAGTTAGGTGCTCGACTTATTTTCATTCCGCCATATCAGCTAGCTTCTGTCGAGCTTAGTGTTTTACTTCAGGACCTCTTGGGTAAGTGGTTCATCAGTTCTAGTGTGTCATCTTGGGGCACTCCTTTTCTTTTTTTGAAAAAGAAGGATGGTACAGTGAAAATGTGTATTGATTACAGGAAGTTGAATAGGGTGACAATAAAGAACCACTACCTCATTCCTAGGATAGATGATCTATTAGACTAACGTCAGGTTGGCGAAGTGTTTTCAAAGATTGATTGAGGGTTGTTACCATCAACTAAGGATTAGGAAAGCGGAAATCCCATAGACTTCATTTAGGTCTCGGTATGGACACTATGAGTTCCTAGTGATATCTTTTGGGTTGACTAATGCCCTTATCGCCTTTATGTACTTGATGACGCAGTGTTCAGGCAATATCTTGATTTTTTTTCCATTGTTTTCATAGATGATATTCTTCTATACTTGTGGAGAAGAAGTTATCATGAGCTGCATTTGAGTATGGTGCTCCAGACTTTGAGAGATCATCAACTTTATGTGAAGTTCTTAAAGTGTGAGTTTTGGCTTGAGTCTGTAGCATTCTTCGGGACATGTTTTCCAAGGGAGGTATCATGGTAGATCCGATAAAGATAGAAGCTATTCATTATTGGGCTAGGCCCACTTCGTTGACTGAGGTTCAGAACTTTGTTGATTAAGTAGGCTACTACAGATGGTTTGTGGAGGGTTTCTCCAATATTCCCGCACTTTCGACCTGGTTGACCCACTTTGATGTTCCTTTTGAGTGGTTAAGGAGTGTGAGTTGAGCTTTCAGAAGCTCAAGGAATTGGTGACTACTGCTCCTATGTTGATTCTTCTTGTTGAGGGAGATGCCTTAAAGGTTTATTGTGACGCATCCAACATTGGTTTGCGTTGTGTATTTATGGAGCAGGGTCGGGTCATTGCTTATGCATTGAGGCAATGTAGGTTACATTAGTACAACTACCCAAATCATGACTTGGAGTTAGCAGTAGTAGTTTTGGCGCTTAAGATCAGGAGGCACAACCTTTATGGGGTTCGTTGGAGATCTATACTGATCGCATAAGTCTTCAGTACATTACGATTCAGAGAGATGTTAATCGAGGCAGCATTGCTGGATTTATCTTGTGAAGGACTATGACCTCTCTATTTTCTACCATCTCGGCAAGGCGAATGTGGTGGTGGACACCTTGAGTTGGAAGGCAATGGGTCTGGGTAGTCTAGCCTTTTTATCAACTATGCAGTGACCATTATCTTTGGATATTCAATCCTTAGATAACTAGATGGTTCGGTTGGATTTTTCGGATTCTGGACATGTTCTAGCATATGTGGGAGCTTAGTCATTTCTTCTTGATCAGGCCTTTGTTGAACTTCGAGATTGAGTGTTAGCAGGTGATACTGGTCAGGTTACCTTAGACTTAGATGAGGTTTATAGTTTCGCATGTCATATTTTTGTCCCGAGAGTTGAGGGTTTGATTTTTGTTGATAATTTTGGAGGCCTGTGATTATAGATATTTAATTAATTCAGGCACTGTAAAAATGTATTAAATCTCGAGGCAGCATTATTGGTTGGCCAACATAAGGAGATATATTGCAGACTATGTGTCCTATTTCCGCAGCTGAAGGCCGAGTGTTTGAGAACTAGTGGTGAGTTGCAGAGATTACCCATTCTAGAGTGGAAGTGGATTGCATCATTATAGACTTTGTGGAAGGTTTTCCTCGGACTTCTAGAAGTATTGATAAGATTTGGGTCATCGTTGATTAATTGACCAAGATAGCACACTTCCTACCTGTTCAAACTTCATTCAGGGGGAAATGGATAACACATATCTACATTCATGAGGTGGTTTTTATTCGTGGTGTGTCGATCTCTAATATATAAGATCGGGGGACTTAGTTCACTACTAGCATCTAGAGGACTTTCCCAGATAAGTTGGGCACTCACATTGGCCTTAGAAAAGTCTTCCATCCTTATAATGATGGTCAGTCAAAGTGTACTATTCAGATTCTCAAAGATATTTTACACTGTGTTTTTGGAGTTCCGCAGTTCACTAGACCACTCCTTAAGGCTCTTGACGGAGTTTGTTGAAAACAACTAACATTCTCAGATCCTGCATTTCCATTTTAGCTTTCCTTATACAGGCTGCTACTCTACCATTGGTCAGTTTGAGCTCCAGAGCCTAGACCATGTGCAAACTTTAATCATGAGTACTTCTTGTGGAGTGCAAAGGTGATTACGCGTACTCAACAACTCAGAAAGTGAGACATAAAAGGTATGTTGATCTTAGCCCATCAATTCTCGAGGTTTTCTGCCGTGATGTTTTCTCCACGTGTCACCATGAACGGCCGTGATGAGGTTTAGGAGGCTATGTTTGTTTCACAAGTATATTGGGACTTTTGAGATCCTTCAAATAGTTAGAGAGGTTTCTTATGAGTTAGCTTTGCCTCTGATGTTCTCAGCTATCCACCCAGTCTTTCAAGTTTCAATGCTGATGAGTCCAATATTCTACAGTATGATGTAGTAGATTTGGATGATCGCTTAACCTTCGTGGATGAACTTGTTTCCATTTTTGTCAAAGATGTGTTATGGTTGCGTTAGAGAGGCATTCCTTTGGTTAAGGTCCATTAGAGGCATCGTATAATTTATGAGCCTACAGGAGAAACCGAGCATGATATGTGTGAGTAGTTTTCCATGCTTCTTTGAGATTTCAGGTACTTCTTGACTTTTTTTTTTGGGATGAAAGTCTCTTTTAGTAATGGATGTTTTAATAAGCTTCAAGTCATTTATGTGCTTATGCCTCCTATGTGTCATCAGAGCTTTTCTGTAGCGACCCCAAGTAATTTATGACTTGTTGGTGCTGACAATTCAGTCACCTAGTTGTTCGTATCATTTTTATGGTAGATGTAGTGTTTTGAAAGTTGTTGAGCCTTGAACGGTCATTTTTTTTGCAAGTTTTTCAACCTTGTACGGTCATTTTTTTATCAAATGTTCAAGAAGAAGGTCTTATAATTCGAGTTCATCATCTCTACAGGGGCGATTTTAGGGTAGAGGAATGGTTAATTCAGGCTTGAAGACTTCTAGAGTGAGTCTGTGGCTTTCAAAGTTTTAACTTTGAAGTTTAAGCCAAGGGTTGTCTTTTGTCAACATTCTTGTTAAATATACACGAATGCAAATTATGTCGACGCAGTTAGCTCCGGAATGTCGAGTTTTGTCTAGAACGACCTTTTGTGTTGTTTCTTAGACTACCAGTCTCCTTTTGAGCCTTCTTGTGGTTTCTCTTAAAATGGAAAGTAGGTACGGGACAAACTTCCTATCGAAACGATCTACAATTTCAATTTTGATGGTTACATTGACTCTGGAATGTCGAATTCGATGGGGTAGAATATTTCATTTTAGTGCATGTGGTTTTGAACAAATCCCCGACACCCCGTCGAAGAATTTGGAGTTTGAGAAACTAGGTAAAGTTGTGATCTATAGTGCATGCTTTTAGCAATCACATATCAGATGCTTAGCAACCAGTTTTGGGTATTCATACCCATAAACTTCAGCTTTCACAATCAATTTTCAAAAGGTGATTTCTCATTCATCCAAGCATCGATTTTGATGATTTGAAGTCCCAAATTCTCGTAATCATTGGGGCTACTGAAACGACCCAAAAAAAAAAGTTCCTAAAAATGTGTTTCGGAAGTTACCGGAAACTTGTTTTAGCTATATCTAAAAATCCGTTTCGCTTTTCAAAAATCCGACTTCATATTCTTGTTTAGGGGGTCAAATTGAGTGGGAAAATGGCCCAACCCATTTTAGAGCAACCGTATCAAAATCCAAAATTTCCAAGTGAAGCTCTTTTCGAGGGTCTACTTTGAAGCGGTCATATAGCACAACAATTGGGTAGCCCATAACATATCCATGGAAAGCCCTTTAGTTAGCTACCCAACCACTTTGTTTCCCACCTCATTCGAGTTCGGACGATGAAGTTATGCCCATTTCGTAAATCTCTCCGTCGTGAAATGCAAATTCCAAAGGACCGAATTTACTGCTCACCCGCCATTTTTTTTTTCTAAGTGTTGGTCTGCTTTTCCAAAGGGCATATTTTATTTCCTATATAACATTAATTCAATTCCCATCTCCTTCATATATTTCTTTCAAGTTCAAGGAAATAAGAAGGTAAGAACTAGTAGTTTCAAATTGTAGGCTTCTTTCATCGATTTACAGGGGCTTTCTCAATATTAAGGTATGGGGACTCTCTATCTTTGATTCCTTTTTCAATCAAAGAGCCAATTCAAAGTATATTTTTCAAAGTTCTTCAAAAACCCTAAAGTCCTAATTTCGATTCTAGCATGGGTTCTTGCATAAAAAGGTTTTAAATGATGATTTATATTGCTTAATGATTATTAATGGTTTTTAGAAAGAGATCCCCATGAACCCATGTTTTCAAATTCTCTAAATTTCACCATAAAGTTGGTGTAATACTTTTGGCAGATGATTATAAAATTGTGTTTAGTAGTGTATGGGCTGTTCTATAAAGTGGTATTATATACGTGGAATTGTTAAGCAATTTTTATTGAATCAAGGATGTGGGATGTTGGCCTTGAAGGGCAAAAAGATTGCAGAATTTATCTTCATGTTGATTATTGGATTATGCTTTATTTATTATAGTTAAATTCTACTATTATCTATGTTATTCTATTGTGATATTACTGGAGAATTAAGATGGTGATTGTGGCTTCGAAAGGATGGTAAGTTGACCTACTTTATGAATAATGTTGAATTAGTAAATGGAATTGAGTAATGTTGGTTATGGCTTTTGGAATGGTAAGATGGCTTAATCTCTTAGTACAATGGATATAATTGTTATTGATTGGTTTGATCCACCTTTGGGCGGAGGTGGTTATTTGTTGTATTATTGTGACCGAGGCCATGAAGGGCATTATATAAATGTTATTATATTGTTGTATTATTATACATTATATGAGTTATATGGTAAAAGTCCATATGAAGCTATATGTAAAGTTTTATGTGAAGCCATATGTTAGGGTATGATGGTCTGAGTTTTATGTGAAGCTATATGTGAGGGTATGATGTAAATGAGTTTTATGTGAAGTTATGAGGGTATGATGTAAATGAGTTTTATGTGAAGTTATATGTGGTATGTATGATGTAAAATGAGTTTCTTATGTGAAGCTATGTGAAGGTATGATGTGAATGAGTTTTATGTAGATCTGTGGATGACTCTATGTGCGGTAGTATCAGATAGCATGTGGAGTTGAACTCATGGGTCCTTCCACCCATAGTGCCTAGTCTCTATTCTACTCTCACTAATTCATGGTTTAAGTTGGAGAATTCATAAATTAGTCTTGTTCCTGTATAAATTTCGCATTGGGGTGAATTTTAAAACATGAAAAGTGATTGTTTTGAGCATGTTGTGACTCTAGAACTTGAATCTAAATTGGAATGATGTGATTTTATGGTCTGTGGGTGTTAAAAGGCATTGTGGGTTGTTCACTGGTTTGACTGCATACTCCATTACCCTATCTTTCATGCTCTTTTGATCCCATTACATGCCTTCAAGGTGTTTGACAAAAATTTCTCCAAATATGTGAGAATTGATAACTATGCTTAGGCTTGAGTTATGCAGATGTGTGGCATTCCAAGAGATGCTGATGACAAACTAAGCCAGTACATGTTCATTCCATACATGAGATTGCATAGATTTAAATGTGAATTTCCTATATAAAAGTGTTGCATGACCATGCCCGGTCCGGGGGGAAAAGAACCAGATAACCATGTGAGAGGTTTTCATATCTCACCACCTAGGGATGTTTAAAAGACCAACATCAACCATGTGAGAGGTTTATAACTCACCACCTAGGATGCTTGGGGTGCATTCAACATCAACCATGTGAGAGGTTTATATCTCACCACCCAGGATGTTTTGGGGTGTGACCAACATCAACCATGTGAGGGGTTTATACCTTGCCACTGTGGTGCCTGGGTGTGAATCCGCATCCCCATCCTAAGTCAGCTTAAGGACATGGATTATGCACACACATATGATATCTACTATTAGTATAGATTTACTAAACATGTTTTGACTTCACTTTGATCATGCATCCTCATATTGTTATCTTATTATGCCTATGGAACTAGCTCTTGCATTTCGATTGTGTCCTTATCTAAGGTATCTTGGGGAACACTTAAGTGTGCTTGAAGAGGTTGTGGTATACCACTTCTTGTCTCACTCAAGTGTGTCTTAAGGTTATATTAGGTAGAGGTCCTATGGTAATGAAATGACATGTATTCTTTTAAAGTTAAGGATGGGTTGTATATGGACATATGTTGAGTATATGTATGGTTGGCTGTCTTATATGTTAATGTTAACTTGTATTATGTCTTATACTTGTAAAGCGAAAGGTTTTATCAAATGATATGAAAGCATTTTACTTCCTTGAAAATGTCCTTTTTGGCATGTTTTTGCATTGTCTCCATACTTAGTACTTAATTGTGCTAACCCCTTTCCTTTTTGACCAAAGTGTAGGATTTGGAGACATGACATGTCATGGCTATTTGATAGGTTTAAGCGTTGAAGAAGAAGACTTGGTGAGTCCTCATATTCGAGGACAATACCCAATATGTTCTTTTTATGTCTTTTAGTATTGTTTAAGTGGTGTATGGGATTAGTCCCGACCTTGTACTCTAAAGTATTAGATGGTTTTGAGACATCATGTATAAAGTCTAGAAAGTCTTCCGCTTGCTATATTTTTGTTTTATGAAATGTTTTCTCGGTAAAGAAAGTCTTTAATTCCTTATGGTTTTAGTGTATATGCGATGAATGAATGCTAAGAGGCTTGTATTAGACCTCGTTGAGGTCGAGTACGCCGGTTACGACTAGGGGGTGCTCCCGGGTCGTGACAGCTACATTGTGGACTGATTTTATTGTGTTGGTCACATTCCTTTCGAGGTAAATTTGGCAAGAAAGTTGCTGGTGCTT